>CADCXD010000005.1:691392-1382785 GCA_902806575.1 Jackrogersella multiformis | reverse complement strand
TTTGCGAGATATCGAAGGATGCGGCAGTTCCCGAGACGGGTTGGTAGGAGTTCGTCCCATGTGCGTATGGTGGAGGCTGAGCTTAGGCCGAGATGTGTCTGAGCGCCTGCGGCGTAGCGATGGGGTGTAGGTAGAGTTTAAATTGACGAGCTCTAGTACATTAGATCTCTGGGAATTCAACTTCATCTAGGTTACAGGGGCAAGTTGTTTCTCGCATGTAACGGGGTCATAGCACAGGGCTGGAATCCTCGTACCTGAAACGTGCAAAGCTGGCCCTACGAAGCTTGAGTTAGGTAGGCTGGAAACTACGGGGTATAGATATTGGGATCACTGTCATCTTCCCAAAACAAAACCATCACCCAGCTAGGCTTCGTTGGTCTTCAGACTGCCTAGATAAAAACATTTGAAACCCAACATTACCAGTACCAGGGGGACTACTTTCTTAGATTCTGTGATTTTTGGATATGAACCTAGGAGATCATCGTCCTATATAATCCCTAATCTCCAGAGAATATTATAAGAAACTAGGTCAGTAAATATCATGATAGGTCCAGGCACAACTTGTGCCAATTCTAGCATCGGATGAACGGTTTCAGGGATGTTATAATGATGCCGGCTTTAAGATCTGACTTACGTTTCGCTGCTAGACCCCTATGATTCAACGACGTATCAATACCTGACTATCTGTAGGAGAGACATTATTTACTGAAGAACTTCAAAATTGTTCATATAGTGAGAGTCAGAAGCATGTTCTCATATCTACCCAACCTAGGTATATATTATTATCTGGGTAAGCTGTTTTATTGCAACGAACAGTTTCCTTATAATATAAAGCTAGAAAACGACGTGGTAACCATTAGTTTATATGTCTTGGTACTCAAAACCTCGAGGTTCATTTTTTTAGTATGGATATTTCAATAACAAATTATTTTAGGGGGATCAATAATCACTCCAAGATTAGGTTAAGCTAACATCGTTATAATCTAGATCAGGACGGGTAGAATAAAAAGTCAGGGGGGTTACTTGAAGCTAAATACAGGATTTTCAACTACCAAATGTCTAACCTTTAAAAACTAAAAGTAACAGTCTTAATGTAGCAACTAAATTAGTCAATATGAGGTATATGATGTCGAATTAGACTACCGAACTCCAAGACTGTGGTCTCGCATATTCAACACACTAACCACCATAGAGACGTCAGTAGAATATCAGGCATAATGCTCCACCTACGGCTAACCTCCTGGATGAGAAGCTACTATCCGTATCCACATATCAGTAGCTTCGGCGGTCCGGTTGAGGATCTAACCTAGTCTGCTAGCTTGCCCTGGGGCTACATTATTATCGTTGAACATATTTTTTTATAGAAATATTCGACAATAGGGGCTATTCGTGACAAAACGTATTCCTAACACTTCCCGAACAAGATAGAGCTGGTCGGAGACAATCTTAAAATCAGCCCCTAGAAATTCCAATGCCGCACCATCGCTTTTGTACATATTAGCCGGCGACGATATAGGGGGGTAAAGGTGAAGGCGGAGATGGAAATAGCGGCAGATCTATTGGTGCTCATTTCGTGGAGAATCTGCCGACGATCCAAGATACAACCTAGCCTTTCCCCGTCAATTTAATTAATAGGTCATCGACGGATTAGGTAACGTATACCAAGCTCCGAGAAATGGGGAACTCTCACAGCTTCGAGTGAGCTTTAATATATTGATGAGAGTTGAGGATTGGTTGTCAATTAACAGGCTGGTATATTGACTCCTGGCTAGCTTGGCCTGTTCAAGTAGGTAAATCTGCTCTCTATAAATGACATATATCCTTCAGTTCACGACCCTGCTGGCGATCTTACGCTCAAGTATCATCTGCTCCTAAAAGTTATCTAATTACATAATAACAACGACAATAAGATCAACATGTTGACGACTTCTTTCCTCATGTTCGCGTTCGCCGCGACTGGCCTTGCCCAGGTCCCCGAAGGCTACCGCACCGTATACATTACTTCGATGGTGGATTCCAAGTTCGTCTTGGTCCCTAAGACGACCACTGCCGGTAGCACTCTAGTCGTGTTCGTCTCACGCCTCCCTAAAGTCCTAAGAAGATAGTGGTCCTAACCCCCTTTTTCATCTATTCAGGAAGACCGGAAGTAAGGCGCCCGAGCAACAATGGTATATCCAAAGCGGAAAGACCAAGATTCAGCTTGCCGGTAGCACGCTCTGCCTAGATGCAGGAGCAAAGAGTACGCATCCTATGAAATCGTATTATAGGGTTGTTTTGATCTAACACAAAACATAGCCAACTGGAAGGACATGGCGAACATCTATATCAATGAATGTGCCGACACCTCTGACTCCCAGAAGTGGGTGGCCATGCCTGACGGACGGATCGCCCTCGAGCTATCGAGCCCACGTAAGTACAACAATTATGAATCCTGTGATTGTATCGAAGCTCACATCCAAAACAGAGGAGTGTATCGACCTCCAATACATGAGGGCCACGGAGAACAACCCTGTCGGTCTATACAGCTGTGCAGGATTGGGAAATACCGGCGCCGCAGACAAGGGCATCAACTGGCCGATCACCAATGCCACTACTCCTTCCCCTTAAGGTCACATGTAAACTACCAGCCCTCGAGTCTCGGGCATTGGAGAATGCCTTACGACATCATTTGGCTATATTATGAAGATGTATCTAGGACTACGTTTAGAATGTGCTGGGTCTCTACGATAGCAAAATAAATTATCAACTGTTGTAAATATTATTACCAGCACGTCCCCGAGATATCTAGATGTGTTCCTTTGCAACTAGACCAAGAGAGAAACTAAAAAGGCTAAACATCAAGATATCTCCCCCCTGACTATGAACTTACAGCGATATATGACTCCTCGTGAAATGACTCCCGAGGTAGATAACTTCCAACTAAGACCTATAATATTCTCCTCGTGATATGATCCATGATTATTGAGCCAATTAAATTTAATAAGGTTATAGTGCTGCCAAGGGATAAGAGACATTGACAATATCTCAAGATAAGAGAAAACAACGTAACCTAGTACGTCTACACAGCTTCTTATTTCTCCCTGTGAAGTAATACCATCTACCGAGTTCGCTACTGCCTATTAGTTCTTCACAATATCCTATTAATCTGCGTATCTAGACGAAGGTATTACATAGAATATGATCCAGAACGAGTCTGATATTAGAGATACATGTCGCAGCACATAGTTAGTCATGACGTATAAATTACTACCTAGTGACTGAGTGTAACTAACCTAATACTTGCTGAACAATGGTTCTGGTGATAAAAGAGACTCTAAAAAACGAAGCTAACCTAGTTATCAAGCTCGAAGGACTAGGAAACCTGATCTTAATAAAAGCTTCTTAGCTGCCCCCTATTCGACGACTTGACAACTTAACGACTAAGTTATTGTGATTCTGGCCCTATGTTGCTAACACTTACACAGAACCTAGGTTAGCATGCATCCGGAATAGTTATGACATCAAGCAAGGGGTGGAATATAATCACATTCCAATATTATAATATACCAACATGTGCGTGAAATCACCTCCATCACATACATACCTATTAACCTAAAAGGTATAAAACATCACAAACTTAGTATTATAGTACCTACCTACCTAGGTACATAACCCCAACCCCAACCCCCGGCACGGGACCCGGATCGCGGACCACACCCCCCTTCCCCTCCCCCCTTTTCCGCGGCGCCCAAGAAAGCGAACATGTAACACCCCAGAACCAAAAAAAAAAACCGCCATCCCTGATATCGCCTCCCCGGTAGCACAAGGACAAGGTATTTAACCTTACAGACTGCATAATCTACCTACCTACCTACCCACCTACCCATCTCTGTACTTCCGGCCAGCTTGTTTGCGATCCTGCAGGCGACATGTAACGGCCGCACCCGGGCGCCCGTCTCGGTAACCAGTTGCGTCGGGTGGACGGGTGGGACGGCGGAGGGCAAGGGCCAGGACCCGAGCCGGCTGGGGGAACCGCGCACAGCCTAGCCCAAGCGAGGTTGTTCCCTGCTCCCCAGGAGCCGAGCCGAGGTTCCGCTCGAGACGTCAGGGCTCGAGCTCGACTAACCTAGGACGGGAGCGTCGTCACGAGGGTGCCAATGTTCGACTGAGCAGTAGGTCCGGGCCGAAATTAGCGTTGCTGGCTGACACTTGGCTGTATCCCCAGACAGTGAGATGGTTCGTGGCTTCTTAGGATCTCAGCTTCTGCGTTCTGTGTTCTTATCCTGGATGTTAGCCATCGACCTATAGCTGCACTTCACCATCAAGCTAGGTTAGAGCATTCAAGAGGGTCAAAAGCTTCGCATTAACCCACACTGCGCTAGATAGCTGCAGTCGACTGTTAGAGTGCCTACCTAGGCAGTTTACCGTGTAGCGTAGTTTGTAGCCCTAAGAAGTACTGCCCATCCCATCCATAAACACGGGAGGCTACCAAGAGCACACACTGTAGACATCTCCGCTCGAACGCCATCCTCCTTGCCTCTTGCCACAAAGCCTAGCCTAGTGATAGAAACATCCTCACCGCTTCCGCCTCGCCTTACCCCTCCATCTCGACATCCTCGCCCCCTCCTTTCTTCCTGCCCTCGAGGCGTTGCCTCGTCTTCGTCTTAGCCTCCTCGACCCACCTCTCGTAGGCGTCCTCGCCGCCCTCCCGCATCTTCATCTCCACGACGCCCTTCAGCACCGCGCCCGCGAACCCGACGAAGTTGTGCCGCCGCAGCGCGTTCTCGAACTGCCAGTCGCGCCTCTTCTTCTCCTCGCGCGCCAGCACCTCCGCGTCGCCCGCCTCCCGCGCCGCGATGCGGCGGTCGCGCACCATGGCCAGGAGGTTGAAGCGGATCTCCGAGAGGTCGTAGCGCCCGACGCGGCGCTGCAGCACCTCGGTCACCTTGGCGGGGAACTCCTCCGTGGAGCACGCCCCGTGCGATATGGGCGCCGGCTGCAGGCCGTCGAGCTCGTACAGCGTTCCCATGATGGGGGTGTACGCGACGAAGTGGAAGGCGTCCTCGGTCTCGCCGCCCTGGCGCTGCGTCTCGTCTACGAACGGGCTGCTCTTGGCGAAGCTATTGTGTACGTCGCGAATAAGCTCGCTGTTGCTGAGCGCCTCGCCCCGGAACTCGGGCGGCAGCACCATGGTGAACTCCCTAAACTCGCGTAGTTGGTTGCCGACGTCCACCTCGCCGTCGTCTCGGTTCATGAGCACCGAGAGTAGCGCTTGCGTGCCGCACGCATTCTGTATGGTCTGCGCCGCGAACCAGAGTTGCTCCACTGCGTCGCGGTCGAAGGTGCCGTCGAGAGGCTTTTCGGTCGAGGTGTAAGGCGTGTCCGTTGGGTACTTGAACAGGAAGATGACGCCGTATACAGGGTACAGCTCTGCCAGCGCCTCTGGCTCTAACGTCAGGAGCTCTTCAAATTGCACATCCTTGACACCTAGGTTGTTGAGAAGGAAGGTAAAGACGCCCTACAGAACACCAATTAGCCCGAAGAATTGTTAACCTAGAAAGGTTAGTAGGCCAGGATTTTGCATACAGCATCCGACTCGACTATATTCAGGTAATCAGCAACCCGTGTTCATGGCTGAGCCGAATCATCCATGGAGTTGACTCAACTGGTATTCCATCCACCACTCATCTTTCAAAGCTAGCTATGGAAATGTCCTCGTGTAAATACGATGTAGGCCTCCAATAATTGAAAAATAGTACTTAGATTCACACTGTGATTATGGAATACCACGGAAATTGACTATTATTCACATAAAATAAACGAATAAAAGTTTGTCAAGTCGTACACCCGTTAATGATGTGAATTAATAAATCAAGAGCTATGTATGTATGTACCTACCTACCTAGCATATGTAGATAGGTACCTTAGGTAGGCACTTAGGCACTTACGTACCTGCGTACCTACCAGAGCTGTTGTGGATCGTGGCGGGAGCTACCTAGGTACTTAGATAATAATGCATTTCTTTAACAGACTGATAAGATATGCCGGATAAACTACGGCAAGCTCCGCTAAGGCACTTCAATGTTCCTAAATAGTATGCGTGAACATTCACTGTGAGTTTCATATGCATCACAAGGTTATTCTCCCTATTTTCTCATGGATGTCTTCTTATTCTCGGTTCTCTCGGTTAGGTATAGCAAGAAGATTCTGCAACCGTATTACACTCATCATATGAGAGACTATGTACGCCCTCAAGAGTAGCCCCATCCCTTCCGCAGATACCTATCTCAGAAACATCGAGTGAATCATCTCGTTTTCTTTCCCCGCATATCCTTGCCAATATGCTGATGCGATCTTCTCCTATCTCCAGGAGTCCTCCTATTTTCTCGTCCTTTCATTACCGTTCCTCATTACCATCTCCCGTGCAAGGGTGGCAAACACATCCAGAAGGAAATATTGCCGAATATTTGCAAATGCACACAACCACTGTACATTCCTTGCTTAAACTCTCGCTGTCTAGTCAAGAGAGGGCAGATCATGCTCACGAGGTCGAAGCTGGGGGTGAGCCTGGGGTTGAACCTGAACCTGGACCTGAGCCTGGGCACAGTGGACCCGACTCTCCACAACATGCACATCTTTGTCTTCAGCCGAGTTGCTTCGAGACATGGAGTTGGTAGCGGCATTCATGGCGCTGTCGTTGTCAACCAGCTCCACGTTGTCCTTAGTGTCGTCTGTCTGGAAGCGGGCTGGGAGAACCTTTCGCTTGAGGGTCTTCATCCATCCGGGAAGATCCCTTGCTCCCATTCCCCAGTCATAGACCTCCTTCTCGTGCCAGTTCGATGGGGTGACTCGGTTGTTGGTGAGTCGCACGACAACCCAGATCATAGTGTTGAGAACAACATAGACCATCATGCCTCTATAACCCTGATTAGCTTATTCCAATCTATTTGGTAAGAAGGGCGGTGAGAAGGACTCACGCAATTAAGCCGTAGGCCACACTGTAGCTGAAAGGCATGAAGGCTAGGGTGACAAAAGAAGGGACAGCGTCACCGATATACTGCCAGTTGATGTTGATGACTTGACGGATCATCAGACAGCCGACCTTTAAGGATAACATTAGTTTCTCTACCCTTAATTGACGGGTTTATAGATAAGCTTACCAGAATCAAGGTCGATCCCGTAGCCCATGGTGGGACAGAGGCAAGAATCGGGGCGAAGAAGAGGCAAATGAGGAAGCAGACACCCGCCGAGATCGCAGTAAGTCCGGTTCGACCACCCTCCGCGATGCCTGCGCCGCTCTCGATGAACGCGGTAACAGGCGAACAACCAAAGAGAGAACCGATCGAAATCATGATAGCATCAGTGCAGTAAGCGATAGTCGAGCGGGGGAAGTCGCCGTCTTCTCTCACAACCCCACAGAACTTGGCCATCGAATACAAAGTCGCAGTGCAGTCGATGATGTCGACATAGAGGAAGGTAATAAGTGCCATGGCGAACTGAGCGCCGCTGGTTCCCTGGAGAGTCCATTGATTGACATTCAAGACAGACTCAATGGGATGGAATGCAACAACTTGCTTGAAGAATTGGAAGCGTTCCTCACCAGCGTCCGTGTAGGGGAAGTAAGTGAACGAGGTGTTGCGGCTAAGAAATGTTAGTCTGTTATTCTTAATGAGTCGGAGAAATATTATGCTCACGGCCAGGACATGATGGACACGATTCCAATACCAATTATAATGGCACTCTTCACCTTGAAGGCCATCAAGAATGCAACAAAGATGCCGCCGATGAAAATGCCGATCCACATCTATTTCCAATCGTTAGTCCGATACTTTGATTCCTCGGGAAGATTTTCTTACTCCTGGATTCATCATGATATGGCTAGAACACTCTCCCTTGCTGTCAAGATACTCCGCTGGACATCCGCCAATTGCCAAAGGGGTAGAGAATCCACCCGTGATGGCACCAATGCCTGCAGAGTAGGACAAGCCGATCTCGGTAAGGAATAGTCCAATGCCAACACCACAAGCAGTCTTGATGGTAGCCGGGATCATTCGGACAAGCCACTGTCTCATGCCGGTAAGAGCAAGGAAGATGAAGATGAACCCCTCCACAAAGATGGCAGTGAGGGCGATCTGGTAGGGGACTTTGCCAGTACCGTGCCAGCCAACAACCTGGTACGTGAAGTAGGCATTAAGGCCCATGCCTGGTCTTGAAGTGTGTTAGAACAACGCAATGATATACGTCTATGGATTGGGAGTTAACATACCCGAGGGCGACAGGAAGGTTCGTCAGAAAGCCGAAGATGATACTGGAAAGGCCTGCGAGCGCCGCAGTGGCCGTAATAAGATCCCGCTTCAACACTGCGTTGGAAGAATTAGTCTTGATTCCAACTAAAGATCATATCTAGCCCAGGAACCTGGATTGCTTACCTGCTTGGCAGTTGGCGTACTCAACATCGCCAGGACAGCCAGGCTGGGAGCCGGCTGGGCACTCGCATGTGCCACCAGAGTCTGCGAGAACAGCGGCCTTTTTTTAATTAGATGAATCCATTGTCTCGAAGAGGGTGGCAGGTATCATAATACTTACATTGACAGCAACGATATAGGCCATAGTGGCAAAGGTGGTCAAACCCGCACGAATCTCTCTGAAGAAGGTCGCCCCACGGACGGTTTTGGGCTGATCGTTATTAGCGTAACTGTTCCTATAACGTTATGCTGGGGGATACTGCGTCCCATGGGCTCGGGAAGGCTGAATAAACCCCATGATGGATAATCCATCATATCAAGATCACAATGTCCGATGTGGGGCAGAACCCATGAAGCAAAGACAAAAACCGTCTAAACTTACGTGACCAGAGCCATCCAAGCGAAAAACACGCCCAAAAGTCGAGCTGTTGATGCGATCCTCGACAGAGGCTAACTTGTTCATCGACAAGTCGAGAAGGTTGGTTAGATCCGGCATGATGCCTTGTTCAAGTGACGGAGAAGTCACGTCGAAGAAGTGGTACACAAAACTTGGCTGATGGGGAAACCCTAAGGAGGGAGATGGAAACCGAATCTAGTAAAGTCTGAGAAGGAAAGACGAAGAAAGATTGTTGACGGTGGGTGTAATATGAATTAGTTCGCGTGTCGACCAAGATTCAACGACGTTAGTCGGGAAGGGAAAGACAAGATAAGGAAAGACACAAAATACACGAAATACAAGAAAGAACGAGATGGCGGTAGACCTTAAAGGTCGGTGTGCAAGATTTCGGAGGACGAGATCAGATGAGAAGTTGCACCACGATATGCCTACCGAATCTGCACCCTAGAGTGCGCCTTGTCAGTTTTAAAAGAATGTTATGAAGAAATGGTTCTTGTGTGTCTAAGGAACGACACAAGAAAGAGGATGGAAGGATGTTTGTGTAAGGGAAAGGTTAATCGTGAAGTGAGAAGTGTGAAGTGGAAGGTAGGTAGTAAGTGGGAAGTGAGAAGTGGGATATGGGACGTGGGAAGTTGACGGTCAGGGGACCACTAGGGCGATTAGGAATTATTCTGAAATTCCCAGGTGTGTAAGAGATGTTCAGTGGAAGGATCAGTGGGGAGGAAACCACGATAGGAGGCGACGGTAGGGGAGGGAAGGTGCAGATAGGTGCAGATGTGTACCAAAGCTTAGGTACTCGCCCAACTAGTGAGGTACGTACCTTGTCACAACGAATCCTTGGGATACCTGGTACCTCTAGCTAGGTAATCAGATGAACGGTTGATCAGTCCACCCTATCAAGATTGGAAAGGTATTAAGTTTTCCGATGTTTGGTATTTTTTCTGGAGACCCTAGTTAGATTCCTTCCCCAGAATTCATCCCCCCAGCATCTTGAGGTTGTCACGTTACTGAACCATTCCCTACCAAAATATCCACAGACGCAATACAAATTTGGTGCTCGTTGTACTTGAGAAAAGCATTGTCATGAGCGACCTTGCCCGGTGTTGCTCTCGGTAGTTTTCTATTTTTTGTTGAACTGTCGTCGATACAGATCAATGCTCCTGTGAAATAATGTTGTGTCAGTACTAACAAGGTGAGGACAGCATGTCTTCGATATTCACCGATTTTATACGTCTTCTCAGACTTGGAGGTCAGTCCCTTTTCCCCGAAAGTCTCCTTTCCTATCATCCCATTACATATGTTAACAAGTGACTGTGCGTAGGTGAAGGAGCAGTAGGTACCTAGAATCTATGAATGGAGACCGGTTGCGAAATAGATCAGGAGTATCCTTGTTCATCGGTGACACATAGCAACCAGGAGTTCCTTGAAAGCCTTTGGAAGGACGAAAAGATCGCGTTCTACGCGCCAGGATAACACTCGAGTCGCAGCCCCGGCATTCCCAAGAACAGACACAATTCAGCTGCAAAGATATAAGCAAAGAGAAACACGCTGCAATTGCCAGGGTATTCTTGCTACCGGATGCAAGCATCTCGACTGCAAGCACGCATATTATCATGCGGATTGCCGATCCTCTCCCCTTTTCTGTTCTGCTTGGTAACTCCTTTATTTATTTTGAGCCTCCTCCCTACCTACCTAGGTAGGTATATAATGTGATATAGCATCAGCGAGTGCATGTATCAACCTCGCATAAATGTTGTGTGTCTTGATGCTTGCTGTAGCCGCGATTCGACCTTGCGTTACCCCTTTTTCGACCCCTCTGCTAACCTTACCTTGTCAACAATTAGGACCCTCGTTTTTACACCAACATTAGGTTGGTCAGCATGATGTAATTACAAACATGTGAGTCTTCCGACAAGCTCGATGAATTTGTATTACGGGATATAGACGAATAACGAAGCCCCCGAAAGGCCTCCTGCGGCTAGTATTGGGCTAGACAGTAGACGAGAACACGAGACATGCGGGAAAATTCGCCAATTACCGAGCTTTACTGTGGCACAAACTACTTGGGTATTATGCTACGGAGGTACAGAGTGGAGATGGGATGTGTGTCCATGCCATCATATATCTCCTGTGTAAGCCGGGATGTGCAATGTTGTGTTCCCTCATGAGATTCTTCATTGCTAATCAATATAATAGAAGCAATAATAATGGCCAAGAACCCTAGCTATCCCTCAATGTTACACAAGCAAATTAGAAACGAGTCTATACCTAGGTACTGGCTGATTCTTAAGAACATGTCTATGACCATGTCAATAGTTCGAGTGGCGCTTCTTTAAAGTAAGGAAATAAGACATCACTTACGGAACCTAGCTATGCTTAGGAGTACGGATGTCGATATATGCCTTTCCTTCATAAGTCGTTCAACGGCATGGCCTCACGATAAGGTTAGATCCCAGTTTTATACGAAGACGTCTAATATAGCTGAAAGAGAAGAATTGACCTATTCATACAGGATATTATGGTTACTTGCCACACCAAACTACCAAGTATCGAACGAAGATTGTCCATCTACCTAACGTCCGTCATCGCCACAATCACCCACTCCGCGATATCGAATTACCTACATTTCAAGCCTTATAAATCATCTCATTAGAGTGTTGGTATACGTACCGGCTACGTCGTTCAGATATCAGTGTACTGGTGGGGGAATAGACAGCTAGCTCAGAAGGTGATCACGATGGAATTTATTTTTGGAAAGCACAACCAACTCCGCTTACGCCCCAGGAGAGCGACCTATAGCTTTTATGATGATCAGAAAACGCGATTATATGTAGTAACGTAGGGTTTTAAAGTGATATTAACTCCAAACAATAGGTATGTATACATAAATTGATGGAAATGGTGCTAATGAAAGTGAAAGACTCTGGATATCGGAATAATATTCAAGTTAATCAACCATATCCGAAAAAGTGCAACTCTAGCCTAATGTTAACCATCTTATACGTAGCTATATGTACTGTGTAACTATACCAATATAGAGCAAATGAAGAAGCCAGGAGATATATATGGGTATATGTATATTTTTGGGTCATAGAGATACTCTGCCCACGAATCTCTCAGAAAACGTATGGTGGACACCGGACTTCAAGTTCACCGTTCGGCTGAGACGAAGAAAAGCTGTCTAGTTGTGCAATATTATCCTTCTACATAAGAATAAAGCTTTAAAATTAGGAGCTACCCTCGAATATTTGTCTCACCTGTCCTTTGCTACAGCCGTTTGGTGACCTGTTAGGCGGACTGCAGACAAAGAGACAAACATAAATATTAGATATTTAGAATATTAATTTATCTAGATGTCGAGCAGATTTCGAGTTCCATAAACATCTACTATATACGGTTTTCATATAATAATAATATGAGGGAGGCGGTTGATGATATGGTATTGCCTTGGAACCCTGGGTTGTGTCACGTTATTCTAGACATGATGTATTTATTGATAATTCAGCAAATTTTGGTCTGACGAATCGCATTTGAATAAAAAGCCAAGGGACTTTTAGGAAGACATCACTGAAGTAACATTAAGGAACAATTACTTACCACAGGTTCTAGATTTCCCCATCGTCAACCCCTTTCCCCGGATCATCGGATCTAAACCTTTACATCGATGACCATTAACCTAAGTATACTGGTTACCTACCGCCTACCTAGGTATGATTGACTTAGCCAATTAAATATAGGCGTCAAGGCCCCGCCAACCACCGAAAGTCGATGAATGAAATAATATCGAAGTTCCACGAGTTTGACCTACGTTGAGTAATTTGGGTTGTTGACTAGAGCTCTACATTGAAATATCTTCCAGTTAACAACACTCTCTTGAGAGCTATGAAGGCAATCTTACAATAGGAGTTTATTTTCTAGTTATGTAGGTACCTAGGTTAGGTATCTTAGTGACCTTGAGCTTATTTGATAGTACTATTACATGATAACAACTACTGTTTCTATGGGGGCAAGCCTTGGTGTTCTCATTTTCTCCACGACTGTAACGTGCCCTCTTGTATTCTAGAGCCACGATATATTCCGTAGCTGAGAGGTGAGCACACGGTTGAGCAAGAACGACATGAGGTCACTTGCCACGGGAGCAAACATGGAGATATTTCTTTCTATTGCAAGATGGGTGAGGGTTTCTTGAAACGAATACTTTCGCTTTCGTGTCAAGGAGTGATAAGAATTGGAAGTTGACGGGAAGGTGCGTCCATCGATCTCATTAGCGCACCTTCCCGTACCCAAGTCCATGCTTCGGAACCTTGGGAACCTTGGGAAGAAGAAGGAAGGTACAACAGAGATGTACTTTTTGGTAAAAGATTCAAAACCAGGTTTAGATCTCGAGCTAGCATCAAATCTGTCTCACCTTACAAACTAAGTTTACAAGCTGCTTCGTATCTTCCATTTTTCATATTCCATCTTCCGACTGGTTGTTGTTGTCAACTCTTATTCCTTCTCCTATCACTACTACATAGGTACGCACTTATTTGTCTTTAGTTCACGAACCCAACCACCGCATTCTGCATCCTTACTACTGTTTAATTTTCATCACCAATCTTCTCATTGAACAAATTTGCTTCATTCAAACCGCCCGAGGCGGTTGGATTGAGTGAGTGAGTGACGAGTCGTAAAAGAATATTTACCGATACCTACCTCCCGACCTCCTGATCTCCCTATTACGAAAGCCGGCCATATTGCTGAACCTCATATACTCTTGTGGCCTTAGCAACTGATATACTAGACTCCCAGATACGATTATAGCCAAGGAATCCGTGAAACGATTCTTCTGACTCAGTTCGTGATATGGCATGTTTAATACCTCCAGAGGGTTGACTGCTACTGGAAAACCCTCGATTCTCTGTTTAATATACATTGCAGTTCTGTTGAGTCCTCGCAACCCTCCAGATACTAAATTCGGCATTTTACTTCTGTGGCGAACATAAGAATATTCAGAGTAACAAGATCTTGGAACGGTCACACGATCACGAGCAGCTACCATGTTCGACGTCCTTTGGACAGATCCCAATCGGGAGCTTATGGGCGAGAGAATTATAAGAAAAGAGCAAGAGGCCAAATTGAAGGAAAAGGATAAAAAGCAAAAATCAGAGAGCAGTCGTCAGTCCATCTCAACAGAGAGCTCAACCTCTAGTGACCGTGGCTTTGGGATCTTTACGGTTAGAAGCCGAAGAAAGACCCCAACACCATCCAAGA
This sequence comes from Jackrogersella multiformis, assembly GCA_902806575.1. Taxonomy (NCBI): domain Eukaryota; kingdom Fungi; phylum Ascomycota; class Sordariomycetes; order Xylariales; family Hypoxylaceae; genus Jackrogersella; species Jackrogersella multiformis. Next base: position 1,368,691 of record CADCXD010000005.1, on the reverse strand, counting down.
CAAAAGATACAATCACATCGTTTTCACACGTGGTGGATAATCCGACCAAGACCAATCGATCGTCAGCATATGGTGTCAGGTCTCTTCTACACCACCAGGATGACTCGGAGGTTACTGTAAAACCTGTTGAAAGAGGCCATCTTCCTGTACAATCTCCAGATGCGGCTGACACCTCAAGTCTATCATCTCCAGGTACAAAACTCGGATTGTCTTGGTTATTATCCATGGGCACTAATTGTTACTGGTGCTAGATTCTACGCTGTCGAAATGGACACAACCATCGGCTGCTACTAACAGCACTGGAGTGGGTGCTTCTATAGACGATACGACAACTATCCCAAAGCCAGAACACTTGATTCAGATTCTGGGACCATCATCCTTTGTCACCAGAACCACCGAAGTCACTTATACACCTCGCGATCCAGAAAAGGACATTGATCAGTTGATTTCCGAAGTTCATATCTCCGCTGGACGGACAAAGGCTCCAAACCCCCTTTTACCAGAATCTATACCAGACTTACCCGAGAAAGCGTAAGCCCCTGAAACGCGTACGTATTTAGCTGAGCCTATCCTAATTTTTGTCTTAGAAATCCCTTGGCATTTGATGACCCTGGTTCTATGGCATCCCCTTCTCAATCACCCCAAACTCCACCCCCTATCGAACTTCGAAACAACGCCACCATCTATACTCCAGGTTGGAACGGAAACGACAGATTAAGCAATCCGGATTCCTGGAAACCTCCTCACGAGTGGGATTGCACTCCGATAAAGGAAAACACGATCCCATCGGATGAAGACAGACTACATTGTTCGATAGTGAGTGATGATTCAGATCAATGCATGTCTCCAAGTCTTGCGGCACTACAGCGCGAAGTCCGAATGATGGCTGCGGCCAGCTCGGAACTTATGCTCGCCAACATCAAGTCTAGTATGGGGCATTCATCAGACGCCACAGTTTATAAAGAGCTTGAGATGACCAAAAAGAGATGGATGTTTTCTGCTCTACAGAGTGAGGGCTATATTCCTGTCATGGAATGTACAGAGAGCTACCCAGGAAGCCTGGATTCGTCAAAGCCTTCTAAATATCCCAGAATCCTCGCACTTTACGAAACTCAAGGTTCGTACATTGATGAACGGCGAACATAGAATCTCTGAGTGGTTAGCTAATGGCGTCGAATAGCATCTGCTTCATTTCTTGCAGCTCTACATCCGCAAGCCTCAATATCTCACCTTTCGCCAAAACCAATATCTCCAAATCTATTCCCTAACGTTCACCCTATTCTCGTGCCAGCAATATCTGCCTCCGCAGGTTCTCGGCCGCTCGCACCACAATTATATTCGACCGTCACGTGTTTGCCTATGCCAGCATTATTTCCCTCGAGCGAGATTCCTCCCCTACTTCGTCATATTCACCGCTGCCTAGCTCCTGGCGGTGCCTTGCACTTGACTCTGATTGACCCTCAACCAGTTTCATCTTCGATGGGACCAAAATTGCGACAATGGCTATTCGAAAAGCTCCTAATACAACTTGAGAAGCGATGCCGTACGACGTATCCAAGCGGCACATTTCCGGCTTGGTTAGCTGTCGCGAAACTCCGTGGATTCGGAAGCACTATCACAACAGTCTCCGTGCGTGCCGTGAATGAGTGCGCTGCTACGACGGATGATACGAATGATACGGCATCCGTGGAGAGTGAACTTCGATGCCTTATTGCAAGGATGTTGTGGCAAGAGATCTGGGGAAAATTTGTCCATGCAGATCGGTGGTGGTGGGAGGAGGAAGCCATAGTCGAGGAATGTATTGAGAGGGGGACTTACTGGCAGTATTCCCACATCGTAGCAGTCAAGAACAAGAGACAGACGGCCTAGTTCAGCTGCTGCTGTCCACCTATAACTCTAAGTCGAAGCAGAGTTGGAAGTCTCACGGCCCTCGGAAAATGGGTCATTTAACTTGCATCAACTCATGGCGCAGGCGTTCCGGAACGAATCGTTAAATTCCTCGATGGTGGTGCGTCATATGCCTTGTAGAAACCACCGAAGATATCTTGGGAGGTATTTCATATTCAACATCGCTATACTCTAGCAAAAGTTGAGTTACGCTCTTTCTTACCGAAGTCTAGCAGCTTAGTGGAAGATACCCGGATATAGGTCTTACGTCGACCTAACAATTATTTCATATTTGATCTTATGGTTGAGCTTTTACAGGCAGATTTGACAGTGTTACCGCTTCGTCTATTGTGGATATGTGATTGAGAGAATGCCAACTCGTATCTGTAAGCTTGGGGGTACTACCTACATAGAGTATGTAAATAATATGCTACCTCGAGCGTGGGTTACTAAACCAGCTTCTCTCATCAAAGGTACAGCCCATATATCAGGGTTATCTAGTAAACCCACGGTCATGATCTCGCGTCGCGGAAGGAAAGAGACATACACTGCCGGAGCATGGTAACAAACACGGGCGTATGCATCTTGCTACCCGTGGCGCCTACGTTCTTGAAAGGATATGAGGTGGTTTGCCCACCGAACTACTGGGAAGCTATCGAGGCTGGAGGACTGGGGACTGAGCAATTGATTTGATGAAGATCTCGAGATCTAGTGGTTGAAGCTGTACAGCAGCTTTAATTCCAATACCAGGGGCAGGGTTTTCGATTCGACTTGTAGCTTGGATTCATCTATATCCGCAAATACCTAAGGTTAGGTAGGTATATTTGAAATAGGTAGGCTGTTGAGGTCTAGACTGCAGTAATAGTCTCTGGAACGATACGAAAAGCTTCGCTGATCGTTATATACCTACCTACCTACCTAGGTAGGTAGGTAGGTATGTATGTATCTAGGGACCGTCGCATTCGTGGCTCGTGTATAATAGTAGTGTACCTGCATGGTCTAGCTCCTATCTAGGGGGAAAACGTAGGTATTGCGGATCTCTGGTTAGTGAAAGCTTATGACTGCGGTTGGGTGTAGATCGCCTCGTCTTGTCTTCCGCTACTACTGCCACTGCTACGGGGTTGTGGCTCGTCGATTTAGCAATGCTACCTACTAACCTAGAAGCTCCCGAAAACAAGCTTTGACTGATAGAGTTGCCTCGTTATGTTAGCGATCGATCGTGATGGGGTTAGGTCGTAAACCACAACTTCGTTGTTGCAATCTTGCTGCTCATTACTAAGCCCCTGAGAAAGGCCGCGGCGTTTGCCGCTACTCCAACGATTCGCGCACGCTAGGTATGTACCTAGGTAGTACCTTATGTAGTGCCGCACCGCGTATCGCGTTCCGGCGGAAGCATCCATTGTTTGCCTTTTTCTTCGCTTTTTCATGCAAATTTTCGATTTCTTTTCTTTCACATGCTGCATAATTACGCATAAAATACACTACTTGGATACCGGACTACTAGTACGTATCGATATAATATCAATGCACCTGACCAATTATACATATATTACGGCATACATGCGGGTTGATCTTGCGGCAAGTTCCAAGGATTTTTCTTATTGCTACAGCACGTGCATGATGGCGCGATGGGTGGAAAAGGGGGCGTTGGGGGCTTTCATAGTATATATACTGTGGATATGTATTTCGCTACCGTAGCCTTATGAGGCGATTGATAATCGTCGTTTGGAATTGAAGGCAATTGTCTCTCCTTGCGGCCAGGTATTCGCTACCGCGCTAACTCGCTAACTCGCCGGTGGAGGAGACGGGAAGCCCCTGGAGCACGCAGCAAACGTTCTCGAAGCCGTTGTCTCGGGAAGCTTCTTCATCCATCAGCTCTCTGCTTGCCTTGCTTTGATAATCAGAGTAGGGCTAGAATTACTACGTACGGTGATCCACGAGAGATATGATATTCGCTAGGGCGGATCGTTCCACGGGACCCTAGCCCTAGCAACCAGGCAGCCTAGTGATAATCTCACGGGGATCATATCTATGTTAATGATACAGTATCTGCATAGTTGCATTACGATGCTGATATGTAAACCAAAGCAGACGACGATTCGCGGTGCCTTCACAGTGCAAGTTCTTACTGTATGTATGAATAATACACTATGGTACATGGTAGGGGGAGTAGGTACTAGCACTGGCTATAATGGATATCTTGGTTCGGCACCACTTTGCCATAATCCACTCTATGTACACTGACACTAGTGTACTTACACTAGCAGACTAGGTAGTCCCCCGCGGTTTCGTATGCCAAGGCCTCGAGCTTGCGAATTGGGGACCGAGCGCTCTAATCGTCTCTCCGTATGGGGAAATATTATTTTCTTTACCCGGGGCCATGGGCCTAAGGCCTGGAACGCCACGGCGAAGCTCCAGGGGCTCTAACACCCTGTCATTTTTTACTCTTCTTGAAAGACCCGTCCCCCTCTCCGATTCTAATATGTATTTGCTTTTACCTACTTTAATCGTTAGGCTGACGAGCATAACTGCCGGTATCTGACATGCTTGCGAGCATCTAGATGAAAGATAAGATAGGGACTGTACATACCTGGGTACATACTACACTAGCTAGGCCTTAATAGATCAGGAACAAAACAGGGCTACCTACCTAGGTACCTAGTACATATTATCCTTCTTACCCCGGTACATGACCCCTGACCATGATACGCTTACCTATTCGAGCCGGATAGCCTACATTTACGGCATATTATTGGTTGATGGACATTAAGTTAGGATGTTTCACGAAGGTCTCGACCCTCTGCTACCTGTACGATTCTATATCACAGAACTCAATTCTTATCGAGCCCAGGAATGACTGGATGACTGGATGGCATTAAAGCCTCTTTTAAAGTGCCAGAGACAAATCTTGGCAATGTTGAAATCTACGGTAACAGCCCGAGACTTTAAAACGGCGAAGTGGGTCAACGGGCAATAATAAAATTTAAGAAAGTTTTTTAAGTATGCATCCATGGATGAGGGTGGTCATTTTAATATCAAATCTCAATAGCGCAGATGATGTCCCTTACGATCTTAACCCGTATCGTGCTCCGAGTCCCCACAGAACAGGTCAACGCTTGACCACTATAGCGGATCAGCCTTATAGCCATCTCCTATGATAGAGTACCGTTGAAATGGCTATCTGGTAGGCAATACTCAATACACTACTGTCGACCTGCTGCTGCACGTAGCATGCCAAGAGGAGCCATCGGACTGAGATCCGCATCCCACTGCGACCTCGCGCAAGCAAGCCTCGAAGACTTCACGAATACCCATCCTAACATAGTATAAACGGAGCGGTAGTTTTTCTTACTTTATCTAGCGTACGGCAGCTGCTAGTGTTCTCCAGACCACAAGGTTACCGTGACCGTGACCTTATATATACTCGTCTTAGCTAGTCTCTTTCCACCGCGGGCCTGTCATATCCTTCTTACGCCAAGCTGGCTGAGAACGTTGGGAGGAGGTTGATGTATGCGGATGTCGAATATTCGGTGACCGAATCGGGTTGTTGGTGGTTTGTTTTTATTCTAGAGAAATTCCCGGTTGGTAACGATTTCTGGATGGCTGTCCGCGTGGATGCATGTATGTGGCACGGATAGTTAGTATTAGGCGAAAGAGCCAACGACTCGTCGCTTAAAATGAAAATGCCACCGCCATCAAAACCATCTCCTTTAACTCTTGTATATGTCTGGGCTAGTCCACGCCAGCCAGACCAACACCGAAAACACGAAGGCGTCACAGCGCTCAAAGGCTATAAAGTATGTTCTTCAATGTATTATTTAGTACACCAATCTAATTCAATGACGACTGGGTATATGGCAAGGTTCTCGTACAACTGAAAGGTATCTCCTCTCAAAAACATAATCATGAAGTGAATAAAACCATAAAAAAATAAATAAGATAACCTGCCGACCCAATTTTTGGCGCCATTATCGTTTATCCATTACCGCCGTGGGCGGAATTAGACGTCCTGCCGCTGTTGGCTAGCTCCGCCATGCTTTCGCTGTCGATATCCTTTCGCGGACTTCGATTTGAGAGTCTGAACGCAAAGTTGTGCTTGTCGTGGGGGTCGTTGCGATAAGAGCTTGGCTCGGGAATCTGAGTGGTGCCAGTAAAGCGGGCTAGGATATCGGCGTATGTGATTCTCACTGCCTCCCAGCTAGTTGTTATGTAGATCAACATATTCCAGAAGCCCTGGAGCGGTAGGACGATTGCGCTCATGATCTCTAGCGACGCCTCGACTTCGTTCGTGTTGACGAGACTGTACACGCGGTTGGCCGAAGACGGAATCCAGGTGACGAGGAGTGCCGTGAAGAAAAGGAGAGCACATTTGCTGTAGGACCACGCGGCATTGTTAGCCTCGAAATTCGCCCTTCGCTTCTGAGACTTTGATTGTGCGCGAGCCGTGATCGGGGTTGGTGGCACGTTGCTCTGGGTAGGGTGTATGACACCCCCTTGTTGCGATCGGCTGCCATTTTTGTTGTCAGATGAGATCGTTACCGAATATGCCGACTTAGGCTTTATGTCGAACCGTCCGAGTGGGGCAAGGTCGATTCCGTCGGCGCTTTCTGCGGCGGACTCGCTCGTGACCGTCACCTCAGTCGTCTTTATCGAATAGGGGTCGTCCATGGTTATCGCCTCAGGGTCGTGGGCGCTGCTGCTGGCGCCAAAGTTGCGTAGCTGTTTGCGCTTCCTGTATATCTCTCCGCCTGTATGAATATATATGAACATAGTGATCAGTATAACGACCCTAAACAGTAACTAGTCAGCATCGTAAACCCCAAGCCGCCCAATTCCTAAGCTCTTACCAGACTGGTCCGTAAAAAGTAGCAATTCGGAAGATATCCCACTCCGAGCTCACCCAGCACCATAAGGTAGCATTGCCATACATCCTGCCGGCCGACTCGGTCTTGACGAAGACGTAGGTAATAGCTGGAATGAACGGAACCCCGTAACACAATAGGAGGTAATAAACCTCCATCTTTCGGAGCCTGGCGGCGTCGAACTTGTGGTAAAAGGTCAAGTATACGTTAAATGCCATTGCCAATGTCCAGAAGGCATCGGCAGGTAGAAACCTTTGGCGAGTTTAGCAGGATAGCCGATGATATATTGGCGAAGAAGTTAAGGCTTACATTTGAATAAGGAATGCTTGGAACTGGCATCCAAATGAATCGATATCCAGCACATAGTTTCTTGACAATAATGATCCGACGTTAGTCATCAGATTACCGAAGGAGGCGTAGAACACTAGGCGATTGATAGGCTTATGGAAAGCCTTCGAGAAAGAGAAGGTAAAAATGACGAAAAGGCATCCCAGCATCGAGAAGACAGAGCCTACTCGCTCAATGACGCTAATTGCATCGAGCACCTCGACAGATAAATCGCTGCTCCCCATCTCTTAAAGAAGGTACCTGGGTAGGTACCGGTAGGTATTTCCGAATCCAAGTCGGTAGAATATGCAATTAGGACAACGAATGAATGAACGGTCCGGTCGATAGGCCTACATATGTATGCAGATGCAGATAAATGCCGTCGGAAATTCGAAAGAATGACGAAAAGCACAGAGTTAGCGCCTGCTAAACTTGAGTCATTGACCAAGACTCGATCAATATGGTAGTTTAATACGTTGGCATCATCCGTCGAGTGCTGTATTGGTGAAAAGAAAACCGCCTATCTCCAGATGTCGAAAATATAGGCGAGCCCGTACGCTGAATTGTTATTCATCGAACCGTGACCGAGTCCCTAGGTCCACTTAGGTGCTGCGCGACATCAACGGCCGGATCCCAAGAGAATCTTATAACTTAAGCACCGTCCTCGTACGTACGGTATCTAAGCCCTACCTTTTGATGTGGGTATCGTGCTCTGGAACGTTTTCCGAAGGGGAGGGGAGGATACTAGTGTGCTGGTGTAGACATGCATCTCCCGGCTCCTGACCGGGATGCCACGCAGTATTATGTACTAGTGAAGGAGCTCTGTGTGTTCGTTTATGCTAGGGGTTTACTAAGTACGTACTATGTAGTAGTGCTCAACTTGAGCTGGAATATACCTAGGTATTGAAGCCAATCAGATGGCAACAGGACTACCTTGGTTACTCGATGTGAGAATAGCTTTGTACCAGCGCGGACATGACGAGCAGGGATGAATTGCCCAACTATTCTGGGGTTTGACTGGTAATATCCGCCAGTGAAATAAGTGCATGTGAGAAGCCAGGGGGCATATTCTTCTGGGTCTATAACGTAGCGTGTACTATTAGGGACCTCAATTCGAGATGATATTCCATCTAGTTACCTAGGTAGGTAGCCTACGAGAAGACCATATACCACACAGTGTACAGTATAAGTTGATTTCGAAGATTCGAAAAATCGAGAAGAAGAAGAAAAAAAACCGAACTAAACTTCTGAGGGGAGCTTAGCAAACCCCAAGAGACTGTGGATAATAAACCGAAACACAAAGCCGTTGGTCATCAGTTACCCCAGTTTGGTATGTAGACAGGGGATTCTTTGTTGCCAAGTACATGGTTAGCATCTGGCATGTCAAGTGACGACAGGAAGTAGCAGAAAAGGAATCGATGAGGCTTATAGCCTACAGTGGATATTCCTTTTGCCGTCCGTCATTAACCACGGCTCACTAGAGTCAGGAAATCAGAAATGGGATTATAATGTAACAACTGAATAGGTAGTGATCCCGCGTCATTACAGGACATTCTGATCACGGCTAGACTTTGTTTGCGCCGATGTAGAAATTCGGTTAAGTACATAATGGCATGTACTGGAGATATCTATGGGAATGATGATGCGATTGGAAGTTGATGATAGGTGGTAAGCCGTAGTTGAGCGTGTAACTCGAATTTAGACATATGACTGGAGCATGGAGCAATGCTTGAGCGGACGAGTGCGTTTCAAACATAAACATTCTGCTATGATGAGGCAACTCATTTGGAGGATATGTGGCGATCAATCCGTGACAATGTCGGCGACATTGCAGACAAGCCGCAGACGAGATGAAATTTTCAACGATTTCAGCATTCTTCATTGGAAGTCGGTGTGTTGATATGTTAATATGTTGATGATATGATAAGATAGAAGTATGTGGAGAGGTAGAGGTGCTGACGCGAACATACCTAGTAATCAAATGTGTGAATGCGTAAGGTAGAAAAATGGATGTGAATCCATACAGTAAGAAAAAGGCTGTAATTAGCGACGCTTACACCTAACTTAGGGCAAATGTGTACACTATGTAAGCTGCATCCATGAATTATGGATTATGGATTATGGATATGTCAATATTACCTAATACGTGTAAGTGCATTCCCAAAATACATAAACTTAGAAATATTAAGTAATATTGAATGAATGGTACATGCGCAAATGGGTAGGTACACATGTAATAGGTAGTAGAGTTATCGCAAACGGTTTATTAGTGGCGATCTGTGCCATTTCGGCTTACCACGTGTGCCAAGGACTTCGCGTCCACTCTACTCCGGGAGCCTACTGCGGCGTTTTGAACTTTGAATCGATACCTACCTAGGTACCTAAGTATCGTAACTTCCTTAGAGCTGGCCGTAGAGTTAATTCATTTATCAAATCGATCTTACGGGTGGTTACACGGACAGGTATGTACTCCAGGGCTATCAATTAACTTACCTAAGTTCATAACTAAAATCAGTTTTATTCGTCAGAATACCTACCACCTTAGATAAAGTAAGCCAAGTCAGCTAGCTACACACACACATACACACAATCTAGAGAAGTTCAGATCCGATCAGATCGTTTAAATTAAACTAACATATTAAAAACTAATACATTAAAAATTATCATATCGTGTACACAGGTCAAGTTACTCGTTACTCAGCACCTCAAGAAGGATGCGTTACACCGCTTCTACCTGCTTCACACCATAAGCTTACATACCTACTACCTAGATGCTTCCAAGGCTCTCGGAACCACCGTCTCTCGGACACTTCGCCAAGTCATATTTACAAATTACAGGCCCTCGAGCCTCATCATGGCTAGCTGTGCCTCAATATATGCTGAAATGGAAATGGAAATATTGCTGGCGTGGCATGCCTACCTAAGGTAGTCAAATGCCCGAAAGATGTGTTGGTTACGATATGATATAGGCCTCAAATAATTACCTACCAGGTACCTAGGTAGGTAGGTATTTCATGACGACTTCCTTTTGCTCGCAAATGTTTCCCAATCGCGCGTTGGAGGCGCAGCCAACCGAAGACACCAACAAACCTCGGTAATTCCAGCACATGGCCGAACTGCTGTGCAACAATTCTTCTCTTATCTCATGCATCATGCCATCGCAACGATGTTATAATGGTAATGGTGTAGGCCGCAAAAATTTTAAAATTACAGAGACGGATACTTATCACGTAACAGGAGCACGTACCTAAGGTACTTGGTAGGCAGTGCCTCATCATCAAGAGATCTCTTGGGGGATCTCTAAAGAAAAGTCATTTTTACCTACAGTATGAGGTTCAGAAAACCTGTATGAAAAAAACCCAGCCTGAGGAGAATTCCTAACGACATATCCCCTTGTCTACCTATTTCAAGATGTATCCATGCCGCTTGGCATTGGAATAACTCCCGAAGTTAATTCAAGACAATAGGTAGCCCCTCTTTTGGGGTTTAGGGCCTAATGTGGCTGCGTGAGATCCGGGGAAGTAATCAAATACCTACCACCTGCCACCATCTCGGCGCCCAGTCGCCAAGCAGCTCGGTACCTTCACTAGTGTAGTCTCCAACGTCAAAGCGCCCTTACGAAAACAACATATCCTAGGTACCTAACTACCTAGGTAGACAGGTATTATGTAAAATTATAGTGACTAGAAATTTGCATGAGAAGGTAAAGCAACAACGCCGCTTGGAAGGAAGTAGGATTAACGACGTCTTCGGAATCCTGTACCTAGAGCCTCATGTCTTGATAGAGTCCACCTACAATACGACGAGGAGCTAGGCGAATCCTTCGCATCTCAGCCGATGCAACAGTAACGAACGAACAATGTATAGAAAAGATCGAGCCTCGGAGCCTCATTAACACTACATTACTACATATTAGCTTTGTCCGATTAGAGATTCTATCAGCATCTACGGAATAGATGTGTTTGGAGTTCTACGGTTACCTAAGTGGTTAAATAATAATTCCGAACAAATCCTCCAGGTTTTTACCAAGATACAATCGAAGAAACAATCGGGCTGCCGATGAATACTTATCTTCAACTATGTTCTTTGAGCCAGGCAATCGATATGAGGTTATATCACGGGCTTCTTCTTAAACTTATCCGAACAGACATTGCCTAGGTAATGTCTCGATGCTTCTTCAGGGGCTAGGAAGAGACAATAATGATTCTTTGACCGATTCTAGGCTTATTGGCGTTGAAACGAGGTCTCACGGCACAGAACCTCCCAGGTTCACAAAGGCCCACAGCTTTCAGGGTCTGACACTTGTGTCAGATGCTATTCGTGTGCTCAACCAAGACTCTCCCCAGCCTTTACATTCGCCATTGTCCACTAAATAAGGTCTGAGAACGGTTGCATGACTACCGACGAGTTCTTCCTGAGTGCCTAGGATCTTCTTTGTAGAGATGCCTTCAATAAGACGACTCAGATATCCTCGCCATAGAAAACTTCTTCTAGATCCCACGATCATTACGAGATCGGACTCCGATGGATAGTATTCGTAGCTCCCGAGAAAGCTCATCACTTTATCCGTGATGGCTTCTTCCTTTGTCTTCTAGAACGTCCCTACTAATCCCATAACGCCAAAGTAGTCATACAGGCCCCTTTCAGATACTGGAAGCTAGAGAAGGTTTAAGATGGAGAAAGTTCTCTTTAAGAAGTCCCAGGCTTCTTTCGGTCTACCGAAGCCCTGGGGCACCAATATATCTCTACTAGAACCCCTAGCGATACTCCGAAGAACTTGGGTAATGCTGGAGTTCGCACTAGCAAAGTCTAGGGAAACTAGGAAGTCATCTAGAGACCTCACGCTCGAGGTATAGGAAGCCCTTCCACAGCATGTCAAGGAAGAAGAATAGAAACCGGCGGCCAAAGACCAGCCCCAATAACAGATGGGAACCACGCACCGTGGGCTTCGACGGCGATCACCTCATGCACGGCGCCGACACGTCCTCGCCGAAGAGCCGCCGCCCGCCGAATAGGAGAGGGGCCAACAACAACAGCAATACCAACAACAACAAGCCCAACCCATGCTACAACCCAGCCGTGTCGCAGTTCCGCAAAGACCCTAACCACCCTCTCTTCCCGCGGCAGCAGTTTAGTCCCCGCGGTGGCGGTCAGGGGCTCAGGAACAACCCACACAACGCCAACCACGCTAACAACAACCCAAACACCACGCGCAACCGCCGAAACCGCCGACGTGGCGGCGGCGGCGGCGGCGGCGGCGGCTCCGGTATTCCCATCGACGTGGAGGGCCACGACATCGACATCGACGAGCTCCTCGGGCCCCCTTCGCCGCCGCTGTTTTCCTCGCGGTCGCCTCTCTTCGCGCCCGGCGGCAACAGCAACAACAACTACTACAACAACTACAACTACAGCAACGACGGCAACAAGCGGTTCTGCACGGAATGCAGCGCGGTGCGCCGCGCCAACCTGCGCTTCCGCAACTGGGCGGGGCGCGCGCTGCAGCGGTGCGGCGAGCGCCTCGCGGCGTGGGCCGAGGACGCGGGCGTCTCGCTCGGCACCGCCGATGAGATGGACTGGCAGCCCGAGCCCGTCATCCGCGTCCTGCTGCTGGGATGTCCGCACCCGAACCCGAATAATCTGGATCTGAAACCGAATCTGCTCCCCGACGACATCCAGAAGCAGCAGCAGCAACAGCAGCAGGCCCAGTATCAGTATCAGTATCAGCAGCAGATGCAGGACCTGGACAGCATAGGACCGGTGCCGGTGCCTGGGCCGTGGCCTTGGCCGCCGTGGTGCGGTGGCGGTGGCGGTGGAGGAGAGGGTGGTAGGGGTGGGATTGAGGGCGGGGACGGGGAGAGAGACGGAGAGGGAGGCGCAAGCGGAGGCGGGAACGCAGGCGCATGGCCGTACTGCGTGCCGGCTCACGGGCTGCCGACAGTTCCCACGACGCTGGAAGACGTGGCGCCCGACGACGGCCCTGCCATCACCACCACCACCGGAGGCGGAAGCGAGCCCATGCCCATCTCAGGCTTCGGCCTCCTCGGTGCGGCCAGCGCCGGCCAGCAGATCCCCGCGCCGCCGTACGCCTGGGGCGAGCATCCGCCGATCCCCGCGCGGGCCCCGCTGCAGCCGCCGGCGGTGACCAGCACGTGCGGGCCCAGGTCGAGGGTGACGCCCGTCAACCGCGAGGCCCTGATAGCCGCCATGAAACGGCCGCGCACGAGGACGTGGGGGGATTGCGGAAGTCCTTGATGGTTTGGGGTTGGGGGGCGTAAAATAAGTATGAAGGAAGGAAGGAAAGGGAGGGAGGAAGAAAGAAAGTACGAGCACAGGAGCAGGAATAAGAAGAACAAAATCAAGAACAAGAATTAGAATAATGTAAGTGTAGATGGCGGGTGAGTAAGCAGGGAATATTCACACACAGTCTCGTACAGCTATGTGTCCGCCAAAGCGGGAGTCGAGAGGGCACGCGGGGGTTCGAGAGAGGTTGAGGTAGGGACTCTTACTACCCGAGTTAGTCATCTATGGAAGATACCTTGGGAGTCACAGGGCTCACATTGTTGGAGGGGGCCTCCGTGGGGTGTTGGGCGATGAGAAAGCGGCTATCTATCCTGCTTCTAAGCTACGTCGATGATTTGTGCGTCGGTAGAACTACCAGCTTCTACGAGGGCAGGCTTGGAAATCAAGATGCGCCGACATTATCAGGATATCACGAGCAGCAGTGGTAAATTTGTATAGAAAGGATGGAATGGGATAGACGAGCACGCGAACCAAGTTTCCTGTATGGTATTGACCAGAGACTTGTCCCTAGCGGAACTATGAACAATCGGAATAGCAAAAAAAAAAACCTACCCCCTAACGCCTAGTCGCCATTGCCTGGTGAGAAGAACTCCTTCCCATGAACCATGTGAATTATGATCGTCACGTCAAGCCCGTAATAGAACACAGCACAGGTTGCTTGCTAGCCTGTAAAGTGCTTACTTCGCCTCTTGGTACTGTCCAATCACAATACAATGGTCTCGCTCATAGGGTTCTGGGAGTATTTGTTAGTACTGAGCAGCTCGAAGTTCACGGAGGGGGTTGCCATACCTAGCGTTAGTTGTTCCTGGGGCTTGATACGCTCTGCCCTCAGCTTCTGGACTTCCTGTGCGAAGACGGCTTCGGGAGCGGCTGTGCTGTCGATGCAGTTTGCCTTAATAGAGATAACTACACCACCGCCAACTTTTAGGAACATGTGGGCGTTCAGGGCAACAATACGGGCTTGATCAGGTTGGGCAACGTCGGCAAAGATGCAGTCGACCATGGGGACGAGCATGCGGTACTTCATAGGATGCCTGGCATCCTCGACGATGGGAATGACGTTCGTTCGGTTCTGCGCCATGTTGACCAAGTCTCGGCCAGATCGGTGGGAGAACTCGACGGCATAGACGTTTCCGGTAGGACCAACAATATCGGACACGTGAGAGACGGACGTTCCAGAGGCGGCACCCAGATACAGGACCTTGGAGCCGGGCTTCATGTAGATATTGTCTATACCTCCGATGATACCGGCGGCCAACTTGCTTCGGAAGGGGTTCCAAATTCGGTATTCGACCTTGGTAGTGATGGGCGCACCATCCTCGCCCTTAGTGGTACTGTCAACCGAAACTCGCTTCTCGCCGTAGACCTCGAGTCCAGGGGCGACGCTTCGGGTGAGCAAGTGATCTTCCTTGCCCCGCGAGACGAATACACCCTCGTGACGGTGGGGTTCCTTGAGAAAGACTGTCAGCCGAATATGAAATATAACGAGGAATTGATGCTTCACTTACGACAACGACCCTCGCACCGCCTCTCGCACCTCCTCGTCCGCCACCACGAGGAGCACCACGTCCTCGACCAGGACCACCGCGACCACCTCTGTCACCAAAGCCGCCTCTGTCACCGAAGCCGCCTCGGCCACCTCGCGCGCCGCCTATGAAACGGATTAACAATCTATGTTCCACATTCTACCTTAATGAAAGTTATAGATTCGACTCACCTCGAAGACCTCCACGGCCGCCTCCTCGTCCGCCTCGGTCACCACCAAAGCCACCGCGATCACCGAAACCGCCTCGGCCACCACCACGACCACCGCCTCTACCTCCTCTAGGTGTGAAGCCCATTTTTGAAAATGATTTTTGTCTAGTAATAAAATATGTAACAATGATAGCGACGAGCTGTACCGCGTCGTTTCGTCGCGTCAGGTATTTTGGTAGTGGACAATTGGAAGAAAATTTATCTCTCTCAGAAGTGTCGAGCTTCAACAACAAATTTTCCTGCGTTAAGCTTCAGAAAGAAAAAAAAAAATTGGGAGCTAGGTACCGCAATATCCACTTAAGTCTTGGAGTCTAATCCAATTGAGACGCTGTATGGTCCGAGCTTAAAAGGACCGAAAATTTCCCGAGAAAAGTTGATAAAAATATGTTATCGATAACAACATCCCGTTTCTGCCCCGTTTAAATTGAAGTGGTCTTAAATTTTTAGTAAGAAGAGAAAGAGAGAAGGAGAATGTGGTACGTACCGCATAGGGTCGTAAGCGAGGGCACAATTCAATTTCTAACAATTTGAACTTTCCCGAACTTCGAACTTTGCACTTCGCCAAATCTTCAATCAAACAACGACACCGAGTCCATCTTCTACCTCAACACCACACAGCAGCAGCAAAGATGGTACGTTTATATACACATCCCCATCGAATTAATGAATTCGAATTGCCTTTCTCATTGCGCGACAACTATCATATCAACCAATCGCCTCAAATCAAACCTTGACCTTGACCTTGTCGAAATTCCATTCCATTACATTGCCAATATTATATATAATACCACGGCGCTTTAGTTAGGATAGTATAGGATAAACTAAACTAACAATCACTTCCCCTCTTAGGTTCGATACGCTGCCACCGAGATCGACTCCGCGAAGTCGGCCCGCGCCCGCGGCGCCTACCTGCGAGTTTCCTTCAAGAACACCCGAGAGACCGCCCAAGCCATCAACGGCTGGAAGTTGACCCGCGCTGTCAAGTTCCTTGAGAACGTCCAGGAGAAGACCGAGGCTGTCCCCATGCGACGATACGCTGGCAGCACTGGCCGAACTGCCCAAGGTACGGCCCCTCTATATTTGTATCGAGTCTGAATCTTACGAGATTCGAACGTGTGCGGGTTTGGTGGGAAATATCGAGAGGATCGGTGGAATTCATTACACGGTCACCAGGGCTACCATGAGCATGAGAGCTGACATATCTGGCGTGAATAGGCAAGCAGTTCGGTGTCTCCAAGGCTCGATGGCCCGTTAAGTCGGCCGAGTTCCTGCTCGGTCTGCTAAAGAACGCCGAGTCCAACGCTGATGCCAAGGGTCTGGACACCAGCAACTTGATCGTCAAGCACATCCAGGTCAACCAGGCCCCCAAGCAACGAAGACGAACTTACCGAGCCCACGGTCGTGTATGGACCCGAAAATCCCCGAAGGTCATCGAAAAACAAACTTGCTAACGAACTCCACAGATCAACCCCTACATGTCGAACCCCTGCCACGTCGAGCTCATCCTAACCGAGGGCGAGGAGGTTGTTCAAAAGTCAGACGCCGTTGCCGGACGTGAGCACGCGCACCTGAGCTCCCGACAACGCGGCGCTCGTATCCGGAAGGCCATCACCGCCTCGTAGGTTCGCCGCGCGAGACGGGTGTCGGGGGCGAGGGATGTGACGATTTAATGGAGAAGGTTTAGGGGTTAAAGTTGCTTTGCTTTTCACTCCAGGTGTCAAGGCGGTCGTAAAGCATGGGTCTAGGTTTCTGGCATGCAACTCGCGAATAAAAATCTTCGTGGATTCCCCAATACACAAAAAGCTTCTGAACAAACTTCTTCTGCTGCCTCCTCCTCGCTTGTGACGTATAACCTGATCCGTCCCTGAAAGTGTGTCCACTCGGCTGTATTATTCTTGCATGGCTGCTCTATTGCTAAGTAATTTACCAACTATAGATTCTACAGACCCCTTAAGCATGAATTATTACAGCTTAGCTTAGCCCACACGAGATATACCTAAGCTACCCTCTAAGATGTAGTCTTTTTATAACAACACCGTGTAATATGTAATGGCAAGACGCAAGCTACAGGTCTTGCTATTTCGCGGGCGCTACACTTACGCTGTCCCTGATTAGAGTGGGCTACATGAAAACACACGAAAGCGCGCAAAGCCAATTATTAATAAGGTGACTGACTCATTACCGCCGCCTTCTTAGCTACGACCGATCTGCTGCCCTCGTTCTAATAGTACAAGGCAATGAAGGGGTGGGGTAATTAGTTCAGTCTCCCATCCATATTTTAAACATCGATTTCACGTCACAACTTTATCCACTTATATGGAACCTGAGATTATAGTCAAAGTCGTCGTATTACTCTCTCGGCTAACTACACTGCCAGAGAAGAGGAACAAGATTGTCAGTCGTACATCAGAACTAAACTGCTCTCGCACGGGGGGTCTGGTCTGTTCGTATCTCCTCTGCTCTGCGTGTGGGCACTCTGCATGTCTGCTGGAGTCTTCGTATGTTCTCGTTCCATCCAACATATACAAGGCATTGCGTCGCGTCGCCGGCCTTCCTGGTTTTCCTCGTATCCAGACTATTGATGCGACAGCTCGCCTGTGAAGATTCTGGTGAGCGTGCAATATGGTTGGTTATACGACAGCTATAAGCTGTAAGGTCGACGCAGGGGGGCGGTGATGTGCTGTGCTGTATTTTCCAACATGGCGAAACGCATTCGCAAATCTCGCACTCAAACTCGTAAATGAAGGCTTGTGTCCGAGCCATGATGGTATCGGAGGTCTCAGCCGTCCAGGAGGTGACAGCAACACCCGTCCTGGAAATTTCAGGAATTGTGATCGGCATATGCCGCAATCCGGTGGTGTACAAAACGGAATATAAGGGTTGATGTGGTTGGGGGGGGGGGGATCGGACGAAAAGTATCAATATGAACATCGCCCATATAAATGTACACTCCTGAACGCCAGACGCGACCTAATGCAGAAGAGGCCACGCAAGAGAAAACTGGGCAAAGAAAAAGCCAGAGAAGGAAAAAACCAAGTCAAATATGTATGACTCGGTCTGCAACAATAATAGATGAACTGAGAGGGAACGATGACTCAAGTCTCGAGCCTTGGTTTAGTTCATCAGGGGTTGCATGTGAGAGCTAGGCTTCTTCCTCCAATACGTAGCCTGCATCTACCTCCATGTGCTTCAATAGTGCGTCCAGTCCAACCGTGTCGTCGTAGCCCTGGTCAAAATTCCAAGTGTCGAATGTATATGGAACTGCGTCTTCATCGGGTTCCTCTTCCCTAGTAGTGTTCGGGCCACACTCAATTGTGCCGCTAAATCGACCAAATCCGGGGGCATAGACGCCATCCCGCTCAGCGGCGTTGATTATACTAGCATCGTACGTACCATTCCAACCGGTTCGGAATCCCCAGACTTTTCCCATCTGCTCCTCTTCCCAAGAATCAAGCACTTTGCAGATTCTTGCCAGATGTCTGTCGACACAGACTTGCAAAAACTCCCGGAGCCGCAACCTCTTTGGGTTGTATTCCCGAGTGACATTATTTGCTAGCGGGAGGAGGTACGCTGGTAAATATAGATTCTGAAATCGTCGGATTGAGATGAATCTGAAGTCACGAACCTCGACATAACCACAAGACTTGAAGGCGAGCTTCCGCAGTTTTAGATACTTTTTTATGTAAATCGGATCATTGTCAGTCTCTGAATTGATACGCTCTATAATTGTCTCGCCGGGTGTTAGCATGTCGATGATATGAGACCAAGATAGGTTGGGAGGATAATCTGCGGATCCACCATCGTCAACTATAGATGACAGGGGTGGTGGTGTTTGCTGGTTGTCTTCATCCCTGTCTGGCATTTCCCCTCGAATAATTGGAGGTCCACTGAGCGAGACCGTCTCTAGCTCAAGTGACTCAAGAGACCCTTCCGAAGCCATAGTCTCCATGATGCGATAGAAAACATTCGGGGCGAACCAGCAGTTCTTGAGAGAGAGGTGAGTGATGAAGGGAAGGATGAGAAGGTTTTCCATTCTTGAGTCTACTACCATCCTGTGTTCCTTGAGGAATGGCGCTGGCAAAACATATCTAGTTCTTTGCATGCATCCAGCGGCAAGCTCTCCACCACAGTGCCACTCGAAATGAAGGCGCTTGATCCGCGACTGTTTACCAATGTAGTTGCTCAGCAGATTGAAGACCTTGGGTATCGCATCAGCTGGATATACCTGTCGCACATCAATCGTATATCTGTCTTTTTGAGACAGTGTTCTCCAGTCGGGAATAATGCCCAAGGCTACCTCCTCCAGTGCGGGTAGCGAGGTCCAAAAGTCATCACGGCACAGGATATCGATATGGAAGCTGGGGAGACGTGCAATGTTGACCTTGGTCAAATTCTTAAAGGACGCGCCGTTGTCTAGTACTGCGATCAGGAAAGATTGGATTAGAGCCTGTTGAGCGGAAATGTGCTGGAATAGAAATCTCTTCTGCGTATCGGTCAGTTGGTCTGGCTGCAAGCGGATCTCATCGTCGGTTTTCGGAGGGCGGATAACCTCTGCCGCATAACGGGACGCAGGTAGAGGGGTTCTTAGTCTCTCCTCATACGCCAGTGCATCTAGACTGACACGCTCGCGTCTAAGAAGCTTATATAACATGGTCGGGTATTCAGCTGAGTCTACCCCGGCGGCAGCTAGCTTTCGTTCCAGCATTTCTAGCCTATACGGCTTTTTAAACCGAACTTGGAGAGATTCGTCGTCAGTTTTTCGAACAGCATTGGGGTCACCAAAGACGGGAGGTCGTCCAGGAGGCTGTAGAGGGTTGACATCGGGCCCCTGAAGATAGCCTAACCCTCCGTCGCAGGATAAGGCAAGTTCTCTGACGTTTTTGACGGTAGTCAAAAGGCGGAAAATACCCCGAGACTTCTCCAATGATCTTGTGACCTTCTCCAAGTGCGACTCAGGATAACGGCTAGGCTGCTGTGCAGGCCACCTAAATACACCCCAAGGACGAATGTGTATATCTTCCAAGTCTCCCGTGCTCGGAGTTGCCAGATCACGTTCATCCAGTTCAAGCGCGAGCCCGAGACGATATATATCTGGCCCAAAGTTCCGGAATACATCTGAATACAGCAGGCGCTCTGTGACATCGATAGATGCCAAGCCGCGATCAGGGGATTCGCCAGCATCTAACTTCATGCTCAGCTCCGGACCCAAGCTGATGACGAGATTTTTGAGGAAGTAACACATCAACTTGGAATTGAACTCTCGGTTGACGAGACGCATGGACTCGATGTCCGTGCGGTTGGGCAAGTGCTGCGCAATCAGCATGAAAAGCTCAACAGGCAAGTCATCTGAAGGCCAGCTGGGGTTGGCTCCTTTAAGTATGTTAGCAAAGATGTATTATTCTTCAGTGGTATATGAAGGGACATCGTATGTGATTGTACAATTCACATTTCGGGAGGCAAATATATCCTGTTCTTCCCCACAGGTGATATATGAGAGAAGGGAGAATATGGAAAGGAGGATATGAATTCATGTACATGAGGTTTGATATAAAGGTGGGGGGAGTGATGTAGGAACGCCAAGAGAAGGGGAAAAGGTAATATTCGAAAGGGATGTTCATAGCGACCCTGAAGAAGCTGAATAGGACAATAGTAATATGGAACTTGCTTACCTGTTGAAGCCATATTGGACTATGGCAACGACACGAGATTCCGGAATTGATATGGATGTTAAGTCGAGTAGTATTTGGACGTCAGGCAAGGGAGTGAGCCTGAGCCTGGTAAATTGTAGTGACTGATTTATTCTCTTCTGTTTCAAGATACTGAAAATAGGATATTGGTGATGGAAGTGAAGGTTGGAAAAGGTGATGATAGTAAGTAACGAATGTATCAAGAACTGGAAGCAGGGCGGTGTATTCAAGGTATACTTGTCAACATTTGCCTACTAAAGCATCTATTTAAGGGACAAAGGTCAGTAAAATGTAAGTCCTGATGACTGACTTGTTGGCTAGTGACGTGGTAATGTGTTACTATGACATTTTGTCTTGCCTGTAGGTTTGTTGAAGAGTGTAGGAAGAGGTCAATAGAGGGCAGAAGGTTAAAGAATGAATTGTAGAATGTAAAGTTCTCTGGGATGAAAGGCCATTGAGGATGGCCTTTTATCCTAAAGAATATCGAAACCCGTATATCACGCGGACAGTCTCGCGTTTTTTCGTCTACTCACGTAAAGGGGAGAATAGTCGAGGAAAACAACGGCCTTGACATACCAAGAACATTGGATTAGAAGTTTTCGTTCACACGGACTGTCGTCACACCGTTCTTGTTAACGGCTTCCCTTCGAAAGTCCCAAAAGAATACCTACCTAGGTAGGTAAGTTCAATGGGGGGGAAGCTTGTTCTTGGTCTCTATAGATGTAGGTGGGTGAGTGTGTATGTAAGTACCTGGTGGTATAGTATGCCTACAGGAAGTCGTTATATGAAAAGGAATAGGGGTGTCTATGTAGGTCAGGCACATATGTGGTATAGGTAGGTGGTCAAGGTAAGTTGTTATGATGAGGAAAGTGAGAAAGGCGAGGAAGGTGAGAGATGAAATCAGATGTTTACGTTTTTAAAGTTCCAAGGTTCCTAATACGTTGTTTCCCATCATGGTATTTTATTCTACAGATTAATATGTTAGGCTAGGTACCCGGAGTGTAGCCATGTATGTACATGTAGATATTAGACAGAACGGGATGAGATGGGATGTGGTTGAAGAATAATACCACAGTAATTACATATGTACGTACTTTGGTATACCGTCAACACAGACGCGACATGTACTGCAAAACATCACTTCGATCTTAAAATACCTAAATGATGATCATATGATGATACCACAGTAAATGATCAGGTATTCTTATTGAGTAGCGGGTATTCAGAGGTAGTTAACCTAGAGGTCGTTAAGAGATACCTACCTAAGGTACCTAGGTAGGTATTCAGAAGCTTGGAGGGGCTTCAATAAGCCTCAGGCTTGGCTTTACCGTACTAGGTACATTCCTGGTCAATGGATAGGTACTTAGGTAGGTATCAATCAAATCGAAGAACAAGCGACTAATTTTTTTGCTAATTCTAAGTTTCACAAATACGTCATCTCTCCATATCTTTTATTGCATAATATCTAGGTACCTATGTAATTAGATACCTAACTACCTACATATAGGTAAACTCGATATTTTATCTTTCCCATTTCTACTTGAATGCATTTCTTGTATGGCTTTGACAGCTTTGACAAGAAAACATACCTTGGTGCTCTGCCTAACAGGTTCCGGGATTGAAGCTTATGAAGAACAGACAATGTCGGGATGGTTTATCCAACACACATTGGGACTAACCGTCATTGCGGCCGCCTTTCTATATTTTACCATAGGACAAACATTTTTTTGCCGGAGACTATGATTAGGTCTGGTTGGCCAAGGGCAATGACAGTATTTCTATGGCCCGTGTCTTGCAGAGTTTAAGTAATCACAAGGTCAAGCTTTCTAGCTGTTGTAGTATGTAGTTATAGCTTAGACACTAGGTCTTCTTTGATATCGTGTGTTAAACCTCTTGTGTAGATAAGGTTGCTGGGAGCTTCGTCAAGAATCATGACTTCTCGCTACAGCGAAATAGCTGCTTCGAATATTGCGAAAATTTTAGTAGAATGCCCCGTTCTCGAGTGTTCTGTTAGTGTAGAGGGAATGGTAGGTATTAAACTAGCAATGCATACCTGTAATGAATTGTCATCTTTCCTTCAGATCGACGATATCAAGCTCGAAAGCATCCAAGGCAATAGAGGAGAGACTTCGTTAAGATGGGTAACTCACCATCCTGATTTTTTATAACTCGCTCGATAGTTCTATGTTATCCTACAGAAATTGCCTCTAGTCGTACAATATGGCTTATTTCTAGCCGGCCAACATGACGAGTATTGACACGCAACAGCGAAAGGACATATGCTGTCTCAGCAATCATTCGGAAATCGACTCGAAAAGAAGCGAGCGTGATCGGGGTCGAAATAACGAAAATTCCGAGCATTCCACAAAGTGATCCTAAGCAAGATACGCCCTCATATATAAGTTTTCGATGTTCGGGCAAGCCGGGCGCTGTCGTCGCATCTGCCAAAACTGCCTCTCACCTTGGCCGGGCGTAGCAATTAACTGCAAGCGACTTGGCCTCCCTTAGGGCGGCTGAGCAATTCCCAACGCCCACGACCTCTGCAGCTCGGCACGGCCAACGAGCATTTCCGGTGCGCGTACCTTGCAGGAACTACTGTTGATGAAACCTCAGTTCTAGCCTGGGTTTGGGTAGTTAGAGCTATTTGCAGCATCGTAAAACTTTTTGGAACTTCGCATATGGCATCCTTCCCCCCACCGTGGTGAGGGCGACGTTGCGGCCCAACACACCTGAACTACTTGCCTGTGCCTTTTGTGGTCAGGTTAAACCCTTTTCAAATTTCCAATCACAATTTTCAAAAAAAGCCGAAATTTCCGATTCGACCCCCACTAGCATTTTTGTTGGATTTAAGTCGTACGGACTCAAAAGGGGGGCGTGGTGCTAACATCTACCTTAGCTATATTTGCCCATTCGTTTAAGACATACACGTGTAGGTTGGGGAGAAGGTTGAGGACAACATAACATACATGTCTTAGATTTTACTCCCGGTCGTAACCCTCCACTAGGGGATGCAGGCTCCGGAACCCGTAGGGCGAAATGGACGTATTGTATCATGCCGCGACCCTCCTCGAGAGGAGTCATTCCGGAGCTAGTACCATATGACCTGTATCTGGCAAGCAGCTAGAGAGGGATTGGAGGGATATCTTGGCAGCCAAATCCTGCGATGCTTGGCGTCACCGCTCGGGAGTTATGGCTTGATATGGAGCAACTGCGAAAAGAGTCGGGCAGCAGCAGTATGTCTTTCGAAGGAAGGGCGGATTAGACATGCTTAAGGTAGGCCGGCTTGATCGACTATAATAGGAGGAAGTAAGAGGTTCGCTGCCAAATTTTTAGCACTTTGATGTTCCTCAAACCACCCTACCTGTCTGCCCTCCCTCCCTCCATGCAAATGTAACCAGTTTGATTCGCTGAGCTCTGGGATACTGATGTTCATGCATCTTCTGCAGTAATAAAACACCACTTTGGCTGTGCAACCCAAGCACCACATGCAATATTTCGAAGTACCCTTTCAAAAAGATACATACCTAGGCAGGTTTGCTATGATGGGTAAACGATGCAATTGTCTTCTCGTAATACTTGTTCCCCGCATCTAGATAATTGGCGGAGATGGAAGAGAGTAGTGGAATACCTATGTAGGTATCTTACCCACGCGCACTAACCCCGGTTACTACCTCCTCGGTACCAGGTATGTAGGTAGCTAGATTCTCCTAGGTACCTACCAACCAACCTATGAAGGTTAGGGCAGCTGTTAGGTAACACACCAGGTGCTTTATCCGAGTGGGACGGCCCGTTGAACTAGGTAGTTTAGTCTCACTAGTCTAACAGCTTTATACTATCTACCTATATAAGTAGGTATCGTAAGTAGATGGCTAAGGAAGTAGGCAGATGGGAAGGTATGTAGAGATAATGTTTATATCGAAAGGCTTAAAAAGTTGACACACTTCATAATATCTCACCTCCCCGGATGATGATGTTGTAATAGCCTCGCTTAGGGCTATGCGTTCTGGACTAAGGTGCTTTAGGGTATAACCAAGCACCCCATAAAGTTGGACAGCTAGAATTCTCGTAACCTGGAGACCCATAGATAAAGCAGAGCAATTCAGTATCAACCCCTCCCAGCCAATAGCTAAAACTCCATAATGATAATAAATCGCACATGGGGTATATAAGTCCGTAAATCAATCTTTCCCGATGCGGCTCGCTGCCGTATCATACTCCACGAAATCAGGACCCGATCCGATCAAATTCTTGAAGCGATAAAGCGAATACCTAGGTGAAGCCACTAATACCTAATGGTAGCTATATACCGAAAAAGTGAAGGTGCCCTATAGTAAAAACAGAATGTGCTTCAGCTCCAGGCTTCTTCGATATCCCATAGCCTGATATGATCCAGCTGGCCAGAGTCGGAATAGCGTCTCGAAGGTAAATCCGTTCTTGGGTTGATGGATGCCGAGCTGCGATCTTCATAGACACCTTCAAATTGAGATGGTGGTGGGATGGCAGCTTGGTCTTTCCACCACGAGTGGAGGACATCCTGTTGCCACCTCTCGGCATTGAGGACTTTGAGGCGAGTGTGGAAAGTAGACCAAAGGAGCTCAGCTTCCATGGAAGATACATGAAGTTTGTGAAGAAGCCAACGGTTGATATAACCCCTCTTATCTCCATCCCCGGCCTCCTCGAGTAGCGAATGAATGTTGACCTCACGAGCCGCATTGTCGATATGCTTTTGGCGGGACGGGATTCCTGGAGGAAGCGATAGGGCTATTCGTAGTGATTGCTGGGCTGTCATCGGGAAATCCTCAAGCAGGTGTGTAGGGTTAGATAGCAACTTTGGGAACACATAATGCGCAAGCGTTTTGGGATGCCCTTTTGTTCTATTAGGTAGCCCATCTCCGAGGCGAATCTCGTCTGTATAGACGGGGTTGAACCCAAATCCCTCCTGCTGGAAAGGAGTATTCCGGGGCATAACTCGCTTCTCGCGGCATTCATTCTCTAACCGCATAGCTTCCTTTGTGAAATGATCAATATCGAAATGGGCTTTCTGCTCTAAATTGTCGTAGTCCTGTAGCATTTCCATGTCGTCTTGCGACATGACCCCTAATCGCTTGAGTTCGAGGGCCCGTCTTCTCCCGGCGTCACCATAATTTTCCAAGAGTTTGATGCTTCCAGGGGATAATACGTGAGATTTTGCCGCACTTAGGGCTTTCCTTTTCATTTGGGTGTTCACCAAAAGCTCCCTAGCCAACTGTATATTCCGGGAGGCCTCTCGGAGCTCTTCGAATAGAGGATGGATATCCTCTGGGCGATCGCCAGTAATTCCTCGCAAAATCGATAACTCCGAAGTCTGAGAACAATTATCATTATCAGATTCGTCGTCAGACACAACACTCTCTATGCCCGCAGCAGCGGTATAGAATCTTCGCTCTTCCAATTCTAGCTCGACCTCGCCATTTTGAAGTTCATCCAACATATCGTCAAGGCGTTGTTCTGCTTCCTGACATTTAAGCTGAGCATCTCGCAAACTCTTAAAGTACCGGTCCAGCTCCGGATTATTGGGAAGTATAGCTTGCATAGCAGTCATGAAAGCGAGACTAGCTTCATCTTTAACGTGACGCAAATCTTGGACTTGAGTTCGTTTTAGGCGAATACCGGCAAATATTTCCCATAGATTAGTCCTCCGGTCTCTGAGCTTCGAGTAATGCCCTGTTAATCGCTGAAAGCTACGAGAAGCACGGCTAGACGCGTCGTCCTGATCATCGGACTCATCCTCGTCAAAGCTGAATAATCCAGATCGGTTTTCTTCTTCATCGTCACTCACGTCACTTTCCACTCTGAAGCCGTTCCAGGTTCCATGTAGTATCGGTCGTGATTGCTGACTCGAGGGCACGTGAATGCGATTCGATAAATTTTGGGCACCTGGTGGGTAGTTGGTACGGAGGGCATTGGAAATGAGCGACTCTCTTTGAGTCTGGGACGGTAGCGGCGGTGACTTCACGCGTCGAAAGCACCCAGAAGGCGACTGGGACTTGCTTGGAGTTTGTGAGCGATAAGTTACGCCAGGCCCGTCGACAGCGGCAATAGTTGCCGCCAGCCTCTGCGGCAAACTCTTAGAGATACTAGAAGACGAGTTTACGGAGGGGAGGACTGGAGGAAAATGCGGTCGGCGAGCGATGCGGGCATGGGAAGTGTCAGATGTGACAGACGAGTCGTCATCTTCTTCGGAATCGGACCAGCCATCAGACCCCGTCGTTAACGTACGGGATAGTTCCAAGGGAATATCCTCGGCAGACATAATGGATGCTCGACTACTAGACTCGGTGGAGAGACCGTATAGGTCATGATGGCGGGCATGTTCGGAGGGGGGAGATTTGAAGCTTTCGGGAAGTGCCAAAGTAGTTCTGGCCAGATTTACATGACGATGGTCGACTATAGTAGCCATTCAGGATGTATCATATGGCAACTCCGTAGCGGCATCGTAAATGAAAAAAGAAAAAAAAGGAAGACAATAATTTCGATAAGAAGGCTGCTACTGTATTAATTATTTTTTATGTTTCTAACGTTTCTATGGATAGAAATCAATAGGTAAGCAGGTGACGCGGAAGTGATGCGAGAGGGTGTTTTGATGCAGACAAATACAGGGCAACCCAAAAAAATAAAAATAAAGACCCGAAGACTCGAGGCTAGTTACACAGAGCCCACCCTCGCTGCCTCATACCGTGCTGCAACTGACCCTACCTGCCCTACCTAGGTGGTACCTACCACAGATAGTTACAAATGAGGTAGCTTTATTTGGATTTGGGGGATATTTCAGCACGTGGCGGTCCGACCGGAACTTACTATATTGGATCTCAGGCAGGCAACATCCATCTCCCACGTCTGAGCACACCCTGGCTCTGCTTAGTGAGGCCCACTAGGTACCTAATCACCTACACTAATCAACGCCTTAATCAATGTCTTAATCAATGGCCAGTCTTTTTGTATCTTTTATATCTGGTAGATGGTGATACAGAATTGCATCTCCCTACATACCTAGGTACATACCTCATAAATACCCTAGGTACCTAAGGAAATAAAGAAATCATGAAATATACACCTACCTGCCTACCTACCTAGGTAGTATGGGCCAGCTTCGATTTCCTGCTGGCACATATTTCTAAGACTCGGAAATCGTAGGTGAATATTGTAATCTATAATATTGGAATATCGGATGCAGCCTCAAATGCCCGACGGCTACGAATCGATCGCCCCAAGGCAAAACTCCATGTCTAACACCCGGTTGCCTACATTTCTTCGTTTCTTCATTTCCTACAACTTGAAAATTGCAACCTTATAAGCTTACAGCAAAGTACACAAGATGGGCGATACTTTCAACAGAGCCTCATCTTGTCATCCCACATGCATCTAGATAAATCCTCACGCACCCTTCTCCGGTTCTCGCACACCCTAACCCTTCCACGGTTGTGGGGTGTGCGGTTTAGGATACCTGCCTTCCTAGGTACCTACCCAGGTAGGTATGGGGAATACTGTATAGTTGCGTCTCTGCATATGGCTGCATTTGCCTACATTCGCTTACATCGTTGGCTAGGCCATTTGCGGCTACTGCCAGCCTACAACCTACTATGCAGCAGTCCTAGTGGGCATCCCAATGTCACGCCAAGTGGCTGCTACTTGATGGACCACGATTGATATTCTGTTCCCTTTCGTCGGGTTGCAGAGCTTTAGAGCTGCCTCCCCCTTGTCGAAAAGGAAAATGGACCCTTGAAGGACCCAGGCTCACACTCGCTCACACTCGCTCTACCTGTTTTTTTTTATCTTAAACAGCAAAGTAATAAGAACTCGAGCGAGAAAATAATGGGAGAAGGGAGAAGTGAGGAGAGAGAGAGGTGGGCCGAGTCATCAGGGGGGGAGTGAGTATTAGAAATTTGCAAAAAGTTGATAAGAACGCACCACACCCCCTCTCTCCGCTTTCACCATGCCATTCTAACCTTAGTAGCATCTTTTTCGAATATTATTATTACCCTAGGTAGGTATTGTTCATGTCGCTTTCCGTGGCGACGGCATGTCTCGGTTTTCTTCTGTGCCTCCGTCTTCTCCGTCTTGATCATTGACCGCCAAATCAGCCGTCCGCCTTTGCTGCCTCTTTCCTCCGGCTTCGCCCTCGTCTGGTCACTCGACGATATTACACTTTTGATTGTTCGTCTCTTATCTGGAAAATCTGGGGAGAAGCTCATCCGTCAGCTATACCAACACCGAGGTTGCAGCCATTACCGCCCCCTCCGATGATTGGCTGCCCACTTATGCCTACATGATAGTCTCTTCCTACTTGGGTCTTTAACTTCCAATTCTAGGTCGCCTGCGATCCCTGACCAGTTCGTCTTCCATTTCCCACATTGTCGACGCCATTTGACTCTCGCCAGATCGCTGCATCTCTTTTTGCCGCGAAGTTGCCAGAGCCAATGACCTTTTGCCCACTACATCACGGGGCATAAAGGGTGACTTTGAGCCGTCGAATTAGATAGATTGCATCCGTCCCCGGAGATATTTGACAGCGTTGGCGTAGTGTGCAGCAAAGTTGTCCCACACTCGTAGCCGTCTTGTCGACATAGCTCGGCCCTATGACAGCTTAGGATATCTTTAAAGACGAAGGAGCACTTTCGTGACAGAGCCGCATAACTGATTTAAGGCTCAGTTCGCTTTGTCCTCATCTGTTTACACCACCTCGCCTTGCTCGTGAATGCTGCCGCTCCCTACGGCGCAGACTTTGCGCGAGTTTCTTTGCCCATCGGTATTCCCAATGAGAAAGATGATTACAAAATGTCACAATGCCAGTGCCGAAACATAAGCAAAAGTCCTCGTCGCGCCCTTGGAGCGAACCCAAGTGGCACGACCAATATCAACAATGGTATTTAGAGCGAGTAGGTCGGCATGGTACGTCTTTGATACTCCAAAAAGTTCCCGGCCTAGCTCGTACTAACTAGCCATTATCAGGTACCATAGAATATGATTGGATTGGGCCAACTCTCCCTAATGGCCCTGATCAGAGGGTTCCGCGGTCCGATCATTCCATTAATGATTTAACGCAGCAAATCCAGAACATGAATGTCGGCCAAGATGTCTATGACTCGGGCCAATCTTTCGAGTACGGAGGCCATCATGCTGCTGCCGTTGACCATGCAAGCTATACGCATGATACCAACCAATCCCAGAACTCTGGTTATCTTGATTATGTACAGGCCCAGCAGCAAATCGACAAAGGGAAAGGAAAGTCGCTCGGGGCCGAGCAGCTTGAGGAATACGGCAATCCTTCATTTAGCGGTAACCTACCTCAGGCAGCCGGTAGTTTGCCCTTGAGGACAGACGACTATAGTCAGGGAGCACATGAACAATGTAAGATATAACTACCTCACACAAACATAAAAGGGGCTAATAAGTTTAGACGCTAGTTCTAATTACCCAAATGTCGAGGCTCCTACAGCTGGTTCATCTATACATGTTACAGAGCCACGTATGAACGATTACGAGTCTAGAGAAAACCACGCTCTCGATACCGAATATCAAGAAGCCGTCCGTAGGAGTCGTAACGAATATTATGGGACTCACAAGACCGGCGAGCCATCATATTCGACATCATTAGCAGAGCCAGCCACATCGTCCTCTTGGTCTGCTAACGTTGACCCCAATGCATACGAACTAAGTCAGTGCCTTAATTGATATCTAGCAACTCGATACTAATACGTTGAAATAGACACCCCGCTAGTAAACGGAGATGATGTTCCAACACCGCGCGGTGGCTCACCGGTCACCATGGCTACAATTCCTACAGCTCCGTCCTACAACTACATCCAAGGAACCCCAGGAGACGAGGAAGTACTAGATAGCCGTAAGTACATCTTCATCTGTCCAATTTACTCCGTAATTTACTGAGGACTAGACAGGATACAGGGTAGAGTATTCCGCAAGGTTTCAACCAGGCGAGGTATGTACCCCAAGCCTTCCATGTGTTCATCGAGGTAATCAGACGCTAACTAAGCCGACTAGGTATTTAAGATTCTTTGGTCAGAGCCTCTCGGCCAAGTTGGGCAAATCGGACCCGATGACCCAATTTCCGATGTCACGAAAAGGAGGACCGCAGCCGGCAGCAAATTCTATATTGGTTTCCGTCGGTTTATCATCGTCACCACAGATGAGAGCCACCACAGTACATGCGTGTAAGCGAATACCTTCACATTTTCTGTTGCAATATATTTACAAATATAGGCCAATCTTGACATATGACCGAAGAGGGTGTCTCAAAAAAGGGGTGAGGCCAAACAAGCATGGTATCATCTACATGGCTGGCCACAAGCCCAAGCCTCTAAAAAACGAACCCGAACTCGGATTCGCACCCGTTGCTCTTCAGGTCTCCGCCGAGGGCGAAACACTAGCTAAGGAGTCTCGGGTTAACTACTCTAAATTAGTTACCATCGAGCATAACGTCAAGGTCTTTTTCATCGGCACCATCCCCCAAGACGATTTCGACCATGTCCGCTACGCGGTTAACGAATGCTGGAACAAGAAATTGCACCGATCATCAAGAAAGTCAAGGAGGTAGGCCTTCCTTGTCCTAAGAAAAAAATTCAACTCCCATACCACGTTCTTCCACGGCCGAAGGCCATCCATGGTGTCGAAAGACGCCCTACTATATATATACGTTTTGAAGACTTCACCCCATGGTCTTTCCCTGTTATCGACCAGGAGACCAGGTAGTACATTATCCTTCTCGACACATCACGTTTTATTTTCCAACAACGCACCGTTGCCATCACGATCCCAAGCGACCTTTGCACGTTATAGAGACTTGGACAACAGCACACTTGGTACGCAAGGACCTACGAGCATAAAGAGTCAGCTTCCTACTTCAGTTTTTAATATGCACATCCCCTATTAGGTTCCGGGGCGGCATACAATTTGGTATACAGGACGGCCACCAAAAGAAAATGATCAAAAGGACAGAATGACACGAATTTTACCGATAATTATGATGCTACGACTAAATTTCATACCAATAACCGAGAAACGCATCGGGACACGATCTTTGATTACTTAGCTTACTATCTCCACTCTTATTTCATATTGGTCTTGGCGTCTACTGTTTAACTCATTGACTCACGAATTGCATTTCATAACATTTCACTATAGTATCATCTAATAATATATCTCTCCGAGAAGAGTACAACGCATGATCTTACTTCCTGACTATTCTAATGCGGGATCTATGCCTGAAGTTCGTCACCTTGTAATAGCTTATGGTCAAGTATAAATGTTGGCATTAATTAAGAAAAGGGGGGCATGCGTCTAGAATCATCCTTATATCGTATGTCAGTCATCCCGATTTCTGTGCCGGCATAATTTCAGTTCGAGTTCATTAGTTACGAAAAAACTACCGTAACTACGTGAAAAGAGAACTACATACGTACCTAGGTAAATAAGGGGCTTCGAGAGCCGCCAGGAAATGTACACGACCTAAATAAGTACCGAAATGAAAGTAGAAATGTCAATGTATCTATTTTCTTATGTGGATGAACTTATTCGCTTCCGCCACCTCCCCTGCCCAAGCACATTCGCCATGTTTGATTATTGTCCTTAGCTGAGACGTAATAACCCGGTTATATACCATGCTAGGTTCCTCCTCCGTCTTTTCCTCCTTGTCATTCCCACCATGCATGTAAAAGGGGATGTAGCGAGAGGCTCGCCCATTGATTTCCCAACCTATCTCAGTAGGTAACTTAAATTCTCGCATACGATATGGATATATCCAGGTAGCTTAGCTTCTCGCGTGCCCGTCGTCATTCTCTGCATACATGACGACTTCGACCGACCAGCCATGTTCCAACTAACATTTCAACGTGCCCTTACCTCCGAAACAGTAAATTTCAAGGCACAAAAGAACGCCCATTCGTCTTCACTCATCACACATAGATCACTCGCGATGTAGTAAATAGCAAACAGCCTCGTGTTGATTCGTCAATTGTTTTTTTCTTACATACATACAAGCGTGTATTCGTGTCATCCATGGAATCCGTGCCGTATCTTCTCTAAAGCAACAGTAGTGTAAAAGCAAGTGACCGTAACCGTGAAACCATAGCCGTTCAAGTAGGGGCAAAAAACAAAGTCCTTGATATGCGTCCGTTTCTCCTAGCCTGGTACATTTCCTTTCCGTCTGACGTGGTGACGGATCAAGATCTCATAGTAGTGTCCATAGTAGAGCAACTATAGTAGAGAGGACCATAATAAAGGGACGTGAAATGAGGAATAGGACAGCCAGCCTAGAAGCCGTATGCATCCACCCCTCTCCGTCCAACCTAGACGTACGTAGACCATACCGATCCGATACATCAAATCCTTTCCTCAATTCATATCAACTCGTATTCATCTTGCCTTTCCTTCTGTTCCCCTCCCCCCTCCCCCCTACCAACCAGCTACCCAGCTCTCACTTAATCCCGTCGGTGTCTCCCAGTCCCGCGCTTCTTGCGCTTCTCCTCGGCGTAATCGATCACGTCCGTGCCCACGGCGCTCGTGCTCACACTACTACTACCCCCGCTACCGCTACCGCTACCGCTACCGCTTCCGCTCACGGTGCTAGGCGAGATGCCGGGGATGACGTGGTGGTACGACTTGGTGCCCTGGTCGGTGCTCTCGGAGCCGACCTCGCTGGCCCAGCCGCCGGGCGGCGGGAGGTACCTGCCCCCGGTGGCCTCGCCGGCCGCGCTCACGGTCTCCTCCTCGATGGTGCTGGCGCGGACGGACGACGACACGGCGCTGGCGGCCGCGGCGGGGGCGTGCGTGGCCTTGGCGCGCTGGAAGCTGAAGTCGCGCTTGACGCCGCCGGAGCCGCTGCCGGCGGCGCGGCCCTTCTCCTGCAGGCGGCGGGCCTCGGCGCGGAGCCGCGCGTCCTCGCGGTCGGCGGTGCGGTCCGCCGTGCTGTACACCTTCCTGATGCCGCCGGCGGCGCGGCTGCTCTTCTCCCTCTCCTTCTCCTTCATCTCGGTGCGGGCGGGCTTGGTGGGAGTGGTGGTGGGCGTGCTCTGGCGGTTGCTGAGCAGGTCGCTGCCGGCGCTGGTGGAGCTGTCGGGGTTGGTGGAGCCGTCCCAGGTGCTGCCCTCGCTCTGCTTGTTGATGCCGCCGACGCGGGCCGCCTTCTCGTGGCGGTAGGCGCGCAGCTGGTCCTTGGCCGCGGCCTCGGCGTCCTCGTCCACCAGGACGCCGTCCTCGCCCACGCGGCGCCCGGCCTTGTCGCGGTTGCGGCGGTCCTTCTTCTTCTCGCGCTCGCGCTCCTTGCGCTCCCGCTTCTGCCGCCGCTTCTCGCGCCCCGTGACGTCGGACGCGCCGGCCGTGATGCCCGTGAGCGTGCTGTGGGTGTCGCCCGTGTCGCCCGTCATCTGCGTCAGGCCGCCGGTGTACTCCGTGGCGCCGTCGTCGACGTCCTTGTAGACGGAGCCGCCGCCGAGCTGGGTGCTAGGCGTGGCGCCCGTCAGGATGGTGCCGTTGGGGCCCCTGCGGCGCAGCACCGTGGACTTGTAGTCGTCCCAGTCGTTCTCCTTGAAGTGGAAGCCGCCGTTCTTGGCCCAGAAGAAGAACCAGATGCCGGTGCAGACGATGCCGGCGCCGAGGAGCCCGAACAGCACGAATATGAAGGTGTTGTTGATGTCCTTGGGGCTGACGACGCCCTTGTGCGGGTTCGCATTCTGCTCGCCGGAATCGTCTCGGCCTAGGAGGATGGAACGCGCGGCGAGGGGACCTAGTTGCGAGAGAGCTGCTGTCTGGGAGGTTGGTATGTTAGATGAGGAGCGGGCGGCGATGTCGTTGGCGGCGTCCCGAGCCGAGGTGAGCAGGCTGCGGGCATGTGCTGCCAGGTTCGGCAGCAGAGGCGCCATCTTGGCTTAAGATTAAGATGTCTAAGGTTGTTGAATACAATATACTGGTCTGGAATGGCAGATGGGATGGATTTGATTAGAGTTAGACTCGGCTGGTCTAACTGGTATTCCGCTGGAAAACCCAGCCAGGGCGACGTTGAAAGCTTATCTTGATCAGTCTCACTCCCGTGATTTAGATTGTACTAGATGAAGACTGGAATTGACGCAGCCGTTGTCGGTGGATGCTCTTTGATGATGCACCTTGGGAACGTTAAGGTACGAGTTTGAAATTTGGTGGTATGGAGTATGAAGAGGAAAGTATGCCCAGATGTTGCCCTGCTGCACCGAATCGGTTGTCTGGTGGTTTCCATGGGTCGCAAGCGTGATTGTGGATATTTGTGGCTGGGGGAGGTTGGGGATGATGTCAAAAGTCAACAATTCGACATTGACCTGGCAACAAGAATAGCCCCACTACTACTACTACGCTATCGATAAAAGATTCAAACCAAAATTCCTTACGTAATCGTCAAAGTACCTAAGTATCCTATTTATCCCAAAGAGGACAGTGGGGCATACTACTAAGTTTGTAAGCTCCCGGGCAGCCCCAGGCGACCGTTGCGGGGCCATAAACGGCTGGTTATCGTTAACTTGGAACTAACCTCTAACAATAACCTACCTCCTAGCATCCAAGGTACAATACAAATCAGGAGTAGCCTTGGAGTATCGGTGTCAGGTGAGCCATTGTAACGCAATGTTTCTACCGCAACTACCTAGGTAGGTAGGTAGGTATACATAGTAAGAACGTCCATTGGTGAAAGGCTATTGCCCATTACTTCATCGGGGGAACCTCTTAGCGCCCGGCCTAAGCAGGTACACTACCAGCTCTCACATAGTTATGGGCATCCATAGGTTAGGTAGGTATTAGAGTAGGTATTAGATTAAAGGAATTCGGTTCATGCGAGCACCTGGGCAGCCATCAATATCCCGAACCTCTCCGTCCGCTTCTGCTTAAAACCCAATTGGTATCGCTAGCCGCTTGAAATAAATATATCAGCGAATAGACTACGTACCGCTGTTTCGTTACTGTTACCTTTTCGTTATTAGGCAATAATAATTGCTGCTCGGGACGACGATGGATGACTATGGATGGGAGTGATGGGGGCGAAGAGAGCGATGGTATTGAGTCGTTTCATATTATCCCCCCCTGATCAAGGAAGAAGGAAGGTAATGTAATCGATAATATCCCCAAGCGCCGAATCCTTCTATTACCACCAGTCTGGATATGCTGGATACCTATGCTGGATATGTTTCCGGCAGCTCGGAACCAGCGGGAAGTCAGCTCTTCTTGAGCGGATGCCACGAAACTCGCTTGAACTGCCATTGTTATAGTTAATTGGATCTAGATACCTTCAGGTATATATAGGTAGGCCACACGGAGTCAGTTACGGCATATTCAGAGTGCCGTTTTTGACAAATAGGTATAATAGTAGAGATTAAGCATAGTAAGTACATAAAACGACAACTCAGAGTCTCCATACCTCCCTCTACACCAGGTCCAATCCCCCGATATTCCTTCGTAAGCCTCCAACCTACCTTATCTAGTACCTAGCCGTACGCACCACTACTACGTACATAATCAATAACAGTCAATAATAATAAAGAGTATTAGCACTGGCTAGTAGGCCAAGGTAGACAGAAGCAGTCTAGCAAACTCCGGAGGTCGACCCAAAACCAAATCCCCGGATCGGCAGAGCATCGCCAACCTTCTCGAACTAAGGCAAGCCATGAAACAAGCCACGCCCCCAAATCCCAAGAATACACGCCCACGAGCCACTAGCGGATTAAAGGGCACGCATTCCGAAGTCTTGAGATGCAGTCCTCATTCGTAAGTCGGTCAAGATCGTAAAGACATCTCGCGCTACAACCTGCCGAATCCGACAGGGCGCCATTTTATTCTTGTCAGACAATAATACGTCAAGCTACATGCGTTGTCTACTACTTAGTATGTAAGTGGCGTATGTAAGTGGCGTATGTAAGTGGCGAGCTTGCTCAGTTAGTAAGTTTCACACAGGGCCGCGAAAAGACGTGGCACGATCTCATGGGAAAACGGGGAAACCCTGCCTACCTGCATTCCACAGCAGCTTCGAGATGGGCTGATCGAGGACAAGCTCAGTCTTTGTGGCACATTGTAAATGTAAAGCAATAGGTCTATTGTTCACGAGTGACGATGATAATTTTGGTTGCAATTCCTTCATTGAAAAAAGGGGATATCCTAATCCAAGTAGATACTACTTAGTCCTCCACATATGTAAGTAGGTACCTATCTATAGATCAATGCTATTCGACCAAAGAAACCCTAGATGCTGTCCGACCTTATGCCATTATGACGATTTCCTCCGCGTGTTGGCCGTCCACCAGTCACACCCCAAAACCAGGCGAGCTTTAACACGAGGACCAAGGCGGATCGACCGTCCTTGTTGTCCTCGGGTTAAACCTCCTAGCAGTAGACCGGCCCAACTAGATAATTAAGGTACAACAAACAAATTCCCGAGCTCTCGAGTCTACCATCCAACTGGAACAACTCCATGCTGAAAGACGACAACAAGGTCTCCTTTGCGAGTAAAGAGAAGAAAAAAAACATGAACGTCCCGCTGCCAACAGAAGTGCGAACTTCATTTGCCGAACAGATTCGATTCTATCAGTCCAACTCTTACGCCATGTGAATGCGAATGACTCGGCTTCCAAGCTCAAAGGGTATCGCACAACAGCATGGCACGGCCAATTCGTGTGTAGAAAGGAAGACAAAAATAGAACATTGTCCCCCTTATTTCCAAATTGGGAAAATTGGATTGAGAGGATCAAGGTTCGGGTGAGATTAGAACGTGAGCCAACACGCGCTCAAACGTCCACACAGCCACCAAACACATCCTCCAGTTGTCCCAAGTCCGTAACCCGACCATCATTCATGTGTCCTCATCCACTCATATCTTTGTATACATTGTTGAAATTCCACCAGTCACGGAGAATTTGGCAGGGAAGGGAACATACGTCCGTTCCCATCCTGTTGAGCCTTTTCTGATCCATTTTGGGGTATCCATAATTTTTGGCCCTTTTTCGATAACGAAACATTCAGACCACCAAAAGTGTGACGCTAGGATATAACAGGATGAGAAGACGCAAGATGGCATGACATGCTAAAATATTGAGACGTAAATGGCAAAATCGCTGTCCGATAAATCAAAACAAATGTATAAAAAGAATCATCGATATCTTCAACTTGATAGCTCAGAATTAGAAGTAACCGTCTTCTTCTTCTTCATCATCGTGATAGCCCAAATAGGGAGGTGCATAGCGTTCGTAGTGATCATCGTAATGGGGGTAGGCCGGTGGACCTGGAGGATACAAAGGCGGTGCCGTAGAGCGTGTGCGGGAGTATGATCCGGCCTGCGAACTGGCCCGGGTTCGCGTTGCCGCTCGGTCTGCTCGGCTCTTTCTTTCGTCACTGTAGTTAGAAGTTGCATGGTCACTGCCTCCACCACGAGAAGCTCCGTTGCCACGGCCAATATTGATATCACCACCATCCTTGCAATGAATCTTAGTATTTCCAACTTCAATGACGGCACCCATCGGGAGCTTTATAGTAATATCATCGTCTCCGCTGCTGGATCTCGTGGTCCGTGTGGTCGCTGATTGCTTGTAATCGCTCTCGTCACGACTTGCACTGCTGCGAGTCGAACGGCTACTACCTCCATTCTTCACACGCCGGAGGGCCTCGGCCGTAAGCGGCGGGGCAGTTCCTCCGCTAATGTCTTCCTGATACCGAGAAGCATCGCGTACCTTCTCCTCGAAGTTGTAGAACGAGCTACGTCGGCCACGGGATGCTGGTTCAATCTCGTAATCACCGACGTCGTAGATCGAATCGGCGTCGAAACTTTGACGCCTCGGTCGGGAAGGGAGGGCGCCGGAGCCATATTCTACCTCACGCCGAGCCACAGCTTTATACATGGAAGGATCGGCCTCCGACAGATCGTCATCTTCAAACCCAACGGATTTCCTCCTAGAACCGGCGTGTGATGGAGGCGGTGGACGGAATACTAATCGATTTGGCGGCGGTTGCGTGGAGGCCGGCCGCGGAGGAGGCGGCATCCTCTGGGTATCTTCGTGGGTCTTGCTATTCTTCCTCGCCGACGAAGTCCTCCGCGCGAGGGCCTTCTCTTTTGACGGCTCATACTCGAGAGGCCTGGGAGGCGGTTGGAATCCCATAGCTGATTGAGGGCGCCGGAATCTCGAGGCCAGGTCCCTATGAGGGGGAGGAGGTATCTCCCCATATGATGAAGGGGATGGGATGGGTTGGTGGACTAATGCGTGTCCCATTGAAGGAGGAGGCCCGCCCATCCACGGATGAGGGGGGAACGACGGGGGAGGAAGATGCGAGGGATGCGGCGGTTGGTGTTGGTGAGCATATGCTGATGTGGCCATAGGCGGGCGCTGGCCATAATATGACTCAGGTCTGGTGCGAGCGCGAGGTCTGGAGGGTGCAGCCGAAACGGTCTGCTGAGGATGTACTCCGTAGTAAGAGGCTTCATCGGAGAGTCGAGATGAATGTTGCGGTGCAGTCTTGTGGGAGCGGGCGGCGGGACGCTCTGGCCGTTGCTGCTTGACGACGGGAACTCGTTTCCTTTCTTCCTTCATCTTGAGCTTGGAGTCTCTCCTAACGAGAGGTTCGGTTGTGTCGGAGTCTGA
This sequence comes from Jackrogersella multiformis, assembly GCA_902806575.1. Taxonomy (NCBI): domain Eukaryota; kingdom Fungi; phylum Ascomycota; class Sordariomycetes; order Xylariales; family Hypoxylaceae; genus Jackrogersella; species Jackrogersella multiformis. The sequence continues at coordinate 1,329,238 of CADCXD010000005.1, read as the reverse complement.
TAGAGAGATTGGAGGTGTTGGAGGTGTTTTGGATTCTCGACGGTTCGAATCTTTGCGTGTCTTGCTGGTGTTGGGCTTCTCTTTAGATGGACTTTTAGACGGGCTGCTATGTGCAGTAGAACGTGCGTATTTGGGTTCGGTGCCGGGGATGAGCTTGCCGTCGTCGTCCGCCTCCTCGAAGTATGCAACAGAGGGAGCTGACTTCTTCGCCATGCCGAGGGCTTATGTGCCTGATAAGTGAATCCAGTCACTGGATCAGGAAGGGCGGAGCTGTCCTGGTACCCAACGAAGTGGGTTTCCGAATGCGTGGCAGTTGTGTGTCCTACTACTTGTACAGTGCTGATAGTGTGGGCAGCCTAGTGCTGTCGAAAAGTCGGAAAGGGGAAAAAAAAAAAGTAATATTATGTATGTAGGATGTAGGATGATCCAATGTAGGCAAAGGTAAGGAGACCGTCTGACAGGGAGACAGGGAGACTACACTAGATTGAATGGGCCCAAACAGACTGACTGGCAGACCCCAAGCCAGACCAAGCAAAGACCCAAGTCAGGTCAAGTGGGGATCCGCGCGAACAGACGTTTGTGGGCGAGACTTGTAGCGTCAGAAAAGTCGGGAATGATGGATTCGATCAGCAGGTAAATCGATTGAAAGGAGGTTCTCGTTGGATCGTTGGATCGTTGGAAAGAGAAGATTAACAAAAGTTACAAAAGTTTGGCTTTCAACTGAGAGCTGCAGTTTAAGGGACTGCGATGATCCGCAGCAAAGCATCCAGACTAAAAAAAGGAACGAGAAATATTGAAATATCTTCTCGTCCTGTTTTTTTTAATCATGTGTACCTAATTAATTAATTATTTTCTTTTCCTTTCTGCCCTTGTTCCTTGTTCCTTATTCCCTTTTTATTTATTATTGGGGGATGAAGATTCGGGGATGCTGCATAGAGAAACGGAAAAGAAGGGTGTTGCCGGGTTGATGATAGAGGAGACTCGCAGGTACTTAAGGGGGTCGGCTTCTCTGGTTAAAGTGTTGTACCTTCCCGGTATGTATATGCTGTATACCTTATAGTACCTAGGTACCTATATGTACATAGGTATATGCCTAAGGTAAGGTAACCACCACTGGCTGTCCTGGCTGCTCTGGCTCTCTCTCTCTCTCTCTGTCTATGTCTCTCTCTCTCTCTCTGTCTCTGTCTCTGTCTCTGTCTCTCTCCCCTGCACTTGCTCCAGTTCGCTCGCTGTAAGTGTACTTAGGTAGTGTATGTAGGTACCTGGGTACCTACTGATTTGTACATACAATACAACACGTGTACATACGTGTACGTAGGTATTATACTGTCGCACAATCTAAGTACCCAGACCCATCAAACGTATGCTCGGTAGGTGGATAGGTAGGTATCTGCGGATGTGTATGTGTATAGGTACCTAGGTAGGTATGAGAGAAGAGCAAAGCCACAAACTTGGAACTGACAGATATATCGTCGAAGAGATGTGAGTACCTAGGTAGACGGGCTTGTGGGTCGCTACGGTAACCGTTGATAGGAGCAAACGGCAGAGACGAGAGATGGAAGAACGGGAGATGATAATTATTGGAAGTAAGAGTCCAGTTCGGTACCTACATTAGGTATGTACCGATATGTGTTGTAGGTACACTAGGTACCTAGGTAGGTAGGTGACCTTGGAGGTTGCTGAATGTAAGAGAGTGTATGTACCTAGGTACCTAGATATGTATGTAACTTGGCTGCTTGGTCGTTGTAAGGTGGCACTGGCGGCGGGATTGGGATCGAGCAGGGAAGACCGTTGTCTCCTCAAGCAACGAGGGGTCCCCCGCTACCACGCTTTTATCGATATGGTAATACTATGTATTATCGATAATATCGATACACTAGGCAAAAACTGGGGAATATTTTCTGCTCTCACGTTTTTGCCCCGTCTTAATTATTTTCTTCCCTTTCCCACGGAAATCCACAGTTCTTCCTTTCCCTTGAGTGCTTGCAGAAAGCCAGAAGAAGAGACAAAGTAGTCTTGGCTGCTTAAAGAGGCCCCCCGCGCTTCTTGGGTTTATTTACCAGAAGGATGACGCTCTAGCCGGGTACGGAGTTTAGATGCTCAGACTTTTCAATGTTTCCGAGAGACGAAATAAGAAAAGACGGTAACGATACCCAACAGGTGGGTCACGAGGTCCCGCAAGGCGACGGTGACAGGGCGAGAGAGGAGAGAGATTCCACAAAAAAGCATTCTTAATCGAGTAGGTTCCTGAAACGATAATATAATGGCCTATCGAGATGCCCGCCTTATCCAACCAGTGGTCACCACCCGTCCTCTTTTTCTTTTTATAATAAACGGCGTCTCCTAGCCAAGCCAAGGCAAGGCGGCCCCTGTCGAACTATTCGAAGTCCCCTATTCCGTTTCTTCAAAGAAGAAAAGAAAAAGAAAAAGGCTTCTACAGCCTTCAATCTACCTACACTAGTTGCGAGCTGCTTTCTTTAGGACCGATTTGGAATGATCGAAATCACGAATCCCGTTAGCCCTGGAAGTGTAGATCTTCTTATCCCACAACGGTATTCCGTGGATTGCGGATCTCCCCAAGTCGACTATACAACTGGTAATAGTGGCGACGTTAAGCGTATGTGGGCATAAGACGTGATAGATAATCCGTGCGGAGGGGAAAAGATGCTGTCCGACTTCTTGGGAGGCGAAAAGGACAATCAAAGAGGGACGATGATCCACTGACAAAAGTGAGATGCAGTGCTGTCAATCCATCTAATCAGGTACTGGGGTTTAATGCCCGATTACATATGTCGCGCTTTGGGTACCAATAAGGCGCCGGGAAATATAAGAAAATATCTTAACGGGCAAACCATTTGCGAATTGAGCTATATCCGGTTCGCATTGGCTTTCGTCACTCATTCGTCCGTAATCCTTCAAACCGGCTTAAAAAAATATAATCAACAAGCCGGAATGGACAGAAGTGGGAAATATCTCTAGGACAACGAGCAGTAATGATGATGACGATGGCGCCCATTTTGTGCCTCCCATGGAATACTATTTGCTGGCAGGCAGTCGGCAGAGTTGTAGGCAGAAACAGAAGCAGAAGCAAGACGCCAACGCACCATGCCAATGTCATTCCTGGCTCTGAAGGACCGGGATACCAAGATCATGGACACCATTGGGCCGTCCCGATTAGAGTCTGCAGGATGCATGCATAAGTTGAGAGCCAGCATCGTTTCTCATAGGACCAGCCGGGTTCGAACGATAGCATTGTATCCATTGTTCACGGCGCGGGGGAGTCATCGTCTAATGTAGGCAGTCTAGGTTACCTTCTTTTTTGAGGGATCCTTTTTCTGTCGCCTAATCCTCTTGAGATTCCGAATGTATATTCTTGTTGCGACACCACCGAAATACGATAAGATTACACCATCGGCCATAAAATATTCGACTCAGAATCTTAGATATATCTTATCCGGATATGTCACTATGGCAATCGGCCCTCTCCCGGGAACCGATATCCCTATCACCGAGTTGCTTCCGGCTTTGCGCCGTATCATGTCTACCTAGATAGGTACCTCCTAGAATATAAACTACCGTGTCCAGCGATTGAACATATTCGGAGCAATAGAGATGCGCGGAGTCTTCAAGCACAGGTCGGATAACCCTTGCGAGGCGAAGGTAGCAACTTGCAGCATCGCTTGATGTCTCACTGATATCGTATCCTTCTATTAGTAAACCTCAGATCGCTGAGCGATAAGTTCGCCAATGTCAACTGCCACTCCCGACACTGTGAAAATGCGCAGTATCGGGACGATACGGTTCCCTCGGTAGAGAACATCATTCAATAAGAACGACGATCCTTTTTCTTCAAATCGAGGCGTGGAAGGGGGGGCAGAAAAAATTTCACATCTCTCCAGTACATGCAAGTTGATTGGTTCTGACTAGGTCCAAAGTATTCTGGACCTCCCTCTTTGTGAATCTCTCCCGCCTAGGGATCGTGCCAGCGATGCATGTCATCCACCCAGACCAAACCCTATTAGTGCATACAAACTAGTACTTAGAGAAGCTAATCACCAATGTTTCTTCTTGTATACCTTCGCGGCGGTAGTTAGTGACCTTTTGAACATCCTCTCGACACTATGATCACCAATGGATTTCGCCAGAGTTTGGTTATGATTTGGCGATCATCTAGGTATTACACATGATTAGACCTTCGATTTATCCTAAAAATGGATGTCAAGAAACAGGACCTTAGCCATACTATAGAAAAAGATGGTGCTATCATAACATGACCAAGCATCACGTATCATCCTATGAGTCACTCACTCTCCGCTGTAGGAGCCATAGCTCGCTCAGCTCGACACTGGAAGACATGATATCAGCCTACATAAGATGTAGGTAGGGAGTAGGTACATAACCGCATTCAACACAAAGCATTGACGCAAGTGCAAGGTTCTAGATGCAGCACGACAATCTCTGTCACTTATACGGGTAGATGCGTGATCCCCCTCATGGGTTTGTACTGTAAGTATCACTTACGAGCTAACCAGAGCGAGATCGCCAAAAGACATTAAACTACCTAGTGTAGCAAGCACACCTAAGCAAATGAGAAAGAAATAGAAGGTGGCAATCGTGATACAACGCAGGCGTGAGGCTCACTTACACGACAGCGCTACCAGGAGAGACGCACCTCTAATGAGTAGGTAGATACTGTAAGCTAGCCGGCAGCACAGCATTTTTTCGGTGAGAATGTGGAATAATATTCGTCGACCTGGTCGAACACAATTGGTAGAATCGCACCGGCAAAATATCTATTACGACAAATCTCAACTTGACAATCTAGTGTGTCTTCCTTGGCAATTAGACGGACGCGATTGGAGTGGCAGATTGGTAGAGCTTCATTCTCAACTAGGATACCACCATGAAGCTCACCGCCTTTTTTTTTATTTTTTATTTTTTATTTTTTTTATTAATTAAGGGCCTCACGTCACTGTTCAAATATATTACAATAGGACGAACGACGCCACTGAGATAATCACCTCAAACTTACTATTCTATTCTCCGGTACGCCGAGCGAGTACTGCCCGTTTAAGCTGATGAGAGAGCAGGTGTACATACTTCATCGTCAAGCAACACCGTAAGAATGCGAACACATGTCAGTAATGTTGTACAATTCTCTACTACGCCTCAATGTTGAATAGCCAATATTGATCCTGACATCGGTAGCACCGCATTCAGCATACTACAAGGTATGAAGCTCTTGTTCCATGAACTAGGATCTCGGGTAGGATTCATATGCCTCTTCGCTGCTATCTTCGGGTCGGCTTATAAGCTTTCTTCTCCGGGTTATGTGCGACCTCAATATCATCTTGCCAGTGAGCCTCAACCCAATCTGGTACATCGAGCAAGGAATAGAGAGTCTTCCTTCAGGTAAACGATGCTGATCAGAGTCGACTGCGTTGATACAATTGACACTTGCATAAAGTTAGAAAGGAGTGTTAAACAAGGTTAAATAAAAAATAAAAAATAAAAAAAGCGAAAGTCCGCTGTCACGGTAAGACCAGTACACAGAAACCGTATTTAACATGCCGCGAATGCCAAGCACTCGGTTTCTGATGGTCAAGCTTGGAAAAGCCTAATGCTAACAGGCGCAGCGACAAAGATGTATTGTCGTAGATATTAATAGCCTCGAGTGGTTAGGATGAGATTGGCGAAGGATAATTAAATCAACGATTCAGATCAAGCGACTTGGCTGGCGAGTCCTTATAATTCGATATCAAAAATAATATCGCGGCAAAGTAGCGGTTCCGTCCGCTTTATTCAACAGGAGGTCAAATGTAAAGTACCAGGTAGTGGTCGAACTCTTCATGATGAGTCAATTTGGATTACGACTGATCCCTGGTAGATGTCTTTGGAATTTCCTGTGTGAAGTACAAAGCACACAATTCGAGACGTGGGCCGCAGCTATTGCTCTATCGCGATCATGGTAGAAGATTGCCTCTGGCCAGTGAGGCCACCGTCCAGAAGAGAGACTGGGGCATATTAGAAGCCAGTCTGAAATACCATCCAGTCGACGGCCCTATAGTTAGGATGTTAGCTCCTTCTAGAGCTTTCAAGCCTCGGGAGGGTGGTCTATCCCTTGAAGATGACCATAATGGCAGCGGATATTTGATTCAACGCTCCATCCCGCCTGTCAGACAACTAATTTTGGTCGAATTTCCATGGGTATCTTCGAGCCGGTTGCTCAGCTCACACATCCCGTTAATGGGACCGATGAGAAAGTATCTCATCTCGTTCCTTTAAGCATGACCTAAATCCAAACTAACATCGGGCAGAAATTTTCCATGAAGAAGCATGACTGGATTATACCCGTACAATTTTTATACGGGGACGTACAACGGATAGGTCGTCTGACAACGGCCAACTCCTTTGATAGTGCGTTGATCAAAGGTTACCATGGGCTTGTTGCCTTAACGTCGACGACCGACAGCGAAATTTAGGCAGCAAATTCTGTTAAAACCCGGGAGAGTTTCTGCCTTGTGGTAATTAAGGATAGCGGTATTTAAGGACATAGATGCCTAACCAACATCTAAATATCGCGCCATCTGGAATCCAGAATACTTGGAAAATCAAAACTGTCCGGTCAGGCCGGAAGTGCTGGATATGAACCCTTCTTGAGAAGCCATAAAGCTTGGGATATCCTTCAAACAGGATTGTCCACATCAGGGCCAGCTCAACGAGGCATATCGGAGGCTTCGGAGGAGAGGTGGGCGACCCTGTAGGATATCGTATGCGTCATACTCGCAGAAGACAATCTTACAGTAGGTTAATCTCTCATTACGAAGAGTCACTTAGAGGCCCGCAGTTCGGTAAGATGTTAGGTGGTCTCCATGAGCAAGGCTTGACCAACCAGATATTATGAGTGCCAGGCTGCCAAGGTAGGTACCTGACTCTTCGAGATTTAACAATAAAGGATTAATAACGTAGTAGCAAGAACAGGTTCTTCATGATTTAGTATCATAATATAGTACCTAGGAAGAAGCATAATACTTGGGTGCCGACACTTCTTTTAAGGTTGGCGTATGACCATATGAACTTGTACCTAAGAGAAGACGATGATAAAAATAGAAATGATCAAGCGAAAGCAGCCTTGTCTATGATTACCTACCTACCTACATATGGGTAGATACTTTACTACCTAGGTATATATGCACACGTGACTTGTATGATCCGAGCCACATTGTAGCTGCTCAGGTACCTTCCAAGGTTAGGTATCGTCTATGTATCTAGGCTTCTACCTACATAGGCAACCTTCTTTCAGCCCTACCACCCTGTCACCAACCTATAATCGAGATCTTGAAAGTTAATCGCCAGTCATGCCGACCCTGCAGTAATTTAAACTCAATTCTCTTCCCTGCCTTCCCTTTAGGATATACCTACCTCGGTACCTACTGCTTAGGTAGGTAGATATGTATGCAAGTCAAGGGACGATCTGCAGGGACGAGTTGCTTAAATTGTTACTAATTAGGTACCTAAGACCTAGGTACCTAACAGAACTGTAATCCTAAGGTGGTAAATACAGTGGGCCAGCAATTTCGTTATCCGAAGACCAATTCAATATCTTTTCTGAATACCTACTCCCCTCAGTCCCCTCTATTTCCAAGCTTCTCTCACTATTATAGTATTTCTCCTTTCGCCTTTAGCCCTCGACATGTTCTCGGTGACGTAACTTATGGCATGAAATCGCGTTTCTACCCCGTATTCAAATTCGTCATCATACACGAGACCACGGACGGATACCAAAGACATTTAAACCTCGAAGTAACTCCAAATCTAACGCAACCCTCTCTCTCGGGAAAACTTGCATTAGCAGAGACAGTCTATAGATTCCGACCACACCAAGGCTAAACTAGCCGTATCGTTAGTTGTGTCGCTAGTCGTAGCTGTCAAAAGAACATACGTAGTGTACACTAGGTATCATCGGATACTAACCGTCGGCTATCTTGGAAGCCGGTTAAAAAGGTTATCTCCAAGGACGCCATCCTTCACGATGCGACAGCGAGGAGAGATGATCGACCGTCGCCTGCCCGGGACCGCCCGGTGTGGTATGGAATTTATTTTCAGATGCCGTCATGGTTATGATTTGCGATTTTGTTGCTACCATAATCAAGACAATACCCCATTATATCTCTCGTCATCTGACGCAGCTAACCAGTACAGAAAAACCGACGCTACTTTCGTGGTTGGATGCTCGTGCTACTCCAAACCAAGATTAAGCCACATCCCTTCCCAAAGGAGATTATCTACCTACCTCTAGGTAGGTACCTAGGTAGGTAAGATAATCGAAAGTGATGGTGTGCATTAGTACCTAGGTATCGGGCGAATAGCGTATCATAGCCTCCTCCGCAACCATCACTTCTAAGTCATGGAGATAGAGTTGAGGGTGGGCGAGCTCTTCCCTAGGAGATACCCTTCCTTAGGAGGAGGTACTCTTCCTTGCAAGTGCTAATCTTAGCTTTATTCCATTTGCAATACAGCGCTCTTGGGTAGATAATACTCTTAGCTACGGTTATGATGGCTGCCACGGAAACTTCGAGCATATTGTCACATAACCCGGGCTCTCTACTACATGATAACTTGAATTAAGAAAGACTCGTCAAGGTAACACTTTCGATATCACACAAACCCCGTGTTCGTTGGCTGCGCCGCGGTCGAGCTTTATGCAAGGTACGATGCATACGTATTCGCCGATCCGAAGGCGAGTCAATTCGATCAAGCTTCATCACCATCAAATCACAAGGAGACTCACGAGCCTCAAGACGTCGCAACCACAAAATACAGACACACTCAAGTTGCGGATGTTTCGGCTCGTAATATAAATACAGCATTGTCAGATGCCTATCTGACGGAGAAGAAGTTGGTGGCCTCGATGTCTTGGAAACCCGGCTTATGCTCTCTTCTATCACCTTGTCACCAAAAGTGACCCCCACCCACAAACCCAGCCTTCAAATCAACTCACACACCCACTCAGATGCGTGATGCCCTTTACGGAAATCAGCTTGGAGGTGATTGTAGTCTGAGCCTTCCATGGCTCAGCCCTTAGATGATTCACTGCGAGTTACTATGTAGCGCCTCCTCCGCTCACGAGTTCCATCAACCTTCCAGAGCGTTACCTTTCTAGCGAGGACCCCTAAGCATGACCACCATCTTCTCCAGCTTGCCGATTCACAAGGCAACCTCTTGATCCGACCGGTGACTAACATAGTACTATACACCTTCTGCCTAGTGGTAGTATATATCCTTACCGCTTCGCCGTTCTTTCGGTTTCCTCTCCCTTCTCAAAACTTTTGTGTTTCACGGTCTGTTACTTTCTATTTCGAGGTGGTTGGCCGGATTCCTATTTTTGCGTCTAGGATAATTTTTATCTGAGCCGGCTCGAGCCCGGCGACCTTCGTTGAGAATAACATAAGGCATTCTCTTCAGTTTCCTTTAAGTTGCCAACATAATTCCCCAGGAATGATCAAACCGTGGGATCCGGTCTTTATCTCCAAATCCCTTATTCCTTAATTTCGTCACCAATAATTTTACTACTATGCCTTTATTACTACATGGACAGCCGGAGCCGTCTTGGCCGCCGAGCCCTAGTCGCCTTCCTCCATCGTTGGAAGATGATAACAATTATGATACCAACTCAACGGACGAGGATGAAATAGACGCCCACTGGTCTCATGAAAATCCTATGATGTATTTCCTCACACCACCGACTCCAAAGGAGGAGGATCTCGAATTTGATTTCGAGTTTGACGCCGGGATCGAAGATTCAAGTCGGCCGCGGGAGATCGTCCGGACTGTTTCCCCATCTACTCTCGACGGCCTTAGGAAATACAAACCCAGAGACAAGGTGGCAGACTGTGCTGTCCTTGATGAAGATGACGATGACGACGACGACGATGGCGAGGAATACATCCGATTCCATCCTCATGGTCACACATCTCTACCGTTTGGATTTGAAAAGTTCTTCGACCAAACGAGACCTGCTTCCACTATAACATCTCAAACCACGGAGGCATTATTATCACCGGCCTCCTTTCACGTCGGATCACCCGGTGGGCGTCCAAAAAGACGCTTCGCGCCACCAAGGCGTTCTGTCCGAGGAAGGCCACCCAATCAATCGCTTCAGCGTCGCCATTCATGGCGTGAACCAAGCCCCGATGTATATTCCATTGAGGAGGAACCAGAAAAAGAAACAATGAGCGAAATGGGACTGAGTGTCGAAGACCTTACATATGATCAGGATGGGAAGACACGACCAATAGACATACCGGCTGCAAAGCCACTACGGAAGAAGGTTCGGTTCGTTTTACCGGTTAAGGATTAATAACGCATTTATTTCGAATATACATGGTTATCGGTGGGACAGCTTGGCATACATGCATACAAACGGCGCTGTGGCTTCTTGCATTTGTTTTATTTTCATTATATTCGGGGCTGCATATCTAAGGGGTTTGACATCTCTAGCATTGGTATCTCAGGTTATTTGGGGTTTGGGGGGTGCTTAGGGACGGAATCTCATAAGGAAGTTTGGTCACATAACAAACTCTACCTACCTAATCAATCTAAATACATATTATTTATTATTCAAATTTTGTGTTCCATTTCTCAGCGAGCAGCTTCATACCATCCTCGATCGGTTTCTAGGCATATAATAGTCATGAGCACAGCATCAGGATCTGCCCATATTGCTTACGCACGCTACCAACGTCGATCATGTAGTTTGACTACCATCTGGGATTTGATGTACTCGAAAATATGTCATCACTATCACACCTTGCTGACACACGCCAATGCGACAAACTAGAGCTCGCTTTCATCCCACTTTCGTTCAAATAGGTAGAGTTAGAAGCCAGTCGCATCAGTCAGATAATCAAGCCACATCCCACCCCAGCTGGCTGGCCGGGCCTCTCCATCTCTCGGATCGAGCCTCGCCCGTGGAAAATGGTGTGGAATACCTACCTAGGCGCTAGGTAGGCAGGGAGATAATACGGAGGGTAGTTCATCAGTCGGTGAGATCCACACCCACCGAGGCTGTGCCTCCGCGGCCCAACCAGCCCTACGCTTATTTCCCCGACGCACGTACGCGCACACGCAGGGAACCAACGTCGTGTGACCGTTGGTCCGCGCAATGCGCGGCGTATGTAATATACATACATACATACATACATACATACAAGCGTAGGTATTCCCATCGCGGTATCCCGGCGTCAGCAACACTCGCACATATACACACACACAACCGTTCTAGATATGTTGAATCTTCCCAATGCGGATAGATGGGATGGCGGCCAGCCAATGGCGCCAGATTCGCCGCCGAGGACGGGTATAACGAAAGATGGATATAAACTAGCTATCACGCTGGCTTGACCGCTCATCCTACATGGGGGAGCATGGGGGATCGAGGATCATGCACGTGGGTTGTGTGTCTTTCGGGCGACCCGGGCTGCTGGGTCGGCCTGGCTGAGCGCGCTGCGTTACGTGAGCGCCGGGATGAGCACTAGCGACTCCTGGTTTGTTGGTTCGCAGACTTATATAAGACGAGCGTGGGATGCACGGTTGGCATAGGAGGGCTGGCTGGCTGGCTGGCTGGCTGGCTCTTCAAGATTTGAGTTATTGGTCTCTGCGCAGCCGCCACATGGCTTGGTCTGTCTACTGGTAGGTTCTTTTACGTTGGGATTTGGTTATGTGATGGATTTGGCTAATAATATCTAACTCGATTCCAGGACGAACGAATGCTTATTATGATCCATCTAGACTTCCATACGAGTCGTTGCCGCAACATCGTGGCTAAGATCCCTGCTTCGTACTTTCTTTAGGGGTTGGACGAAGTTACGACACCCGTTGGTTGATGCATATATCATGTGTCAGCCATGATTCTTCTCCAAACGTGCTTCCTACCCGCCTGCTCTCCCTTGCGTCAGAAGGCTGGCCGCCTCTCCGTCGGTGATCGGTCATTCCTTGTGCTGCTTCAGCTTCTTCATTTCGCGGCTGATATAGCGCGGATCACGGCATTCGTTGTAAAGGTCGAAGACGTAGAGGAAAAGTATGCGAACAGAAAGCATGCCCAGGCTTCCCGCTACAACCCAGAAAACCTCCCGCCAATCCAGTGACGAACGTAGTGCCATTATTATTATATGTAGCAACGTAAGAACAACGATTTGGATGCAAGTAATGTAGAACACGGTGCAAAAGAAGGATGCTTGGTGCACTTGGAGGCGGGACGGGCCCGACGAGAAGAGTCCGTATCGGTCAGGAATGCGAAGTGTTTGCGACTGGATCCGGTAGCCAAGGATGCCAATTGCGAGATAATATGGGTTGAGTTCGCCATATATAACTTCAGGACCGGCCGTTGTAAAGACGATAAAATAAAGGATGGAAATAAGGATGCCGTAATGGTCTTCATGGTCTTCATGAACGTCGTAAAAAACGTCGTTATTACCGTCGTTGTCGACGTCGTTATCCGTTGCTGGTGGCATAGCTTAGAGGATAGTCCTAGCTCGTTGGTGGAATATGTGAAGTATCTTGATGAGATGTAATGATATGTGAAATATCCTGATGAGATGTAGTGAGTGGTGTGAATAATGTATGGAGTAGAATATTTCTTCATGTGGGTTGCTGTGCGGTATATATAGTCTTGCTGACAGCTCGCTGGTTGTCACTATTCCCTCTAAAGCCATAAGGGCATTTTGCCTAACTATCAGATTATGAAGATGTAAATAAGTTTTCCCACCATGAGCTTCTAAAGTATCACCACGAACGCCACCCACAACTTTAACTTGATGTCTAAAGCCTTGTCGAATCAAAGGTCATTGTGTAGCTTTTTCCTCGGGAAGTTCGTCTAAAATAGGAATCTGGCTACCCCTTTAACGTTAAACCAGTCAACAAGGAGCCGCCATTCAACTTGCAGAAAGCTTAAAATATACCTTCAGTGTACACTAGGTTAGCTTGATATCTTTTCGGGAGTTTAAATTCTAAGTCTAGGTATTGTAACGGAGAAATAAGTAACCCATGCTTGTAGAACTGGTAGAACTTATGTATGGGCTTAACTCAATCTTCAAGATGTGCCCCTTTCTTCATGCGTTAAAGTAAGATACCTATGAAATCAGCAATAGGACTCGCTAAACCCCCTTTCCAAGGTATCTAGATGGTCTCAAAGTAGTTGATCACGACATACTTATATTTATAAGGTCACCCACCTGCTCACTTGCGGTTTAGTCATAAAACCGGCCAAGGCGTTTGCGACAAGGTGTTGGAATTCTTCGAAGCTGAAATTTTCTCCTGAGACCCTTGGGAGAAGCCGCATTGGCTTGACCAAGATACCGAAAGAATCGCATGCCAAATCTTGCCAACTGTAGGAACTGATTGCTGACCCCTGAAAGTCCATTATCGTCTAGAAGCCACTTCATGAGCTTAAATAATCAAGGCTTTTGATACATAAGACGATAAATTTAATATATAGTTAAAACTTATTACGTTATCAATATGATTAAAATATAAGGATGCTCTTACTTTTTCAGAAGGGGTGTTCTAAAACCCTAAGGTGTGATAAAATGAAGCCAAGATTGCGAAGAAATAGCTTTTCTATTTCACTCTGCTTGGTAACACGTCTCTCAACATCGAACACATAAGCAAGCAGCAGTGTCTAATTCGATGGGATATAGATACCTACATATAAGACGAAACTCGACATTCATGTAGCAGCTCTCTTCGCTCGGGGCTTATGTCCTTCATATAGGTATACCTAATAGCACTATTACATATACCCTTCTCGGAGCAATGCGTGTTCTTGAACGATGCATTTCAAAGCTACTATTAAGTCGAGTTTTCGACTTACGAATCTTAGCCACCTTGACAGTGTCCTCTGTGCTTTTCTAGGCACTGACTAATATGATAACGGTGGTGATGGCGATACACTCTACACCATCATACCTGGCATTTCTTTAAAAGAAAGAATATAAATATAGTGACAAGAAGCTTGGTGGACAGCGAAATGGAGTCTAACTAATGACAGACTCGGCTTTCGAACTTAAAGCCACGACGAACACATATTGCAACAACATGATTAAGAAGGACCACAAGCTCCGGCTAGAAGCTACTGATAGTATGGCACGACTAATATATTCAAAAAGTAGAAAATATCTCGCTATGAACACGTCGCCCTGCCTCGCTCCGGGAAGCCTATAGGCGCCACGATTTGTATCGTACAGGGTCTCGCGTTATTCGTACACTATACGAGAGCCGTTAGCACCAACCCGAACCCCAATTCCGCCCACCGCGGCAGCCGAACAGACAGTCGAACCGAAGCAGAAACAAGCAGGCAGGTAGGTAAGAACTCACGGGAGCTTTCGACGAGCAAGAGGCCTGCTCGGAATTGTCGACGCTCGCATAGCACACGTTGGCGGCCACATTGCAGTCCTAGGAGCTTTCGGTCAGCAAGACGCGCGGGAGCTGGGGCATGCCCTCTTGGCGCGCGATCTCCAACCGGAAGAACGAATACGAGAGCGCTGCGCGAGAGATTATCAGAGGGAAAGTGATCGCGGAACGTACTCCGACTATATCCACCACGGCGCCGTAGACGAGGCCCAGAAACATCGCGACGAGGACGAATAGCTGCATGGCGTTCGCGTTACGCTAGTATGTCGGTATATGTATATATATATGCGATCTTCCGGAGCGTTCTATCTTGCGAATTCGAGATAGGAAATGACTTTTCGCGTTGAAGGGGGGGATTAGTCTAATATGTATGCCGAAGTATGAGGCGCAGCGTCTGACGATTCCGCCCCCATCGCGAAGAGGATTCTTAAGGCACATACATATATACCTGCTACCTACCTACCAAACTAGGCAGACGCTTCAGCTAAAAATAGGCCCTGGATAGCCGTTCAGTTGGCCGTACGTGTGTACGGAGTTAATTAGACTGTTAGTTAGTCCTACATTTCAAAAGGCTGCAAGTAATTAATTCCATGACTTCACCATGTATGCCGTGAAACGTCTTGCCACCAACTTCGTGATTTAACGGTGGTCTCCCAGGTATTACAGGCGTCTGAAGATCGTAGACATCCGATCCTCCTCGATCCTTAGGTATGCGAATGGGCTTAGTCCTACATCGGGCACGGCAAAATCGTGTGGTAAGGTGACGGCAAGCGTATCATTTACAGCTAGGCTCCCACATGAGAGTCTTATCGAGAGCCAATTGTCGAGGGCAGTGGATGAAGGAAGACGTGTTTGCGCTAGACGCCGATGTCTCTCCTTGACACGTCAGTGAGCCACAACAATTATAATCCAATATCCGAGACAGCATGGAGGATTTCATCAACTCATCCATCATTCTTAACATCGAAACCTCCTGATCAGTATGGCTGCAAATATTAAGGCGTGTCCAGCGACTACCGACAAGATAGATAGTATTTTCATGGATTCGTAAGTGTAACAAGGTCTAATTTCTCTCGAGGTAATAGGCCTTTTCCTGCTTTTTCCCACCGTCTTAGGTACACCGGAATCCATTCGTCCCTCACGTCCGTGAGACGAGGCCGAAAATCAAAGTCACTAGTACCTAGAACTATTCTGCAAAGCTGGCTACTGCTAATGATAATACCTCTACATCGTGCCAAATTCGCTTGCCAGTCAAAAGTGTTTTTTATAGGGACATTAAGCTCTAACGCCACAAACGCCTTGCCCCTGATGCAATTTCCCCAATGTGAATACAGAGCCGGGGACATGGCTCGAACAAGGAGCACCTCGTTTTATTCATCCTCTGCGTCCTCGATCGTTACGGCTTTCGCCTTCCCCTTTGTGTTACTACTCGTTGGCGTTTCTTGTTCATCACCCAAGTTCTGGCGCTGAGGAACCTCAGATGTCGAAGCATCTTCAGTTTTCGTTTCAGACTCGTTCGTAGAGGCCGTAGAGGCCGAGCTGCCAACACCACCATTCGCAAAGAGCTGTGCACGGCCGCCCCAGTTGGGCATCACTGGGGTTGGCGCAGCTACCTCTGGGGTTTCTCTCCTCACTTGAGAAGTAGTCTGGCTAGAACTCTCTTCCGGAAACCCACTAGGTACTCCGAAATTCCTAGCGTTGAAATCCCCAGCTCTAGAGCTCGATGAGCGAGTAGCACTGTCGGTCACAGTATTCCCATTCACTGCACCAGATGTTTGCGAATGTTGACCATTTGCGTCAACTTGTTGGTTAGGTTGCTGAAGAGCTTGCGATAGCTGGCCGTCAAGGCGTTGGAGAGGTAATAATGACCAACCCGGAGGAATGACTACCCCATCAGGTAGTTCCGGGCTACCCGCGGGGATAGAAGCTGAGTATGACGCACCACCATGTCGAGCGACGGTTGGCGTCGATGCGCGAGGGAAATTCGGAAATGGGGATATTTGAGGTTGGAAAGGAGGAAGAGGCTGTTGTGGTAGAGCCGGTTGGTAGGAACCAAAATGAATGTTGACACCTTGCTGTACAGGTTGTGTCATCGGCGCGAGTTGAGGCTCTTGCTGCATCTGACGAAGGCGGCTTAGCTCTGCCGTTAGAGCATACAGAGTCTGTAACTCAGCTTGGCTCGATTGTAAGGTTTGCATCTCTTGTTGAATCTGCTGTGAGATGTTTTGAAGCTGTGCTTGCATTTCCATAATACTACCGAGGCTATTGTTAAGATGAGTCGCGCCAGTAGAAGGCTCCTGGGCCGGCGCGGCTGGTGCTACAGGGATATTCGCACCGTCAAGAGGTTGACGGAGCCGTTGGGCCATTTCATGAATATTCTGGGCGTTGCCTTGAGCAAACCCCAACCGAATAGGGCCAAACTGGAATACTCTCATATTGCCAGCCCCACGAGCCTGTGCCGGTTGCCCTCCATTCGCAGCTCGATTGCCTGGCGCCGGTTGACCTGGAGCATTGGGTTGACCACCAAAGTTCGCACCTGGAGCGCCACCGGCGCCGTTAGGAGTATTGCCATCGATCGTAACTGGCCGTCGGCAGGTTGGGCACACTTGTTGCCTCTCTAACCAACTCTTGAGGCATCCAAAATGCAAGATATGGCCGCAAGGTAGTCTCTTCGGACGAAACCTCTCTACGGCGCCGGCGGTAGTTGGATCCCACGGTCTCATCTCTTCTCTGCAGATGATACAAGTATCCTCGCGCGCCAACTCCTCTTCGGTAGCATCAGGATATTTGCTCATGTCCTGTAGAGCTTTACGGTATCGCATCAAGGCACCCAGTCGCTTTACGAACGACCGAGCCGTCATGAAGAGATCGCGCATGATGTGGATGGGTAGACCGTAGAACATCATTAGGATGGCGAAGAAAGCTGAATAGATGCCGAGCTTGACGAAGTCTATATATCTATATATTAGAAGACAGTCGCGCGACTGGGAGAGAAGTAGGTACGTACCCGTGAACAAATCCAGACTTAGAACCCACTGCCCCTTGGATTCCCATCCTGGTACTTCAATATCCGTCTCGTCGATATCCTCTTCATTAGGTAGTTCTTCCTGTCCCGCGGCCTCCGCCTCTGGTGCCTCGCCGGATTCGCGACGTCTCATGATTTCAGCGCGCTGCTCTCGGACCTGCTTGCGACGCTCTTCCAGCCTCTGCCAGGTCTGTTTCCTCACTATCTCGGCTTCGACCAGTGATAAGACATATCGGAAACCGGTGCGGAACGAGCATGCAGCCAAGATAGCAAATTCGAACAAGAACATGACCATCATATTCGGGCGAGCCTGTTGAATGACGGCATTTACTGTGTACGTAAATAGCCAGGTATCGTAAAGGACGCTAAGTAGGAGGGATATGCTGAGTCTCGTGTGGAAAAGTCGTGGGTTGACGGGAGGTTGCTGTTCCAAAACCTCGACGCGGCCCTCGCCTATCCATTCCCAAACCTTGCCGGTGACCAAAGCCGTGAACATGACCAGGAACCAAGCTCCAACTTCTTCGCGGAAGATAGTCATAGCAAGGCACGTCTCGGTCACGGCAAACCAGGCTTTCTCGTAGAGCTGTTCGATCTCGACCGGTCGGAGAGGGCCATAACACAATCGCTGAAGACCCCAGACGAAGGAACCGTAAACCAAAAGAACGAGGTTTATAAGGATCTATGACCAGGCAACCGAG
This sequence comes from Jackrogersella multiformis, assembly GCA_902806575.1. Lineage (NCBI taxonomy): Eukaryota > Fungi > Ascomycota > Sordariomycetes > Xylariales > Hypoxylaceae > Jackrogersella > Jackrogersella multiformis. Next base: position 1,311,106 of record CADCXD010000005.1, on the reverse strand, counting down.
ATCAGTAATTCGGCACGAAGACAAAGGGTGACCGACGAGGCTAAGAGAGAGAATAAGTACCATGAGGCTAAGATTGTTCTGAGATAAGTAGACCATGGCAGAATAAAAGTTGGCGCGTTGGTTGAAAGCGTAGGCGACAACGCCAGCCGCTAGGGCCGTTGAGGTCTGCGCAATAAGCGGATGATGTTAGCTCGGAGCTGTGGCTAAGACAAGACAAGAAAAGAAGCAAGAGGCAAAAACCTTCGAAGCAATCATGACTACAACTACAACTACAACTACAACCACAACTACACAACGGCCATAGATAGAAAGCTTAACTTACCCCTGCATACCAGAAAAGTCGCATCGTGACAATTAAGGGCGATAATTAGGAGATGTAGAGGATATTTTTAAAATTGGTTGAGAATCGATTTAGGTGCCCATCATTCCGGCGCGGAAATGAGATCAAAGGAGTGAAGAGGCTCGTTTGTTCGTAGGTAAAGTGGTAGGTTGGTAAATGTAAGTGGTAAATGTAAGTTGTAAGTGGTAAGTGGTAAGTGGTAAGAGGTAGACAAGTAGATATCTAAGATACAGGTTCGCAACTAACAAATCGTTAATGCCACCTATTGGAGTTGCAACAACCAAGCTAGCTACCTGATACAAGTACCAAGTACCTACATGGAGATGTAAGGTAAGATAAATACATATATGACGCGACCCGACCGGTTTTCCTAAATATAATTGGCTAAGCGGATTATTGGGTTCCCCCATACGCCGTGCGGGCCGCCGACCTAACTTTATGTTACCTAGGTACTTCCAGGGCTTGCCTTTTCATCCGAACTTATGATGGATCAGATAAGTCAAATAAGGCATAAAGTTTCCGAGCCAACATCCATGGATCAAAGATACTAGGTAGGTTACCTGGTACGACGATTTAAAGGATATGTCAAACTTTCATCCCTACCTAGGTACCTATTAAACATGCCTACATATGTACCTACCTAGGTTGGTACCTATTGATCTCTTTAACTGGCATAGTGCGGCAGGTACGGCAGTTCCTCAGGTCAAGTCACAGGCTACCTATGTAGGTAATCAATCATAGGAGCTATCAGTCTCGAATCGGATTATTCATAGATATATCTAGGTCATTTCTATCGATATCTATTTGTTTGAGGAATGTTTCTTAACTTCAATACGGATTGTAATATGGTCCTCCTTTGGGCTTCTTTATGCTACGTATCTACCTCCACTAGGTAAGTAAGGACCATCCCCGTAGTAGTGCCCTATTTACTAATTTACTTCAAGTCTCATAAAGCTTCATGTCTACAGTGGCTTATACTGTATCACTCACTTTCTTGATCATTGCCCCTTTTCGGGATCGGTGGTGATGCCTTTGTGGTTAAGGCTTGTCAAATGGATGTATATTCCATTCATCGGGCTTATGGTCTCGATAGGTATATTGCCCGACATGTGCAAGCCAGGTTTCCACTGTCAATAGATTATATTTCTATTCAAACTCGCCTTAGATAAGCCAGGAAATCATCGTATACGATACCTACCTAGGTAGGTAGGTATTGTATATGAAAGTACAAGCTTGTATCTAACGTGAAGAAACGCGTCTTGACGCGTTTGGTATCGATATATACCTAGGTATACATTGTCAGTGTCCATATAGTATGGGCATGAAGGTATGCAGACTCTAGGTACCTAGGTAGGTATCCTACCAAAGTTGTTATCATGGTTGAAGAGGAGTTATCTCTCTTACCTATCTAGACCAGGTAGGTAGGTGTAAGAGTTGTAAGTACATATATAGGTAGATACATGTAGGTGTAAGTAGGTAGGTACATTTAGGTATAGGCAGTAGATGGTAGGATCTAGTTGTTCGTCGAGTACCTATTCAAAGTTTGACTCTATCAGTGGTCCGTCCCTTCCTATTTGGAAAAGGCATCACGGCCATGTTTACATGATAGGTACGAGTGAGTCAGAATGTGAGTCGTTCCTTTCGTCAACCAAAATTTACCTACCCTAGATGCCCAGGTAGGTACCTAGGTAGGTAAATAAATAATTTTATCCGGGCAGTCTTACCACTTCCTTCCTTCTTCCCCTGAACAACCACCACCACGATATTCATCGGTGTTTCGCTTCACAGAACCGAATCGTTCTATCCATTCATACATCGCCGTCCAAGGGATGTATTAGTATCACCTTTGTTTTATCACTTTGATAGTTACCCGGGTGTTTATTACATCGGCAAGGTGTGTTAATATTCGTCGTCAATATTGATTATTAGTTAACATTTCCCTGCCTACCTAGGTAAGTACCTACCTAGGTACCTAATGACTATAGGCGTCTTAGGTAGAAGCATATTTTCTCCAATCCTATTAAAATTATATCCCTTTATACCCCTTTATCAGCATCCTTATGTTGTTACAGTATACTAATAGCTTCTAGCTTAATATCAAAAATGAGCGACAACGAGCAAAGCACCGCTCAGGCGGGACGAGGCGTTACGCGCCGCGGTCGAAGTCCCCCTAACAACGATCGAAGTCCTACTCGTGGCAGCAGAAACCGCGATCGTGGAAGCCGAGGTTTTTCTCGCGGTGATCGAGGTGGTCGTAGTGGTCGTAGTGCTCGACGAGGACGTGAAGGTAGAGGTGGTTTCAACAATGCTCCCAGTGTACCGCATGCTCAGGTAAGTAGCATATTATCAACAACCTTATGCTTATAAATATCCCTAAGTACCTACCTAGGTAGGTAAGTAGTAATTCAGCTAACTGGGTGTAGGAAATCAAGATTGTAGTGGCTTGGAACGCTAGAATCATCTTCCCCCCACCACACCACACCGAGATCGCGCCTCCAAGAGGTAGCAACATTACCCTCGCTAGCAGTGCCCGCATCATCTTCCCTGATGGCCTCGTTGCCGGTGGTAGCCTCAACATCCATGACGGCGAAATTACCGGTCTTCCTGTTCGAACCTGGATTGTCCTTAGTGAGGAGGCTAGACTATCGTCAGGTCGTGAAAGCATCACCCTCCCTGGTGGTATCATTCTGAGCGGCGGCAGTGGTGTCACTCTCCCGGCCGGCACCATGGTCTTCTTCGGTAACCGTCCCGACGCCCGAACCCGACAGATTAACAATGACATTACCCTCTCGCATGAATACACCATCCCGGTAGCGGGAGCTGTCACTCTCTCCAGAACCACCACCATCCCTGATGGTACCAGCATTCTGCTAGGCGGCGACACTACACTCCCTGGCAATTCAACTCTTCCAGGCGGCGTCGTCCTCTCCGGTGCAATCAGGATGGTCGATGGTACGGATATCCCTGCCGGCACCGCCCTGCCTAACGACTTCAAGTTCACGGGCGGTATAGACATTCCAGCGGGCACCACCATCCTCGGCGGAACGATTCTTGCTACTGGAGTCAAACTCCCTGGCGGAACAAGCCTCCCAACCGGCATCGTGATCCCTGAGGGCTCCACGCTCCACTGCCCCATGACATTTCCATGCCGCAGAGAGGATTAGCTGTTTGGTCGACAGGTTACTATCTGTGTGTTGGATGTGGAGAGGTGAAGACTAGGTTAGTGGCTATGGTGGCGGTCGTTGTTGTATCTAGCTTGGCACTCGATTATAGGTACTACAATCAGTCTGATGTGTAGTAGCCCGCAGGGAAGTTGATCGATCCATAGATACAAACCATGACTGAATCAATTGCTTTTGTAATCCCCTTGACAAGTTCAGTCCAATCCCATCCAGATTTCTCATTTTCGCGGGTAGATACCCCAACCCCCGAACGTCATACCTTCTGGTGTATTATCGGGCTTTGTCTGCATGGAGTTTTACTCGTCAAATGAATCCAACCTCATTAGACTAGTACTTGTAACGACCTTGTGTAGACCCCTTCTCATAAAGTCACAGCGACAACCATGGATGAGGACCCAGACAACTTTGTTCGAACTGATTACTTGCTTGATCCTATCGCTGCTAGATATCCCTATGGCAATGTGAAGTTTTCCATGGCTTCCGTTCAAAATTATAGGTATTGTATGTCAATATATCGAAGTTTGAGTTGCGTTGGCCGAGTATTTTGGAATGTTGCGTCTCGCCGGAATCCTTTAAGAGGTGAGAGTCGTTACCTAGCATGGCGTCGACACCTCATAGGTAATAGTGCCAGTAGCGTTGCCCTAACACCCTTAGGTTAATGTATAGAGACCTAGTAGTCCACGATATGGTTCTCTATATCCGATCTATCCGGTGCCAGTAGGTAGTTTAGAGACCTCTGAGGGGGGACCAGTTTGCAAATATCTTAGGGAACTGGTGTAATATCTTCTGGAATGCGACCTTCTAATACATTATTCAAGATCGATAGACCAGCTATATAAGGGTCCGCTTCCGATGACATTGATAATTGCCGAACTCTCCTTCGCTGCGCGCTACGTTACAGACCGCCACAGACAGCAAAACCCCTTCCGGGAGGCGCCAAAGCTAGCCACCTGAAGAGAGCTGCAGCATATATACACCTAAGTATATGTAATGCTGAAAGCGATCACATCGCCAAGAATACGTAAACTGGACACATCATCGACCGGCTATGACTCCATCACGATCATTCGCAGAGCTTAGCGACAATATCACTTTACTGTGGAATATTCGAACTCGTACTAAGCGGAGTTATTTATAATAAAAGCAATAAATCATGTTGCAACTAATCTTCTGAAAGGTCAGAGCAGAAAAGAGTATACAGCATGTTAAAGAACCGCGAGCAAAGCCATCTCTACAACCAAGTATGCCGTCTCAAACACTAGATACTGCGGGTTTTCTTGACAACACAGTATACTTAATAATGAACATATAAGGGTAACAGAAGACATAATTAATTAATATATGTCTGAATGACTCGGTGAGGGTGGCTAGGTTGGCCGAATGATGATATACTCAAACATTCGATTACGAATCTACCATCGGTCACACGAGACATGGCATTTACCATGAGATTTTGGATCCTGCTAGAGAATATGTGCTGTAGCTATAAGCAAACTGTTTCACTGCGATACCCTCATATCCCAGATAGTCATTATAGAATCTATCTAGTGCTCATCATACTACCTCATACGAGACCAGTCGAGACAACAAAGCATCGCTTTGAAAATTCATATTAGGTAACCTCTTCGTCGCCGAGTATACGTCTCGGAAATAAGTCTCCATAAGCAACTGAATACGAGGCCCATCTGACCTCCCACGTCGGGTTACGGCACGCCACGCCACGCGCATCACAGACACACACATACATGCATAGGTACCTACATGGACACACAGACAGACGCATACTAAGCCCCGTTGACAAGCCAAGCAGACAGGAGGTTCTACGTAGGAATGCCTCGTGCTAGCGAGTAGTTCCATTAAGAAATCCTCGAAGGAACGGACCTGCGTCCTCGTAGATTAGCTAGAGGCCGGGAAGAAATCCGCTGTCAGCGCCGTCGCACATGTGTGCTGCTCGAGGTTCCGCGGTCAACGCTTCTGGCCATATTTATTGTCGCGGCGCACAAATTGAGACAAATTTCCCATAGGCTAGGTACCTAGGTAGGTAGCTAGCACTGCCGTACGTACATACATAAACACATACATACATACAGAGTACGTATTACAACATGTCTGGGTAATTATTGATGACGACGATGAAGAAAACACGAAAAGCAAAAAGAAATAAAAAGAAAAATAAGAAAAATAACTTAATCCCGACGACGGAGACGGGGGTTCCCCCTATCCCGTTGGGAGGGACCTAGACATTGTCTTAGCTGCACGCATGGCCTCCATGATGGCGTGCCGTTCATGTACATACATACCTACGTACCCATACGTACATACCTACCTACCTAAGGTAGGGAGCGCACTGCAACGCCACGCCACCCCTCGTCGCGGCGGTCTAGAGCCACCCAAGGTTAGGTATGGATGGATGACATCGCATTAAGCTACCGACCGGTTCGCCGAACACGACCCGCAGCACCCCTTTGACGAACGGGTGATGTGTGCATGCAGCAAGTGCCTAGGTGGTAAGAAGGAGTAAGTAAGCAAGTACCTTAGGTAGGTAAGTAAGTAAGTAAGTAAGTAAGTAAGTAAGTAAGGTAGGTCGGTAAGTAAGTAGGTAAGTACCTAGATAATGGTAAGTAAGCGAGAACGTCGGTCTGGACTTTCTCGAATTCCACTCGTCGAAAACCAGAGCGAGCGACGGACGCTTGCCCGCCCTCTACATACATAACGCGCTGTTCGTTCACCAACCCCAAGGGGAGGAGACGCCGTCGGGCGAAGCAAAGCAATAGTCAATAGTCAGCAGTGATGTGGTCCTGCTGGACCGTGGATGCGACTTGGGGCCCGACGAAACGGAGGTCGTGATTAGCAAGCATCAGCAAAGACCGACTCCATACCTAAGGCCTGAGGGTAGGTAGGTAAGTAAGGAGGTAAGTAAGGAGGTAAGTAGGTAGGTATCTTGAGGCTCTAATGAGCAAATTGCATAGCACCGCCAGCAAGGAGAGCCCGACCCAACTCGGATTGTCATGTCTACCTGAAAGCTGTTTACTCATTTCCTATCTGGGGCTGTCTATCTCGGGGATGCCTGCCATTGCAAGAGGAGCCGCGGCGCGCATGGCTACCCCGACTATACCTATCTGCAAGACATATCGAGCGTGCTCCGGGTTGGCTGAGGGGTGGGCGGGCTCCCGGGTGAATGCATACCTACCACCTACCTAGAATCTAACCTATCGATCGCTGCGACACAGGGAGGGAGGGTAGGTATTGTACAGGACCAAATCGAGGTCGGCGATATGGTACGTACGTGGCCCCAGACGTTCCACGAGCTTTGGCAGTACGGTACAGTTCCACGAATGAGGGTGTCTATTCCATTAGGTAGGTAGATATTCCGCGGCGGCAGCCCTAATTCGGTTGTTACTGTTGACATTGCTGCTGAACTGGCCGTATGCTACTGCTGTGTCGTCTCGGTTATCATCATAATCCCGCGCTTTGCCTGCCTGCTTGCTTGTTCGCTGCCCTGTATAAGTGGTACAGATAGACAATATGTAGGTGTATGTAAGTTAAGACGCGCTATAGCGGAGCGCGGGCGGTGAGGTATCTAGCGATCTGGAAAAGATCGACGCGCGATGCTACGCTGAGGGCTGCTGAAAAATAATACAAAATGCTGCCAAGCGATGATCTCGCTTCTGCATGTAGAAACCAATTCACGACCGGGGGAGGGAGGGGGCCAGCAGGAGCCAATACCTACGCTCGCCCAGATTTGCGCAGGGTAATACGTCTGAGGGAGATTTCGGACTATCGGCGGACAGTGGTTGACCAGATCCCTTGCTGAGTTGAGGCTCAAAAACACGTGTTACGTGGTCCGAGATGGTGATGGGTCCGCGGTGATGGTTGGAGGATATACGGAATTCAAATGTCAGACTGGGCTCCCCCCTGAAATGCTATTAGCGACTTCGTTGCCTTGAAGCGAGATGTCAGTCATGGTAGCGTGGAGAATCACCACAATAGGTAATCAATCTATCGCCACTACGAATTATGTAGCGTACAATCGAGGTGGGGGGTTAAGGGGATATGGGCCTCGGCGTTGCTCTCATCGCCGGTATTAGTTGAAGCTACCCTATATCGGAGCCTAATTCGTGAAGAATACAACAAAGGTATTTAGCAGATCTTGCGTCGGCGATCTATATGTCAGGCCGTTAAGGTTGGCGGCCTGCTGCGTTATAATATCTAATCACGATGGCATGTACATACAGTGTAGGTTAGACAATGAGCTGAAACATGCCGGTTTAGGACATGATGCTATATATCATCTCTGTTAACCACGAAAAAGGAACCTCCATAGTGTGTAATCATAAGTCCCTTCGCCACAAATTAGGCCACCTCGGAGGGGAGGACATCGAGATAAGCGAAGCGTAGCCCTTTCGATAAGAATCGTCAGATGGGACGATGTGATGTAAAGGCGAAGTCGGTCGAGTCTGGGAGCTAGTAAGGTACCAGGGAGAAGAGAAAGAGAGAGAAAAACGCCTACACTAGTGAGGAAGATGTTACTACGTACCTAGGTAGGTATTCGATTGGTAGGATGGGACCTAAGCCCGTGGTCTATCGTATGTACAGATTCTATAGTCAGGGGGGACGACAATTTCTCCCCACAAACGTATAGGCTAGGGCTAGGACAGGACGGGAATTGTTAAGCGCACAGCGTCCCATCCGGCGGCAGCTAAGACGGGGCGGCGCGCGGAAACCAACTCGTCGGGACACCGCTATGGCGCTCTGGATATACACTACTATAGCGGAATGAACGGTCGTTTACTGCACTATATAGCGTGCTACTGATCTATGGTACGAGAAGGATTAAGATGATCCGATCGTCCTCTAATGGGAAGGCTAGACGCATTGACGTACTATGTATGCGTATGCGTATGCGTCAACGAAGGCGCTACGAGGTGTCAATCTTGGGTCTTCTGGTCCTTTGCATCTGCCGTTCCTCGGCAGCCCACACAATCGTGTCGGGTGTCGTAGTAAGCCGTGCGACTTAGGTATGCCTCCGAGGCCCATCGCAACACTGAAATGATCATACCTAGGTATGGCTGGTATGGGTAGTATCGAGGTTGATAAGCTTGTCCTTTGAAACTGCTGGTTGCACTTGATAGATTAAGGATTATCAAAAGTGTAGAATTACCACATCGAGGCATTCCCGCGGTTTTTATGATTATTAATATAGCATTGTGGCTTCGATGATCGATCCAGCCAGCTGGGACGGTAAGGCTCATGGGTCCCTGGAGCGCGTGGCTGATCTTAGCATCCATCATCAACGGCATCCTTTTTACATAATGATACCCAGTACTATGTATCGACGATGCGGTAATTTTCATTAATAGAAAATTTGGGATGTGACGATGATGCATACACCACTAGATAGGGAACATATGCTGGTATACTACTATGCCGAGATTCGATAGTTATTTTTATTTCTTAGCCGATTTTTCTTATTTCAAATACTACTCGACTACTGTACTTATCTATATATAACTACTATGTATGCGATACCTATCTACTATGAGAAGCTAGAGTGGCTATCTCCCGTCGTCTATGCTTCTAAGGGTCTAGCCGAGCAACTAACAAGTATTTCCAACCACCAATTCATCCTGCAGTTCATCCAGGCAGCCAGGTATGGCTTATGACCCGAAAGTTCCTTGCCCATGTCCGTTAATCGAACGGACGAACAGATTTTGTATCTATTTGGTTTCTAGATTCTAGACCGCGCAAACTGAGACATATTGCTGATATGATCAGGGGGGTTTGGATTCTTCATGGAGTTTCCCGTTGCGATGGAAGAGCCAGGCCGGAGTTGATTTGCGTCTGTCGATCTCCGGTCCCGACGATAAGGAGCTTACCTTGGTACTATGTGGTCGTCAAACGCGCTACCTACTACTAGATACCCTAGATACCCTAGATACCCTCCCTGCCTCCCATACCTACATCCTGCTCATACATACTATGTAGTACTGCCCATACATTAGGTACATAGTACTGTATGCCTGCCTACCTTGTAGATATTGCTCCTCGCTAAGATGACATGTCGGATTCGCCCCATAGCTCGAGCCTAACCCTGTCCAGAACTAGTCGGATTCGGTAGTGCTAAATGATGATGTGTCTGGGCCCGCGCGCACGATAAAATAACCCTGACAGCCTGGCAGCCTGGGAGGATCCTTTCTTACTTACTCGGTAGATGGGGAAGCAGAAAAGTCTGGTAACGACCGCGCACTAGAAACTCTATCTACCTAGGTAATTAGGTGTTATGCTAGTTCTAAGGCAAAATTTATATCTGGAGTATCCAAAATCCTATGCATGGTGTTGCTATGCTATGCTGCTATGTAAAATTGATGCTGACATATGGCATATCTGACCGCTCTGCTTCATGTTCACTTGACGAAGCTCACCCTTTTAATTGGAGTCCTGTTCGATGCTAGGTATCTAGCATAAAATAACATAAACTGATGCTCATCTGACATTAATAAGCTTGCTGCCCTGGCAGACTGGCAGCCTGGACCACGGAATCGGTGAGACGGTCTAGACCTCCGGTGATCATTTTACCACGCCTGTGGCACCCGTCATCTTCCCATTAGGCTGCTAGGTATGCAGAATTCTTACTTGGGATTATTTGATAAAGTTCTGAGAGAGACATGAATATCTTTAAATCTAGATTGCATAATATTACCAAAGGAGGCAGATAGTACCTAGTGTAGGCAGCTAGGTAAATATTAGATGTTAAAACGTTGCCTACCTAGGTACCGCCTACGTAGCTATACTAGTATATTATGTACGGAGATAAGAATAGGAGTTCCTCAAGATGGGACATATTAAGTGGGTTCGGTATCGGTTTTCGGGTCATATAAGCGAGACTTACAAGCAGTCGGAATGTGATTTCAGGCAAGCATATAACCTAGGCTGTTAGGTAGGTACCTAGGTAGGTATGGCTACCATGAAAGTGCGTGTTGATGGTTGTGGTTTTTTTTACTACGTACATATAATAGGTATCCTTTCTATACGAAATACGAGACCGGGATTCCTCGCTCAATTGCGGGGGATTTACCTACAAATACTGTATGAGGCTCATAAATACACAGATACGTACATACAGTTGGAAGTCTCTAACATCTGCGTGTTAGATCTGATACTGTGTCTCTTTGTATGGATCAGATGGATCAGACAGGCGCTTAGCTCATAAATCAAGGCCTACCTAACCCTTTTGCACACTAGACTATACGTAGTAGGTACGTGCTTATAGTGTACACTAGGTAAGTAGGTATGGATGTAAACACGGCCCAGCAAGTGATCTATGGCGAAATCCACCAAGGGAGATCGGGTAAGGCTACCGTTGCTACCGAGTTCTCGGAAAGATGGCGTTCCGGTCATCTCTTAGATTAACTTTTAGCGAACTCATCAAAATGACGATTCCGAGGCAGCGAGGGCTAGTGAAGAATTCATCTATGTATGTACAAGTCATAGAAGATCATGAGCTTAGGCCTTTATTGATATGTACTATGTACATAGTTGTCAATAGCGTGTACCCGTCGGGGCTTGCAGTGGCTTGCGAAGATCCTTATGTTGTATTTGGGATTTTCAAGTTTCCATGCATCCTTCTAGATCTACTGAACGCCATTTTTCGTGTCCCCAGGTTTGTTGATCTGTTGTTGTGGCGTTTGGTTGGTTGCCTCGTCGGGCATCTCTGCAACTCCAGGTCGCCGACGCAGCTAAAAGTGACGGGGGTCGCCAATGATTGGCCTTCGGGATACAGTACAAAGTCCCAAGCCAATTTTCCGGTACTTATTTATTAACAAATCCTTGCAGGTATACTCCAGAACCAGTTAGTCTAGCGATACCCGGTAAATACGAGAGTCAAATCGCAGCTTCGTTCTGCACTTTCTTTGTGTATCTTGTTGATCTTGGTATTCCACCGACTCAGATTACTTACCATCTGTTGTGGATAAAAGTTTGGTAGCGAAACCGTTGCTGGTATACTACTATGTATGTACAATAGTATCTGATGGCCATGAGATCCGCAGGTGCTGCATAGTAGTAGTGTAGCGTGCCTTATTCCGTCGTTACATTTTGTGTCATCCCGTTTAGATAGCGTTGCAGTCCAACTTATGGTGGCTCTGTTTCATCTAGACTGCATGTGAGATCATCTTGACATAGCAGCATAGGCCTTAGGTAGTTTATGAAGTTGGACGCGTACCTACCTAGGTAGTATGTAGTAGTTATGCTATGTTAAATACTATGTTATGCAGTTAGAAGCTCGGGTCCTTTTGAATACAACTCTACCTTCTTCCGATGACACCCTTCTCATGTTTTGAAGAGGTGGTGTAAGAAGCCATAGGACGTTCAGGGGTCAAGACACGAGACGATGCTGACCTCTCTGCAAGGTACGCGCGCATTTTCGCGTGGCTTCTGGCTAGTTTGCCAACGTGCGTATGATTACATACATACATACCTACCTACTTACTCGTCGACTTACCGATGGTGGCGCTCACCTTCGTCTTAGACGACTAGGAGAGTCTGGATAGAGCGGGACGAGGGAGGCTAGCCGATATCAGGATGTCTTCACCCACCGTGTCTCGCCCAACTACATCCAGCATGCAGGGTCCTTAATTATCTAGAGCTTCTGAACTAAGTTCACATGCGGAATCATTTCCGAGACATGTGCCGAAATGTCTTGTCCACATGGCCAGTTGAGAGCAGGGGGGTTAGTTGGTATTCGATAATAGTAGGTACCTATCTTTTGTTCGCGAAGTCGTTTCCTACAACAGGACATACCTACTAAGGTACGTAGGTAGTGGATTTGTGATCCTTCAACTCATCTCCTTTACTCCGCTATGTGTTCCGACTTGCCTCTAGTATTAGTTGAGTACTATGGTATACCTGGGCAGTCTGGTTACCTGGGCTAGGTAGGTATGTGAACAAATGTGGGTTCCTCATAGGACATCTACGGATATCTACCATAGTATGTAGTGTAGTGTAGTGTAGTCCTGTCTCCATACACTACCTATGTGTGTGGCCGGCACGTGAAGTCAAACGCGAGGTTGACTATTACCTACAGCCTTAGGTAGGTAAGGATCCATCGTGAGTCTGCCTTATGCAGTGCAGTAGGTCTTGGCTCTGGAGCCTTGGACTCAACGGCCGCGCAAAGTGATTCCGAATTATAAGTTTCGTACCTACCTTGTATGTTGTAGAATACAAACTGTACGTAGATACATAAATATTAGGAGCCCAGGAGCCCAGGAGCCCTACCGCTTGCCGCCGTGTGAATGCGGGTCTCTGGGGAAAAAAAGACACCTGCAGGGGCAGGGACAGGGCTCCCGTTGTGGGATATATTCTAGACGCCATACCTTTCTCGTCATCATCTCGTTTAAATTTTCCGCTTTCGACTAAGCGCGGACCTTCCAACCTCCCGTGACAACCTTGGAACTCCATGATCCGCAAGTTCGTTTTATGTAATGCAGAGTAGGTATTATCATTAAGATGCGTTCGCAGCTATGAGCTTGTTAATTCCGCCCGTGTGAAGGGCGCAGGGATGTAATCATGAATGATGTATGGAGCGGGGCGGGGCGGAATTTGAAAGCAAATCTCTAAGCTGCTCTAGGCTTTTTCATAATACTTACTGTGCTATAATACAGCTTGGCTGCTTGGACATTATCGCGAATTCTAATTAATTACTAATCATAATTACATACCTAGGCAGATATGCATCTCCCAGATCAGTTTAACGTGCGAATGAGTGCTAGTAAACAATGAAAAGAATCAAGACGAGATTCTATGTATATCCAAGTACGTAGTAGTGTGATGTTCATTGGTCCCGTTAGAAATATGTAGTGTATGTAAATATTTAAACATGTTCCTAGTGTATATCGACCAAGCACTTAATTTGGTGGTTTAGTATTAAGGATGGCCCCATGTTTAAAACTCTTAAACTATTAAGGGTTGGTACTAACCAAAAGAAGTAAATGATACTTTAAACTAGGGTTTCGGATATACCGCCTTGGCAACTTTATTCGCCTGTGGCACAGCGCTAACTTTAATCATTTACCCATCTACCTAAGTACGAAATACATCCATACTATGCAGTACCTAAGTATAATAAGGACCTATAATTATCTAAGGGAACATATAGTCGACAAGGCTGCGGCTCGCGATAAATATTACTTTTTGATATAACGATGCCAATTTCAAAGCTTACTGATAATGTTTTTTATATTATATGTTATAGGTTATAGGTTATAGGTTATATCGTCTATTAACCATATCCCGATTGCGGCAGGATCGTGAGACCTTCCGATCGAAGCATTAGCGACAATGATTCTTACCTTTCTGACTGTATTCTGCCACGTGCTATAGGTAGGCAAGCCGGTCATCGCTTACCACCCACCAGAGACCAGAATAGCTATTTTAAACTGCATACGTACTACAGTGTTTGTACCACGGCATTCTTAAACCAACCCCCCCCCCCCCCGTTGTTGGTCCCGAACTTAAGGAAGGGCTGCTCATTGGGTGAGCCAGCCATTAACACATGAGATAATTACATGGATGTAGAAGCCCCTGTCGACGGAGATCATGAATAGTATCAAGGGTCTGGCATCATAAGATAATCAGCCCTATGCCCCAGAGTTACGGCAAGCTTTTAGGTCTATCTCACTACGCTACACTAGTCATCGTAAACGTTTGGGGAACCTGGCGATGTAAATGTAATAAAAGACGAATACTATAAGAACAAACCGGCATGTTAGTCATGAATATTATACGCATCGTGGTACGTTTTCATAGTGGCCAAAAAGAAGACGGCATTTATTTTTAGGATCACCTTCTACCTGTTCGATAAACATGTAACGATAATGCGCGGATTATTTGGGTCCTAGCTTTTCCCAATCAAAAACACTGCTGACATCCGTATTGAGTGGTGTTGTGGTAGTCGCCTCCGTATGACCTGCCGGCCGAGTGTCCTATATTGCACCCGCAGGTCTTGCAAAGGATTTTGTTGTCGGCAGGGATTTCGACGAATTGTAGGGTTGGAGTGCAGGGACGGGTCGAATCCTTTTGATCTAGGGCTTACCTCTCTACCCCTGACTCGGGGTGATTAATATGCCGTCGAACATTCCATACCATGTGGAGATCAGGGATGTCGGCGCCGGCCCCCAACTTTCTCCAACTTGCAGCCATGGCGAAACAGGCTCCCCTATCTTTCGCAGGACGATGTTGGAAAAGAACCAATCAGGCTACTTTCACATCTGCTGTTTTGAATGAAGGGGCTGTCAGACCCGGACATTGATGAGCTGGCATGGCGGACGCGTGCCCATCTAGTAGTGTATGTAGCAGTGTAGGTAGATACGGTACAACGGCGCAAGGGAGTCGCCGCCGCCACCTAATCAATGGTAAAGTGGTGGCACACATAAAACATCCTTCCTTGATCAGGAAGACGCATAGAATGTTCCGTCCGGATTCCTTTGGTAAATTGTGCTAAGACATGCAGGTCCCTTTACTCGTACACGGTATGTATGTATATACGTATATAGAGGTAGGCATGGAGGTGGCTGTGAACTGTTTATTGTCGACGGGATTGCTTAGGGCAGCCCATTAGGTAGTTGATGCAATCCAACGCCTCATCGACCCTCTTATAGGGCTGAGTGCTTTATGCTAGTGATAATCATTAATCTGCTTCCACTAGAGCCTCTAGTTCTTAATTCTAAGAGGAAGGAATTGATTAGCTACGGTTCGGTGAAAACTCCAACGAAATAATAGTTGGAGTAATTATCATGGGTATCTACACTATTAGCAGGAAACGCTTGTGTACCTAGGTAAATAAGATCGGCGCTGTTCGAGCCAGCCTTCGCTTGCACTTTATAAGTCCCTAACAAATCCTACTTTATTACCATGTTAGCCTTCCGTAGTGTGGCAAGGTCCAAGGATGAACTGTTTTGCTTGGTTCTTGATCACTTAAGCGCTTTGCTACTAAGCTAGCCGCGATATTTTCGAAGCTAGAAAAGGGGGGACTATGTAGTTTGTGAGAGTCCCACTCCCCCTTCTAATGGCCTTCTAACCTTACATAGGTAGCCTCTGCGGTTGTTCTCATTGGCGTTGGCGGTTAACCGTATGTTGATGATTACTTCGTTAGGTGGTCGAAGGATGCGGAGTAAGCAGAATTCATGCAATGCGCGTCCGTCACGAGGCAATCCTTTAGTTTTCACGTGGCATCGCTGATACTATTACGCATGGAGATAGATACATACTTAGGTAGGTATATATGATGTATGATGTATGATGTATGTATACTGCAACACAACATGACGTTTTTAAAGTGTTGTTTTAAACTTGCAGACTTGATGGTGTATGTAGGTGGTTTAATGACAGTTGTGAAACTACACCCACCAGTGGTACATATTTCCGGTAACTAGATCTGGTGTGCTACATACCTTTCTACATAGCTATTCTTAATATCCCTAATATCACACACCTACCTACCTAAGGTAGTATACATATATATCTACCTATCTAGGCAGTTAAGGTATGGATTGTATAGGTGGTGTGTCGATTTGGAAAAGATTATCCTTCTTACATCAGTTCCACCTGGTCGAGCACCTCAAATATGTCCACCTACTGTTTCCATCCATCTACACCTGTATGAATTCCCAGTCTCAAGGTATGATTTAAATGATAGACATGTCTGCTTCGTGTATGGCTCTAGGCAGTACGTATTGGTAACACAAATCTGGACTAGTGTACCCAGTAGAAGGGAAGTACACTACGTAGTACCTATTAGACTGTCAAGGTTTCTTTATTTAGAATGAGACTAAGTAGGTAACCGAGATACGTAAACTGACCAATAGAAAGCTAGCGGTATCTACCCAAGTGGCTAACCATGTTAGTATATTAAGATCCAGTTATTCTAACACTTAGGCACGTAATTTGCCAAAGAGCCAATGAATGATCGTATCTCGTTGTCCAATTGAACAGAGAGATAGAATTAATGGCAATTACACAGGTAGGTAACTTATAATATCTAGGTACGTAATTCGAGTCTCAGTTAAGCATAACACAGCACGAACCGTCCCGTTGTCTCACGACTGCCAATACCTAAGGATTATTAATCATTCGAGTTACTCTGTACTACCCGATGATCCACCTATATCCTAACTCCTACATACCTCTTGATATATGGATACATTATGGATATGGACATGAATATGGATTTGTCAAGCTCGCCTATAATGCTCACCATGGACCCCCCCCCCGTCTTTGTTATGTTGCCCGATTTGCCCGGTAAAAAGCGAACGTGCTCATCTTAAGCCCCGCGTAGTGAGAATGTAATTTCTAATTTCTAATTTCTACGAAGGTAACAATTGGATCTTGCAGGATTTCGATTTACTGTGTTGTACCCCGACTCCGCATATTACCGGGCGCCCGATTGCTAACTCTTACCCCTTCTTCATCGCCTTCCGAGACCATTCAAAAAATCTAGGCACCGCGGAAGGCCTATGGAATTTTGCGGCTCACTGCGTCCTATGCAAGTTTCACATCCCTTGCATTACGATTGCGACTGCGACTGCGACTACGACCGCGACTGCTTACAAGAGATATTGACCGCCTCGCTTGTCCGGACATATGCGAAGCTTAACCGTGGTGAAGATAGCTGGATTAGGGACATACCGCCGCTTCAACCAAGATGCATATATTAATGGTGTTGTTACGTGCAGAGTAAGAATGGACAGTCAAAATGATCAAGCCACCAATGAGGCTTTAAACTCGCACTACTTTATGCCATTACATATTTCCTCGGCATAGCACTATGGGTTGCTGCGGTATGACACGTGCATGCTGCCGAAGCGGTAGGAAAAGGGGCGGTGCGTCACAGCTTGAGAATCACCTAGGTCCATACCTAAGTAGATACCTTAGGGTAGGCAGATAAAACTTTTGATTGGCTGGTGACATAGCAAATACCATTCTCTTCTCAGGTTATGCGGGATGTGTATGGCTGTGCAAGTTGTGCAGGGCATTAGCAAGTCCTAGGCTAAGGTATACTCTCTAATAGTAGTAATGTCTAATCTCTAGTGTCGCTTGCAATAGTACCTATCAACCGTTTTGAAACCTCCACACTTACCATTAAGATGACGATGGCTTCGGAAATACACTACATACATTCTATATTGGCGGGGACAAAACGGCGAAGCATCTCTCCCCTCTACTATTCGGTATCCTCCGCCTTAGCTTCGGTATGCCGTTCGGCACTAACACTACCAATTCTAGACCCGCAACTAGGCGTTCTCAAGACACCTTCTCGTCTCTCATTACTAGATTTAGATATCCCCGGGGCCTATGCTCTAGCTTAGGGCGTAGCTTCGAAGCTAAGAATGTGTGCGGTGTATAAGCTTCAACCTGAGACATAAGTGTCGATAGGTTAGATACCAGAATGTTATCTCGGTATCCCGTGTCGGACGCCTTAACCCTCATGACCCCGTGTAAACAAAAGTACATATACGTGTGACGTGTAGGTATGCCAGATGCTCTAGATCGGGATTGGAATTATCTTGGTCAATCCAAACTTGGAACTAAACAGGGAATATTTGAATAATAGATAAATAGATATAATAGCAAGGAAGAGAAATAAGAAAAAAGGCAATTAATATTTGTAATCCTTTCTCCAATAAGGCACGGATGATAGAAGGTGTACTATGTCTATGATCATGGATATGAAAAGAAATAGTTGCAAAAATGAGGTAACCATAGGACAAAGCGTTCTTGGTCATCTCTCTACATTGCGGAAATAAGGTAGCAGGGTAGGTAAGGATATATGCTGCTATATTTTAGAATATCTAAGATATCTGTCTACCTAAGCATGTCGTAAAAGGCATGAATGAGACATGCTTCTGTAGTTCTTGTTGGAAGCTCGACTTTTCATATTATTGGTTCCTCTGCAGTTCGAATTGATGAAGGTTAATCTAATCTATCATTCAATTGGGGATGTAGGCGAACCAGATCACGACTTCAACTGATCTCATTAAGCCATCTGAGTTTAGGTCGTCAGGGTTCCCTGGCAAACGTGCGTTTTCTGGGACTTAGCGGCAGAAACTAACCCCTGGAAGGCTTTTTTTACTTTTTACTTTTTACTTTTTCAACTTTTTTAATACTATGTAAAAGACCATGAGGGACTATAGCACTAGTACAGATCGGGTACGTACCTCGCCAAAGGTACGCTACGGAGGGGAGGGCGAGTGAAGGACAAATTGGAACATGCAGTGATCTTTTGAAGTGGGGCCCAGAACACGTTCCCCCCCAATGAATGATCCGGCAATATAAGACAAGACAGCTCTAGGTACTTTCATATAAGCTGTAAATATATTGGCACAGCATGTACCATGATGCCCTACGAGCCCAGCCTATCACTACCGACGACAGCCTTAGAGCAAATAGGGTACCTAAGAGCACACATGAGGACCAAAGTACCTACACTAGGTACTCTCCGTTCCCGTTCTTCTGACCAAGATCCAACGGCGGCCGAGATGTCCACATCTAACAGTGCACGGTACTAGCGCATTGCCTACCGACCGACATAAGGCACAGACGCAGACACAGTGTTAGCTTGGATATAAGCCACTATGTACAAAGCAATGTCCAAGGGCCCCCACTCCACCCAGATGCCACGGGGGTAATGATTTACCTACCTACACTAGGTACATAGGTACCTCTACCAAAGTACATTGTATTCTTTTTCGGTACGTACCTAGCCCTTTAGATAGACCCCTGTTCCCTCTACGTAGGTACCATGGTACAACCGCACCGCCTCGATTTCAATGTCTGCCCTATGGGATCTACTAGGTACCTACCTAGTACCTTTTGACACAAGACGGCTATGTTCCTCAAAGCCCAAGTGTAGGTGGTAGTACCTAGTGGTAGTGTTAGTATATGAATCCTGAAGCCCCCAAAGCTTCAACAGTTCCTGCCCCCATCTCTATGATCACGAAACATACCAAATTCCCTTTCAGTATTTTACTCTACGCTTCCTCTTCGCTGTCGTTGTTACATGTTGCTTAGAGTAATATATATATAATATACTTTCTTGCCGGACCCTACTTCCAACCGACGAAGGATATCCTCTAAACCATCGCTCTTCGTAGCCTCATCGTGTGAGGTCGTATGTTAAGGGATCGATAAGCTTAGAAGGCGAAAGTATCACGAATTTGAGCGCGCGAACTCTCATCTGGACGGTCACCCGAGCTTCGCGACTTATATAAACCTCACGCTCGCTATCCCTGTCCTCAATTACACCCTCCTCCGCCCATCTAGTGCCCCTCCTTAGGAGCACCTCGACGCTTTCACCACATTACAAAGCTATACAAATTGTCCACGGGTCTAGATTCATCTTGCCAGGTCCTGATATGGTATAGAATCATACGAATGTGAGCTTTCACTTGATGTCACCACCTTTAGTCATCATCTTCCGTAATCCGACTGAGACACTGACGCGAGGGGGGAGTAATAGTGTGAGAACGTTCGCTTGGGATTCCTAGTAATATACACCGCAAGTCCTTGGAGTCGTCAAGAGCAGAAAGAAAGATAAGATGGCATTGGTCGCCGACCAATCCTACAGCATGTTCCCCAGGCAGGAGCAGGATTTCATGCTCTACCCCGAATCTCACCACACCGGCTACGCCTCACCACCGCTGGACATGCATATGAGTCCAAACAGCTATGGTATTCCTCGAAGCGTGCAGGATAGCTTCCCGCAGACTTCAGGGTTCGAGGCTGGCGCGATATACCCGGAATCGCAACACTTCATGTACAACAGCAGAACATCTCCCGGCATGTTCGTGGACGAGAGCGAGCTTCCTATACCATCCTCGAACCTCTCAACCGCGTCAGCTCCGTCGGCTGCATCCTCGACAGTCGGGTCGCCTAGCTCCAACCATGGCCAATTGGCTTTCTTCCCCGAGTACCAACCAACCGGGCTCGGCGTCAACCCCGGCATTGTTGGGTCAAGCGATTACTTGACAGGAACTGAGTACAATGCATTCTCCGTTTCAGGTATGGATGAGTTCAGCATGCCTTTTGATAAACAACCTGGTGATTTTGTTGGTGAGTTGGCGCGGGTCTCATTATAGACGTTTGATACCTCTTTAAATCGCGATCCTTTTTTTTTCGGTGTTTGCGAATTCAGACGATGAGATTATGGTTAACTTTAAGTTTAAGCTTAAGCTTAATCTCATCGTCGGGTATCATTTATACTCTTGGTGTTAGGGAAGGAGAGTGACGACAATCTTGTTGACGACTTCCTTTTGATAACTAAGTTTGAATAATTAAAGTGGGACATAGTTTCGCTGACCGTCAAGCTTCCTTAGATCCTTCTATGATACATCCCGACATCCGCGGACCTCCGATGGCCCCGCCACTACAGGGATACGAAAATAATAGCTTCTCTCCTCAACATCCTTATCCAAACTCACCCGCTCTCTCCGGTCCTGCTTCTCCAGCGCCAGCAATGCGCACCGGAAGCCAATCTCCTTATATTCAGGCGTATCAACAGTATAGCCCTTTCCAAGCACCTCCTCCACCACCAGCTAGACGACAGAGCCTTTCGTCTTACCAATCGCATGGGTCCCATGACCAGTACGCTTACAACAGCGATGAGTCGGAGAAGAAGCAAAGATGTCCGCACCCAGACTGCGGCAAGGTCTTCAAAGACTTGAAAGCCCATATGCTGACGCACCAGACTGAGCGGCCTGAGAAGTGCCCCATTCAGACGTGCGACTACCATGTCAAGGGTTTCGCGCGTAAATATGACAAGAACCGACACACCTTGACCCATTACAAAGGTACTATGGTGTGTGGTTTTTGCCCTGGGTCCGGTTCGGCTGCCGAGAAGTCGTTCAACCGAGCGGACGTGTTCAAGCGACATCTTACAGCTGTCCACGGTGTTGAGCAGACTCCTCCCAACAGCAGGAAGAAGACAGCATCCTCGGTGAATGGCGGTAAAAAGTTAACAGGCTATGTGCCAGATGGTACGGCCAAGTGTTCAACTTGCTCGGCCACATTCTCTAGCGCCCAAGACTTCTACGAGCATCTGGATGACTGCGTGCTGCGCATTGTCCAACAGGAAGACCCCGCGGAGGCTATTAACGCAAAGCGACTGGCCGAGGTGGAAAACGACGAGGACGTTCACCAGACCCTGGAGAAGAACCAGCTTCCCCTCACCACGCAGACCGTGTCCAACTCGGATGACGAAGAGGACGACGACATGGCCGAGGAGGATGACGTTGCAGATGAGGACTGTAAGTCGAGGAAGCTGACTTCGCCTACAAAGAGGAAGGGCAACCCACCTAACGGCGTCCAAAAGTCGCGAGGGATGACACATTCGCGAGGTGGCATGCCGTTGCCGAGCAAAAGCAAAAGCCGCAAGAACCGACGCGAGTATCCATCCTCGTGGGGGTTTGACAAGGGTCAAATGACTATGAAGAAGCGGGTAATGGCCGTTTTCGACGGTCCTCGCCGGCTAGCTAAAGACGACATGATGCTGTCGACCGAGCACGAAGTTCGTCTCGCCCTTTCCGACCCCAAGTCATACGTGACGGACCTCGATGTCAACACGATGAAGCGCGCCACGGGCTTCCACGCTGCTACTGAGGAGGAGAAGGGACTGTGGGTGTCAGACGACCCCAACGAGGACGACATGAAACGCATGCTGGAATACAGCCAGCACCGTTAATTCGGGCGTTTATATATATATATATCACTTCATCATATATTAGTGTGTCGATATTACTACAGCATCATGACGATCTAGACGAACAATGGGATAGCATGACTGGCGCAAGGTCTATTGTATATTTTGGGATACTTAATGGCATACAAAAACCTATATGGGGGTTTCTTTCGCCGGAGGGGAGGCCTACCGGCGATCTATAGAAGGGAGACGGCAGAAACGTCTGTCTCGCGGAAGAGCATTTCGGGAAGCCTATATAACGGGCCGAAGCCTTTTTCATCTCTGGTATATTTGGTATATTTTTGTAGTTGATGACCTGTATTGATACCCTGTCTATTTATTTTTCATGAGTTCATAACGGCGTTGCAAATACCGAAACCACTCGGCTTCGGGGTTTGAATAAAGAAATACCTCGCTTCTGCCGCACACCCAACTTGACCGCTTCTGTGTTTGTGACACTGTATATTTCTGTGAATGTCCCTCGGTATACTAAATCTTACTTACTCGACCTTGGATCTCAGGCTAGCTGAGACTCGACTTTGCTATTAGATAATCTCCACGAAAGACTACCTACCCTGCTGCTGAGATAATGCACCGACCACCGCATCGGGCCAAGCGAATATCTAATCTCGATGTATGTTTCGAATCTTGACGTATCCGGTCGAGCACATCACTCACCTACACATCATCTAGCTACCTTAGGTACATTAATAAGAAGTCACTTGACGCATTCTGATTGGGAACACAGGGGGTCGGCGTCCAGCGACACCCACACACCCCTCCCCCCCCTCCCCCCCGAGCGAATCCTCCTCGTCTGGCCTGAAACCGCAGGAGGTTTAACTGACCCGCGCATATATGCGATCATATTTGCAGCTGAAACAGGACAATTCATTTCCTAGAACGTCGAGGTCGCAGGCCCAGCGGCCATTGGCATCGACGAGATGAACGGGAGATGGGTGGACGGGCGCGCATGGATGGGGATGGGATGGAAATGGGTGGTAATGGTGTAAATGCCTGAGGCGCGACCGTCATTGGATGGGGATCGGCTAATGCTGTCATGCTGACAAAGTGGACCGCGAAGCAAGACGGGCAAGAAGCAAGAAGCAAGAAGCAAGAAAGCAAAGAAGCGCGCGCACTAGTTTACAGACGAGGCTGCTGCAATCGCGGCCCAATGCAGGTAGAGGCCTCCGCGGATTAGGCCGTGGCTTAGGTAGGAGGGGAGGGAAGGGAAGGGAAGGGGGGGAGCTTTGGGACCGTTTCGTGCAGGCACGACCTTGAGGCGCAGTACCCGCTCTACCCTCTACCACGTGTATTGCTAGGGTATCCGCCTGTCTATCCAATTAGGAACGTTGGGATTAAGACTTAAGCGGTGAAGCGGCGCAGCATTCTTATTTACAGAGGCATTGACGTACCGACCTAAGCTGTCTACCTAGGTAGGTGGCTTGCTTGTATCTACCTGGTATATATGTATATCTATAAGATAATGGAGATATACCTGATAGCAAAATCTACACGCGGTATTATCCATACCTTGCTATTACCTCACGATTACATGCATGGCTCTTATGCGTATAAGTAGATGGATATACGGCACACATATGTACATTTATAGATTACCTAATGTCCCTAGCGTATAATCCCGAGCTAAATATTTTCTACCAATTAGGTAACGCGATATACCTAAGTAAAAGTACATCTCCAAAAAGGCATCAAGCCTTCAAGTTTATGAAAAGAAATCTCTATCGGGACTTTTAAATCGGAAAAAGCAAAAGCCACCACAAAAAAAGAAAGAAAAAAGGTCAACCCGAAACACGACCGCGGCCCCGCCCTTTTACATGCAATTGCATCTTAATGTTCTGGACATCATCCTCGCTAATTATTAACACCTCGCCGGCAGCGCCGTGGATGTGCATACCGCCACGCCGTCCGTATATAGTGCATATCTAGGTACATATATATGCATCGCCAAAATCGTCAACGTCGCTGTAAGCGCGCCTAGTGTAGTGTAGACGTACCGTTTGCGTGATGTCATCTTAACACTGTCGCACCACTTCACGCCATGATTATCGTATCCCTAAGTTAGGTATGGTTGTGCTAGGTACCTAGTGTAGGTATGTACAGGTAACAGATGCCATCCACATAATTATCTTCCACTAGTTTTATTAGCTCCCTTTTTATTTAGTTTTTCTGCCTTTTTCTTTGATCTATTTTAAAGTTGCGGGGAGGGGGTAATGTAACGGCATAGCGCGTCTTTGGGTAAGTAGATCCCTCCAACCTTAGGTATTTCCGCACCAGCAAAGGTCTAAGACGGATTATTTTCCGTGCTGCCCCTCCTCACCCTCCCCCCTAAACCCTGCTACGTATTAGCAAGGTATCTTTTACCTGTGGCCCCACTGCTCCACCGGTTGAAAAAAAAATATTTCATCATCTCCGTGTTCGCAGCCCAACTATTACCAACTCACGCCACTCCGGTGCGAACACGAAAGACAAAAGACCCAAGCCTCTCCCCTGTCTTGAGCCTCAACCCCCTATCAACTCCCCGAAATCCCAGCTAGAGGTAATCCTCCCTCAGAAGCCCTCGCAAGGATACCTACCTACTTACCTGCCTACGCTATGGCGCTCACGAGCCGTATCTCGCTGCAGGGGCCTCCCGCCTCGGATCCGGAGGACTACCTGGGCACCTCCCTCGGCGTCATCTTCCCCGACGACGTCACGAACCAGGTACTGTAGCACGCACCGCACCGCACCTCACCTCACCTCACCTCAACCAAATGCCAGTGGCACCGCAGCTAAAAGATAACGCGCCGCGGAAACAAAAGCACGGCGACGCGGACCACTCGCTTATCTACTCGTCGCCGCACCTGCCCCGGCCCCTGCACATCGCCCTCTCCGACCCGGACCGCGAGGCCGACCGCGCCCTCTTCAGCCACTACCTGTGGAACTCGAGCCTGCTGCTCGCCGAGTTCGTCGAGGCCGGCGCCCTGGGCCTGCCCCTCGAGCTCGGCCTCGGCCGCCTCGCCCCCGCCCACTTCGACGTCGCCGGGCTCTCGTGCCTCGAGCTCGGCGCCGGGACCGCCCTCCCGAGCCTCGTGGCCGCCCTCCTCGGCGCCGCCGCCGTCGTCGCCACCGACTACCCCTCCCCCGCCGTCCTGTCCACCCTGCGCCAGAACGTCGCCGCGAACGCCAAGCCCGAGCACTCGCCCCGGCGCACGCTCGCGCCCCTCACCATCTCGGGGCACGCGTGGGGGGACCTGGAAACGCCGTTCGCGGCGGCGCTGCGCGGGCGCTGCGACCGGGTCTTCGTGTGCGACTGCCTGTGGATGCCGTGGCAGCACGGCAGCCTGCAGCGGTCGGTGGCGTGGTTCCTGGCGGGCACGGCCTCGGCGCGCGCCTGGGTGGTGGCCGGCCTGCACACCGGCCGCGCGCAGATGCGCGGCTTCTTCGAGGCCGCGCCGCTGGCCGCCGCCGGGCTCGAGGTCGAGTGCCTCTGGGAGCGCGACTGCGACGGCGTCGAGCGCCCCTGGGCCTGGGACCGCGGCCGCGAGGACGTCAGCGAGCGCAAGCGCTGGCTCGTCGTCGGGGTGCTACGGCGGCTGAGGGTGGCGGAGAGTGGGGATGGCGAGAGTGGAGAGGGGGTGGATGGGTCAGACGAGATGACGATGGGGGTTATGAGGTAGCTTGCTGAAGACTTAGTGGTTAGCCTAGCCTAGCCTAGCCTTGCCTTACCCTGCCTTGTGACGATGCCCCTAGTGTAGATATGCTAGAAGTGAATCTCGTATCCCTAGATCTTCTTCGATTCGGTTCGACGGAGGGCAAGCTGGATTATGTCTCGACTAATCTTGAGTCAGGGGGAAGACTCCGACGGTGATCCTAGATTGCCTTGGTAATTGCTTAGGTACCTAGGTACCGATGCGCCTAAGTATAAATGCGTTGCTTCGCCGTGTAGAAGCTTCTACTCGCGGAGACAGACGTCTATGGCTTTGTACGGAAAGCGACGACGCTCATACATACCTAACCAAATACAACCTCTCTGGAACTTTTGGCCACCGGACCGATATCTTACATCTCCCAGATAATGTCGCATCTACCATCAAATTACCATCTACGTAACTTACTTCAAACAATAGACCACTTAGTGTTCACCATTATCACGATCTTCAGATGCTTAGCACAAGTCGAAAACTGATTTATCCGTTCTCCCTCGTGGGATAAGTGTGTCATCATATAGGTATATCATATATATCATATATAACATACGAGCCCGTAAAATATCCCTCGTGTGCCGTCCAAGTCCACCGATTTTCGTAAAGTAAGAAATAAAATAATAAGTAAATGAAGGTATAGATATGATGCTCGCTCCACGCTAGGCCATATGCTATGCAAAAAATGCTGCAAAATGCGCGACGAAGGGATACGCGATATTGGTGCAAATGCAGGATTCTGTGCAAAAAAATCGGGAAGCAAGACGAGAAATAAAATGAGAGGACCTCCTAGAAAGCAGGTAGAAGAACGGAATAAGAAAAGGGGTTGCAAGTGCTCCCGCACAGAATAATACCGAACCGACGTGTCGAACCGGGACCATTCTCGGAGAGGTAAAAACTATAGTTTCTGTCTGTCTGCCTGCCTTTGGTCTGGTAGCCAGTTCGGAAACAACAGAAAGTATGTCGTAGAGCGATACTAGGCTCTATGCACCAAAGACCCCATAATGCTACAGAGTCTTTTTGACACCTCACCCGGTCATTCTTCCACTTCATATCATCATCGCTATCCAAACGTCCAACAGTCATTGGCCTGCAACTCATCAACAGTGTCCATTTCCCCCCCTAGACAGGTCGTAGTCCATCCCCCTGTTAAAATTCATTGCCAAAAAATGAAAGCCTCGTCAGGCTTGGCCCGAGCTCGCAATGCATGGCACTATTGCTTAGCCGACCAATTCGCTTATGGGTATATTCTCGCCCTTCTCAAACGCGGCACCAGGACCAGCATAGCTCGGTTCAGGTATAGTTGTGGCCTTCGCTGTTGCACCAGGTCGAGTAACAATGGCTCGTAGGATCGGTACATCCCTATTGCGCACATTCTCGCCCTTCTCAAACGCTGCCCCGGGGCCTGTATAACTCGGCTCTGTCATAGTCTTCATGTTCGGAGCTGTCTCCAGACTGGACTCAAGGCTGTAAATGGCGCTTGAGCCTTTCACCGGCTGCGGGCTCAAGACACTGGCGGACTGTGCAAGAGAAGTCGGAAACTCCCCAGAAGGCAAACCACTGTCACCGAGCTTATACAGCAATGCTTCGGACTCTTGGCTAGCTAGTTTCTGAAGCTGGGCTACAGGATCCTTATGATGATGTAGTACGTTAGTCAGATCGCAAGGGCAGTCTGCAGGAGTCCACCGTTTTCCATGCACACATACCCATTCAGTCTGCACCGGCACGCCCTCGGCAGTCGGCAGCAGTGGGTTGTTGCCATCACCATCAGCCTGGAACTTCGCCGGCTGGATGGGCGCTGGAGTAACCGGGAGGCTAGGGCGCTCAGTTTCGGTAGGGAAGTCGGTAACCTTGCTTCCTCTTCGACGTAGCATAATCTCGGCCCTGTCGCCATCTCCCTCTAACGGCGGTAACGCGGCGGGAGATTTAATACTCCTTCGACGCTGATGTTTCTGCATCTTCTCGACGTACCGCTCAATCTCGGGTACCTCATCCCAAGCATTAGTTAGCGAGAACGAGGACCATGGTGTCATGTGCATGGTTGGTGAGGTTGGAGTAGCCGGTTCGCTTCTCTGATCAACTGTGGATGTTTCCGTGAAATCCGTGAAAGAGGGTGCGGCGGAACTCTCACTCTGACGACTCTGAGCTATAAGCGTTCCTATGCTACCGACTGAGGACCCTCTCCGGCTAGGAGGATCATCCGGGAATACGCGAGACGGCGGTGATCGGCGAGCTTCCCAAGGGAATATAGGCTTCGGCTCGTTTGGAAATCCCCCCCACCTGGGATATTGCTCAGGAGACAAAAACGGAGTCTGATCTTGAGACATCTCGTATACATTAGAGGGCAAGTTCGCAGCTTCCGGCTTAGAATGTAGTGGGGGAGGGTTTCTATTCTCTAGTTAGCTGTCGAGTTCCTGGGAATATTACATGGTGGGGGACTAACCTCTGCGCATCCCAGTGAGCATGGTAGTGATCGCGGTCATGGGGATGTGAGCCCGAAATTCCTTGTTGGAAATTCTGCTGAAAGTCTCTCTGATAACCGGTATAGAGCCCACCAGCCATAGGTTGATATTCTCCTTTAGTGTGATATTGTACCAATTCCGATGCTTTGTTGGTGGTGTGAGAAGATGTGCCATTCCCGCCATAGAGAGATGACGCATGTGTCGAAGTCTAAGTATGGTAAGCTAGAGGCTAAACATGGCAATAAAAATATCACAGCGAACTTACGGATGTCTTATAATGTTTGTCATAAACAGCCCACCAGCTATTAGTCATTTCGTCATAGGGCGAATTCCCAGTGCTGGAGGGTCTCCCTTTGAACCACGGCTTTTCGGGACCAATGAAATGAACCATGTTGATATCGGACTGGAAATGGCGATAGGCGGGAACATACTGATAGTGACCAGAGGGCGTGACGTTATATGCGAAACTGATGCGATTATAATTGTTTTTGAAGTGCATATTGATAAGGCCCTGGTCGGCCCCGTCGAACGAGGTGTTCGTCTGGGCCATTGCTATCATAGCGTTGTAATCACCCATATTCGGAGTTAGAACCATGACACCCGTGTTGAACAGGTCTGGCCATCCAATATCGGGGGCCGCCGAGAAGGGGTGTGTGATGTCGAAGAGCTCGTTAGGAGCTCGGTAGGCCACAACATCGCTATCTATGTAGACAATCTTCCGGAACTGGGTCTGCTGCCATAGGTTGATCTTGGTGAAGGTAGAATGTAGGTCGGTTCGGTTCATTAGCTGTAGGTTCTCGGTGTGCGAACTGCGAATTCGGTCGACTGGGATGACATAGTCATACACGGTCTGGTTAATTCAGTTAGTCTGGCACAACTCTTAGGTGCGAAGGACTAGGTAAGCTTGCCTTGAGCTCTCTTACGACCTCAGCTGATACAGAGTCTATCGTAACTAGGACTGCCAGTTTCTTGGAGGCACCGGTATCTCGTAGAGAATGGGCCAGTACCAAGGCACCAGGCAAATATGTGTCGCTCAAGAGAAGCTACATATAGACTTATATTAGCTGCTATGTAGGGTTCGGATAATCTGTCTAGGTAGTCAAGGTCTGACGTACTGTAGCGTACACATCCTCCTCCGTTCCGCCTTGCACAGCCATCGTGTGCGAGGAATGGCGACAGGATCACACTGGATTAAATGCGGAGGGGTAAATGAAGTAAGTGTAGGTATGAGTAGGAGTGTGTGTGTGAAGAACGAAGAATAATAATGTTGCTAAAACTATGTATAGAAATAGCAGCAACCTTATGTAGTTGCAAGGAGGAACCTGGGAAGCTAGGTGGCTGATCGAGCAAAGAAAAAGATGCAAAAAAATTGCACACCGACACTTCGGGACAAAATTGGTGAGTTGATGAAGTTGCTGGTTGGCTAGTACGTAGGTAGGTAGTACGCTGTAAGGACCCTGTTGTTGATTTTTAACCTTTCTTAGGTCTTCCCTTCTTCAAAACAAGATCGAAAGAGAGTTCGTCGAAATGGGCCAGAGTCGAGAAAATACGACGCTAGCGTTACCTCAAGACAAGGATATCCTAGGTCTCGCCTTGGGCCCCTAGTTTCTTATGTACTTCGAGGCTTCAGTCAAAAAATGTCAGAACAAATTTCTCAAAATTAGGCATATATCTCGTGCCTACCTACGTGTTTGATCTGTAACTCGTATTACTTCGTCAACGAGGTATTTAAGTTTATATTGGGCTTTCGGAATATTGAACTCTGCATGACTACCTAACCTGCTAAAGCTGCTAACGAAACGAAGGAAGTTGAGAGTCGCATGTTAAAAGTAGGTAGTGTATATCCACGCATCCACGTATGAGGGAAGTACGGATAGCCACAGAGACACAGTTAAGTTGAGAGAAGTGGGCCACATTACATGCACGGTCCCGCCACAGCACATAGCTCTCTCGTTAGAGCTATTACCCACTTTGTGAATTATGTCATTTAGTAGATCTTCTCGGTTGAAGCCCCTCAATGTAGCTAAGGTACCTAGGTACCTAAGGTAGTTGGGTATCAAGCTATCTAGAAAGTTACCACGTCAATACGTGCTAAGAAAATCTAGATAGCTTCTGGGCCCTTTCTCTCCACTATCGTAGCAAATGGCAAACTCAACCAGCATATGGGCGCTTTGAGCGGTAAGAAAACTCCAAGGGAGAGATAAGGAACGATATCCACCTATGTAAAAAATATCCACCTGGGCACCTACATACGTACAACCCAGACCAATGGTTCAAGCATTGATAAAATCAAAAGTCCAAGGCAACTCCATAAGATCGACTACCTACCTAGGTGCATATGTAAGTAATATGTACATATGTAGTTAATGAATTCCTTTCAAATACCTACTTAGGTACCTAGGGTTACTAGTGGATGTAGCTTATGTACCTACCTAGAAGTACACTATGTAAAATGACGACACTTCTACTTCTTTTAGAATGACTTTCCTCGACCGGGACTATCCGGTAGGAAATCAAATGATAAGCTGGGGAACCCCACAGAGCGATCTCCAATAACTGACCAACCAGCACCGATAAAATCGACTAAAGGATCCAAGTTAGGAAATACATATTCCCTTTTCTTCTCTTTCCTTTTCTTTAACCATCCCAAAATTTCACCTTGTATGTACCCACTCATCTGCTCACCCGCCTATAGCAGACTTAAATGGTTCAAACTTATAGATCTTTACCCCACACTATCCCGCATTCTTACCTACATAGGTAGGTAGATCCTATTATAATAGGTACTCGTTCACCTACACACCTACACTAGAAGCTTTACTACTGAGCCAACGAAATCCAGTTTCTTTAAAGGTTCCTTTTTATTTTTCAACTGGTAAAATATCTCCAGAACTCGGGTTAACTTTCAGCACTTTACTCACCTTGGATAAATCTTAAAACGTCATCAAATGGATTCACCAGACCAGGAAAAAGACGTCATGATGGAGACGGAAACTAAGAAAGCCCCTCATCAAGAGGTCATCCGCTCCTCTGCAGCGATGATCACAACAAGCAAGGAATATGATACCTAGTGATCACCACCGCAAGTCATCTAAGGCAAGTCATGTTTTTCTACATACATATATCCAAGAAACGTGACGACTCGAAACCACATAGAAAAGCACATCTTACCCCCACACCTCCGCACTCTATCTCCAGCCTCTCCAGCCATCTCATTGTCTTCGGAATCGAACCTTGTTACCGTACCGAGTATCAGCAAAGCCTACAGCTATTATAACAACAATAAGCTTCGAGAATTACTTGACGCTTACTACCATTTTGTCACTATTAGTCGCTGAATAATTTCCATTCAACTATAAATGAGGAAGCATCTAAATTTCCGTTTCTATTTCCATTTAGAATGCTCATCTTGCTATACGTCGAGACCAATAGCATAATACATAAAGTGAGAGGTACTACATATAGGTAGGACTTACTTTATTATTCAATCGCTTCAGAGTATCTCTTTTATGGAAGTTACGGATGACAACCATATCCACCGTCGGCTCCGTAATCTTTATTGGTAGATGCCGGTGGAGGACGGCAGATGTGGAGCTCGCCCAAATCGACTTCCCAAAGGACATCCTACCATATCGTGACACGCTGCCTTTCGAATGTTCTCTCCTCATGGCCCTTAATCTTATTACTTTCAAACTTACTGGCGATAGAGGAAGTTTTTGTCAGCACTGCTGCCGTCTATGCCAATGCAAAGAGCTGCAATTCTTAGCTGACTAGAAAGCACTGGATACCATTCCGTGGACTACCGACCATTTAGTGCCATATTTTATAGTGCCTCCTTTCATCGACCTCCATACAACACCGATACACCACTCCTATAATCATCTATAATTTCGTTAGGTGCTGTAAACCACTGGGAGCAAAGTATATCTAACGGATAATTCTATCACGGTACCTAGGACCTAGGTAGGCAACTGAATAACCGTACAGACACTTCACACAGTCTCCAAAGTTACACACCCCTAGCAGCGACATTGGCATTTACGCCACCTCCTTTTCAACGCAACCGCTTCAATATTCCTATTTTCGTCCTATCATCCTCTATAGTTCTCCGATTTAAATGCTTCCCATAGCTACCCAACCCAAGCATACTAGCAATACTAGCGATTTAACCAAATCCTCCACTTGCTGATATCTTTAATAGCATATAAAGCGGAGTGAAGTAGCTTCTTCTTTCTTTATCAAATAACGAGGCAGGGGCGTTACTCTGCTAAAAGTCGATCCGACCAACCTTTCAGCCTTTTACAACTTCGAGACCCAACAATTTCCTAGGCATTCGGATATCGTGCCAGATCGACCTATATTACCTTATGCCAATCAGGGGATCACAAGTGGCAGTGTCTATAGGGATGGAATCTAGCAGAATCTGCGCTGCGTGTGTATTCATAGGTACCTTCATCTACAACCTGACCCGGAGAGGGGGACCTTAATAGTCACCAATCTCGAACCGTCTTGTGCTCTCACCCCACGGTGCACCCACACAGCTATACACCGCAGGGCCACTCCAGCAGGGCATAGCAAGCTTCACTTGGAAAAACCAGTAGTTACGTAGCTCCGGGACGTCCTGCAGTACGTACATTGAGTCCCAGGGTTCTCTCAAAATATAAGCGACGACAACTCAAACCCGATGTCACTGTTAAGAACTACGGTAGTATCATGAAACCAGTAGTCCACTAGCCAACCTCAATACAAGCATTAACGTATTAGCTTTTCCTCGTCTCGGGAATGACTGTTTATTAACGTATTTACGTATTAACATTATTAAAAACCTACGCCCCGCCTCGGAAGATAAGTACTGCAGACACCCTCCGTGTTTTTTTTGTCTATTCTCATACCCAGTCGTAATCCGCCGTGACACCTTGCTTCCGCTCCAAGATACCGAATTCACTACTTGATGAATCGATCAAATATCCCGCTGCGTGAATCGTAAACCCCCAGGTACCACTAATTCTTCATCTTAAAGCATACAATCATAGATCCTTCTTGAAGTTATGCTCCGGTTTATGTGTGGTTTCGTAGTCGACGTGGACATAAGCTCGCTCTATGTCTGGTAGTTTCTCCAGTTCGGTCTGGAGTCCCTCGGAAACGTCGTGGGTAGTTCTGAGGGGATCGTTGGGATCCATGACGATATCGATCTCGGCGATTAACCGGAGCCCGGAGTGGTAAACTCGGACGGTATCGATACTAAGGATAGCGTCTGAGTATGTGATACAAATGTATGTAATCAGCTGCTGCGTTTCGATATTGGCTGCTTTGCCGACTAGTGTCATGAATTCGTCGAACGCTTGGTGTAGCCACAAGCCGCTAATGATGAGCGACATGATGATGGCCCCCATGGCGTCAATCCACCAAACGAGCTTCGAACCGCCGACAGACGTCAGCACACCAAAGCCATTGATCAACAAGTCGTTGCGGTGGTCTTGCCACAGGATGTTCACTTGGCTATACTTGTCTTTAATGCCCCAGCAATAGAAGAACAAGCCGAGCTTGGTCACAAAAGCGATGGATACGGCGATCACCGAGGGCAGATGGAAGTTATTAACTTCAGCACCTGTGCCGTAACGGTTTGAGATATCTTGACAAGAGAAGGCGATAAGAATGACAGATACGGTTATCATAATGAAACAGAAAGTGATGTTGCCGGCGGTCTCCAGGCGTTTGTTGCCAGACGGAAAGCGGTTGGGATCCACACGTGCCATGGCTTTCTGGGTGAGGATTAATGTTAAGTTGCTCAGCGGGTCGAAGATGGAGTCGGCCATGGTGGTGAAGAGCGATAGAGAGCCAGAAGATATGGCACCGTACATCTGCAAGACGGCAAGGAGCACGTTCGCTATAAATGAGCCCTGAACAGCAATTTTAAGGCGGAGGTGGTCTTCGCCGGCCTCACGCACAGCTTCGGCCTCGTGCTCCTCCACTGATTTGAGCATGGCCTTGATGGTATCATTCTGCTTGTTATAGAAAGTATGAACCTTGCGCGCCCGGAAAGACGATGCAATTTTTCCTTGAGCTGAATTATCCGGGCCGGTACGCTTGCGGGCGGTATTAGCTTTGATCTCACTGAGCTGGCCGTCCGTCTTCAAGGCCGAAGAGAGATTGTAGGGGTCGCTGCCAGAATAGCGCGCATGGCCATCTTGCGCCTCAACATCTCCCGCTACTGTGGCAGACGGGTGGCGAGCTACAGGCTGCTCGCTGCCCCCGTTCATAGCCTCTATAGCGGTGCTAGTAGCACTCTGCTGCGAATTACGGGCGGTATGGGGCTGTGAAACTGGCGTGTGTAACGAGACTCGCGAGCTTGAAGCCTGTTCACGTTGGGAATCGCAGGAATGCGACTGCGACGCAACGGTAGCTAAAGTATCGGAAGCCATGATGAGGTGAATACCTATATTCACATACGCCTGCAGTCTTTCGAAGTAAGCTCGGATATACGACCGAAAGTGTTGATAATTCCTATCTGTAGGTGAGGAACCAGATAGGAGCGGGATTTGTAGAATGCGGTGTGCAGGGTAGAAAGAGGGATATTTGTGATATTTAAAGGCTCTCCCGCTGCTCTCGCTGTCAGCGGCTCGGATTGAAGTTCGCTCCGTCAGCTAGTCTACCAACCTAGATAGGTGGCTAGCTTGCTACCCCCCAAGATCTTCTTGCAGATCTGCTATGTACCTAGGTAAAGTATAGGTGTTAGTTAGCAAGTAAAGCGGCAAGCTACCTAATCTGAGCCAGATATGGTAACTGGTATTGCTGTATCAGTAGAGATCAAATGTGGTTTAGTTTGCTTAAATAAAGATACCGGCGAGAAGGGAAGTAAAGTTTAGGTGCGAGTCGGACAGATTGTCACGTAATAGGAAAAGTGACAAGGACTAATACTATGTAGACAAGACAGGTAATCAGTATTGGTAATCAGTACCTAGGTAGGTAGGTATTAAGATTAAAGTAAAGAGATTAAGAGAGAAGCAAAAACCTCATAACGCCCTTGACTGTGATGCATTAGGTGGTTACCTACATAGTAGCTATCAGCTAGCAGTAGTTGCGCCCTTGGTTGCTCACTGCTTAGGTACCTAGCCAGCTCACTTACCACATACCGTTATCCAGGTTCAACCAACCTATGGAGATTCATTGATGACGCTGTGACGGTGAATACCTATCTATACCTAGGTAAAATGTATGACGATTGACTATATCCATCGTGGCAAAAGCCAGTTGCGTGATGAGCGGAACTGGGCGCCCAGGCTTGCCAGGGAATACCAACTCCGGCAACAAAACATGTGCACAAATTGGACATTGTGATTCGATTACTTGGGAATCAAGTAAGCTGAGGGTGGGGAAAGAAAGTAAACCACCAAGCCCTTGTTTGTGTCGTCTGTTTGTGGTCTGTACATAATAGCACTATGAGCGAGCCAAGCATTAGTTTTATTGTCTGATTGGGCAAGGTTGATAGGTTGGTTGATAGGCTGATAGGCTGGTGGTTGATGATTTAAGTAGGATGGAGTTGAGAGTCACAGTTATAAATTGGAAACGAAGAAAAGAAGAAAACAAACTTAGAGTTAAAATTTCCAAATTCTCTGCAGGAGACAGGCGTAACTTTATATCTCGGAGCAGGTGCAGCTGGAGCATGGAATCGTTTTAAAGAATCGGCCATTATCGGATCATTCATGCCATGCATGTGCTTTCCATGTTACTTTGGGATGCACTTGCATTCTTGTAACAGTAATATATTTCACAGCCAGATCTTGGCTGCACCTTGGCAGGTCTATCAATCCTTATAACAATTCTTATAATAATTCTTGTAATTTATCAGATTGATCCGTGGGTTTTTATTTTATTTTATTTCATCTTTGATACGGGTAGCTGGAACTTTGTATATTCTAATGTCTAAGTCAGGTACTGTAGGTACCTAGGTACCTAAGGCAGGTTAGGGGACAACCGCCTATCCAAGGCGAATTCGACCCCTCAGATTCGCTGTCTATGTTTTACTACTCCCCAAAGCTGCATACCTACGCCAATGTAGAGCCTACGTAGTTTGTGATCTAAATAGTTAAAATATTTTGGAGGATTTATATAGTACCCTTGCCGCTTCGCAGTTGCATTACCATCCATGACCTGCTCCAGGGGTATCAAATCGCATCCCCCACATAATGACCGTCCATTTTCATGCATCTGCACGTCGAAGAGGATGCGCCTCGGTGTTCAACACCCATTCGTCGAGATTAGCCAGTTCCCAGTCTCCAAATATCAAGTAGAAATACTTCAGCGTCTCTGCTAGCCAGAAGCTCTCCATGCTGTCCACCTGACCCGGGTGGCTTGCTGTTACGTCGTCCAACGCCGCCGAAGCATACTTCGACCGCGTCCACTTCTCGATAGCTTCGAACATGGCCCAAGCCTTGTCCATAAACTTGGAATCCCCTGTTAACCGATACATCATAAATACAGATTCAATAGCCTCGGGCCGGAGGATGTATCGACGGTCGTCGACCTCGACCATGCCACGGGGCAGTCGTCTGGTCTCTATGATTTTCTCGATTTGCTGGTCGGAAAGTGTATCACCCTTGGAGCTCTGCCCCCAATACTTCCTTAAGGATTCCGTCCAACGTTCCTCACTCCACTGGCAATCATCCCTTGCGATATCTGGATCGCAAGGGATAAAGTGAAAGATCTCGGGCCCGATGCCTGAAACGGTTTGGTTGTATGACCATACACAACCCTCCGTCAGTTGCTCAGCTATAACTAAATCCGATGGACGCTCGAAGATCTTGGCTGCCATGCCTACCATACCTCCTGCGAAGCATGTCAAGTGCTGCGCGATCGGCGTAGTTACGATTTGCTTATCACCGCTGGATGTAGTAGCGACGCGAGCATCACCAAAAAAGAGCAGAGGAAGGTTGTCGGGGTTCAAAGCGCGACGGAGAAGGTGTTTCTTCGCAACGTCTATGAAGCCTTCGTACATCTTTCGTGGCTGATTAAGCGCGCCCCCAAGCAATAAGTACTGCTTTCCTAGGTACTCGTAGGTACTGTCGCTCATCCCGCCGAGCGTGAATGAATCCCCCGTAGACTTGATCGGAGACTTCGAAGCGTCAACTACAACCGGCCACATCCCCGGAAGTGTGGTCGTCCTTTGAGCATTTTCCAACCCATCAGATATCCTTTGTGCAGCATCATAGTACTGCATGTCGCCAGTCAACTGCGACAACTTAGTAAGCTCAAGGCCTAGCGATCCAATCTCGGCTAGTAAAACGTGGCCACGAGCTGTCTGGGTTTCGCCCTTGACATATTTTTGCCAGGGAAACCGTGTTATAGGCATGCGGTTCGGCGTGTCGAAAGCTGACATGACTAAATCGGCAACCTCGATCGCCTTTGCGAGGAGGCTTGGGTATTGCTTATCGCTTAGTTCGTATGCAGCCAAGAAGCCCCCGAGATACCGAATTGTTGTCTCAAATATGTTGATATCTCGTGTCTCTGTAGTTGCAAAATCGATTTTGTCACAGGCCTTTACCGCAAGCTCGAAATCTGCCCTCATGCCCAGGAGCCACAGGCTATCTAACGAATCGACCAACGTAGCCGCCCAACCACCAAAAGGGTTCTTGTACCGGCCAGAGAGAGGCTTGATCTCGTCATAACTCCATGCGTACTTTTTATACCCATTCCAACTATGTTTAAAGCTCTCCTCGACCGCAG
Organism: Jackrogersella multiformis; assembly: GCA_902806575.1. Classification (NCBI taxonomy): domain Eukaryota; kingdom Fungi; phylum Ascomycota; class Sordariomycetes; order Xylariales; family Hypoxylaceae; genus Jackrogersella; species Jackrogersella multiformis. The sequence goes on along the minus strand of CADCXD010000005.1, from coordinate 1,272,971 downwards.
CCAGCCGTCGTAATCGTGTTTCCTTCTCACTAGTAGTCTCCTGTGGTTTCGAGGCCTGTACGCGTGGTACTCGTTTAGTAGGTGTGTTGGTCGGAAGTGTGGCGAACTTTTTCACGGGATAGCGAGGTGGACGCTTTTCCCACCTAAGTTCTCTAGATCCAGCAGAGTCCGGGGGGAATGGATGAGGCGGTTCACGTGTAGGGCTGAAAAGTCCCGAGTCAGGCGGGTGCCAGCTATAGTACCAAGACCCAAGCACCCAAATAGCAATAACGGCGAGGATTACTCGGACACGGCGAACAGCCATTGTTGTAATTAGATGGGCACCTAGGTATATTAGGTATATATACGGAATATGGCAGGGCTTCTAAGCTAGCAAATGCTATCGACAAGGAGCAAGTGCTCACATCGCTCGAGGTGAAATTAAACCGATTAGCCTGGAGGACTGACAAAAGGGTCAGCTTTCCTAGAGGCAAGCGTATAGAATATTTGGAATTCGTGGTTCAACATCAGATGTGTTAATTATAATCATTGATTCGAAGAGTAAGAGTTCGACCGAGTCAGTGCAATCGTTTTTAGAATGAGCCTCTTCTCTCCACATACGACATTGAGGTATTACCTACATATGTAGGCTAGGTATTTGGGTACTTACGTAGGTAGTGGTTAGGTAGGCATGCTGGTATGTAAAAGGGAAGAAAAAGGGGGCTTTACTTTGGAACCTTGGATTCTTGGAAGCTTCCCTTTGCCAAGCTTCCGGGACTGGACCTGCCGCAAGTGGAGGTGACAATCATCCCGAACCTTGCTCCACTTGGCATCTAGTGTACGTAGCCAGGAGGTAGCTACCTAGGCAGTTAGCTCGGGAATTAATTAAGTTATGTGGCCCAAGCTCCTTTAAATATATATTTCCATACCTAGGTAATACCTAAACTACATCTTTGATTGAGACATAGGTATTTTATGAATCTAATCACAAATTATAGATGTTGATTATTTAGGTCGAGGAGTAATAGCTGTTGTCAGCTTAGTTGCTCCTCGTCGAAACAATTACCTATAGATCTTCAACTTATAAGCACCGAATATGGTGAGACTTAAAAAACTTGTTAAACTCTTTCGTTGGACTTGGATCGAAACTAAGTGATTAATAGTATACTATATTTTAAACATCCTTTAGAAAAGAAAGGGTAGAACTAAGCAATGTTCTCCATAGTCGTTTTCCCTAAGAAATACCACGTTGGATTTATATCACTACCGAGGTAGTCAATATGATTGGTAAATCTATAGCATTTGCATTCAACATTTTGGAGTTAACTTTTGTATTATCATTGCTGACGTTGACTGCTGGGGGACTCGCATGCACATGATTTGGGTAAGGTTGATTTGTATATAGTTTTGGGATTTCGAACAAACGCACAATAAGATAGGAAATGCTGGCCGTTGCTTAATGGTATAACGTCACTACAGGTCTTGATCAATAGCCCAAGCAACAGGATCTTTCTCGGAATTAGGTAGTTAGATGTAATACAGCCACTTAGAGGAACATGTAGTTTATTAATCCGAACACCTAAGCTTAAGAATAGCCTCGATAACTACCTAAGTAAGCACTTAATATGTAATCCATTGTTACGACACCTGATCCCTCTCGAACTTTAAATGTTTAGAAGTATTAAGAGATAATCTATCTAGGCGGTATTATAAACAAACATGGGCTTCTATGGCGTGAAGATATAATTATGCTCTTAACGGAGGGACGATATAGTTTACCGAGTCTCTTATGTTTCTCCATAACTTGTTCAAGGTCAAGACTTAACACACACAAACGATGCTACGCCTGACTAGAGTAGTGATTCCCTAGGGTATTCTGGTTATCTATCATGAGAGTAACTTTGGGATACGGAATATCACATTGGTTGAAGGTAAAATAAAGTAGGCAACACGAAAGGCTCTGTTACTTGAAATTGCACAGCCGTAGAATTCAAAAGACACTAGATGTAGAAGCTCGGCAGGAGACATCAGGTCACGTTCCAAGTTGCCGTATTGATTTTTTATCGGGAAATGTAGAGTCAAGACAGCCGTTGGTGGAGGAGATCCTACCCATCTTCCAACCTAACACCATTCTTGTATACCCCCTGAGCTGACAATGTCAACTCAATCAATAGTGTCCCCATTGGGCACAGTCCCGAGAAGGAAAAGAAAAGCTCATCGCAACATAAGAGGTGGGTATGACGATCAATAGGCTAGAGAAGGCTCCAACATGTTCCTTTCCCGGTTTACTTCTGCATCATCAGCTGGACGAACTCGTTGTCTGTATTGTCAGAGTTAGTATGGTGTCTATAGGTCTCGCATCATAGTGGTAGGGCTCTTTACAGTCGATGCGGCCGTCGCCGTCCTGATCAGCCTCGCGGATCATCTCGTCCACCTCGTCATCAGTGAGCTTCTCCCCGATGGAGGTCATGACGTGACGGAGCTCGGCGGCAGAGATGAAGCCGTTGTTGTCACGATCGAAAACCTGATTCCATATAAGCAACCGAGTATTAATTTAGGCGGCTACGAGCATCGAACCTTGAAAGCTTCTCGGATTTCTTCTTCGGAGTCGGTGTCCTTCATCTTACGAGCCATCATGGTCAAGAATTCTGTGCGACCAGAAAATCAGCCTCGTTCCAGGAAGTAATGCGACTTTGCGCCAGGCAGCGATAAAACTCACCAGGGAAGTCGATAGTTCCGTTGTTGTCAGCATCGACTTCGTTGATCATGTCCTGCAGTTCGGACTCGGAGGGGTTCTGGCCCAGCGATCGCATGACCGTGCCGAGCTCCTTCGTTGTGATTTGTCCTGAGAGGGGTTGAGGTCAGTCGACTCAGTTGGTTGACATGAAGATACGAAGTAGATAAAAGAGCTGTGATGTATCTGCTTGCATATATATCGATCCAAGAAAGAGTTTTCACGAGGGTCGACAAGAGGTTAACATACCATCACCGTCCTTGTCCTACGCGACTGTTAGCAGATACGTCATCAACGACGAGGCAGTTCGAGTAACTAGTATCGAGGGATAGAGGGTAATATGTATTTGGGAGACACTTACAAAGAGAGAGAATGCCTCCTTGAACTCTGAGACTTGTTCTTCGGTTAGAGAGTCAGCCTATGGTGATAGAAGACATTGTCAGCGCGAGTCCTATTTTCCTATTTTCAAACTCATCCTAAGCCCCTCATCGGCGGGGCTCTTCTCTTGGATTGGCGGTGACTGTGTGTGTATCAAGTAGAACGCACCATGATTGAGCTGTTTGTTTTTATTTTGTTCTGTAGTGCAGGGAATGCGGTAGCTGGAAGTTATGTGATGTAGCAAAAAATAACGAATGTCACTTGTCGTCGCTTGTTGCAGTTTACCACAAGAAAGGTATGTTTTTGCCAAGGAGGAAGAGACGGCCTCTTTAGTTTTGAGAATCGTCAGGGATTGTATTGAAGAATGATAATAATAATAATAACGAAGAACAAGGCAGGGCTGGATTTCATAAAACAGTGGGGAGGGAATAATGATGGAGGGGCTTTTGCTCAGGCCTGCTAGGTACCTAGGTACCTAGCTTTAGGTACCTTTTAAAAGGGGGGGGGGAGAGGAAACAGGGAGAGAGGGGGTAGGAGGCAGCCGAACAGTGGTGTTTGCCCTCAGCCGTCGCCTTTTATCGCCTGATAAAGATAATTCGTCAGTCCTACGAAACACATTTAATTAAGCAACCCCATCTTACTAATATCGTCTTAATAAATGCATAATACATACCTGGGTACATGTTGTGAAACTTAAATAACTTCCAAGGTCATCGTGCTAGGCCGTTCTCAGGTTAGGCTGATTTGCATCTATCCATTACACTAGTGTATATTGACTAAACTAGTGCACACTAGAGCACGTTTTCGTCTAAATGCCAATCGAATCAATTAAATCAGCCAGCTGTGCGACTCTGTAACTGAGGTCTGTAACTCTGTAGCTTCCATGTACCTAGGTACCTAGCCCCGAAAGGAGATTTAAGTATCGCAGTATCGCAGTATCGCAGTATCTCAGTATCGCATAGGTACTGCCTAGATCGGTCGGAGCTACGTCAGCTGTAGGGAGCTGGCAATAATTCAACTATTCAATACTACCTACCTAGGTACTACAGCTATCGTAATCATACATACAACTTGTCCTGTCGCTCACTTATCACCAAATGTCAGATTACTAAAGTTACTAACGACGTATTCTTTTTTCTCAGTCATAATATTTCCCCTTCAAATACTCAATTCCCTCTTCTAAATTCCCATTATTCCATCCCGGAGAAGCCAAAGTGAGGGTGGTCATCCCTTCTATCCGCGTCCGCCATGTGGCGAGACCGCACCAACCTGTAAGACAGCTATCGCAATTCACGGTGTCTGAGCTTTTGATACTTATATACCAAAAAAATCATATAGCTACATATCCTACCGCCAATCCTACGCCCACCACCCGGCGAAGAAGACGCGGTACGGCCCCGGCCCCAGCGGCGGCGTCGGAAATGGCTTCTCGGAATTCGGTCGCGTTAGCGGCAGTGCCGCCGCCGCCGAGGACCAGCAGGGCTTGCTGTCGGGCGCCGACTACCACGACGACGGCGACGCTGTGATCGAGATGGACCTGCTGCCCCCGCGCTGGGCCGATATCAACGACGAGGTCACCGACTTGCTTGCCGACATCGCCCGGAAGTCCCAGACCCTCGAGCGCCTACATCAGAAACACGTGCTGCCCGGCTTCAACGACGAGGAGGCCAAGAAGGCCGAGGAGGGCGAGATCGAGCGCCTCACCCAGAACATCACAAAGAGCTTCCACGAGTGCCACCGCTGCATACAGCGCGTCGAGCAGATGGTGCGCGAGAGCAAGCAGAGCGGCGCCATGACGAGGGCCGAGGAGACCATGGCCAAGAACATACAAAGGAGCCTCGCCGCGAGGGTGCAAGAGGCAAGCGCCGGCTTCCGGAAAAAGCAGAGCGCATATTTAAAGAGTAATCTACCCTAAGCGACGATGGCCTAAATTGGACGCCCCAATGCTGACCAAACCCTAGAGCTCCGCGGCATGTCCGGCCTAGGCGCCGTCTCGCCCGGAGGCGAGCGATCCGCAACACCCCTCGGCGGCACCGGCGGCGGTAGCTACGCGGCCGACCCGTCCCTCCTCGAGTCCGACGCCGACCGGTCGTACTCGCAGACGGCCCTGCAGCAGACGACGCAGCAGAGGCTGCTCCACGGCAACGACGCCGTGATCCTCCAGCGCGAGCGCGAGATCGAGGACATCGCGCAGGGCATCATCGAGCTGTCGGACCTGTTCCGCGACCTGCAGACCATGATCATCGACCAGGGCACGATGCTCGACCGCATCGACTACAACGTCGAGCGCATGGCCGCCGACGTCAAGGGCGCCGACCGCGAGCTCGTCGTCGCCGCCGGCTACCAGAAGAAGTCCACCAAGCGCAAGCTTATACTCCTCCTCGCGCTGCTCATCGTCGGCGCCATAATACTGCTAGCCATTAAGCCCAAGAACCGCGGTGGCGGAGGAGGCGGCGTTGGAGACGGCGATGGAGGCTGACGAGAAATATTTTGTGTTATACGCTAGAAAGCTAGAAAGCTAGAAAGCCATGTATGAAGTACGGTGTTGTAAAAACCGGGCTCGAGTCCTGTCTTGGAGCCATTTGTATTAGCTATCTATCTTAGTCGGGCGAGTTATCGCAGGCGCAGGAAACGACAATGAGACCTATGTCCCAAACAAGTTTACTTTAAATTTTAATTCTATCTCACATGTGTACATGCTCTCTCGTCTATGTCCCCTGTGAATCCGGGGTATCTCTATGCTATATCACACTGTACATATACGCATCGCGTCTACACTCATAACACAATGCGAAGTTGATTCGGCGTCTTTCCTACGCTCTGTAGGTAGTCCAAATTCTTCAACATCTCCTTCTGGCCGCGAGTTGCGATCTCTGCTTGCAGTTCTTCGATTGGCGGAAGGAATTCTTCTCCCCAGGCTTCGTCTAATAGAGACTTTATTTCTTTCAAAGTTAGGGTATTGCTCGCTCTAGCAACCTGTAAAATCCTCTTCGTTGGATAGCCCGGTCCATAGAGGGTGACGAGGCGCAGCTTGACCCAAGTGGCTAAGAGCGCTCGGTTGACAAGTAAGCCTCGATCGCGAAGCACCCCTAGTAATCTAACGGCCCGGACACCGTCTGATCCCCCGGGTTGCTGATGATGCGTTTGCAAGGTAGAAGAAGAGTAAAACGAACAGCGTAGAATGGTACTTAGCAGCTTTTTGTCGAATATCTGGCGCAGTGGGTGGAGTGGCGTTCGCGAGGGTAAGTCTAAAGGAACATAGACACCAAGGAGGTTCTCGATACCAGAGAGCGGGTTCTTTATAGGCTCCGGTATGTCCTCTGGGTGTAGAGGGACGAAACCCGGACGGGATGACTGGAAGCAAGTGAACATATCCACTAATTCGACACAAACCTTTTCTAGGTCGTCGAGTTTGCATTGTCGAGAAAGACAAAATAAAATCTTTCTCCAACAGCGAATTGGAACAGGAACTTCCATAGAGGCTAGCTGTCGGCAAACAGGTAGGTAGAAGTAGAGTGAATCCCCGGGGAGTAATATAGATTTAGCATCGTTAATGAGGCCATCGAATATGAGACTGGTCTGGTCCTGATTGATTGGGATTTCCATGGTCTTCATGTCAATAAGTAACTTCGAGAGTCTATGCAGATCTTTTTGTAATATGTAAGCGCGGGCGAGTGCATTGGCTACTTCTCGATTGCATTCCTCCGTTACCATGAGCTTTGAAACCAGCATGAGCCGATGTGTCCGCCAATCCCCTGATTCAGCCGTAGACACGACGAGTCGTGCTTGGAGCGGCGAATCATCAAACACAACGGGATGAAGATCGCTATGGAGGAGATCGAGCAAAAGATCGTCGTCCTTGATCTTGGCAAAATAGAGCACAAGTCTGCGATAGCTTGAATCGACAATTGATATCCCCTTCTCTCTTAGCTGCTCGATGCGATTCAACACACCCTCCGAGGATCCCTCTCTCAAGGCAATGGACTGCAATGATAGCGGGCCAATCTGTTCAATGCCTAAAGCAGATATTGTCGAGATAGCTATGTCCAAACTGATCCAAGAGCTAGCCAGCCACTTGGCCCCCAGTGCATCATTGTAATTTTTGACACTGATACCAAACGTGCCACCATGTACACGATTGATGAATTCTCGAGAGATCTCAATAGATCTAACATCCTCCGTGGATTCAAAACTAGAGTTGGCAATAGCAGCAGATTCCTCAGGCTGAAGTGATTCATGGGGGAAATAACCCTGCAGAAATCTCAGAAAAGGCCGAACGGGTACATGCGTCAGGGGCATATCGTCATGGCGAATACATATACCTCGCCATTTTGCCGCGAGCTGAGAAGCACCTAAGTTATATAAATACGGAACAAGAAGGTCGTACAGTTTCTTATCACGATTTGCAATGTAAATGGATTCGAGTGTAGGAGTACGGTAGAGCTCCTGGTCATCTGCGAACTGCTTGATTATTCTCGCAAACTCTTCGGCGCCGGGATAGAAGTTTGGAGTGAGTCGCAATTGCCATTTCAGGGCTTGACAGTGCTGGCGAGTCCGCAAAAGATGCGACAGCACCGTCGAGTATAGGTGCGGCCACTTCACGCCATGCCTGTCGTACATCCACTCGCTGTAGATCCATATGCCCTCCAGGAATTTGTTGTCCTCCAGATTCACTGCGGCCTCCAAGGTTGTTTGCCAGAAGAAAGGCGCAAGCGAGCTCTGGATATCGTATAGGGTCTTCCGGCCCCAAAGCCCTTTCCATACGTCCCTGACGCCGGAGTCCCCGTTGATCCTCTTCTGATAATCCAAGAGAAGGCTCCATAAGACGAGATCGCCACGGTTTTCGAGCCTGTCCACCAATAGTGAGCTTCGCCATATCTTGGCAGGCCCGCGCCGGTAAAAATCGGACTCAACAGAAAGCCGGAAGGGGTTGGTCAGCAGCGACCTCCATTTCCCGAACAACTTTGAATCTTGAATCAGTGGGAGGGTCGACTTCTGCTCCTGCTCCTGCGCAGACGTATTCCGTATCGTTTGGTGATCGGAAGACAGCCCTGATATGAGTAGGTCGACAGGACTCTTCGACTCATTCAAGGATGTGGTCGAGAGGTAGTGCCGAGCATCCCAATTATATATGTGAAAAGGTCGAGGAAGAAGAGGGAATTGCGGATGGAGGATAACCCGTTTTGGCTTCACATCTCGGAGGGCAACTCCCACCAATCGCATTACTATCATGCAGTCACATACTAGACGCCATTAACCCAACTGCGTGGCGGTTGAAAGATGGTTGGTAACTGCTAAATACTGAAGTTAGGATCGCAAGAGTAAAAAGTAAAAAGCAAAAAATAAAAAGTGAAGAGCTACTAAAGTCCAAGATGCCTAGGCATGTACCTAGGTATATGCAGGTGTAGGTACTGGTAACTGCACCCTGGAAAAAAAGGTCGAATTTTAAGACCCAACCTTATTAAGCTAATGAGAGCCACTAGCCCGGCAATCATCCAATGTCAACCGAGATTTTACCGCTTAGTCATAATCGAACACTGCCTATCCGAGCATCCAATCATTCGATTCTTGAATCGCTTCATCCAAAAGTTCGACAACAGCTCTTCTCCAACACATCCATAACCAACTTCCAAACAAATCTAAAGAAACTGCGAAAATGGGGTATGTACGATTCCTAAGTCCCGGTACTAGTGAGGTGGTTTATGTAAACACCAATGGCTTCGTTGCGTCTAGCCGTGGGCTCGAATGCCTTCACGAATGATGGAGTTATCTTCCTTGACGTATCTAGGTATATTAATCACAGGCATACAGATTTCTCGACGGCCAAAACAAGGTGCCTCAGCACCAGAGGTTCTACCAGCAAGCCTATAACCAGCACACCCGTGTCTGGAAGATCGTATGTCTCCGAAATGAACCGGGTGCTCTCCGATAGATCCTCGATTAACCGAATATGACGCAGAACCCACGAAGCAACATGCTATTGATACCCTACTATACCCTCCTATGGGGCACATTCGGAGGTTCGTTCTTCGAATAAATTTTAGAATGACATAATCTAACAAGGACAACAGCCACCATGTACATGGTAGGACGCAAGATCATGGGCCACAACACCTGGTTCGGCAAGGACTAAGCCGGAGGGCGCAATACGGAGGAGCAACTTTATAAGAGAGAGGAAAGAAGAGGACCAAAAGTGTCCAACTAGTCTGAGAAATAGACAGTCGTTAGCAACACAAATTCTTACGAGTTTCTATTTAGTCATATTGGCTTCATAAATAAATCCTCGGCATAGAGAGGAATTACGAAGTTATTTGAAATCAGTCCATTACGCCCAAGGCATAGAAAATGACCCAATGCCTGCTTGTTTACCTGCGTGTGTGAGTGTTATCTAAGTACAGCCTACATTGGTAGTGGTCTGCTCAGAGCTACCGTTGTGATATGAGCCAACCAGCTGGTAGACTCCATGAATCATGTTCCTAGGCCATCATGTGAACTAGTTGGCGACAACATATTCAGTATCCTTCAGCTCCAGGAGCTTTCTCGTCTTTGCGCAAGCTCATCAACAGCTCACGGAACCGTTCCTTGCCCGAACCGGTAGCACCACCCTTCTGACCTTTGCCGCTCACATCAACCAGCTTAGAAATGCGCTCCCAGCTCGTGCCGCCGGAGGTAGTGTCGTCTCGGCTCGCTAGGAATTGCTCTGCGTCCTTGCGGGTCTGCGCGATGGTCTTTTCCTTCTTGGTGTTGTAGTTCTCGTAGAAGTCGTCGATGTTCTGCTGTGCCTCCTTAATCGTCTCGGCCTTCTGGGCAGCGAATTGCTCGGCCCGCTTAGCGTTGCCGGCATCGCGCTTCTCGCGCCACTGCTTGATCACCTCAGGTTCTTCTTCTTCCGAGACAAAGGCGCTATAGCCCGAGTTGAAGTTGACGGACGGGCCGGTGATGGTACCTCCCGGTGCAACTTGCTGATGTTAAGAGTTAGGAAGATGACCTTGTGACGGAGATCTCGGAAACCACTAACCTCATTGGAAGTGGTAATATCTGGGAATTGGCTCTCGAACTGGGTAGTCTCGCCACCTCCACCTAGAAGGTCATCAGACGAGGGATCTGCTAAAGCAGCAGACTCGTTGCCGGTTGTAAATTGTGTCGCGTCTTCACCAAGGAGAGCGCGCTCTCGAGCTAGGAAATCATCGGCCGACGGTGAACCGACATCTTGGATGCCAGTCTGGGCTAAAAAGAGAAGTCAATAGTTAACAAATAGCAAATGGCAAGAGGGAAAAGAACACGAGAGGAGAAAAAAAAAGAATCAGGGGTTAGGTAGCTTTACTTACCACCGGAGTCAAAATCATCCAAAGACGGGAATCTGTCTGCCATATTGGCGATGGCAATGGGATAGAAAATTGTGAGCAAGAATGGGTACGGGAGGTTGTGCGGTAGATGTATGATTTCCGATGTTCTGATGGTGGAGGATATTTATTTGGTTTTTTCTCTCTCTACCCGTATGTACGCTGTTTTGTTTGAGATCCAGATATTGTCGCATGCAAGGCCAGGTTCAATTACAAGGCTCAAGCTGCAAGTCAGTAAGTAGCCTCAGGTACGCCAGTTTTATTACGAAGTATGTACAGATTACAGTTGTAAGCTTGGATCATACGGTACCTACCTCCTAGGTAGGTATCCTTGGCACGATTACGAAATGGATATGCACTGTGTTTATCTTATCGATAACTAGGTACCTGGTAAATACATACATGTACATACTAAGGTATCTAAACTGCAAGTATCTAAGTATCTAGGTAGTGGTACACTTCTAAGATCACGTGCATCAATACCATCAAAACACTTGTAGCTCTTTCCGTAACTCTCATCACCTTTTTTATGCATTTTAGTATTTTACCCGCGATCAGCCACCTAAAAGCTACTAGATATTACAAACAGAGGCAAACAGTCCGAGGGGGGTTGTTGCCGACCTTATTGCCTTTGCCCCTGCTGCTGCTAGACTCGAGCCGCTTCCTGTGATTTAATGACATTGAATTCACAACATTTGAAGTACCTAAGGCTAGAACTCTACTAAGCAACTCAACAACGCAACCCAGCACCTTCACATATTCGCACTTACTCACATACCTACCTAGGTACCTAGCCTGAGGTATTCACATATTCGCGTCGCATTTTCTACCCGCGACTCAATATGAAATACTGGTAGCCAACTTGTAGATTGACTTAACGAGTAAACTACCTACACAAACACCACGCACACACTTCACTTCAATCCAGCACAGCATTCACTCAAACCCTCCCATCACATCACTTCACATCACCTATCAACCCCTCACATATCGACCTCAACATGGCCTACACCGACGATGCCGTGTTATCCAAGCTTTCTTCCCTCTCCGAGGCCGCAGATAGCATCGTGACAGTAGCCCAATGGATCATGTTCCATAGGTAGGCAAACTCGAGCGCATGCATATCGCGCATCCCACATGGCCCCGTAGATCATTACTAACTTGTTTGTTAAACACCAGGCGCCACGCAGATCGAACCGTTCAGCTGTGGCTTCAACGGCTCAAGGATTCTACGAGTCACAAGCGGTTGACTCTCATTTACCTCGCCAACGGTAAGTTATTTGAACTCACATATCTCATATCTCATATCTTATACTTCATCCCTAATCCCTAATCTAAATTGCTGCTATGCCACAATTCCTGCGATGACCACGATGACCGCGATAACTAAATAATTCCACAGAGGTTGCGCAACAGACAAAAGCTCGTCATAAGGAAGACTTTGTTGTTGCCTTCTCGCCCGTTCTCGCAGAAGCAGTGGCCACCGCTTACAAGGGTGCTTCATCCGACGTGCAACATAGAATCCAAAGGGTTGTTGATGTTTGGAAAGATAGGGATATTTTTGAGAAACCCATTCTAGAGGCTGTACATGCCCGCGTCCAAGGTAAGCTTATCATCCCCTAGTTATATATATGGACCGTCACGCTGATATATATGTCCAGAGATCAACCAGGCTCGTGGTACCGCCAAAGCCGGGCTCGGTGGTTCCATTTTCGGATCTGCTTCCTCCATCCCGGCAGAGCTAGCCCCTCTGACTACCCCCCAGCAGAATGTCACGAAGCTGCTTTTGGGCATGAGGACGACGGTCAACTCCGCCCACCAAGAGTATGACAAGCTACTGGGCCCCGGCAGCACTGCCCCTTCTGCCCCTGTCTATGCTGCTCGTCTAAGTGGATTGCTCAAGACGTTAGCCCAGGCAGAAGGTGCAGTAGAACAATGCGTGAAAGCTCGCCGCGAGCTTGTCGCAGCGCTCCAGAAGGTATTAGATACCAATAGGAGTGCTTTACTATCCGAGGAAGACCAGTTGGAGAACTTGTTGAGTCGAAGGATGGAAGTGGAGGGTGAAAAGACCGACGTCGAGAGGGCAATTATGGCAGGACTTCCGGACGACGAGCCTTATTTGCCAAGCAACGGCGGAACCGATCAGCCAGACTTAGAACCTGAGAGACCCGAAGTCGAAGCGCTTACACCACCTACCATGGAGTGCAATCTTCCGGAACAGCCCGATTCACTAGACGATGTTGAACTTCCTCAAGAGCCTACTATTGAACCCAATGCACAAGGCAACGGCATCCATTCCGGTCTCGGCCTTCAGTACAAATCGGTGTCAACTACAACCAACGGATCGAAGAAGCGTAAGATCGATGACGGCGATACGTTTCCGGACCTCGGGGAAGACGATGGCATCGACTCAGACGTGGCTGAGATGCTTCGTAGAGACAGTGGCGGTTCCTAAGTATGGTAGCCGATATTACCAGAGCTAGCCCCACTAGCATCTACACAAATACCTGGCCGGTATATCTTTGAAGACAGAGACGAATGGGCAGAAATTAGCCAGTGTACGATATTAGCAGTCTTTGCAAACATTTTGGGGAGCTCATCTTCCCATGGCCTGATATCAGGACTATGTCAGCTGCTGCTGGTGCTGGGTTTTGATTTATCGAGGATGGATGTCTTATCCTTCTCTAATTGTGGTACAGGCACTATCTATAATTAATGCAAAAGAACCATGACTTCCATGTTGTAATGACCCTAGATATCATAATGACTCAACAGACAGTGGCGGTGCTTTGAACAAATAGGGGCTACATTTCACTAAAAGTACACATCGGTTGGTTAATCTGCAACCCTCTAGTATTTTGCTTACCATACTTTCGACTTAGAATGAAACCTCAATGACGATAATAGTTTCACGACATCGTGATAACCTTCCTGCCCCATATGAGACTCGGAACTTGGAAATGTAGCCCCTTTTCCTCCACAGCCGGCCGATTTAGAGCTGTGTATCGTCTAACCTAGGTAGTCCATAAAACATTGGACAAAGAATCAAGCTCTTTCAAAATAAATAGATCAAGGTACCTGAGAAAATATTATCTTCCAAGGTTATTTACTATCCACTTCTTTACTATCTTTCAACTACACTATTTCACCACCTATAGAATTTCGAGATATCCATTCATCCTACCTCACCACCACACTCTCCTATATCTGGTATTATTCCTCTACCGAGTTTATTCCCTTCAACGAGTACAGCTAAGCCGGAGTTATACCGATTAGCCAACTTTTTGACTGCTTCAAGCCTTCGTAAGTTGCATAAGCGCTATCTAGCTAGTGGACTTAAGAAGTAGCTAGGGGGTGCTGAGCAGCTGGAAAGCGGGCCTAGTGAACTACTCGGTTCGGCGTTGTTCGCGTTTAGTGGATGACGGCATTCTTACCTGGTACATATTACATATTACAATTTTTTTTTCTTTCCTTTTTTTTTTCTCTCCGAAGGAAGAAAAGTTGGCAACGAAAGCTGCACGGCGCAACCAAAGTGAAGTCAGGATCAGCTTCGCTTCGATGGTGCGATCGCGCGTAAGGGTAAGTTTATATACCGGTCGATGACGAGGCGACAAGAATAAAGCGCTCAAGATGCCTTCGCGAGCGTTGGGCCGCGCTATAATTGGGAGTCTCTCACCAAGCGGTGCCGGCATCGCAAAGCTTCCTCAGCAGCTTACAGTCCTACCTCGTAAAGAGCTCTCAACTCTCTCAACCCTCACGAGGCGATCAATTGCTCCGGAAATATCACCTCAGTCTCCCTTCCGGACCTCTTCCATCATCCCCAACACAAATCACCACTATTCACACCACCGGATCCGATCGCAATCTCTACCAGGCTTTTCTCCGAGGCCTCTCGGCGTTACTTCTACTTCGCGCTTACCGATATCAACCTCGCCATGGCAATCGCCAATTGGTGTACTAAGATATTTGTCTACGAGCCGGGCGTTCAACCGAGATAACCAGAATGCGACAACGCCAAGTCAACAGAAGGACGATGTCAAAATTTCTGCTTCGGAGACAGCAAAGGCCGTGAAGGACGCCCAGTCCCACGAGGGCTTTGGAAAGAGTGACAAGGCTTCTAAGGCTGCTCAGGTCAACTTGAGTGCTCGGCTTTCGCACGAGGGCAAAGATCCCAAGAAGCTATGGTCCTCGTACAGCGAGGTGTGGCGCCTCATCAAGATCGCAAGACCAGAGGCTAGGAATCTCGTGTTTGCTGTGATCCTGCTCCTCCTTTCCTCATCCCTCTTCGTCTCGCTCCCTCTCGTTGTCGGCAAAGTTATGAATCTGGCTACTTCGAAATCTATCGAGGAGACGGAAATCTTTGGACTGTCACTTCATCAATTCTTCTTCGCCTTTGGTCTAGCTCTCACCGTCGGCGCGTGCGCCAATTTCGGCCGGATCGTTCTGCTTCGTATCGTCGGCGAGCGAGTTGTTACGCGCCTGCGATCGCAGCTCTTTAGGAAGACTTATAGCCAAGATGCCGAATTCTTCGACGCCAACAGGGTCGGTGATCTCATCTCTCGACTCGGCACCGATACTATCGTCGTAGGCAAGAGCATTACGCAGAACGTCTCGGACGGACTAAGGGCAATCGTGAATAGCGTCTCGGGACTTGCCCTGATGGCTTGGATCAGCCCTAGTCTCACTGCCATCATCCTAGTCGCTGCTCCTTTCATCGGCAGCGCTTCTTTCATCTACTCTCGTATCATCCGAAAACTGAGCCGTAAGATGCAGCAGAATCTGGGAACCCTCACCAAGATTGCGGAGGAACGCCTAGGGAACGTCAAGACCAGCCAGGCTTTTGCCGGTGAGGCTCAAGAGGTCCACCGGTATAATAAGCAAGTTAGGAAGGTCTTCGAGCTCGGGAAGAAGCAATCCTTATACGATGCATCATACTTTTCCGGCACATCTTGGATGGGTAATATGACCATAATCGGCTTGCTCTGGTTTGGTGGAAACCTCGTAAGGGATGGCATAATGACCACTGGTGACCTTACTACATTCGTCATGTATGCATTTTGGGCTGGCGGCGGTTTGTTCGGCGTTGCCAATTTCTACTCGGAACTTATGAAGGGAGTTGGTGCAGCTACACGCATCTTCGAACTCCAGGATCGAGACTCGGGTATTTCTTCGACCAAGGGGCTCAGGGTCCTATCAGCGCAAGGTCCTATTAAATTTGAGAATGTCTCGTTCGCCTACCCTACACGTCCTGCTGTCAACATCTTCAATGGCCTCAACTTCGAGATCCCCTCGGGAACCAACGTGTGCATCGTCGGTCCTTCGGGTGGAGGAAAGTCTACCGTATCGGCCTTGTTACTGAGATTCTACAATCCTACCTCTGGCTGCATCACCATCAACGGCGTTGACGTTACCAAGATGAATGCCAAGCTGCTACGACGTCGCATTGGCATGGTATCTCAGGAGCCGGTGCTATTCTCGGGTACCGTAGCCGAGAATATCGCCTACGGAAAGCCAAAGGCCACCAGGTCAGAGGTTGTGACCGCCGCACAAAAGGCCAACTGCGGATTCATCAGCGATTTCCCGCAAGGTCTTGAAACCCAGGTTGGTCCTAGAGGTGCTCAACTCTCGGGCGGACAAAAGCAACGCATCGCCATTGCGCGAGCTCTTATCAAGGACCCCGATATCCTCATCCTAGACGAGGCTACTTCGGCTCTGGATGCGGAATCAGAGACGGCGGTCAATTTGGCTCTAGCGGCACTGCTACAGGGTCGCCGCCGGACAACCATCTCGATCGCCCACCGACTTTCCACTATCAAGAGATCGGAGAAGCTTATCGTATTGTCTAACGACGGCACGGTTGCAGAAGTCGGATCTTACGAGGAGCTCAGCTCGAACCCCAATAGCGAATTCACCCGACTCATGGAGTGGCAGATGAGCGGCGGTGAGATCCCGGCTAAGGCAGAAGAGTCCGAACTCTCCGAATCCGATATAATCGAGGAAGAACTTATGGAGGCTGAAGACGAGGAACTCGGTGAGGAAGAGGATGAGGCAGTGAGACAGAAGTCGAAGGAGTAATAGTCACGCTCCTACTCTACTACGCTCTACATGAAAGAAGGAAAGGTGCGAGTTTTGGTTTTCTCACATGCGTTTTCAGGGGGGGCTCACAAAAAGGTCGTTGGTTGACCTAGTACAGGTTCTTAGAGATGATGTCGGGTAAAGACAGGGACACAGGTGAGGCGAGGCACCCAGGGTGATAAAATGGACATTGTACATGTAAAGTAATATGGTCCAGAACTCCACTCGATACCTACCACCCGATATCAAGTCGGACTCGGGGGAGGGGAATTCTACGAATCTTTGATAGAATAGGGGAGGTAAATGTAGAATCCCACACGGCACAACAAATACAGGCTCTGAATTGTACTTGATTTTATCTTCGTGGTTGGAATGGTACGTGGGGCTAATGCCCATAAGCTCGACCGCTATCCACTTGACGTTTTATTATTTAGTGAGATTCCAATCACTTATTCCAGCCCCAGCATTTCCAAGGACCAAGGTTCTCCACATGTGAATACCTAGGTAGGTTAGGGGGTACCAATCCCCACTATAATAACTTTTCTAGGCTTCATTAGGTAGCTTACCTCGGTGAGATCCAGGGCAGCTTCTCATTTGAGGAAATACGATCTCGTCGTCGCGCCTCCGTTACCAATATCTACCACACGACACTAGCTGCACAAAACTTAAGTATATCATACATGTTCAACCTTGTGTCGTTCTAATTCTCCAAGCTAGGTTATTCAGATCTAAGATATATATATATTGACCTAGGCACATATCTATCATCACATTGTAGGCCACACCGCAGCAGATATAAGACATACCTTGATTCTATACTATCACTTGCTGTTAAGATACCTGCGTATAATAAATAAGCATCTCATACCAATTCGAATCCCTGCATTTCGCCATCCACTACGATTGAAAATGGGGGATATAAAAATCGTCGAAGGTACCTTTCAAGTCGACGACGTAAGCCTCTACACCAAGACCTGGCTCGTAAGTCTCTCTCCTTCTTCCTCACTCTCACTCATATACTCACTCACTCACTCACTCACTCACTCACTCATTCATTCACTCACACACCCGCACACAACACCCACACAACAGTATCAGCTCACCCAACTAACAACCTACTCCAGCCCTCAGGCCCTCCAAAAGCCAAGCTAGTCCTGATCCACGGCTTCAGCGACCACGTAGACCGGTACTACGACTTCTTCCCGTCGCTGGCGGCGCGCGGCATCGCCGTCTACGGCTTCGACCAGCGCGGCTGGGGCCGCAGCGTGCGCCGGCCCTCCGACAGGGGGCGCACGGGTCCCACGTCCACCGTGCTCTCCGACATCGCCGCCTTCATGCGGTCCGAAGTACTACCCCCCTCCTCCCCCTCCTCCTCCGACCATGAGGTGCCGGTCTTCGTGCTGGGCCACAGCATGGGCGGCGGCGAGGCGCTAGCCCTGGCCAGCACGCTGCGGTACGACGACCTGATCGCGCGGGTGCGGGGCTGGGTCCTGGAGGCGCCATTCCTGGGGTTCGCGCCGGCGGTGCAGCCGTCGCGGCTGACGGTGGCGGGCGGGCGGCTGGCGGCGCGCGTGGCGCCCAACCTGCAGCTGTTCCGGCCGGTGGCGCCGGAGCACCTGTGCCGAGACCCGGCGGTGCAGGCGAGCCTGGCGGGGGACGCGCTGCTGCACAGCACGGGGACGCTGGAGGGGCTCGCCGGCATGATCGCCCGCGCCGAGGACCTGTCGTCGGGCCGGCTGGCGCTGCGCCCGCGCGCCCGCTCCGTGCTCCTGGCCCACGGCACCGCCGACATGGTCGCCAGCTTCGACAAGGCGCGCGCCTGGTGGGCGCGCCAGAGCCCAAGCCTCCCCGACGCCGCCTTCAAGCCCTACGACGGATTCGCCCACCAGCTGCACGCCGACCCCGGCAGGGAGGGCTTCTACCGCGACGTGGGCGACTGGATATTGGAGAGGAGCGGCGGCGATGGGGTGAGGGGGGGCGTGGTGGAGTCTAAGTTATGAGTTGAGTTGGTGTAGAATTAGAATCGTGTGTGCGTGTGTGTGTGTGTATGTGAGGGGAAGGTAATGAAGAAAGAAGGATATGCGTTGGTAAATGCGTTGCGAGTTTGTACGAATCTAGATCCTTAATCTTCTTACTTGACAATAGTAGAAAAGAGGTTATGTATATAGTACGGCTATTATAAAATAAATCATTAGATAGAGACGGTGATAGTGGTAGGATATAATTGCGCATATCATAATATTAATCCCACATACACAAAAAACAATCAATCGCTATGTTTGCAAACTTTTTATTTATATTCACACGACATAAATTTACCCCGTACATCTTTCTTCGGGTGGACGCCATTCTAATCCCAGCTGTTCGAAGACCCTTTTCTCTGCCGTCATCATGTCTGGGGCTAGGCCGTTAGTATCGCTCTCAAGATCGACCCAGCTGCCGTCTGTTCTGCTTCGAACGCCGCTGCTATCAAACTTCAGACCCTTTGCATGCTTGCAATATCTCCTTAGGTCTCTTTCGAATGTGATGCCGCCGGTCCAGCCGATAACGGCGCAGCCGGCAGTCTTCCAGGGGCTGATGATAACGTCGACCCTCCGGTGAGGGTTGGGGTTCTTGGACGACTTATTCTTGTCCCAGCAGGGATTCTGCCACACCACCAGTGCCTTGTCGAGTGTGTCGAAACCAGCACCGGCTTTGCGATCTTGCCCCTTCCACGCCACTGGAGTTTGCTCACGCTCGCTATTCTTAGTACTTATAGTGAGCGTGTGGGTGATGTATTTTTCCTTCTCGAGACTTTTAACAACATCCACGATGAAGTTGGAAGTTACGGCCACGTCGGGGTGGCTGAGAATAACGTCGACGTCGCCGCTTTCTATCTTGCCTCTTCGATAGCCACCAACGATAACCATTTGAAAGCCCTTGCGAAGATTATTAGTGTGATTTAGGATGGTCTGTGCGATTTCTTCGACTTCGCTACGGGGCACCTTCTCTTGCAGTTCGTCGTAGTACTTAAGACCGATTTGTTGGACTCGCGTTAGGCTATCCCATCCGTATTCAACGATGTCGTCACGATCCCGCCAGCCTTTATTGTAAAGTTCTTGTGCTGTCGTCGCTGCAACACCCCATATGCCATAGAAAAGTTGTAGTACAGGCATCTTCGAGTCCGCCTTGGCGTCTTCGACCTCTTCCAGAGAGCCATTTGCTTTCCATAACTGATAGAGTGAAGCAATTTTGTCACTGCAACCAGGTAGTCTAGCAATTTCTAGACTCGATAGTTAGATAAAAAATGGTCTTCAGAGATTCACGTGGAACACTTACCAGCTGGCTGGGAAATGAGATAGGGGTAAGCTGCTATAGAGGCAATACTTGAGGAATAGGCTCTAACCCCTACCTCGTCGCCTTTAAGTTGCCTGAGTGTTCGAACTTTATACAAATCCTCGATAAAAGGCTTGTTAGGTGGGTTCAAGGGGGTTGGACGCTGGCACGAGTAGGTTGTATGCAGATAGTCCGGAATCGGTGGCATTTGTGGGCGGCGCTCATGCTCTGATGTCGACTCTTGAACTAGTGCAGGCCTCTTTGAGTGACTGGGGGTTCTAGAATGTTGTGATGGAGAAGTGTGAACATGGGATAACCCCCTTTTCGAAGTAGGTCGGCCGTCACCACCTTCATGCCGGGCGCGCTTGAGGACATCTTCAGGATTTGGCGGCTGCTTGCTCATGGCATTGTTTGTCTTGCGACCTTGATATATGAGGTAGTTATCTATCGGCAGGATAGACTCTTGGGCCAAGCAGTCGGTGAACCAGGCCAGCTTGACAACCTTGACGATAGACTTATCATCTCCTGCGGTGCTGACCAGCCTCTGATCCCCTTGACTAGCCAGACCACGAACACCCATGCTATCATCGACATTCTCATCCCCGCGGGAGATGCACGTTTGCCTAGGACCATGTGTGGTCCCCGGTGAGGCCAAACTCTCGAGTTTTCTACGCTTAAGCACTGGAGAAGAGTTTTCTGCCTCAGCCTCTGTTATAGGGGGTGAGACTGATGCTGGAGGAATATCGACATCTTCAGTCAAGATATTTCTGCGCCTCAGCTCAAATCTGGCCCTTTCCTTGTTGGATATCTTGCCAAGTACAATACCCGCCTCGCTAATGTCGTAGGTTAATGTAGGTATTTCATATTCCAACTCTGGCAGCTTCTCGGGCTCAATGTGAGTAGGCAGCAGGTAAATGGTAGGGAATTCAAGAGCCATTTTTGGTTATGTCTTGTCGTAAATGTGCCCAGATATAGCCTCCTGGCGATATATATATTGTTTATACATATACATGTCTTGCTCGTATGGAGGTAATTCTTTACGATGAAATATCATCGTGTGTTACTTGGGGTCGGTTTTCTTTGCCTACCTAGGTACCTAGGTACCTAGGTGGTATCTTTATCTCAAAGGGTACCCAGGTAGGTAGCAAGGATAAAATGTATGTATGTAATGGTCTTCAGATTGGAAAAATTAACCACCGACTTCATTAAGTAAAGCCACTGACCTGATGAGATGTACCTAGGTACCTTCAGGAGAAAGGACATCGGAATCGGACAAAGGAAAGCACCGTAACGTTCCAGCCGGGACCTTGAAAGTTTAACCTTATCTGGCAGTCTGGCAGTCCCAGTCTGGGACTGCAGGTGCAGGTGGGAGTGGGCACTGGATTTCTAATGCCTGCTCGAATTGTCAAACCAAACTTTTGTATTTCCTTCAAACTTCATCATTCGCTGAATTCCTACCTAGGTACGAATAGAACCGTCGCGTGGATCTCCCAATTCAAAAGTCCGAAACAGACCGGCTCAGCAATCTACGATATCAACGCGACTTTCCTAATCCCGGTCAATGCTGTTCTAACTCAGCATGCTAATTTGTAGTCGTCGTCTTCCTTGACGGAACGTCGCATATCCATCCATCCATCCATCCTTTCGCTTTGTCAACCAGAACCAGAGAACCGGAGAGCCGAATTAGTTGTCGACCTTGCGCGCAAGTCAAGATTTGACAAACACAAACGATGGAAACCGTCTTCAACATCCTTTTCTAAAGGTAGCATTTGTTTGCCGCTAATCCGCCCACCACTCACTCATTCGACTATTCCTCCCGCCTTTAGCGATTCCTACCTTTAGCGAACTTCTCTCTCAACCCTCAACCCCGGCAAACCCGTTCCCCTTTGCGCCTAGTCGTCTACATTTCCATCCTCATCATGGATCTAGCCCAGACCTTGGTGCGCAATGTCGCCCGCGCCTTCTACACCCAGCCTGATGAAAGACGGATGATTCTCGTCATCGATGCTCTGGTCCTTCATACAACTGTTAAAGACACAGACTTGTCTTACCTGATGGCATTGAACCCTAAGGACTTAAACAAAGTCTACAGTAGGCTCAGGGAGGATCACTTTTTGCGCTCGTATGTCCATCTCCGCCGTTCCCTGTCTATTGCTCATCTCCTAAACTGATTGCCATCACTGCAGCCATTCCAGGCCGGAGCTTGAAAAGGGCAAGGAGAAACCGACCACCCGCACCTATTACTATATCGATTATCGTCAGGCCATCGACGCCATCAAGTACAGAACCTTCCTGCTCGACAAGAAGGTACAAGGTGATGCCGTACCCCAGCAAGAAAAGAAGGTATACTTTTGTAGGCATTGCAAGGCAGAATGGACCCAGCTAGAAGTTCTCGACAACATGGATCCCATGCAGGGTTTCATGTGCCATCGTTGTACTAGTATCTTAGATTTTGACCCCGAACGACAAGCGGGTGGCCACGAGCTATCTACTCGACTGAACAACCAACTCAAATTCATCCTCGATGTCCTACCGAGACTTGACACTGTCACCATTCCTGAATTCGACTTCGACACTGCCCGTGCGGCGTCTCTCCCCGTTATTCGTCCTAAGGGCAACGAAGCCGCGGAGTCCATCGCCCTCCCCAACACCAAGCCCGATGCTGTCAAAGGTATGGCTAATATCGGCCCTCAGAATATCTCGATCGACATTACCGATATGGATGGCCCCACCGAGGCCGAGAAGGAGGCCGAACGCGCTAAGAAGGAGAAGGTCGCCCAGATGAATGCTCTCCCCACCTGGCATTTGGTTAGCACCGTCACCGGGGACCGTTTTGCCGCGGATGCCAGCTCTACCGTTGCACCTAAGCCTGGCGAAGTTGATGTTAAGAAGTCTGACGCATTTGCCGACGATGCCATCCACCAGCAAGAGATGGACGAGCTGTACAGAACCCTGCAGAAGTCTCAGGAGGAGGCGGCACGGCGCGCGCTAGAGGAGGAGGATGACGACGAAGACGACGAGGATGCCGAGAGCGGAGGCGAAGAGTTCGTGGATATCTCTGCGAATGTCAGCTCCGTGGGCGAGAAGCGAGCCGCGTCAAGTGGCCCTACTAGCGCGGCGGATACTCCCGCCTCAGATAGGCCGTTCAAGAAGGCAAGGATCGAAGAGCCTGTCAACGGCGGAGACAGCGAGGACGACGATGATATGCAGTTCGAGGATGTTTAAACCAGATCGACGACATAGTACGACTAGGTCTCATAGACACGAGGCCAGAGGATTTAGGGAGGGGAGGGACATATGAGATGCGTTCTCTCGTAATCGCGATACCCAAGATACAGGAGGCATACCATACATGGTCTTGGTCTTGAAAGGTAGACCAGGGGCAGGCGTCTAAAACGGATAGCAACAATAATTGCATTGCAACGAATCTCTAGATTTATGGCAAACGTGAAAGCTTAAGCAGTCGCGCGGAAGTGATATATCTACAGTAGCCCCGAAGAAAATGTAATACAAACAAATATCTGGAGTTGTTTCTCTCTCCAAGCGAATCCGTCAAAGGTATCTTCAACATCACTCACGTACGGCAAGCCTGGTGGTTTGCCACGGGCCGGGGTTCGCCTTAACTGCCGCCGGCCATCGCTTATCGTTACCCGTCATGAAATAAATAAAAACGTCCCTCGTAACACTCCGCCCCTCCTGTAGAAAGCTCCTGTTTTCCTATAGAATGAACTTGGATATTACACGTATTTGCGTAGCTAAGAAACAGGCTAGTTAGTATCTATGGTATCCACATAAACGAAGAGGGAAAGGGGAAGAAGGCGAGTATAGGAGTGGTAGTGGTGGTGGTATTAGTATTATGGTAAGACGTACATCGAGGGTCAACGTTCGTGAGCTGTTGACTTCCTGGTCCCTGTACACACCAACCAGGCTCTCGCTGTCCTGGAACAGGCCGGTCTTGAGACTAATGACGATAAACTGCATGCCTGGTCCTGCGTGCTCGCGGATGTAGTTCTTGATCTTGTCGACGTTGGCGTTGTCGAGCGCGGCGTCTACTTCGTCGAGAACGAAGAAGGGGCTGGGCTGGTAGCTGTGGATGGCGAAGAGTAGCGCAAGCGCGGCCATCGTCTTCTCACCTCCCGACAGGTGTTCCATATCTCGAAAGCGCTTGAGCGGCGGCATGGCGTGGTATTTGATCCCCGAGAGGTACGGCTTATCCGTGTCCTCTTCGATGTCGAGATAGGCCTGGCCGCCGAGGGGGTACTGGTCTGACCGCGTTAGGTCCTTGTAGACGTGCGATATCTGCTCCCGGATGTGGACGAACGCCTTGTCGAATAGTTCGAAGCGCTTGGCCCTGACTTCATCGAAGGCGTCCTTGGCGGCCTCGTAAGCAACCTTGGAGTCATCGTAATCCTTCTGAGTGGCCTTAAGCCGCGCTTCGACTACCTCCAAGCGTTCTATTGCTCGCATGTTGGGGTTCAGCTTTTCTAGCTCCGCAGTAAGCGACGAGATCTTCTCCTGTAGCTTCTCTTCGTTGCTCTCATCCTCGGGCTGCTCAAATTAGCATCCAGACGTTACAGGTTCTGGATAGCAACTTACGTTTCTCAGATCATCATCCAACTGGTCGAAGTTGACCTCGATACCGTAATTATCCATGGTATTACCCATTATGTCGGCGTCGTCGCTATCGTCTACATCCATGGCATCCGGATCTTGATGTAGCAGGTTGTCTTGGTTTGGAAGATTGTCAAGTGATCCTGAAGTAAGGGGGACATTGATCTGCTCCAATCTGCAGCGCCTTAACAAGGCGAATTTGCCAGCGCTATTCCTCTGGACCTCCGTCTCCAGAGCACTAATCGCCTTTTGCCTGCTCTCGATATCCTTACTCCTCTTTTGCACTTCTGCCTTGGCCGCATTGGCTTTCTCGGTACGTTTAGCGAGTTCAACTTTGTACTCGTCTAGCTCCTCCTGGAGAGATTCAAGGCTGTCCTGGTCGTTACTCAGCGCTTCCTCTATCTTTTCCTTCTCAGCTTGATAGGATTTAATGTCCTTTGATAGTCGCTTGAAGCGATCTTCGAGGTTACGAAGCCTGCTTTCGGTCTCGTTCTGCCGGGATGTTTCCCAGCTCTTGTTGCTTTCTAATCTTGACTTTTGGAGATCGAATTGTGTGCGCTTCTCATGAGCCTCTTGCTCCAAACTTCCTTGCTGTGCCTCGTAAGCCCGAATATCAGAATACCCGAGTCGTTTGCAGAAATCAGCAAATATCTTGTCTTCTACCTCGGCGATTGCAGACTTGAACTTTTCAACTGATACTCGAGTTTTCTGCAACTTATTGTCCTCTTCCTTGAACTTAGGCTGCCACTCCTTAAGCTGGCGCTTCACGTGTTCCAACTCCTTTTTCTTACTGGAAAGATTTTGGTTGAAAGCAGCTAGTTCGCTATTGGCGAATACTAGGCGTTGATCAAGCCCAGCGAGCTCGTTTTGTAACATTTCTTCCGCTACGCCCCGTCGATCGGCCCTAGGTAGCTTCTCAATCTCATCCCGAAATTTGTCTGCCATTTTCTGTAGGTTCTGGACATCGTGTTCTTCGAAGCGGCGTTTTCCCTTGTTCTCTGGGCCTCGTCCACCAGTCATCAAGCCGGCCTTGTGGATAACGAACCCTTCCAAGGTTACCGCCTTGACTTGAATTCTACGTTCGTAGCAAACATGCTTCGCAATCTCAAGGGAATCGCACACGATCGAGCCACCACAAGCGTAAGACATTGCGCGCTCGAGAGAAGTATCGAAATCGATGGCATCGATCGTCAATCGCGCACCAGAAATGCCCTTAACAGCCGTGTTTACCGCGTTGACTTTGATGTTGTCTAATGGGATAAAGGTCATCGGCGGGAAACGTTGATCTTTCAGATATTGCACGCACTCGACACCAGTCTTCTCGCTGTCGACGACGACAGAGTCGAAGTCGCGCCCGAGAGCAGTGATGACTGCTTCGTCAAACTTCTTCTGTTTCGGCTTGCATAGCTCGCCTACTCTGCCCTTGACGCCCGGGTAGATGCGCTTCAGAGAGGTAACCATCTCCTTCATCCGTGCCTCCCTATCGTTCTGACGTCTTCCATCATCCGCCTCTAACAGCTTTCTCAAGACATCTTGGAGTTTCTCGTCAAGTTCTGTTCGTCGCTGGTTGGTTCTTACTCTCTCTGACTGGACTTGGTTGAATTCCTTCTTTTTGGAATCCATCTCGCTCGAGAGCTGCTTGACAGTAGCCTCGGTAGCAGCCTTTCGCTCCTGGATGACTACCAGCTCGGTCTCCAACTTTTCCACCGCAGCATTATAACCGTCAACCTTGCCCTTCAGGCTATTGACGGTGACCTCATCGGTTTTGAGCTGGCGATTGAGGTTCTCTAACTTGACCTGGTTCTCCGATGACTTGTTCAAAGCTTGCGCCCGAAGGGAGTTGTATTCCTTCCGGTCGGTGTCGCTCAGTTCTTTGCCTTGCTTCTTCATCGTCTCTTTCCACTGGTCCTCGAATTGTTTCTGGGCTTTTTGGACGGTGGCCAGGTCTTTCTCGATCTTGGCGATCAGCTTGTGTTGTTCGTCGCGTTCTTTCCTGACAGCATCGATCCTTTTTCCGATTGTTTCGGCCTGGCCGCTGGTTTGTTGCACTTTTTCTTCGACGGGAACGAGACTGTTCTCTTTCTCCTCTATCTCCTTCTCTTGCTTCTTGATCTGACGCTCTACTTTGTGAACCTCCTTTGCTGCATCAGCCTGTTCCTTGCGAGCAGCTTCGAGCTTTCTTTCGAATGTTTCAACATTGCGGCGGAATTCTTTCAAGTTCTCTTGATGGTCCTGAATCTTAGCGCTAGAATCGTCCATGACCTGCTGAAAATGGTATAGCTTCCATAGGATATGTGTGACGATGGCAGCATCGCGCTCGTCGGTTTTATTCTGGAAGTTCTCGGCCTCGCGCTTCTGCTCCTGATACTGCTTGATTTCAGAATTGATACCACGCCGCCTCTGAAGCTGAAAATTGGAATTCTCAGCCGCCTGGTCCGCTTCGCTCTGAAGCCTCTCGTATTCGGCTTTATATTCCAAACTTCCCGAAATCTGCTCAATTAGACGAGTCAGATCCTGGGGAGACTGGGCGGCGATAGCTTCAACATCGCCTTGGAAGACGAGGAAGTTGCGGGCTTTGATAAGAATGTTCTCGGATTCGAGGGAGTCGTTATATTGTTGGGCCGTGACGACGCGGTCATTAATGCGATACTCGCTAGAGCCTTGGTTTGTAATAGAGCGCTTCCACCGTTGCTCGTCGCCGGCGTCATCCTCGTATACGGCCATTACCCAAGCGGTTTTGGGATCGCTGCGGTTCGGCTTGTCATTATCGTCGCCATTAACGTGGCCGTTAGTATGTCCATTTGTAGTTGGCTCGGCTGCCGAGCCGTCGTCGTTGATCTTAGAGGTCTTCAGGACTCGGCCACGATAGACCAAGTCCTTGAGGTGGGCAGAACGGAGATGCGACGACTTGATACCTAGGACAAAAGAAATGGCATCCATACTATACAGAAGTCAGTATATCAAGCGCGTATGTCGGTGGCATAAGGAACGACGCGGCGCATACGAATTGGATTTACCGGATCCATTTGGACCGATAATGGAGGTAAAGTACGAATCGCCGAAAAGGAGGATATGATGTCCCTTGTAGGATTTGAAGTCTTGGAATGGTTAGCTGGTGGCGCATGAGCTTTTCTAATAAGATGTTATACGCACTGAATAACTCAAGGCGAATGAGTTTCCCCATCTTGGTTTTCCTGTTGCAAGTCCTATTATATTAAGTAGGTGGTAAGTGGTAGACGGTAGATGGTGGATGGCTGATAGGTAGATGAGAACGCGACGCGAGAAATATGCGAAAGAGGACCCAATTGTCGCTAGGCGGCCTTGGATCCGATTGTATCTAGCTTATGGCATTTCAATGAACCAGTGGAATAGAATATTCGGTTTGTCGTGTGGTAGGCAATGGTAAAGCGTATTCCTAAAGTTGGTAATGGATGGTGTGTCTTGGGTACCTGGGTATGGATGTAAAGGTAAAAAGAAGAAGTTAGGTATTATCACGACAATGTATCCATAACTTTTTCCACGCTTTGCGAAAGGTACACTACAAGACGCGACTGTACTCTAATAGTGTAGATGCGGACGCGGGGACCCTTCCATCTCAATTAGGAATTAGGAATTAAGTTAGCATTGGGAACCCTGGGACCTTGGAACCTTGGAAGTTGTGGAAGGCGCCAGACCCCTGTCACCTACTACTTAGTAGGTATTTTGACAGCCCTGGAGCTGCTAGGCATTGCCGGCCAGACGGTAGCATATCCTAGATAGGTACCTAGGTACCCACGGTTACCCATGGGATAATCATTCGCACTTGTTTTATCGGAATGGATATTAAAGTTTACAAGTTATATAGAAGATCAAAGCTAAGAAGATACGGGTTACTTAGATAGGCGTAAGGGGTGTTTTCCCAGTCAGACGTCATCGCCTTTTATTATTGATTACCTGTACACTAGGTACCTAGGTAGCCTTGGAACCTTGAACTAGAGCCATGCACTTACAGAAACAAGCCCTGTTCCAAATCTGAAGTTACCTACCTGGTAAGTTCATGTAGGTATAAAGTTAACTTATATGTTCCTACGTAAGTACCTAGGGCTACATACCTAGCCTTAATAGTAGGTAGTTACCTGGATAGCCAGGTCACATGTAAATACCTTTCAGACACTGAAGCTGTTGTTATGCCTGATGGCGTCATGATAGCTACAGATACCCTTCAGGATCTAATCTTGATATGATAGTAAGGAATATTTACATTTATCAAACATATATCTACTTACCTATCTATCTACCTATTTATCTATTTATCTATTTATCTATCTACCTTTTCACAATTCTACCTCCTACAAATACCTGGGTAAGCTTACCTTAGGTAGGTAAGTTCTCTACTTTCTTAATTATCCATCCCCTATTTTCTTGGCTCAGATGTGGTCGTCCAAAATAGATCAAAAACAGCAAAGAAAAGAGGCATCTGAGGTTCTGTTCTAATTCTGAAACCGCCTACCGGGCGTGTTTAAACCAGATACTACTTAATACATGCGATTACGACTAGACTAGCTTCTATCTAGAGTCGCATCGGCAGATCGGTTCTGTATTAACAGATTGAAGATCTCATAGTTACTACTACTACTTTTACTACTTTTACTACTTACCAGGTAGGTAGTATTATAAGAGCCGCCTATCCTTCGTCTATTACCTAGTCCCTCTTCTTTCGTCCCTCGTCCAACCACAGCTCGCGTTCGAGACACGTCCTTCAGCGAGAGCCACCTAGAGGATCAACATCTCCAACCCACCTACTTTTTATACTTTCCGACCTCAACAGACTCCATCATTCCTCGCCCTAGATACTACAACCCATATCTCCCTAGAGCTTCTATTGCCTATCATAGTCCTCTCCGAAGTCACGCAAGCTCGCCTCGTGTCTACTATTTACCAACCTAGCAGCGTCACATGCACCCGCTTTGTCTTCCCATCGAGCTCGCTTTTTTTTGCTTCTAACCTCGACCGACTCGTTGCGACATCTTTATTTAATTGGACCGGCTTCTAACATCGCATCCACTTCCCATCCGCTTGTACGCACAAGGTGAAGCCGTCTTCTTCTGGTCGAGACGATAAAACTACCTAGGTCCCCTGCTCCTGTCGTGAGTTGGTATCTCTTTGCCCCCCTGCCCCCCTGCCCCCCTCCCGTCCAGGCCTCCAGATCTGACTGAATCTTTAATATTCCTTCTATTATTGTTGATTTGGCGATGGCTGACATTTTGGTTCTCAGGGGAGCTGAAGCTCTTCGTAGAGTCTCTTTCCGCAACGATATTCAAAGATTCCCAATTCGCACCCTCGCAGAAATGGCCGATTCTATAAGTTATCATATATCATCACAACCTGCCAAGTCCGAAGGCGTTCAAACCGATGACGAGACTGCTCTAACTCCCGATGACACCACGACCCCATCTCTGGGCTCTTCTCCTCTCCAACGTCCTTTGGTTGACCCTCCCAAGCTAGACGATGCTATAAAGAGCCCTCGAATGTCGAGGAATCCCTCCTTCTCTGGGAGTAGCTCTTATCATGAAGATTGGGATTCATATCCTCCCCTAGACCGACTAACGGTCCTAGACCTGCTGGACAACTTCGCCCTGCCACAACAATTGGAAAAACTGCAGAAAGGAATCTCGGCTCAGACAGAGAAGGTTCGGAAATCACGAGCTGCCCTCAAAACCAAAAGCCAGGAGGCCAAGGAGCGCATGGTCGAGGAGTGGCGGCGGCGAGTACCTTCTGCAGATGAGCAGCTCGAGAAGTACAGGAATCGTATGAAGCAGAGCGTCGAGAGGCTAAGCCGACGATGGAACGATACCAAAGTTGTCACCATGCGCGAGAAGGTCTCCTTCATCGGCGGCGTCATGAACATCTTTATTAGTGGCTACTTAATAGGAGCCTACCCGGAGTACTTTCATCTCTGGTATACGGCCCAGCTCGTCTACTTCATGCCAATACGGTTCTATACCTACCGCCGACGTGGTTATCATTACTTCTTGGCCGACCTCTGCTACTTCGTCAACCTGTTGCTCTTCCTCAGCATCTGGGTTTTCCCGTCTTCCAAAAGGTTGTTCATCGCTGCCTACTGTCTAGCCTTCGGGAACAACGCCGTGGCAATCATAATGTGGCGTAATTCGCTCGTATTCCACGACTTCGACAAAGTCACATCTCTGTTCATTCATATCATGCCGTGCGCCACGTTGCATTGCATGGCCCACCTGTTGCCTCCAGACGCGCAGCGCGAACAATTTCCAGCGCTTTGGACCGTCAAGACTTCTCCGACGGGGTCCCCGACTGCTTATGGAAACCTCCTCTCGATGCTTGCCTGGTCTACCATCCCCTACGCTGTTTGGCAGCTTAGCTATTATTTCTTCATCACCGTCCGCAGACGTGAAAAGATCGCGGCTGGGCGGCCTACGTCTTTCACCTGGCTACGTCGCTCGTACTCGAAGACCTGGATCGGCAAGATCGTGCTCTCGCTGCCAAATAGCTTGCAGGAATTTGCGTTCATGATGATCCAATACGTATATGCCGTACTGACCATGTTGCCCTGCCCCTTATGGTTTTACAGTCGTTGGGCATCGTCTACCTTCCTCATGATCGTCTTCGCGTGGAGTGTCTATAATGGCTCGACGTATTACATTGACGTGTTCGGCAAACGATTTCAAAAGGAGCTCGAAGACATGAGAGCCGAAGTTGCTAAGTGGCAGAACAGTCCTGACATACTTGGCTCCCCGACGATAGCACCAACACTTGCATCTGAGCTTGAAAGTAAGAACGGTGCTACAGATATCGAAGGTGCCGAGAAGGCTGTTCAGGTTCAAGACCCCGCTAGCGGGCGGCGACTGAGCGTCGATGACATTCCGTTATTGCAGGATGAGAAGCCGAGTAAGGATACTAGCTCTTCCGATTCGAAAGATGGAGTGGCTAGCGGGGTTGATGGCGGCGACCAAGATGCTATACGCGTAAGGAAACCCACCGGGGCGGTTTCATCATGATGCCCCCAATCTCTATTAAATCAACTACCTATTCTGAGGGAGGCACTTGAAGGACAAGTTTGGACGGCCGGCTTAACGACTAGACCAGCAGGATACAATTTGTTAGACATTCCATCCTAAACTGCTATACTAGCTGATGGTGTTTGAGTGGTGGCGCATTTATGACAATGGCGCTCACGGTATCGGGGTTAGACTTGTTGGAGCGTGTCATTTGTTGTTTTCCTTGAATTTGGAGTCCTTGGGGAGGGATATGCATGCGACATCGTTATCATCATTATCATCATCAACATCATCATCATCATCAATATCATCATTGTTATCAAAGACTGATTCAGCAGATATCTCGATACCCCTTCATATCAATCTTATACAGAACACGAAGTTAGGACGCAGCAGCGGAGGAAGAACACCGGACGGGTGGAATTTAGTGCAGAATAGCTCTACTCGAGTCTGATGCTGTTACATGCTAGAAATTATCAAGACATCCAAATGCAGTCCTCGAATTGACTTGCAGTAGAGAATACCTCCGTTACCACCAAGGTTGCCGTTGCTTATGTTACCGGTAGACACGATACTTGAGAAAGGAGAGAGAGGCGGGACGAAGGGTTTCGGTATCAAGGCAAACCGCGCTGATCTAGAGAACTTCAAGTCGTATCAAATCATATAGTTATGGCTACCTGGGTGGCTTTGAAAACTTTTAATACGCTTTATCTAGCATGCAACGCTCTCGTAATAATGCCTACGATGCTACCGATTGAGGCCAAGTGGATTTATCATCATGTTTCTTCATCGAACCAGCTACAAGGATTCCTATCCGCATCAATGTCTGCCACTTCCCTCCTTCAACGCCTTGCTACCTGTGCACAACAAAATCCATCGAGTCTGAGTTTTTCTGCTGCCACCACCAAGGCAGTCGAATGCAAATTAGTCAACAGGTCAACCTCCGACGCCGCGATAGCTAATCAGCTAAAAATCCAATCCCCTCCAAGCAGGTTCGTAAATGCGAAGCTCCCAAAGAGCGATAACGCCGGTGGATGCAAAACCAACTGTACAGGTGAACTCCCATCGAAAATGTCGTAAAAAACTATCCGTGAAGATCGGTATGGTGATGTGGGGTTTGGCATCCCATCGTACACATACAATCGTACAGGAACTGGATTTTATCACCGGATGACGCCCCAGTCACTTAGTCGACCGCCACCGCCGTCACTGTCTTCTCTTTGGCCCGGTCTTCGCCCGAACACGGTCCAGAATCGCAAGGTTTCGTCGCCGGCACCTGTCACGATAGTTCTCCCATCCGGACTCATGGCCAAATACAAGACTCGGTATGTATGCCCGGTGAGGCTGACCACCTGGGTCATGGCAGGGTACTTCCAGACGACGATTTGGTTCTGGCTATAACCGTGGGTTGAGACGATCTCGTTCGAGTTCTTGGACCACGAAAGGTTGCACACCTGGCTCCCGGTGTCGATTTCGTTGATGACCGATCCTCGAACCGTATCATGGAATATTATCCTTCGATCGGCTGTTCCGCCACCTGACGCGAGGAGGCCACGTTGGTGTGGAGACCAGGCAATCGCTTTTACAGCCGCGGTATGATCGGAGAATTTCCAGAGAGGGGTCTCGGAGAGCTTATCCCAGACCATGAGCTTGTTATCATTCCCACCACTTGCTAGCTGCCCATCTTCACAGTTCCACTTCAAGCCACACACCTCTTGCTTGTGACCCACGAGCTTTCGCATCCACTGGTCCGGAGCTCTAACGTCGCGATGATATATTAGCCGATCCCGAGACCCTGATGTGAGGATGTGAGTATTCCAGGCTAGAGAACCCACTCTTGCCGTGTGTCCCGTCATGGTTCTTAAGCGTCTCGTCTTCTCGGCATCCCAAATCTGAACCAGCCCCTTTCCAGTGCCAATGGCAATATGCGTGCCCTTTTGGATCCACGACACACTCGTCACAGTGTCGTCTTCAAGAGTGCAAAGCTTGTTGACCCGACTCGTCTGTGCATTCCACAGATAGACACTTGACCCCAAGCCAACGCCTAAGACATTAGCACTACCCCAATCAACCAAGTTCAAATAGAAGTCATCCGCCAACTCAGGAGCGTCTAGGACCTTGTAAGGTACTTTGCTGACCGCACGAGGTTGGCGTCGAGGACTCAATAGCATTTGCTGGCTTCCAAAGCGAACTGGAGATACACTGTACATATCTGATCGGATATCCATGTTGGGGCCATGTCGGCTCTGTGGGGTGCGGGATGGTGTGGGGTGACCAGCGATGTTGGCATGATGACGGGGTGACATATATGAGAAGAGATTTTTGTGTGGCGTAGATGGTGTAAAGCTCGCAGGCAAGGTTGGAGGAGGGTTGCTCGGTGGTGTATGAGATCTTGTACCATCCTGGGCGTGCGTGGGTTGCGCGGAGCGTGATAAGCTCGGCAAGTTAGTGTCTGGTGACAACGTTTGGGGGTTAGCCTGTGGTATGGTGTTCTCAAAGATTTCTGCCCTCAGCACGGTCGAGAATATTCGGTTCGCCTCCTCCGCTATTAAATAATTAGCATCAGATACTTTAATAAAAGGGAAGCGAAGCTAGCTTACTTCTCTGAAAGTGAAGCTCGCCATGTGGTGTCCGCTTCTTTTGTCGGGAGGGCGTTGCTGGCGAGCCTTCTTCGTGCAGAAGACTAAAACTGGCTTGGAGGTCTTGACCAGACCGGGCCGGGATAAATCTGATCAAGTAGTTAGCACGTGTTATACAATGTGAGATGCGCGGGTCTACTAACCTATCGCCATTGATACGCTGCCGCTTCCTATTCGGACTGGGACCTGGCGTGCTATCTCGCCTATCCCCAGATGCTTCCCTCGAAAGGGCTCGCATCAATGCTTCAGGGTCGACGCCTAGGCTCGTTCCCCGGCCACTATGGCGTGCACTCTTCTTGTTGCCACCATCTACATTGTTCATCACCTGTAGCGTCCCTCGGTCAGACGGTGGGGGGGGAGTGGCTACCCTCGAAGGTGTTCGGACGGCGGGGCTTGTGGCATCGTGCGCTTGTCGTTTTAGAGGCGGCAGTGCCCCAGACCCAAGGTCTGATCCTATCGTCATTGTTTCCACTTCAAATAGAGCTCAAGTAGTGATCGCAAAAGCTAAAAACTCCGTCGAGGGAGGGGCAAGACGATATGGTTTAGGTGTAGAGGAGAATAGGCGCGAAGCAGCTTTGTTATGAATTTTTGGGAAATTGGAGGGGAAGACAATGTTATCGGTTGACAGAGTCGAACCAGACGAGAGAAGCTGAAGTTAAGTAATAGGGCATAAAATGAAAATCTCCTTAGAGGCCCCTCGGGGTTTGTAGCTTTTCTAGCGCATGCTCTTCCGGAGTGGACGGTAGGTAGTTGGACGATGTCAAAATAGTAATGGCAAAGCCAGTAGAATAATGACGGGCGGTCGTTCGCAAGGGAGAATGATCGTATTATTCAAGCGCTGTTTTCGATTGATTGGACCTGTTTGGGTGACAGTTGGAATAGGGAAATACACGAAATTACAAGATGTGATTAATCGTCAATTAATGTTATGAGAAATGATTGGGTTATTGGAAGCCAGCGACGGTAATGAGGTGTATGGGAAAGAGGTAGGTGATTGAGTTTCGTGGACTTCGATGGAGGTTGAACAGCAATGGCTGAATGGACCGTGCTAAGGTAAAGGTGGAAGGTAAGGATGGGCTCTCTGCCCAGTTGCTTTGCTTTGCTTTGCTTTGCTTTGCTTTGCTTTGCTTTGCTTCGCTCCCACCTGGCCATTCTACCTTTGCGTGCGAACGTGCCTGCAGTCGCGCGCCTTTAACGACACCAGGGGGGGGAACAAGTGCTAACTAAAGAATCTCCACTGTCAAGAGGTACATAAGGTACCTACTGTACCTCAGTACTTAGGTACGTACGGATGTAAAAGTGGTGAAATTCATGGTGTTCGGCAGGTACACTATGTACCTACCTACCTACATATAGGTCATCATTAAGGACGAGAACAAAACCAATGCATGTACGAAATACCCAAATACCTATGATTATGGATTCTACCTAGGTAACTTCTTTTTCTTCTCTTTCATCATATTGATTAATTCTTAAGAGGTATGAATGAAAACATCATTCACCGCATGTAGGTACCTATGTACCTTCTAATAGTTACCTACATAGGCCTAAGTAGATTAAGGTAAATTCCATTAAGTGGCTAGAACGCGTTGGTAAACAACATCCGCATAGTTTCATTTCCTTCCTGTGTCCAAAATCACTACTATGTGAAACTACGGTACCTAAGATAGATGGCATACCTATAATTATGGGGGTTGGGCACGAACCAGTATTGAACAACTCCAGAATCAGACTCTGGGTTTGAGCAGAACAATAACAAAGAGCCTCTGACAGGTCTCTCTACCTTGTAAGTAATTTAACACGTCAAGAACTGAGGCCCGTTGCGCAGCCTAATTCGCGATGCGAGATTGACGAGACGCGCTGTCCTCCAGTTTTTTTGGGTTTTTTTTACATTTCACAACAGAAGATCATAGCAAAAGCAAAGCTGCCCCTCGTTAAAAGAGGTAAAAATGGTACATAGCGCGGTTCTGGGTTCTGTTGTTTGTTTTGCTTTGGCTGTATGGGTAGGTACTTACTCGGTAGCTTTACCAGGGGACACGCGCGGCGAATTTTCCGACTGGCTTACACGCCTCCCATTCAGGGGTTGGCGTTTGGACTCGTCCCAAGTTTTCAATGATAGGGCAGCTTAGGGAATGTCACCATTGTACTGTAACAGACCAATTAAGTCACCCTACAAGCCTATATGTGCGTAGGAGTACATTTATACATAGTACAAGTACATATCGTAGGATCTACCAGCGGCGCGTCAAGACTACCTACCTACATTAGGTACCTACCCCCATCTGCATGGAAAATAAAATAAAAACATCAACCAGCTACCTAATACATAGGTACCTAGGTAGGTATCCATAATTGGGAGGCCTTGGCATCAAAACTGACTCGCCTTACTTACCTACAAGGTACCTAAGGCTATTTCAACTTCATCAACGTTGACAAGGTACGATATATTATATTACTCAGGTTCCCCCTCATACTACCTACCTAGGTAGGTAATTGATGTTATATTTTAGGTGTAAGAGCGAGCAGAGTATAAGCTCAGTAATGCCTCTCTTGACCATCACAAGCAACCTCGCTATAGGTAATTGAAACATGAGCACCAGCTCAACCATATTCTTCAACAACTAAGATTTGTCCTATCCCAACATCTAAAGATCTCATATCAGCAAACTACTACCTGTACCTAGGTAGGCAGTCCACCTATTCGATAAATCTAGAGCCATATGTACCTTCCAAGGTTCCAAGGTTATTTATTGTCTATGCTGAAGCCCAGAAATCAACCTTAAAATGTCCACCGAACATTTCCAAGGTAAGGTTGGTTTTTAGGGGAGGTGCTAAGCTTTTCAGGTGCATGAGTATAAAGGTTAAAGGTTAACCAAACAGGCAGGAGCAATACCTACCTGTATAAATGTAAACTGTATGCGATACTAGTTGCTTATGTAATGATCTACCTATATACTTACATACTTGCATACTTATGTAGATACTAAAACGGGTCACGATGCCTACTACTTCAGCACATCATGATTTTAAATCATTACTTACAGTAATTCTACCCAGGTCTAATTATCCATTAACAATAAATATTATCTACGTCAATGTTCAAATAGGTATTAAACCTGGGTAAGTAAGCTACATCATGGTATCCGTGTTGTTACACTTTATTGACTAGTCTATTTAGGTACCTATAGGTAGGCCTGTAGGCATATGAAGGGGACGTCGTAGAGAATAGCCTAGTCTATGACTTGAAATCCTCCGGACACCGCGCGAGTCCCAAAGGAAAACCTAATAGGAGAGCAGCGGTGCTCTATCTATGAAACCTAGGTATCTACCGTGGTTACCCACATGATAATTGTGCATGAGGTGAGCAACTCACCTAGCCATTCATTGATTCCTTACTTACCATGTAGGCCACTAGGTGCCTAGAATGTCTGTTCGACGGGTAGGTTGAGTTTCCGTGTAAGACTATATATCAGTGCGTAGGAGAAGCCTTCTGTAGTCTTATAATCCCCATATGTGATGGTGTCAAGCACGTTAGATAACTTTGATCCGGGTCATCTCTCTCTCTGGTCTCTCTCAATTCTCTCTCAATTCTCTCTCCTGTCTATTATTTGTCCCCGTTTTGTATCTGGTTATTTGGAGATCCAGGCATTGAACTACTAACAAATTGACAATTCTAAGGATACCCCTGAAGTATAATTTAGTCTTAGAAATCAGCAAGCCGCTTGGTATTGGGATTCTGCCATCTCCAGCGGGTTTGTTTATTATTGGGATAAATTCATACTTCTAAACAGTCTACACCTTGTATTGTTATTACGCATAGGATTATCATGCCTCGCACACCAACATGCGAAGATTCACGTAAAAAGCGACACCCAATATCACCGACAGAGATCCACAGCCGCAAGAGTGTGATGAGTGTGCGATCGTTTGCGGCATTCGAGAAAGACGATGATGGAGGTGAGGATGGGGCTAATATCCACGAAATTCTCAGGAAACGATCAAGCCTGGGAACTTCTGTCGCAGAAACTGTTGCGTCTCCTGTGACATTTAGGAAGATATGGGCAGAAACAGCAAACCTATCACTCTTGAACAGCCAGTCCGGCAATTCAAGACGTCCCAATAGGTGAGCTAGCTTTTATATCATCAACTGGGATCAAATTAACTTGCGAGGCAGCACTCAGAGTAATCCTGAACGAAGTCGAGCTGGACTCTTCATCGCAACCGCATCCGGCGACCCTCAATCTGCTGAAACCCGTTCGCCTTCAAGCCCCAATAACAGTCGTGAGTGTACACCTGAGTTACTTATTGGCCCGGCTTTTGTTATCTTAAGAGTCCACAAAGTTATTGTTCACCGGTCTTTCTCCTTTTCAAAGTCGGCAATCTCTCAACTCGTAACTTACTGTTAAGAATTGTACGAATGACAAACCGGAATCTAACCTCGAATGCCTGTAGTCTTGTCCCAGTCAACAAAGTCGAAGGAAAACTCGTCATCTTCTTCTCCTACCCCCAGAAGCGACGATGTCATTCTCGGCTTGCAGAGCAAAAGACCAACAGAATACGACAGACTCAAGCCTTTAGCTGAGGAAGAGACCGACCCAGCATCATTTGACTTAGTTGCCCCGTGTAACAGCCCGGTTCTTCGATATTCGTTGGAGATAAGATCCGAAGCACTCTTTTCAACAGATCACCTGGACGTCATATTCGACGATCCCCTCTTGCTTCAGAGATTTAGAAACTTCCTTTACGTCTTCAGACCGCAGTCTGTCACTCGTCTAGTTTATTATCTAGATTCCCTGAAGGCATCGAAAGCCATCCACTATGCAAATGCTGTTGCTCGGTCTCTGGGTCCCATCAAGGGGGTAGAGTTCAGTCAAGAAGCTGTTTCTAAAACCACTAATGAGTCGCTGACGGAAAATGCATGTAAGGCATTTCGGATCCTAGCTAGCGAGGACCTTCCTGCTTATATCACTCATACTTGGGTACAGACAGTGGGTGCCACCATTCAGAGGAGGATTGCAGACACATTGCCCGACCATCTCAGAGACCTCTCTGATGGATTAGCTGAAGTTTTCTGCTTAACGGATCCATCCAGGCATGACAATCCCATTCTTTTTGCTAGCAAAGGTGCGTATTTGAGTATGAAGCTTGTGTTGACTGTACTGTTGCTAAATGACGTCCTAGAATTCCATAAGATGACACAGGTGAGTATATCTGGTCCAAACCTACTCCCTACCCTTTACCCATTCAACAGGCCTATCGTAGAACGCTGCCCTCTAAAATACCCTCCCCCAAGACAACAATTACTAACTCCAGGTGCGACAGTATGGGGTGGAATACGTCCTGGGCCGAAATTGTCGTTTTCTTCGAGGACCATACACCGACTTGTCAAGCGTCAGAAGAATAAGAGAATACCTAGAAGCTGGAAAAGAACATTGTGAGGCTTTTCTGAACTACCGACGTGATGGGTCCCCCTTTATGAACCTCCTGATGGTTGCGCCTCTGGTTGACAACCATGGTGTTGTCCGATACCACATTGGTGCTCAGGTAGACGTTTCAGGTCTAGCAAAGGAATGTGCCGGTCTCGAATCACTTCAACGGCTTGTTTCCCGGAAACACGACTCGTCCGATCAAGAGAATGGCAAAGCTGTACAAGCCCGGCAGAATGCTAAGAATGAGTTCCGCGAACTCGCAGAAATGTTCAGCACTCACGAACTAAGAACAGTTCGAGAAGTAGGTGGTGCTATGCAATGCACTCACCAGGAAACAGAAGACGCCGAGGGTAATTCAAGTCGGCATAAGCCGAGGCCTGCAGGTACAGAGGATACCGGTTTGGATCATATACCTACTATCTCGGTCTCATCAGGCGGCCGGTTAGGCAGTATCTATGAGCACTACCTCATAGTACGCCCTTATCCGAACCTGAGAGTCCTATTTGCCTCGCCCTCGCTACGGTTCCCCGGTATGTTGCAAAGCAGCTTCATGTCTCGTATTGGAGGATCACGTACCGTCCGAGAAGAAATCACCAATGCATTCGCTGATGGTCGTGGCATTACTACTAAGGTCCGCTGGGTGACCAAGATGGATAGCTACGGCAAAGGAAGATGGATCCATTGTACACCTCTGTTTGGGATCAATGGAGCTGTTGGCGTTTGGATGGTGATTATCGTTAACGACGACGGAGAAGGCGCTATGACAAGGAGGAACCGGGGTGCGCCCCAGGTGGACTCTAGTAAAAGCAGACAGGAACCTTTCGACGATGACCCCATGAGCCTTCCTAGCTCCACCAATGAGCTTGAAGACCATCGCCCACTGTCTCCCGTCAAAGATACTCCGGGGCATTAGGAAAGACTGCCAATGTACACAAGGTCTAGCAGCTCGACTCAAAACGACTGGTTGGTTATCTCTCTATGGCGCGTGACGAATTAGATATTCTCCTGCCTAACAGACAACCTACCTAGGCAGGTATATCAAAGGCTGGAACATATATCTCGTTTCTAGTCTTCAGATTCTTTTTTCTGCAGCGACAATTGAAGAATTTTATTAGGTGGATTTTATATTTGCCGTAATGGCTTTAGGTACCTAGACATAGGTAAATATTGCTTCTGAGCTTTATATATGTGTTACCCCTATTTGTATTCATGGGAGCATCTTCTCATGATATTTGCGGCTCCAATGTACTGTATTGCATATAGTAGGTAATGTATAGTCGGTATGCAACTAATATGATGTAAATATTCGTCTCTTCGTACTTTATCGCTTACCTGTCGTTCGTTGGGTACTCACATGCTACTAGAGCCATTGAGACTAGCCCCTCGAGCTTCATATGAACGCCACATGAATCATACACCGTACTAAAATCCCACTTAGTGAATGGGCTTAAATTGGATAAAGTCTGGAGCACCAAAGAAGACGCATAAAGTATAACTATGTATTGGAGGTTATGAATAAATAGGTCATGCACTGAGAGGAGGGACGAGCTTATCCATCATGTATAATATTCTTGACTATAATTCTCTACAAGTTTTCATGTCTATTCCAGTGACCTTAAGAACCAGCAGAACGCCAAACCAACGCCATGTGCAGGTTCTGAGCGCAATCAATACTTAGCCGCCGCAATGCTGAAATGGCAAAGGAAAATCCGAGCTAACAAGGCCGCCTAGCCACACATTTACAACGTCGGTTCCGGTCGAAAACGCACCAAAGAAAACGTGCTCGTTCCATGACACGTCATATCATAGTCGATTCTATGCCGACTCTGCCTGAGCTAATAGACGTGCTCTCCAACCATTACATACTTCTTCGAAACCTCCAACAACTTCTCTGCACACACCAGCACACTCGCGATTTTGCAGCCTCTCGCCCCAATTACCCCGTGTCAGCCACCTTTCTCCTTCCTCCCTTAGCTCTTCTTCTCGTTTCATCTCCGCTACCATCTCCTTGGCTGTCCTTAACCGCCTTGCTGCCGTGGTCGTGGTTTGCCGTGACATATGCAGGGTATCCGAGAGAATGTTCAGGGTGTGTACCAGATCCGATGTTACAGAATGCAAAGCGGTCAAGGAGTTGAATGCTGATGTTGCAGGTCGCGGCATTTCGTCTGATACTGAAGCGAGTAGCGGCAATAGCGAATCAATGGTATCCGGGTCCGGAGGCGCCACTAGCGGAGATAATAGAGGGAACGTGAGATTATGGATTTGTCGTGTCTGATGTGCTAGATGCGTCGCCAAGGCCGAGTGGGCAGTAATCAACCTACAGTTTACCAACAGTTTGGTTAGAGGCGGATACAAGAGGGTTATATGTTAATATCATCACTCACCTTGTGGTGCTCCCCTCTACGCCAGATTGTGACCCAAGATCTTTAAGTCCATCCGTTAACCGTTGGAATACACCATCAGTAGGACCACCGTTGCTTTCCGTGCCTCTTCGGGCCAGCGACTCGACGGCATCAATCTTAGCAACTAAGCTCGGTGGCATACCAGGCGAGTCTAGGTCAGATTCAGAGCCATATTCACTTCCATCATACGCGCTTCCTGTCCGCCGGTGACCGCGCCCAGGGGGCGAAGGTATACCCAGGCTTGTGCTCTTGGTCCTCCCATGTTGACCTGATTGACTTGTCACGTCAACTCCGCTGTCTCTGATCCCATCAGCCGGCTCCCGATCGTCCTCTTTCTTCTGATCGAACCCAAGACGGGACGGCCCTTCTTCGTCCTCGTAGTATTCCTCGTCATCGCCAGATCCAGACAAAGCATCTGCCAACTCGTCCGCTAAGTTTCCAAGTCCATTATCGTGACCCATACCACCACTGCTAAGTTCATTAAGCTCAGACTCGTTCATACTATTGCGTAAGGGCGTCAAAGGATCTTGGAAAGAGGATTTGGACTGGCGCCGGCTGCTGGAGGACACGGCGGGACTGAAATTCTGGTAAGAAACATCGATGCTGGAGGGATGACGCGAGTGAGTTGGGGTTTGCGGCCTCGGCATGATTGCGATTTGACGGCTTCGAACTTGATATAGGTTGTCGAATTGTACTTAAGGATAGGACTGTAAGAGCCTAGGGGAGTTGGTTGCGCGTCGAATTAAACCATAGGATAGGAAACTGTGCAAAATACAACCAATTAAAATATCAAGTAAGAAAAAGCCGAGGGATCAATTATGAAGGCGAAGTTGGTCGCGTGGTGGTTGTTTGTAATACTCGACTGAGCGTGTACGTTGAATGCGTCGTTGTAAGTTGTAAGTTGTGAGTTGTAATCTAGAAACTTTTTGATATTGGGCTGCTGGTGCGGGATTACGTTACAGTACAGTTTACGGGCCAGAATATTATTACCTTAGGTACCGGTATAATAAATAAAATGGATACTTAGGTACCTGTTCGAAGGTACCATGTGCCGGAGGTTAGCCATTCTCTTAAGCGCATTTTAGGGAGGTAGGTACAAATAGGTACATACCTAGCCTACCTACCTAGGTACATACCTAATGTGAGAAGAGAGCATTCATGGATCAATCCCTGTCTTGGTAACATCTGACAGCCAGCTGTCTTAATTCTCGCAAAGACCACATCACATGCCCCATCTCGCAAATGCATAAATAAATAAGTTTCTAAGGTAGGTACCTAGGTACCTAGGTAGGTTTATTGTGATAGCCTTCGCCTTTGGTGGCACAGCACCTCTATGAAGATAGCATTTAGCCACTAATATCCATGGTTTGATATTTCGTTATTGCTCTCTACACTATTATACTTCATCCCCTCCTAGGACAGACAATAAGGAATTAGTCAGTAAGGAAATGAATGTTACGATTCTTAAGACCACAGCCTAATAATTGTTGTTTTTAATGAGTTACTCTCTTCTACCTGTTTGTAATATATTCTCTCTCTACCAGATTCCCAACAACTTTACAACATAAAGCACGCATATACCACTAGACGGTTATAAGTCGTTATATTCTAGCGAGGGAGATATATATCGACTTATAACCATGGCTTCATTTCGGCGTTTTCGTCCAGACGACTTGGACAAGTTCTCCAAGTGCAATCTCGACCCTTTGACTGAGACGTACGATCTAAGTTTCTACCTTCAGTACTTCGCCA
Organism: Jackrogersella multiformis; assembly: GCA_902806575.1. Taxonomy (NCBI): domain Eukaryota; kingdom Fungi; phylum Ascomycota; class Sordariomycetes; order Xylariales; family Hypoxylaceae; genus Jackrogersella; species Jackrogersella multiformis. The sequence goes on along the minus strand of CADCXD010000005.1, from coordinate 1,229,301 downwards.
AATGGCCCTCACTATTTCAGGTTGCCGAGGACCCTAGTGGTAATATAATCGGTTACAGTAAGCCAATATCCCAATGATTTATACATAATGCTCAGAACTATCCGGTCTAACGTTCTGATGCTTCGCATACAGTCATGGGCAAATTGGAAAGCTCTCCAGAGTATTTCCAGTACTCGGAGCATTACCTACCATGGCATGCACATATCACTGCCCTCACGGTAGCCCCTGAAGCTCGCCGCCTTGGTATTGGAAAGATTCTTACCGAGAACCTCGAAGTTGCAGCCGAGGCTGGTGACGCCTGGTTTGTCGACCTCTTCGTGAGAAAAAGCAACACGAGGGCCATCAACTTCTACGAGAACATGGGTTATAGCGTTTATCGTGTAGTCAAGGATTACTATGGCGACAACGTCAACGACCCTACCGCTCACGGCGAGGATGCCTATGACATGCGCAAGCCTATGTCACGGGACAAGACGTTTAAACACATTAGAGAGGACGGAAGGAATCACGACGTTCAACCCGAGGATGTCTTTTGATGGAGGATTTCTGCTTGCTTGCTTACATTGCACCATCAACGGAGTATACGCCTCCACTCACGTATTTGCTCTCGGGACCTAACAAGAAAGCGATAACGTTGCCACATTCCTCCGATGTACCTTGCCTACGGAAAGCCGCTGTATCATCGAATGGTGCGTCGGGTGCCCGGTTGTGAATTTTCCAGCTCTTTTCCATCAATGGAGTATATATGGCACCTGGAGCCACTGCATTGACACGAACTTCCCGGCCTCCATTTTCTTTGGCCGCGGCCTTTGTCAGGCCTATGATACCATGCTTACTTGCATCATAAGCTCCATATTTGGCAAACCCTAGACTGGTGATTAATATCGGTGTTCTTCGTTAGATAGGGGACTCAGCCATTGACTACCTTGGAGCCCGTGAATAGAGGAAACATTCACAATAGAACCACCATCAACAATTTTTCCAAGTTCAGCTCTCAGGCAATACATGGTTCCCGTCAGGTTGACCGCGATAATTTTATGCCATTCGTCGTCATCAAGGTCTGCCACATCTCGTATGCCATGATATTTTCCGATTATGCCTGCGACGTTAGCAGCACCATCAAGTCTGCCGTACTTCTGAACGATGCTGTCGATCCAAGAATTAACCTCGTCGAGCCTAGAAACATCCACTTTGGAAATGGTGAAGAGTGCGTTTAGTTTTGTGAAGTATTCTTCCGCATTGCCGATGGCTGTTGGGTCTATATCGGCTATGCAGACAATCCCACCGCGTTTAGACAAGATCTTTGCAGTTGCAAGGCCAATCCCGCTCGCGCCGCCGGTAATTGCGAAGACTTTGCCTTCAAGAGTTGCCATGATTCCTTTTTCGATACGATGTGGAAAGGTCAAAGGGTTGCTGTGTAGTGCCGGCGGGGTAGTATTAACCTGATCTAGTGACTGAAGTTACGGGGAAGACCTAATCTGAGGTTCTATGATCGGCGAGCCTTGAGATTTGATGTTGGCAAACGAGTGCTTGATAACGTACCCTCGGCTTAGAGACACGAGGAGTCGAACGATGCCTACCTACTTATATAGGTAAGTTGTAGATATGAAACAGAAGATGGTAGGTATGGATGGAAGCGAAAACAATAGGTCGCGGAGTTAACAGCAAGTGGTAGATAAAACCCGCACAAGGGATACCGCTTTCGCGTCTCTTCAAAGCTATTTTCGCATCCATGGATGCCACTACTACCTACCTAATAAGGCAGCTAGGCTACTATTACTTAAGCAAATTACGAGAGAATGGGGACGGCGAACGAAAATAAACATGTCGAACGATTCTGAAGAGCGTCATTCCATAGAAAGGAATATATCTTCCTCGGTTGACTCGACTAGGGCTGAATTATTCCCAGAGTCCTAAGAATGTTGTTGATCAGTGTGGTGTTTGGATGTTTTATGACATCCATTGTTAGTTTCTATCCTGTTTACCTACCTAGGTAGGTGACTTATTACGTCGTGATATTTCGGATGAGCTTTAGATGTTGATAACAAGATCATAGAATCTCGAAGAGCAAAAAATAATCGAAATAACAAAAATGCCAGTCTTATATATAGCAACTGTAGAGTTCCATCATGACAGCTTACCTACCTCATACATATGTACTTAGGTAGGTACCTGGGTGGTAAGTATCTGTAAGACATCGTTTAAATATTATCACCTGAGCCATTTGTGGAAGTGCTATGTACCTACCTATCTGCCTACCTAGGTACTATGGATGTAACGTACCTACCTACCTAGGTATGTAGGTACCTAGGTAAGTAGTATCTAGGCAGTACCTAGGTACCTAGGTACACTATGCTCCAACTCAACCTTCTCGTCCAGTCGCGAAGGAAAGGGACCTTGCAGCTATCCAGGGTACCTACCCCAATTTGACACACGCCCTGGTGACCTCTGTCGGAATTTCCTAAGCCTTAAAAGGGAGAGTTTTATGGAGAAGTGTCGTCACTCCTGCTTGTTAATGGCTTGTTGAAGATCCGGGCGTCATCCCTCGAAACCTGGGGTAGGTAGCAGGGTGGGTCCTGTTTATTCCCAAGGTTGGATGTTCTTCACTGCCCGCAGCCCGCAACCCGCACCTCTTCTTTCTACTTTTGTAAGAACGTTCAGTGTTTTCTTGTTTTGAAGCCTTCAAGGATTCTACTTCATTCACCTCGCATTGGCACATAATCGTTATCTCATCTGCCAATTCTATGTCAACCTTTTTCTCTTGGAAATTGAGAAACTCCGTACAGTATCATTTTCATCTTCGGGGTATTCGAACAGGATCATACATACTTTGGCTTCATGTTTAGTTAATCGCATCATCATTTTCCCTCCCCTACTTACTATATCATACCCTCAATTAGCTTAGAAATAAACAATTACCCGCTTGGTCCGTCGTCATGAGGCTGTGTCTCTGGCCGGCCCTGGTGGCTGTCTTTATGGCCCTCGCCAATGCTTCAACCTTGACACCTCCTGTGCTGCCGTTGATAGTACGAAATCCATATTTGAGTTTCTGGTTTTCGCATTCGAGAGATGCCCCGTGGGAGAATTGGCCAATATTTTGGACCGGTAGTACTGTTGGCTTTGCCATAATGGCCGCGGTGCCTGAGAACAATACGGTTTACCCTCTGCTAGGTCGCTCTCAAGATTTCTTGAGGCACTCTTCCAGGTGAATGGCCTCATAATCCCTCTCTTAGGCGTTTCTTGGGCTGATTTTGTATGGATTAGTTACACAGTCTCTTTCCCTCAGTATGATGGTGCTACCTTTGACGCTTCTACCACGAACCTCACATATACCATCCCAGGTTCCGACGTGAGGATTACTCTTTCGTTCTTGTCTCCTATCACGCCCACATCGACCTTTAGACAGTCCCTACCAGCGGGATATCTAACTTGCATTGTCGAAGGCTCGACCGATGTAAGCCTCTATGTCGACATAAATGGAGAATGGGTCAGCGGCAATCGAGATAATAAGATTGAGTGGACGCTCGCTCGAACTGAAAATAGTAACAGTGCGAGAACCCCTATCAAGACATGGAGTATCACCCGTCGTCATGAGCAACTTTTAACCGAGTTTTTTGATCACGCTGAATGGGGAACTATCCATATTTCTGCCCCAGCCGACGTCGAGCATCAATCTGGAGAATCAAATTATATACGTCGTCAGTTTGCCGAACATGGGTCATTGAAAAACAAGGTTGATGATTCCTATCGCGGAATCTTTGAAGACGAACCTATCTTCGCCTTTTCTAAGACTTTTAAGCTTAGCAAGGGATCGAAAAACTCGCTCGGAGTCACTAAGGACAGTGTTCTTTTTACCTTTGCCTTGACTCAGGATCCTGTCGTCCAGTTCGCCTCGGCCAGAGGCTTGACCTTGATGCGACCCTTATGGGCTTCATATTTCTCCACTACTCAAGAAATGCTACAGTACCATTACGACGACTATGACACGGCCGTCTATATTGCTAGCAACTACTCCGAACAGCTTGCCAAGGATGCGTATGCTTCGGGCTCTCAGGATTATCAAGATATCGCGGCATTGTCGGCTCGCCAAGTGTTAGGTGCGACTCAATTTTCCGGGACTCCAGACAGCCCCATTATTTTCCTCAAAGAGATCTCATCGAATGGGAATTTCCAGACTGTCGATGTTATTTTCCCGGCATTTCCGTTTTTCTTATACACCAACCCGCAATGGCTGGCATATTTATTAGAGCCTCTCCTGGAACATCAACTGAGTGGACAGTATCCCAACGATTATAGCATGCACGACCTTGGGACTCACTTTCCAAACGCAACTGGACACAGTGATGGGCTCGACGAATATATGCCTGTTGAGGAGTGCGGCGATATGTTAATCATGGGCCTTGCCCTAGTTAACGCCCTCAGGGACGATACGCAGCCCGCGTTTGTCCGAACGGCACCACAGGAAGCTTTATCTCTGAACTTGGAGTCTACAAAGCGCTCATCTCTAGTCGACTTATACGGAATGGATCGTACCTGGGAAGAGATGGGCACGACCGGCGAGAAGGCGGCAGCCAAATGGGTAAAGCGCTCGTACAAGCTCTGGAAGCAGTGGACAGGCTACCTTGTCCGAGAATCGCTCATCCCTGCTAATCAACTCTGCACCGATGATTTTGCTGGCTGGCTGGCCAACCAGACGAATTTGGCACTAAAGGGCATCATTGGTATCAAGGCCATGAGTGAGATTGCTAACGTCGTCGGCGAGAAGGCTGAGTCCAAGTGGTATAGCAATGTAGCTGACGAATACATTGACAAGTGGCAGGAATATGGGCTGTCCAGAGATAAAACGCATGCAAAGCTAGCGTATACCTGGTACGGATCATGGACAACCCTCTACAACATTTTTGCCGATGCACTACTTTGCTTCCACCTACCTGCAAATACGTCATCCTTGCTGGGACCAAGTAAATCCCGGAGCTCAGAGCAACAGCCTATAACTGTTGGATCTAAGACAAATATAAAGTCGCCATTCATTCCGGACAAAATCTACCAGATGCAAAGTGACTGGTATCATGCAGTGCTTCAGAGATACGGCCTCCCACTAGATAGCCGTCATTTGTATACGAAGAGTGACTGGGAGTTCTTCGCGGCTGCTGTGACAAGCAAGAAGGTGCGAAGCCAAATTTTACAGCACGTTGCGACGTGGGTCAACGAGACTGTAACTGGTATGTACAAGTCCCCTCATACCTATCTTTGGTTTGGAGAGCTATGTCTAATCAGAATCCCGTGTCTAGATCGGCCACTGACGGACCTTTACGAGACGGAAGGCGAAGGAGGGTTTCCTGGGCCCAATTTCATGGCTCGCCCGGTAGTAGGAGGCCATTTTGCGTTCCTCGCGTTGGAGAGAGCTTGTGGAGGAAGAGCATCGGAGGGCCTGAAATTTTTAGATGAAACAGCTCCTGTAGACATTAACGTCGAGCAAGCATTGATGGCGGACATGACCGAGGGTCAAGCCGAGATAGGTGAGTTGTAATGAGTATTTAAGTCCATAAGACTATCATTACTTCTTCAACCAAAATATCTTAAGACTCGATATTAGACGCTGTGTACTTTGAGTGGAGGATAGGTAGTTGAAAGGAAAATTCCGACCTGTACGAAATTGGCAGGGCTTTCTAGAATCGATTGTCCGTAGGTACTATCTAGGTACCGAGAAAAGGGAGATAAAAGGAATTGGATAATAAAAGAAACAAAGAAAGAAAGCAATAGGTAGTTTATAACCCATCTAGGTCAATGGCTTAGGTACTGAAGTTTTCCTCGTTCCTGTGCGATTAGGGAATGTAAATTATGTACCTAATTACATACCTAGGTAGGTAACTGGTATAGGAGGTATGTTACCTTGTACCTAGGTACCTAGTAGATCCATGAGTTCCTGTTTATAGGTAGTTGATAACTGATGATACCCTTTTAACGATTATATGTTCCTAAACATCAGTATTGCTATATAAGACCTTTACTGTGTTTTAGAATGCTTAGGCAGGTACGAAGCACATTGTACCCACTGTACCTACCGTACGGTAACCATCCGCAGCTGAACAATTTTGCCTCCCCAGTTTTTTCCCGGCCCCCTTCAACGCTTCTCGTTCACCTTTCACTTATTCCATCCTTTTTCCCCCCTTCTCTTTTCACAGCAAGCACCTTTTTATCATTTCACGTCGGTAACCATAGCTATTTCATCGCCTTTAAGGAAAAGAGTGTTTACGTTTGCGCTAGAAGCTTCAGAGTTTTATTGCACAACACAACGTACACGCGCCTTTCTATTTGAGTGTGCACACGCACACTGCATCGTAGCCTGCATCAATACAGGCTGCAATTGCCATTCTGGTTGCGATTGGCATATTTAGGTGCATTCAAGTAGCAGGTGAGCATAGTTGACGGCGCCTCCTGGCTCTTTCCTTTTTCCTTTTTTTTTTTTTTTCCCTCTCCTCCTACCCGCTAGCCGATGCAACCATAAAAGCCTCTCACTAATAAATCATCATCCATCCATCAACATCCACCATCAATTTCTTCTCAATCATCTCTCCTGTGGAACTTTTCATCCATCACCACCTCATTCAAACCAAATTCTGTTTCGGTTACTTGGCGCAACGATTTTCTCCATACGATTCCTTGTTCCCCATATATCCACCATCAAGCACGCGTCTGTTCACGCATCACCTACCGGAGTCTATTGTCGCGTCGCGAGTCCCTACTTACTATTTTTGCAGTACATACGACTCTCTTTAGTCATGGCAACTACTGCAATGGATTATGAGACCGCTAACGGCGATCGCTTCGACGGTAAGTTATAATATATATTATTCTCTGCTGTATCCTATATTATAAATATCACTAATTTTTTATCTGCATTATTAGATGATGGCCCTCGTTACGAGCGTGATCAGCGAAGCGCTTCTCCCCGAGCCTCTCGTGATGACGGTATTGATTCATCCCGCCGTCGCTCTGCTTCCCCCATCGCCAACCAAGATCGGTAAGTCTCAGTGACATTGTACTGAAACTTCACACCTTGCTTGCAGCTACCGTTTAGTCGAGCTCGCCGTAGAGGCACCTTCTAACTTTTAAATGTTCAGTGGCCCGAAGGAAGACAACGGCAGCAGGGACGAGGACGGTTCCGTTAACCCTGGATCTAACCTCTTCGTAACCGGAATTCATCCCAGACTGTCTGAAGCCGAGGTAACCCGCCTTTTCGAGAAGTATGGCGAGGTCGAGAAGTGTCAGATCATGAAGGATCCTCATACTAAGGAGTCTCGTGGTTTCGGGTTTGTGAAGATGGTTACGTCTGATCAAGCTGATGCCGCAAAGGACGGATTGCAAGGAGAGGAAATTGAAGGGCGAACTCTTAGCATCGAGAAGGCTCGCCGAGCCCGTCCTCGAACTCCTACTCCTGGCAAGTACTTTGGCCCACCAAAGAGAGGTTAGTACACTCGAGTCCTGATTGGTTTCCTATCCTAATCTAATCGTCTATAGAGGGCCGACCTACTCGCTTCGATGACCGACGTCGTGGAGGTGGCTATGCTGGACGTGATGATCCTTACCGCTACCGAGGCTACGATCGCCCGCGTTATGAAGACCGTGGCGATCGTGGTTTCCGCGAGGAACGCGGATATGATCGTAACTATCGCGAAGGTCGAGGTGGCAGCTATGCTGGTCGAGAGGATCGCGGCTATGATCGTGGCTACGGCGGTAGAGAGGATCGACGTGAGCGTGATGATAGCTATGCACGAATTGATCGCTATGCCGGTGGTCGTGAAGAGCGAGACCGGTATGGACCTCGAGGCGGAGGCGGTGGGGGAGGTGAAGAGCGACGTGCCCCTGGCTATGAACGTGATCGTTACGACCGTCCCGACCGTGATGCTACCCGAGCTCGCGATCCAGCTCCATCTGGCTATGGTGAACCCGCTGCTCGACCTGACGCCCGCGAGACATACGGAGGTGCGCCTTGATCACCGTTAAACAACAATTCGACATGTCCAGCCTGCCGCTGCTAATGCGTCATCCAGGGAACGATCGCTACATGCGTTGAGGGTTATTAACTCTCAGCTTTTCAGTCTCCACATAGGTTGGATCTTCGATGACAGTATTGGGCGTCTCGTTCATCTTGAGTCATTTCTCTTCGGGCATGAGAGTTCGGCGGATACCATAAAAGATGTGACACATGGAGTTTAATACGGCAGGTAAAAGGGAAGGAAAACGGCATTCTACCACCATGTTTTTCTCTTGTCTTTCTTTTTTTTCCTTCCCCACCTCTGATCCTTACAACAGGGTTCGACAAGACGCAGGCAGGGGAGTGTTGTCAGTATGACTTCACCTGCCTGGGCGAATTTCTTCGGCAAGATTTTTTCTTTTCCTTTATCTTTTATGTTTTACTTTGCAAAGTCAGCCTTGTGACGATGATTGAGGATTGATGGCATAGGCAGCTTCCCCCTCTTTTCACCTAATCACCCTGCCCCTTTGGATCAACAAGTGCGTTACGGCGTGGACAACAGCACCATCCTTTCAACTTTCAGCCTGATGCTTGTACTATTATTTTTCACTTCCGAGGTTTCTCTTCGCGCTTTACGAGCATGACGACTGAGCAACATTCATCAGCATTTGCCGGGCGGATATTCGAGACAGCTCTGCAATGGTGGTCCCGCAGAATGCAACACATAATTGATCGCAAATTCCCAAAAGGTGCAACCTTTGAGTCGAATCGACTAATGTTCCGTAAATACCATGAATTTGGCCTCAATTCTAAATCGTTGCAATCAGCAATCCCAACTTTAACGCCACGCGACACGATTTTAATGTGCCTAATAAGCTCCCGGCAGTTGTAAATGGGGGAGCCTCCTTTTCGCATTTCGCATCGACGCTTTTTGCTTCGCCCAACCTTTAATCAATACATGATCGCCTTCCATCAGCAAAATTTTTCTTATCCTGCCAGCCGTTGACTATCGGTCTATGCTAGAGCTCTCTTGCGCTGCTAAGCGAAGTCTAGGTAAATTCTCCCCGCTTAGAGACAGTCTGCTAACAAATATTCTGTTTCACAGTGTCTGTTCTTCGTGGCTATCTACTTGGAATGTGCCACATGCTTAGCAACATGTTCCCCATTCCCGCAAAGCTGATACCGATGCTTCCAAATACTATTAATTTGATATATAATCCCATTGATAAACCAGTTCAAGATTTATTATATCTACAGTACATAGCATATATATTTCAATAAGAGCATTGTATATCTCGTTCTTGTTTCTTTTCACATTAGGTCAACAATGATGAATTAAGTGATATTAATCTCGAAGCGGATTTTCTCTCTGAAACCAGCAAAGAACGCATTCCATATTTCCAAATTGGCTTTGTTCGAAGCCTCGTTGGGACTAGAAAATTTAACATTCAGCATTCGAGAAGGGACGTTTCTGAGAGCAGCTCTTTGTAAGGTGTCCTAGGAAGAGGGAAAGAAGCTGGCCAGTAATGACGGAAACGTCTAGGGTTCGGCTATCGTGGTAGCCCGCCGAAAGAGGAAATTTCAGAACACAAAGATAGCTATCGACTCAAGTTAACAATGGAGATGTCTCCTGGTAACATCTTTTCAAGGCGAAAGACTCGCTCGTCTTGTACCTTATTCCACCGACCCTTCACGTTTCGAAACTCTAGCAAAGTTGCTTTTTCGCTCGCTCTACAGAGTCATTTCGACTTCGGGGCTTACTACACACGAACATGTCGGCAAGCACAATGACCAGAAGTGCCCTCTTGGGCAAGAAGAAGGCCCATCTACAGAGATTGCAAGACGATTACATGCGCCTTCAGTCGTACCTAGCCATCGCCCAATATGATATCGCAAAGCTAGAGGAAGAAAGAGATAGTACGTATTCGCCAACTCTATACGAGTTTGGGGGACTTCTGCAACCCTGGCTTTGCGTAAGTGGATTATCTTACTAACATGGTTAACCAGCCTGGGCTCTAGAAGGATGGGTGTCTAGACGGGCACGCAAGAGGAGGCAGAGAGAACAAGAGGCTAAAAACTGGCGCAAAGGCGGTGATCGTTTACGTGAATTATTAAATGTTATGGGCTTCGAAGCACCGCCATCGCCGACGGGGTCAGAGAATGAACGTCAGCGAACGGCGCTCGAAAGGAGAATCGAGTCCTACCGGAATCGTGTTAGGCGAACCTCAGTTCAGCTGCTCGTCGCCGCCGGTGCGGGCTACCAGTACCGCGAGACAAACCTAGCAACAAGGCAAGGAGGGCTCATTGAGGGTATCGATCCTGGCGTTCCGCGCCTACACCGTGCTTTTGACATTCGACGTGCGTCTAGCCTAACCTCCAACGAGGCGGTTGCTAGAGCTGTTAAAACCTTGATCAATCGGAACAAAACTAGAGTGAAGCAGACTGAAGATTTGGGGAATGATAATTCAGACGACTCAGATGGCGGCTCGGCTGATGACGACGGGGGCAGCGACGGGGATAGCGCAAGTGGCGAAGACCCATTAGCCGGTATGGCCATAGCCATGATAGCTCGAGCCAACTCCACCCCAGGTCCTGGCGACTGGGCAGACAAGATCGTGGCCCCCCTCATTAAGAAATACAGCGGGGAGATTTCTCTAGGCATGCAAGCACAGGCGTCGCCGACCTCGAAAGGAGCTCAGCCGACGTCTCCATCAAGAGAACCAAACCGTCCTGACCCTCCGAACCCGAACCTGTACAACCCCAGACTGTGGAAAAGTCCTCGCGACACCGGCGACATTGATTGGCTAAAAAACGATGGGGGTAGGTTCAAGAACAATCAAGATGACATGCCTGTAGGGTGGATGACCTGGAAGGAACAGGAGAAGGAATACCCAACTCTCGATGTGGTTATGAAAATGCGGGAAAAGCCTAGCTACGAGTTATGGGATCCTGACCGTAGGCACTTAGCAGAGCTGAAGCTGCCTCACGATGAGCGACCCCCGCTAGAGGCTAACCTGGACACTAAACTGTCACTCGAAAGGCGAACCGATTTTGAACGACGAGAGATGAACCCTCTTTATAACAACTATTCGCGGATTCCAGCCCACCTGCCCGAGAAGCTAAGCGACGAAGAGATGAGGCGCGGTCCCCTACCGGTACCGCCGAGGCTACCATTAGTGTCATCAACTGGTGACGAGGTAGTACTTCATAAGACCAGCACGGGCTTCCCCACCGACAAGAATGGGACGAGAAAGAGAGAATTTGAGGGCCTGTTAGCTCGGACGTCGTTACCCGTCGCTCGGTACCACTACCCTATCGACTCACCTGCCACTGCAACCTTCAAGTTCAGCGATGGTAGGCAAGTCTCGGATATTATGAAGCCGGGTCCGCTGGATGAACCCTACCAAGTTCGCGGCAGCCATGAGGTGGTGAACCACGGCAAAATTTTAGAGAAACAGCAAAATCTCTTAAAACATCCGTTTACATGGGAGGGCATGCCATCTCCGCTCCCGTCAAACTTTGTGCCTCCCTTTGCTGACGATGATGAGATGACTCCGGCTGATAGAGAAAGGTGGAGAGCCGAGGAGAAGCAATGGAAGGATGTTGCGGATTTAGCATTAGAGTCCATACCGGAGAAAGCAGAGGAGTCCCAGAAATACCAAAAACTGGCTAAAGCTTTCTTGGATGCATGGGAACTTCGGGAAGAGAAGACAGGGCCAAAGCGAAAACATACCGATGATCCTTTTTGGCATTACGAACGTATGAATGACGGAGACTCACGTCTACACAGCGATAAGAAGATCAAGTTGGATGACAGCCTGAAACGGGGCGAGAATAATGTTGGAGGAACTCAGACGCCGGGCATTGGCAACCAAACTTCGCACCCCACACACCCAGATCCTTTTCTGCCAGACATTCAACAGTTGACGCTGCCAGACCAGAATACCCAGCAGCCCCTATACCCGAATCTACCGCCCCCTCAGAAACAGCCATCTCTGACCGAAGACGATGACGGCCCCCTGGATTGGCCTCTTGACGAAGACGGGGAAAATTAGCCAAATTAGCCGCAAGGCTCTTGGGACGTGGCACAGCAAGTAGGTAGCATACCAAATAAGCACTGGGAACACATCTCGCTATTCTGAGGGATAGCGTCTTGATATCATACTAGTTAACCCTAATTCACCCTTCTGCCCGCTCTCTATTACTCCCCTTCCGCCACGGTTCTCCTACGAAGGCAGCGTGATCAATCACTAACTCACTGAGGTGCGATAGGCCCTTGAGAAATACTATGGCAATGCAGCTGATCTATAGAGCCAAGTGAGACGAAGGCAAGATGGAGAGAGCGATAGGACAGAACAGGAGGAGAGGGAGATCCGGGCTCTGCTGAGGCTGTAGCGGGTCGAGATCAAACAAGCTAGCGACCTAGCTGAAGGATTACTAGAGCAAGAACAAGCTCCCTCCAGGATGTAACTCGTAGGAACATACTTAGTGGCGTGTACGCTGGAATTGCAGATTATGGCTCACCTGACTTATTTCTATCGTGCAGGGGATGCACAATATGTGCATGGCGTGAGCTTAGTCTTGCGTAGTATTTAAAACCTACATTTTTTTTATTCTTTAGAACCTCGATTCACCCTTTTCGCTGCAAAGAAGTATGCACCTGTGGTATATGACTACTAGGCTAAAGAGCTTTTGGTGTCTCACTGATGTATTTTATTTCGAATTTAGGTATCGTTACTCTCTCATAATACTGGGCTTTCGAACATATGACGACTTAACCCTTATCCCCAGCCCTATCAAGAGGCTGCGCACCAATTAGCCACCCAACCCCAGAGGCCAGAGTCCCAACTGCGGCCTCTCTCAGCTGATCTCTTTTCCTGGCCCTCGGCTGGCCAGAGCTATCCTCGGTCTCGTCGTGGGTCTCATCCGACCTAGCATTTTCACTGCGCTGCAGACTTGACAACGCCGTCAAATTGCGCTGTGCCCTAGCCATGCTCGCCCGTGATAAGTCGAAGAGCGACATCGGTGCCTCCTCAACGTGCCGTGAAGATGTTGTTTTCGCGCCCCTCACAACGCCAGCCGGTATAGTACTGCTAAAAGCACCAGGCATAACTTGCAAGTCGCCCTGGTCATCCCAAGCCGACTCTTGCTCCTCTTCGGCCCTTACGGCAGCATTTAGCTCCTCCTCGCATTTTCGAAAGACGTTCAAAATATCCTGAAGGGTCGCAGGCGGAGCTACGCGAAGCGCCGTCGCTAGACATTCCGTTCGTTGTTCTAGATGTCGGATGCCAAGGTTGCCACTGGCAGTCCCAGTGTGCGTAGGTTTAAGAGTATGCGCTGTACGGCGGTACTTGCCTGCCTGCAGCGCGGCTTTCCACGAATAGTCATCCGTCGTTAGAGGTACACTATGTGTTGAGGATACCCCTTTAGATGCAGTGTCGCTCTTCATTTTTGTATGGAGGATGCTGTTGGCCGCGGCCAAGCGGTTGACGACATACGAATATGCGGTCTCAAAGTCATCCTCCGTGAGAGCAGCGTCAACACACATGGCTGTGATACGTTGTTCAACAATTGATCGTTGCCATGTCTGCTCTGCTACTGACTGTAACTGACCATGCTTGTTATGGGCTAATAGGTCAGCATCGACCATATTAGCTCCGATTTCGAGGAAATCCTGAATCCGTGTGTAGCTTTTAGGGTTCTGCTCCAATACCTTCCCAATTATGGAGATAGGATCTGTGTGGACTCGGAGCACTACCGGCGTGAACGGCTCTCCTTTCTTTAATATCAAGCGGTATTCGCTTAGTGCGTGCGTAGCCCTCAAGAGAGCCTCAATTCTTTCAGATGTGGGGTGAGTCTCCCCTAAATTTTGGGGAAATGCATGTATTCTGAAAATTGATTAGGATAGTTCTGTACCTAACTTGGAGGAGACTCACATGTCATCGCATTTTAAAAGACCACCGCGGCCGCGATGGGGATTAGATGCATTGTCGTAGGCACTCATTGCTGAAGAAACAATAGCCTCTCGTAGAACGTCACTATCGAGAGGCTTTTCGGGGGCATCTTCATATATAGACCTCGCCAAGGAGTAGCCTGCTAGTTTTAGCATCAAAGGATAAACTTAGTAAGGGTAATTAATATCACAAGTCTTACGTGTGTTGCTTAAGAATGCCTTGAGACATTCGATTTCAATGAACTCCTTCTTTAGCTGACCAAATACACCCTTGGCTCGAATGTCAGGGGAGCCTTGGGCCTCTTCCGCCCCCCAATCTCGAAGCCATAAAAGCTCATTTCTTGCTCTGATCCAATACTTATCATCGCTTTTAGGTCCATTGTTACTTAGTGAACGTATGAACTTCGCAGCTTCTGCTTTCTGTTCTCGTTCATCTTGTAGAAAAGCTAGCTCTCCTGCTCTTCGAACAGTACAGGGAACCCCGGCTTTAGTAAGAATAAAGGCACTGAGTGTTAAAATATGCAGGAGTTTTGTAGAAGCCTCGTTTGGCGTGGTGAGTGTGTTCGACTCGGAGAGTAAGTCATTACGCATATAAGTAGAATTCTTAGCACAGAGAAGCTGTTCTCCAGCTGGGTCAACAAATGGCGGAAGCAAAGATGAAGCAACTTGCAACGTAGGGCAAGGATCTTGATCTAGCAAAGCCATTATCTTGGTGATAACACTGTTGACACCATTCAAAGCTTCGATCGAGGGTTCTGGTATCAGATACGCCGATGCTAGTGCGGCACGAGCGTATCTTTGTTCTAGATACTCTTGCTCATCATCTTCCAGCCACATGGAAGCGTAACCGCCTAGGTCGATGTCTCCTGGTCCATCCCATTGGTCTATAGCTCTTACAGCTACCCTCCACGACTTAGAGGCTTGAGTTGTTATCCACTCAAGGACACGTTCCCATCCCGGACAGATGGTATGAGTCGTCGGTTGGCCATGTTCCGAAGAGTATCCGTTTTTGTTCCCACGCGCCCACCTCGCGTCGTTATATAGCCACGGGCCTATCAAGCCGCGCAGGTCTCTCCCGACATGTGCTAGATCTTCTTGGCGAGAGCCGGTTTGCGACAGGAGCAAATCTACTGCGGCTCGATCACTCATCTGGTCGAAGGCGGACAGGGTCTGAGCAGCAGGGTGATGCGGGTAGTATTCGTGATCTCGGCGAAGGAGTGGAAGAAGAACTGAGACCATCCAGGACCGAACGCAAGGCGCGTGGTCTAGAAATGGCACGATCAGATCGGGCAGTTGGGTAAGTAAGCCGGCCTCTTCGTCGACACGACGCGCACGGTGGATTAGGAAGAGAGAAACGGGGTCGTCAGATTCATGTGTAGGACCGTTCTCCCATGCGAGGGGAAGCAATCGTAACTTGCGAACTTTCTTGGCGGCTTCATCGTCGGTGATGTCCTGTACCGAAGACCAATCGATTTCTCGCGGTTCGATGTCTGTTTCCAGATCTGTTTCTAAGCTTTCGGATTCGATCCGTTGAACGAGGGAGACATATTGGCTGGGGGGCAGCGTCTCTGGCAGAAATGTTAATAATATTCGGAGCAGTAAGTCCTGTCGTAGGATCCTGGTATGTTGAGCCGCGAGCGCTGTCAAGCTCTCGATGTCGGATTTGGCAGCAAGGTGCGCAGCGAGTAGAACAATGCGCGACGCAGAGGGAAGTGGGATCATGTTTGTAGAGCTACGATCGTGATATATTTCGCGTAAGTAACATCGGAGGAAGGGACTTTTTGTTATGTTAGGTAGTGGACTGTTTGGTTTATCGGTAAGGTAGAAAGAGAGGTAGATAGATACCTACCTAGGTACCTAGGTAGTAATAATAATGAAAAGGGTCGGAGGTGATATCCATGTAGGTACCTAAGTACTACGTAGATCTACAGTTTACAATACCTACATGTAGGTACCTAGGTAGGTATCACGAAGTACCTAGGTACCTAGGTATTCAAAGTTCAAACGTGTTCCCACCTAAACAAGGTAACCTACTAACCTTAAAGACGCACTGGCCGCCCTACATTCGCTTCTAGATCTACCAAGGTACCATAAGGAAATCCCCCAGAACTGATGACGTACCTTTAAATGAGCCGTTTCTATTAAATATTCTCGAGCCCCTTAAAAGCTTCGGAATGTAAAACATAATGTGTTACGAAAACGAAAATTTAGAATTATCTTATATAAAGCTTTACATTTATTATTAACAATTCAAGTTACTATCTTTATTTCTATAATATTCTCGGTGCTTTTTATTGTTTTACTTGCAGGTGACTCGTGAGCTTTAAATGTAAGAAATTATGCACTGACCACTTGTTGGTAGTAATTCACTGCTAACCAAGTTGGGCTTAGCTAGGTCGAGCTTTAATACCTACACTACCTAGGTAGTGTAGTAGGAACTGCTACTTCTTAATTCGTCAGATCCTTGGCTTATCTAATCCATAAAGGGTACAGCATCATCCGCCCAAATCACTCGGGAACAAACTACGAACTACATACTCAGATGTACGTATTAGTAGCCTCAATTGAGCGCGTATTTCCACCCTCTTAATCACAGAACGACGCCTACGTACACCTCTACGTATAGCTCGACGTCATGGCATCCGGATACGGTCTCCAAGGAGGTTGGTACTTCTACCTGATAGAATATTCAATGGCTGTAGAATGCTAACATAATTGGCGGAATAGGCCCCGGGCGATGCTTTCCATTCTGGCAAGAGGTTCTGGCTTGCTACGTAGTCAACACATCTGCCGAGGACGACTCCGGGAAGAAGAAGTGCGCGCCCATCCTGGAGGACTACTACGAATGTCTACATCATAAGAAGGAGGTTAGACCCCGAGACCCCCAAGTTTACTTACGCACGACCGATGTTACTATCATCTCGGCTAACAAGAGCTTGTTGGATATAGGCTGCAAGAGTAAGAGCGTTGCAAGCCGCATACCGAAAAGCAGAAGCATCATCAGCTCGAGATAATGCGCCGAGTGCCGGTCAGATAAGAAATCTAGGCTTGTTAGGCAAGGAAGAGGATACCAAAAAGGTACTCGGCGGATGATCACGATACCGTCACTCAAAACTCAGCACTGCCATGTATATATTAGCCTCTCGGTGTTATGAAACTGAGGCGCCAACACACCACCAAGGTAGACGCCCATGAGATCAATGGAAGTTTAGGTTCGAGGTGATGATGTGGCCTTGTTGTCGAAAAGCCGGCCAGTTTATTCGAAAATATGCCTGCCCGGGACTGGGTAAGACAACGAGTGGAAGTCAGTAACCGGCATTGAAGGGTTACACTTAACGTATGCGTACTCATATATAAGTAATAATGTTAACCTACCTAGGTAGGTATGTTCCAAGGGCACCTACACTAAAATGTCGGATCGCGGTTTGCTGTATTCGATCCCGTTAGCAGGAAACTTGGAGTGTGAGGCGGATATGACTGCCTTTAGGTACTGTCTTTAAGTACTGAGTATTTGATGATGTTAAACGGTACAGTTATATATAGGCAGCTACCTACGTAACCTAGGAAATACACCTTAGTTTGGTAGGTACCTCTGTACGTATGGATACTTAGGTAAACATGGATTTGTTACCATATGTACCTACCTTAGGTAGGGTAGGTAAGCAAAGAATCTACGGTTATGTGTAAAGGGAAGTCACCATCAACCGTTGTTTACGATCTACGACTCAGGTGCAATCCTCAATAAACCCAAACTGCTTTATTCATTGCTTTAGGTTTAACTACACTACCTACCTTTCCTACCAAATTCATCTTTTTCTTTTCTTCCTCTGTCCCCCCCCCCCCCCCTAACACTTTTGTCTTCCTCGCATACTCAGTACCATGGTCCCCTATTCTCGATATACACGCACTGTACTTGCGCCCATCATATTGCCACGATGCCTTCCTTTCGTGGTATTGACATATCCATAATAGCCAGCTCGGACGTCAAAAAGCTACCCGAATATCCTCACCCGGATGGATCCTCCGTTCGCCTTATGAGAGTTGGTACCGGTCTCAATGACCTTCGACATGGAGGCCGAATAAGCCCGCACCCCTTCGCTGTCTCCAGCTTCTCTGATGCCGACCCGACTCGTCAAAAGAAAGTCAATCCCCGTATCTCCGTCTACATCCCTTCGAGCCCTGGCAAGTTTCCATCCCCGTATCATATTTGCTGGTCTAAGTCTGATAATTTGACCGCCATATAGGTCATCAGTTTCGACTCAGATACGTCGTGAACCAACCATCGCCGCCCTCGAGATTCCTATTCTTCAAGATGTTTATGAATGGCCACCATACTGTCTCCTGGGGCATCGACGCTACCGGTTGTTCCGTTGGGAGCGTGACGAGAAGTCTCTACGAGCCTAGCAAGAGGGTTGGGGATAAAAGGGGCGACCCTGTTATAGGTATAGAGACGCGGTACTTCCATTTCATGCACGGCCTTGACAAGAAATCCGTTGCCGAAGACGGTGGCTTGATCGAGGTTCAAGTATTTCGCTGCCGAGGACGAAAGCGCATTGCGGTTGTACTGGACCCCTATCCTCATCGTCATCAAAATCGATATGGCATCACGTAAGATGTTCCGAATCTTCGCTTCCCTTGTTTCAATATATTTTCTAATTCTAGCTAACATTATATATAGCTCGCATAGTGGTGGCTTAGTTGACGATCCCCAAGATGCCACTTTCTATGAGTACCACTTGGAAGACGCGCGAGATTCGCCTTACGCGACCTTCTGTTTCCACTATAGATCCATGGAGTATTTGGAGCAACTAAATCTTATCCCTCAAAACGAGACTAGAGATCGGCCGATATCCATGGATCCAAGTACCACATCAATCCCCGATCATCACGAGGAAACCACATATGCAACTTCGACTCCTGACACAGGCGTGTTTGATGATGACATCGAAATTGTTGGTATAGCTCTTTCAGGGCCGCCTGAAACCGCAGAACTAGGAAAATACTTTTTAAGGAGCCCCCCGCAACTATCACCGGCCCCTCCAGGTAGTATTACCACCGAAGATGTCAAGCAGGCTCGACGAGATGAGGCTATGGCCGAGATACTCCAGAGATCGCTGCCTGAACTCCCTCAGACCACATTAAGGCAAATGTCTAATGAATCACTGCGGTCGAACTGTCCATCCTTAACGCCGTCCCTAAAACAATATGTCGAGAGCGAGGAATTTGAGAACGAGCAGATACAGCTGAGTACGGCACAGCCGGTCTTTATACCATCCGAGTCAATGCAGGCGTTCGAATTAAGCGCCTTGAATACCCGCGACCAAGAAGACATTTCGTTCTCAGACTACGCAGCTTCGCCAAGCTCGACAGAAACATCACATTCGCCGGAGCTACCATCTCCAGAAGGCTATCTTCCAACCACTGGTAGCGTGCTCGAACGCCAGCTTAATAAATTCGACTCCCCTGTTGCTCAGTCATCACCAAAGGCCATAGGAAGGTTATCACCTTCTCAATCGGAGGGAACCTTGGTAGGCGATGTACACTTTCGCGGAGCTAGCACACTCAAACTTACGGAGGCAGAGTGGCTAAGGCGGAGCCCATCGCCTCAGCGTCGTAGAGGTAACCTGATAAAACGTATGTGGAGCCCACGGCCAAATCGTGCTGGTCGTTCCTCGATGGTAGAGCTTCCTACACGCGAAGGTGAAGAAGCTGTGGCTCTCAAACGCTCCAGCAACGAGAATGCTGCTCGGGACGCAGGCGGTAGAGGCGATACTAAATACACCGACGAAGTCCCTGCAGGAAACTGGATCTAGATGGGCTGTTGTATGCGTTGGCGACGGGGTGTTAACCCATCTTAGCCTGGTGGCTGAATTCACGTCAGTGAGGTTTAGTCCTTACGTGTAGCTTTGACTTCTGTAGCCTAGTTATACAGGATCAACTATGCTATATGCAAAAAGCTTACCCAGAGTAGTTTACAGTTATACCATGGATGTGTCTAAACTGTGGTAAGTGATAACTCTAGGTGGGCTTTAGGGGTTATTATACACTCCGTAATTCTAAGTCGAGATGTATAATAGTAATCCGACCCCGCCGCCTACACACCTATATATTGGGGTCTACTTCAGAATAGACTCTAGATTTAACTTATACTTATACATCTCACTACGCAAATCTTCACATATCTCAATCCCAGAACTATACATGTTTCACCACGAAGTAGTTGGCGTTTAATTTCCCTTCCTTCAGCCAGGGTACCATTTCTACTTAACAAATCAACATGGCTGCAGCGAAGACCGACCACTTAAAAAGGACGGCCGCAGAGCCGCGAGACAAGGTACGCTCCTAGCAAAAGCTATTCGATTCTAGACTAGCTACTAACCAGTCTATAATTGGAGTCTCTCCACACTGTCACGCTGGCCGAGGTCATCGAGGTCAACGACCAGATCAGGTTGTTCCGCCTTGAGCTTTTCGCCCCTCTTCGAGTATGCCCCCCTGTCTGCATTCCCTAGCCGTGATTCTCAGACGGCTCACGTGTTTTTTCTTCGCCTTGGCGTAGTTCCTACCGGGCCAGTGGCTCGACGTATACGTACCGGGCGTCTCGAAGGCCGGCGGGTATACGATTACCTCGCCCCCGTCGCGGGCTCGCCCGTCCGGACTAGATGGCTCATCTCCGTCTCACCCCCCGAGCTTCGTCGAGCTGGCGGTGCAGAAGTCCTCCGACCCGCCCGCGGCGTGGCTGTGGCAGGACGCGGACTCCATCACGTACGCCGAGCTCCGGGTCCGCGTCGGCGGCAGCTTCGTGTGGCCGCCGCCGGGAGTCAACGTCCGGTCCCTCCGCAAAGCCGTCTTCGTCGCCGGCGGCGTCGGCGTCAACCCGCTGATGAGCATGCTTGGCAGCCTCGCCGAGAAGGGAGAGGCCGACCCCTGCCCCTTCGAAGTGGAATTCCTGTACTCGTTGAAGGACGAGCAGCCCCGGGGGCCTAGCCAGGCGCGACGCATGTTGTTTGTCGAGAGGCTGGCTTCGGTCTTTGGGTCGGGAAGGGTCAGGGGCCGGTTGCGGCTGTTTCTGACGGGCGGGGTGGGAGAAGGCAAGGAGGATGAGGATGAGGAGGGAGTCTTGTCTTACGAGGGTGGAGGTGAAGGCGGAGGCGAAGTACCATATCGCCGGCGGAGAATGACGGTAGACGATGTTGCCGCCGCGATCGGTGACGCTTCCGAGAGGAGGTTTTCGGTAGTATACGTCTGTGGTGTGCCGACCATGACGGATGAGTTTGTCCAGAAGCTTGCCGGTCCACTGGACGGGCTAGGAATGGAGCCTCACCGGGTGCTGTGCGAGAGATGGTGGTAACTAAAGGCTCTAGCCAATACGGATCCTACACGCGTAACACTAGCCTAGGTTGCTAACTCGTGTTATAGTCAGCCTAGATTTATTGGTCTATATAGGGGCCTATAACGAAGCGTGATAGATGGGAAAGACTTCTAAAGTCCTACGGGATTGCTATTATTTCCTGACTAGGATTCTATTGTCAATGAGAAGCCATCTATGCTCACTTTTAGATCATTGCTCTCCGATATAACGTGTCGGGTGATCAAGGCCTTCCTGGCGGATAATCATTACATTACGAACGAACGCTTATTAGAACGATATGGCGTGAACGATTCAAATTTTCGAGATATGTAATTGTCTATAGTTCACACATATGGTCCATAGGTATGACAATACTAAGTAGGCAAGCGACTACTATGGCGCGCAGTGAGCCTCTACCGCTAGTATGTGATGTCTTCAAGCGAAGAGGACGCCGTCCTAGAGGCCTACATTCTTAGTTTGGACCCGGCGGACGAATTCATGATGAGTGCAATCAAGTCGCCTTTTATCGGTCCTTCTATCACTCATCATGGTTCTGTCCATTTCACCTGGTCCATGACCTGCCCTGCCGATGGGTGGGAATAACCAATTCTCAACATTAAGCGCAAAGGCTATATTATGACATGTTAGCGGAGTGAGACGAGTAAGGACACGCATTTTATATGAGAAACTTACTCCTTTACTTCCCGTAATCCTCATTACTTGGGTCGCTTCACCCCCCGGTGCGACATCCGAGTTAGAGATGCTCATCAATTGTAGTTTCTGCGACTTCGGCACAGCTGCTTGCAATCCCACGTTCGAGAGTTGATCACTAGAAGAATTCCGGAAACGGCTTAAAACTTGCACAGCTCCTTCAGCGTTGCGCTGCAGTTGAAGAGTAACGTTGAGACCGTTAGCATCGTAACATGGAATGCCGCTGGGCGGCGGAACTGCTGCAGTTTGTTGAGGAGGAGGGGAGCCGAGTGATGAGAGGGCATCTGGGCCAGAGCTCGCAGGACCGGGACTTGGGGTTGAAGAGCCTTGGGAGAAGAGATCCATAATCGACGCCGTGTTGCTTGATTGAGGTGGTGGAGACGTGGTTCCTTGCGGTGAGGTTGTGCTACCACCGAGAATGTCAGCGAGCAGGTCGGTGTTACTCTGTGATCCATTCGTAGGTGATGCTATCGATGTTGTGGTGGTGTCTCCCATCAGATCGAGTAGATCCTGATCTGTTGTGGGTTTTGCGATGAGCTTCGACCTGCGATTGACACCTTTCTTGGGTTTCTTGGTAGCTTCGCCAAGCACTCTAGACTCCTCTTTGATTTGTGGCGGCGGCATCTTCTCCAGCACACCACGGCGTATGTCGTGGTATGAAAATAGGTTTCCGTACTCCACAGCTCTTTGTTGAACCTCGACATCCAAGCTGGTCTGGTGGAATTGCAAAAGACGTCTGATGCGTTCCACCTGGGAGCCATCTGATAGACGTGTGCTCAGTTTGACAAGTGCCGTGACTATGTATTCGGTAGATACCTGTGTACCATAGCTGCTGTTGAGGATGGTGGTGAAAAGATCGATAATTTCGTGCTCTTTAACCTCCTGGACTAATTCTTCTTCTTCATATTGTCCACCTCCCAGAAGGGAATCTCCGTATTCGCCAATACACCATGCGCCCGCCTGGGTCAAGCTTTCCTGGGTGATATCTTTCTTCAAATTTGCATATAACTTCTGTACAGCATAGGTCTGAAGCTCCGGTGTTGTAGCTACGAGCCGGACAAACGACGCCATGATAGGTTCCTTGACGTAGTTTCCAGCGAGCGTCAGCACTCGCAGCATGGTATCGATGTGCCATCGCTTGTTAGGAGAGTACCGGTCGGCCGCAATGCCGATTTGACTAGTCATACTCGGTTTGAACTCGTTGTCGGCAACCTCAAGGAATGCGAGTAATTCTCGAATGAGCACCCGTACATTGCTCTCGTTGATGAGGGTGAAACTAAGGTCGAGAGCGCGCCTCCTAATACTGATGTCGGGATCTCGTAGGCATTCAAGGATAGTATTCCGGTGTCGTTGAACAGCGTTCGGCTCGATAGCAACAACCTTGATCAGTGTGTTGAGAGCGACATATCTGATATTATTGTCACGGTTGGAAAGAAATTTGCCGAGGATGTTCACACCGAGAACCCTGAGGCCCGAGTCGGCCTCTATGTCGAGGATAGTTCGAACGGCTTCGTAAAGGATAGAATTGCCGACATTCTTGGAAGAGTCGGTGTTGGTGGCAACTTGAGCGAGAATGTCGTTGATTTGTTCGGTCCCTTCCGCATCACCACGAACGAGGACTCGAAGTAACCGGAGGATCTTGACTTGCAAGAAGGGGTCTGTAATGCCAGTGACATCATGCTCGGGGGCATAGCCGGATGTAGCAAGACCCTTCAAAGTCCTCACCAGGACGGGCACGAACTGCTTGAACTTATCAATGATTCCCTCGTCGCCGCCTTCCTCCTCCTCCGCCTCGCACAAGCTGGTTACCAACGTCAGTCCGCATAGAAGCACGCCGTGGTTCCTATCCGATAGTAGTTGAGAAGCTCTCTCTACGAAATGCTCCTGGAGGTCTGGAACTTTTCGGCATATTCGCATGGCGCACAGGGCAGCCTTTCTCCGGATGTAAGGGTTGGCGGTTGAAACTAACGTCTCGATTTCAGGGAATAGGTCTCGGGACATTTCGATGGAAGCGATGTTTCCCAAAGTGCAGAGAGCAAGGCCCACGACATATTGATTCGAATGGCCTAGATCACTGTTGAGAGAGAGAGAGGCTAAGGTTAGCCGGTAGCGGTATAAAGAATAAGTTCAGGGAGAGGGAGAGGGAGAGGGAGAGGAAGAGGAAGAGGAAGAAGAAGAAGGGCGTACTTCTTCAACGAATTCGTAACCAATGTGAGCACCTCTTGGTTTTCGTCCAACAGCAGACTTGTAGCCAAGTGCCCAAGTCGTTTGTCGGCGAAACGCGGAGACGCGAGTAGCTTGATGCATTCTATCTGGCCGAAATGGGTTCTCTCTCCCAGGGTGAATAGGTATAGGAGCTTGGCTACATTGTTGCGCCTGTCAAGGGATATTTGGTCAGCATAACCTCTAAGCTTGCGGGATTGCAATGGTTCTATGCACACCTCACATTGTGATCTCCGCTTTCTTCGCGAAAGCTGGCCCTGATGGCAGCGCTCTCCTTCTGGATGACGGCTCGTTCGTCGGCAATCGTCTTCGCTGCACGCACGTTGCGAATAAACTGCTTCACTACATAAAAACTCGGCAGTCAGCTAGCTAGCTACATTATCCATGTTATAAGTTATAACTTACGAGAACTCATGATGAAGCTTCACGGGCCCTGGAAGGGCCTATTGTAGTAGAATAGCCAGCTTTGGCAAATGTGCAACTGTGAAATACAGATGCTCAATTTCGCAGATGTGGTTTTTTTCTCTCTCTTCTTCTTCTTAATGATACGGAAGCTCCTCGTACGGTATATGAGTCTAGGACTGTTGCGATTCGTCTACCTGTTCGTTTTGTTTTGTAGTTTGTAGCAATGATATATCTGTGTCTACCTTGGTAGTGTAATAATAGTTAGTGTATAGACTCGGGAGTCTCAAAGGTCATGTTGACAACCCTGCGCTTGCTAACAGCGGGAACGGGTACCTGGGTACTTCAAGTTTGAAACGGAGCAGCCGAATCTATTTATCCGATGTGGATCTATCAATCCATAGGTACCTACCTAGGTACCTAGGTAGGTATCTGCCATCTGTCATATCTGTAAGGTCTTATTAGCTGCATATACTCCTTGGAATTCATATCATCTATTGTGTAATGATATGCAACTAACTAGGTACCTATGTACCTAGGTACACTAGGCAGGTACCTAGGTACGCAACTCGACGTTACATTTATCAACGGTGTAAAACGTCCCCGGGTGTCTCGGCGCTCGGAAAGATGGTTTGGCCGCCAGCCCAATAGTTGACACAACTATTTGCTAAAATTTTCATGATCTACCTAATAATCGTTCCGGATAATAGGCTCCCTTACCAATAATAGCCGTATGTATCTTCCTCACACTGTCACATTCCTACCGGAGGTACTTTGGCAGTTAAGTTTATTAAGCATGAATCGTAAGCTCGATCTTGGTTACAAACCGGACCGGAGCAATTCCAACTAACTATCGTTTTAGTACTTACATGTATGGGATATGATGATATTATACCTACCTAGTATAGTCAAGCATAGTAGTATAGTAGATAGTGGTAAGTAGCAGTTAGCAGTTAGCAGTTAGCAGTACCGTAGCGGTAGCAGTAGCCGAGATCCATAAATAAGGGGCCAAAAGAGTTCCATCTTCGTCTGTAACGCCATATATAAAGCCTCTCAGACAAAGTCATGCTACTAGATTTAACAAATATCGAAAAACCAAATCTCGAGAAACATAAACTCGGCCATCAATTTCACCTGAACCATCTTCCATCTACCGTTCTGTCCAACTCTCTCCATCATCATGGCTTCGTCTTATTCACTCCAAGTTCCAAGCGAATATGGGTAAGTAGGGATAGTTATTTCATACCTTACCTTTTTACCTTGCCTTACATTACCTTACCCTAGGTACCTTACGTAGTTTATATATCCATAGATATATATACACAACCAACTGCTTACAGTCAGCACGTCATCTCTCTCCCACCCGATTGGGACATCCGCATCTTAGAACAAACAACAGGGAACTTGGAAGACTTATAACTAATTGCGTCATCTTTTTAGCTATGTCCTCACCGTTGCCGCGTCGTCGTTTTTTATCAACGCCCTCCACTTCTACCTGACAGCCAAAGCGCGTGCGGGCAGTGGGTTGGGCTATCCGATTCCCTACGCGAGCAAAGAGCACGCCGAGAAAGATCCAAAGGCATATGCATTCAACTGTGCCCAGCGAGCACATGCTAACTATACCGAGAACCTGACGCCTTTCCTGGGCGCCCTTCTCATCTCCGGCCTCTACTACCCGACTGCGAGTGCCGCACTCGGCGCCACTTGGGTTTTCGGTCGTATCTGGTACGCCATCGGATATGCATCAAGTGGGCCACAAGGCAGGATCAAGGGCTTCGCTTTGGGTATGGTCTCCGACGTTGCTTTGAAAGTTATGGCTGTCATTTCCAGTGTGAAGATGCTCCCAAGCGCGTAGATATCTTCCAACTAGCTACCTAGGTAGACATGACATGGGGAAACTTTGATAGACTATAAGATAGCAGAGACCATCAATGAATGGATAAAATTGTATTCATCTTTTTATATCACATGCGTAACCTTCCTAAACTCCTTAAACCATTTCCTGATACAACGCTCGAGGGGATTACCAAGAACCAAACGCCGACAATCAACTCAACCGTGACGGCAGTCGCCGAGTTAAAAATGTTCCAAATATTCCCAACATCGATAGTCTTTACTTTTCATGTACATTCCACGCATCTCCTTCTACGTCGCCTTCGAAGTTCCATCCTGTCATCTTCCTCATCAACGACCACGTTCGCCTGCCCAAACTGATCCTCTCCTGGTAAATAATCAACCCACGATTCGTGACCGTTGTTTCCGAGAAGATAGTCCCCAAGATACTTCATTGCCTGGTATAATTCCTCGCCCGTGGGAATGATATATTCGCTTGGGAGTAAGAAGCCGTAGCTCCCGGTGTCTCGTAACTTGATCTGATAGCTGTAACGAGCCCCGAGTTCATGAAAAATATAGTCCATAGCCGAACCCCCACCAGCCTCAACTCGAATTCTTTGTGCGTCTGCTGATGTCTCGCTTGCCACAGCGCCCTCGCAAGCAGACGTAGTAGTATAAACCTCTCCGTTGGAGAGCCTCATATGTTTAGCCAGATTCATAGCTACCTCTTTTAAATTTTCAATATTTGGCGGGTTGGCGACGCAGGAATATGCGTAAGGATACAAGACTTGCTGAGAATACGAGTGGAGGTCAAGATATGCGATGAAGTTAGCACCGTTGTCCGTCTCGTTTCTAGCCCAATCCGCTAGTTGAGCTGCTTCGACCGCCTGGAAGGGCTGGTCACCACCGTAACTTTCGGAACATGGTTCACTCTGATGCTGGGCGGCATCCCATCGGTAGCCGAAGGCGTGGTCCAGGTCGAATCCAGGACAATATTGCATCTTGGTGCGCTGCCTAGACTTGCGCCACAGGCGATCGACTTCCCAAGTGTACTCGTACCCATCGGGATTTAGGACGGGGAGGAAGACAATGTCAAAATGTTCAAGAATCTTGATTATCATCGGATCTTCGTCAATAGACCTGATGAAGGACCACGCGACATAATTTACTGTGCTCGTCGATATCCACTCCCGCGCGTGAATACCACCGGTAATGAGAATGGTATCCTTACGTCGATCTGAGCCATCCGCCGTCACACTACTAGATGGTATGCCTATCCTCAATCCTGGTATATCGCGCCCTTCGTAGGATTTTCCAATGCTGATCATCCGAACGAGACCACGGCCTCTAAACATAGAATCAAGTAGCTTCATCCAGGTAGTAATAACCGAGAGCGGCTGGTAATCGTGAAAGAAAATATCATCAACACCCCGCCTCTTAGGCGCGGGGATGTCATTGGCGGGGGTGATGCCTCGGTCATTGGAGAGAGATCGGACGATTGAGTGGGAGGAAGCGTCGGACGGATATGTAGCAGCAACAGCGCGAGCTAGGTCGGGGATCAAGATAAGATGATTGTCTTGCAAAGAGGGTGGCAGGATGCCCATCAATGGCCGGATGCGACGAGCTTCGATGCGTATATCGGTATAATTATCAGTAAAAACCCAAACATCGAGCAACATCTGATCAATAGCCTTCCTTAGAGCTGCCTCGTGTGTGTTTGTCGACACATTGAACCGTATCACAACCTCGTCTTCATATCTCTGTAAATTATTGAGAAGCTTCGGATGGGTATGAAGCCATTGGGGTAGACTCTTTCTAGACTTCTTTGAAGCCCATGCGAAAGGGAGGTCGAGTAGGCGAGTGAAATATGAACGACCATTATGGGCTTGAGACGGAGCGACCCGAGGAAGGCTTGTAGCACTGGAGGGGAGGGATATCGTGAGGATTAGGAGCAAGACGAGTACAAGAAACTGGTGAAAAAGAGAGTTGGAGCCCATCATGACAACTCTTTAATAACGGGAAGCACGAGTTAACGCGTGACGTCGTGGTACACAGAACAGAACATACTATGTAAGAAATAGAGCACCCTAGTAGGTAGTTAATGGCCGTACCTGGCTTAAAATTGAAGTTTGGGACGGCTGCCTGCCTTACCGGGTACCTAGGTGGTAGGGTGGCGAATAGACTAGCTTAAAGTAGGTACCAAGTAGGTAACTTCAAGATACCTAGGTACCTAGGTAGACTTTGACCGTTTCATTTGATAATATGCAAGGCAAGAAGGTACCTAGGTAGGTAACTACACACATAGTATAGGTATTCTCTATGAGGTACGTACAAGACATAATGATTATAATAGGTACCTGTTCAGTTTAAGGAAAATCTATGAACATCCCAGTACCATATAAGTCTAAGGTATTCCTTAACAATACCAAATTTTGATGTTTTCGTGATAAGAAATCCTTCATAATATTTGTAGTTTGTAACTTTATTCTGATAGGGTAGGTCCGTATGTACTTATGTAGATAGGTACCTACTTACCTACCTAAATACGAAGTACATGTAGGAAACGAAACGAAAGGTTCCCTGCTTAGAGTACTAAGTATGTAGGTACCTGTTTAGAAGAATGGGACCGTTGATCTCTATCCAATTTGTCGGGTGGAGGTAGGTAGGTCTAAGTACCTATATGTAGATACCTAGGCTACCTAGCCTACTTGCATATCATATAAATCGACTTTGGGGCTCTCGGCGGGGAGGAGGGTCCCAGGAACTTGCACTACCTACCTAGGTACCTACACTACACTAGGTAGGTAGGAACCTAGGAACCCATATAGAAGGCCCCCAAGGGGTCCTAACCAACTTCCAAGGTTTTATTCTTTCTACAAACCTACCTCAGAAATAGTAACCGAACATATTACCACCAACAAAGTACCGGTAGCCCCAAAACCTGTACATCTATGTACGCATACCAGTCTCGATGGGATCCTATTGATCGATCGATTGCTGACTGATATATCAATTCAACCCAATCCGATTCTGCGACCATATAGCCACTAGCAAAAACCTGACTTGTCAGGGTAATAGCACTCACATTCACTTGCACTCGTGCTTTGCTGACTTCCAAGCCTTCTCAGTCAGTTTAATGTCCTAGGTCTGACAGAACCGGCGACAAGAAGCCGTCGAAAAAGATTCCAAGATTCCTCTATCCCCCCTTAGAAGGATCCAACTTCATCCACCTCCATATCGCCTGCCCCCTTCGTAACCTACTTCATAACAATGGGTATTCGCCATTGCAACTCTTAACGTGATGACCATCGGCTATTGCTGCTGCCATATACATCATCGCAATCTGAACGCTCAGCCAGTCTCATTTATAGGTAGACATCACGGCATCCTCCATCACAATGCCATTCCTACGCCGTCGCGGTGTTATGGCCAGCGACACCGACATGAGACGGCACACGATTCTAGTCGACCCAGCGCCTGGCACCCCTAAGCCGCTTTCGCGCAAACCTCAGCCAGAGTCCTTGCTTAGCCCCGACGCTACCATAGGGGATGGAGAAGAGTTGAATGATAGCACCCCGAGCGGGAATGGCGAGGGTAACAAGTCTTCGGTCGACACGGTCACCACGTCTGCTTCGGCTTCCATGTTCCCGGGCAGGGACAGCGAAGATCCATATAATCGTCCAGAGTCACCTCCCATCCAAGACGAATCGCCGAAGCATCGGAGGTTTAGCATGCTGAGATTTCGCAATGCTTCTGATTCCCAATTATCAGCTCGATTAAAACAACAGCTACAGGCTGAAAAGCTGCCACCTATGCCACAGCGTAAGTTGATTTTAACTTCTTTCAACTCTCGGTCTCGGCTTGAATTTCCCACCTTAAGATTCCTTCGCTTACCTTGTGTTATCCCATCTAGCTCCTTCCATCATCACGACTGCGCCGACTATGGATATAGATATGCAGCCTAAGAAACAGCCTCGTATGAAAATTCCCATACGAATGCGCCGGTCTAGTGACCTCCCCAGAAGCGACCTGGAGTTCCCACCAAGATTCATGAATCCCCCAATCCCTTGGAAAGATAAAAGAAAGACTATGAACGAGCGAACGACGTCATCTTCGAGCAAACAGACAGTGACTTTTGAAGAACCTTCTAAGCCTGGAATATTGAGTAGAACGCATACTAATGCTGATGACCAAAACACTGCTTTGGCTCCTCCTGTGGAACGTCTGTCCGAATCGTCTAGATCGGAAAGTAGCCTAAATGAGCATTTCATACCTACGCAACAGGCTGCATTAAACCCGACATCATTCTTCCGTCTTCGCCGCAAGCAGAAACAACCTGAACCCCTTTTCCCCTTGGCACATCTCCCTCAGAGATCCAAGACGCCCGCACTGTCTGGGACAACTTCCTCTGTCCCACGTACTTCGATCTCTTCGCGTCCTTCTAACGCTACGACCGACCCCTCCCGCCCATCCACAGGACATGATGAATCAACGCCATTGGCTTCTCCCTCCCACGCTACGGGCTACCTCGGGAAGTCTTCGGGGTCACCAGCCACAGCATTATTCAAACCCTCGTCGCGGAACTCTGGGCAGTCGTCCCCAACAAGAGTACATCTGACCCTCAGGGGAAGGTCTTCGACAATGAGCTCCCTTGGCGAGAGTTTTCTCGATGACCGCCAACACCCAGGAACCACCCGTACCTCGTCCTCTACCGGCCGTAAAAGTTTCGGCGATCTTTTAGGACTCAGCCGTATACGGCAGAACCAAGATAGCTTGCGACATGGGAGCCTAACGCCGGCAACTCCAGGCTCTAATACTTCGAAGAACAATTCACTGCAACTGAATAGGGAACCAGTTGTCCTACCGGAGCGCCGGGAGGATGATACGCCGGCCAAGTATCTAGCACGTCTTGAGGAAGTGCTTAATCGTGGTGTTATCGCTAGTGCTTTATCTAAAGGAAACGACTCATTCTCGGCGGCTGTGCTAAGGAGTTACATGCGGACCTTTAGTTTTTTTGAAGAGCCTATGGATATGGCCATTCGAAAGCTCTTGATGGAGGCTGAACTCCCCAAGGAGACCCAGCAGATCGATCGTTGCCTGCAAGCCTTCGCGAATCGCTACCACGAATGTAATCCTGGGATCTACTCTACTCCTGATCAAGCTTATTTCATAGCCTTTTCCCTTCTTATATTACACACGGATGTGTTCAACAAAAACAACAAGTACAAAATGCAGAAAGCCGACTATCTAAAGAATACTCACGGGGAAGGCATTTTTGACGATGTACTCGAGTGCTTCTACGACAATATCAGTTACACGCCGTTTATTCATGTGGAGGATGATCTTGCCCTGAGCGGCGATCGAGCCGGCAGTCTGAGATCAAAGAAAAAAATCATCTTTCCGAACAGTACGACGACGGAGACGATACGGAGGTCGAAAGATCCAATCGACCCCTATACACTAATTATAGACGGCCGACTAGATACGCTCCGCCCACCCCTGAAGGACCAGATCCCACTAGAGGAACATTATAGTTATCTAGGCACTGCTAAAGATCTAAACCTGAAAGAGCTGCAGAAGACATTCTTCAAGACCGGGGTTCTTCAGATCGTATCAGCGCGGTCCCGCCCAGACGCTTTTATGACGGAGAAGACGGCAAATAATCCCCAAGAAGCGCATCCCGGTATCGTGGATATCAAGATCACCAAAGTCGGACTGTTATGGCGTAAAGATCACAAGAGAAAGAAGACACGCTCGCCTTGGCAGGAGTGGGGAGCAATTCTTACGGGTGCCCAACTATACTTCTTTCGCAATACGGCATGGGTTAAGAATTTGATGCATCAGTATGAAATGCACGTCAAGTTGGGGCATGATGGGATCCCACTCATATTTAATCCACCTATTGAGCAATTCAAGCCTGATGCTCTAATGTCAACTCATGGCGCCGTCGCTCTGTGGGACGACAGCTACAAGAAGCACAAGAACTCATTTGTGTACGTAAGACACGGAGGGCTCGAGGAGGTGTTGCTGGCTCAAAACGAGGAGGACAGAAACGATTGGCTCGCCAAATTGAATTACGCTGCCGCATTCAGAACGTCCGGTGTACGAATGCGAGGAGTCGTAGGCGGTAACTACGAGGGTCAAAGTCGGCGTGCCATCAGGAGGTTAGACAGCACCGATGCAACTCAGCTGATTCAAACGCCCAGCGGAGAAGTTAGCATCAACCGGAGCCGTATTGATCACCAGATGGCTCGAGATATCCTCGTCGCTCGCCGTGAAATAATACGTAAGACGGTTGACGAAGCTGACGAAAAACTTCAACACGCACAGAGGCATCTCGAGACGCAGTTGAGGAATGCCAGGCACCTATTAATCTTAGCCCCAATTCAGGACAAGACCAGAGACCAGGTTCGAGGAGGTGCCGCCAAGATTATTGCCCAGTTGAAGTGGTCCCGAACCGAAATTTGGAGACTGAAATGTCACCGCGATATCCTTGCCTTAGATCTCGAGGAGGAGAAGGACGTCAATGGTGAATTGGAGGAGGAGGATGGGCTTGAATATAATCCGTCTGTTGAAAAGCCCATTCCCTCGGACAAGGACTCGAAAGCCAGTCCTCCGAGGACCCAACAACAGAGTCCACTTTCGCTCTCTCATACTTCCGAATCGTTAAATCAGATAGATGGAGATTCGCCAGGGGTGGAGGATTTTCAAACGCCCCCAACTAGTGCTACCGACACGTTGTTCCCGAATGGTCAGCCTTCGCGGGAGGTGCCTCCTATCGGCTCTGATCATCTTGGTCTCAGGAAAACATCAGTCTCCAGCGCCGCGTCCTCGTCGAAACTAGTCGCTGCATCTACACCACCCCGAAAAGCGTCAAGCCCAGGCATTGGGCAGGACACGGATGCCATTGACGAACAAACTGAAGATGACGAGGGCGAACGGCACATCCTTGAGCAGGCTGGCCTTCTTGAGAGTGAATCTATTCGCTCATCAGGCCACAAGCGCAGTTCCTCGGGCAAGGCTCACGACGATAGTCCCGATCGGCCTAAACGTACAAGTGTCGCTGGCTCAGACAAGGACGTCCTCGATCGAACCAAGATGCGCCGCAGCCTCCAGCGCACACTTAGGGATGGTACAGGTCACTTGTCACATCACCGCAGCAGGAAAGGCAAGGACTCTGCGTCGAGTGGTGGTATGTCGGATGAAACTGTTCGGGAGAACGAGGTCCTCATCCGTGGCACCGGTAGCTTTACCGTACACGGTAAGAAGGCCTCTGTTATCAATTTTGGTAGCGAACTGCAGAACATGTCAACCGATGAGCGTATGAGACAACGTAAGCAATCGTACCAGAGTGATGATCATGGCTTAGGTTCTCCTTCCAGTATCGACGATTTCCACTCCGTCCTCGGCGATGCCCGGGAGCGGATTGATCGGCGAGGATCGGGTGCTAGCGCTAGCACGGCAACGGCTCGCTCCTTCCGCGAGCTGCACCGGAAATATTCATCATCAAGGGCTCACCGCTTCACTGCGACGGGAGGCTTAACAGTTCCATCTGATGAGGATAGCGACGCAGCTGTGAGCTTCTCGGATGGTCGAAGGTCGCCCTTGCCGCCTTTGGACGACGAAGATGAAACTCCGGATATGGATCTACCAGCACAGGCTCGGTTCTATACACCGGAACCCCCTAGTTCCCCTATCCTACAGAAGACACCGGAAACGGATGAAGAAAGTGACGAAGAGGCAACTCAGGAGATAGAACGGCTGCCTAGTCCCGTAATTCAAACAGTCAGTGCGTAGTATATGCAGATGGTCGCGAATCAGGATGTTCTAGCAATTGCTTCGGTTTCGATGAAAGGATTTTGCAACCACCGTTGCGTTGGAGTTTTTAGAGGTCGGCTCAGCAGGCAAACTGGAAAGGCACTCGAATTGCAAGCACTCGAAAGAGATGACGCGACGTAATATGTACTGATAGAAAAGGGCATCATTGCTCGAAAAGGAAAGAAGCTTCGAAACAGCCTGCCGGTATTAGGTACTTCATTGGGAAGTCCCTGAAGGAGTCTAAGCGTCGTGGTAATGCTGTATATACATGGGACATTCAGCAGCACTCATTTATGTCTAGATTCAAGCTCATGTGTCGTATTCATACATATGTCCCACCGCAGTGTGAATTTTGTACCCGCCTTGGGATAGATAGATAGTTATGCCGTTTTGGCGCCCGACTGACGTGCGTTGAAATATTATTTTAAGACCTAGAGTAGTTTACACCGGCCATTAGATCATTCCTCTCTATGATCCCATATTCCTCGATACTATCTCCGTCTTACTTTTTGCCCTTCTTCTTCTTTTTCCCTGCCTGAACGCCTGATGCCTTCTCTACCTTTACGGCCCCGGCCCCGCCCACCAGCTCCAGCGTCTCTTCTTCCCTGACGATACCTCCCTGGGTGATTTCTTGAGCTCGCTTCCTACCCTTCTTCCCCTTTGGCCTATACGTGCTGCGGTCGCGAAGAGGCAGCCACCGTTCCGGGTCAGGCTGCTTACCCTCTTCGTAGTTCTTAGGCAATCGCTTCTTCCGGCGGCGCTTTGTAGCCCTTTCGGGCTCTCTATCTGCCGGTCTCTTCTTACTGGTAGATGCAGAAGCTGGAATTGAAGCGACACCGGCGTTGACAAGCTCCTGGGCGTTGACCCCGGCAGTAAGCTTCTCCACAGGTGTGATGCTCTGCAGATATGGCTCGATCTTGGCATAATCGTCGTTTGCAAATGATGCCACGAGCCCTGCGACTGCAACTGGGTCCTTTTCGGACCTGGCTACTAGAGTTTCGAACGTTTCTCCTGCCGAAGCGATATCTTCGCGATTGGAGGACCTAAGTAGTTCTACACCAGCCTCTCGTAGGAGCGACGCGGCAGACTCTTTCGCTTTGGAACGCCAGTACGTGGAGGCCTTTGCTAGTTCGGCGCGGATGGAATTCTGCCGTCCCTGGTGTCGATATAATGCTACGGCCACGGCCACGAGGCCGGGCGCGAACCGTACGTCCTGGTATTCAGGAGTCGACGCTACTTCAAGACGCTTAAGAAAGGCGTCTAGAAGACTCAGAGCCGGTGCAGGATTGTTCACCTGCACGTAGAGCTGAATGATAGTCAATAGAAGCCCAATATCAGTTGGCCGTTTTTCAAGTAGGGGCAGGATTTCCTTGAGAACGTTTGTACCAGTCTGCATATGAGTATAGGCTGCAGTGCTGATAACCCCGAGACCTGCGATCTCCACTGAGGCTGTAGGAGGTGGGCTCTTTAGGATTAGTTTTGAGGTAGATGACTCGATGCCATCGAACTTCTGCATTTGTAAATCCAGAGCATATCCATTACGTCGTAAGACAGACGTTTGGTACTTGAAAAGTCTGTCGCTGTCGGATAACTTGGTAGTCGACTGGAGGAGGCGTTGTGTAAGGAAAGGATTCCTTCCCACTATGCCGATCGCAACCTGGTTGTTCTGCGCAACAGCTCTCGTTGGCGCCTCCGGGATCCTAGCGAATGTTAGCGTGCGACCATCAAGAAATGATAAAGAATTTTCTCTCACTCGGATGGCACTATGGACCTGTGCAGAGTCGCTGCCTCTACTTCCTTGCCCAGCCTGGTGAGGACGTAGGCGTGTTGGACGATGATGGGGAGAAGCTCGGCCTTCTTCTCGTCGGCAGATAAATCTTCGCTAGCTTCACAGAGGTCTTGCGCACGCTTGAGGAAAACAGACGCGCGAGAGAAGTCGCCTCTTGCGATGCAGGTGCAAGCAGCGTTATATGCGGTTTCGAAAGCTTCGAGATGATCGCGCGATGGCTGTCTCTCCTGTTCTTCCAGTATATTTCCGAGGCCATTCCACTCGAGCTGAGCACTTGTAGCTAAAAAGTTGATATTTAGGTCGTTTTCCTCGCCAGGCAGGCCACCTGATCCTTGGGAGAGATGGCGATAGGTGTCGGCAGCAACTGAGAACTTCTCGCCACGGTAGGCAATCTGAGCAGCGAGATGACGAAAGGCGCGAGATGATTTAGAAGTATTCGAAGCTGTCTCGAGAGCTTTCTCTGCATCCTCGAGCTGGCCAGACTTGTAAAGCGCATACGACTTTTCGAATAGACATTCCTTCTCTAGGCTGTCCCCGCCTTCGGCTATGGCTCGGAGGGCGTCATCGAAGCGATCTAATTTTAAAAGGGCGACGACGCGAGTTTGTTGGGCATCTGTGTCTCGCTTGGAGGCTTTAATTGCCGCGTTTGCAGCTTTCAGGATCTCATCATGGTCTTGAATAGTCGATGCCCGGAGGAGTGATGTGAGGTTGGCCGCGGGATTCGCCATGACCACGATGAGGATTGTCAGCCTGTAGTAGCTACTTTTAACTGAAGGTCTGGCAGGTTTGGGCGGGACTTTGATGTCCCAAGGCTGCCAGGATGAATACCTACCTAGGTAGGTAATATGTGGTGAAGTCTTCAAGGTGTTGGTGTTTGTGGTAATAATTGTTAGTAGTGGTGGTGATAATTGCTGGTAGTGGTGGTGGTGGTGGTGGGGCAGTGGGGTTTGTTATTGCCAAGCACTACCTAGGTATTACATGGTGTATGTAGTTAGGTACCTACATGTAGGTATCTTGGAGTAACTTTGTAGGTAGGTACCTAGGTACCTATCCAGTTTTTTTATCTCTCCTTTATTATATCTTATCTTATCGTACAATTTCTACTTACATAACCAGCTATTAATACCTCCTACATTCTCTGGGAAGTGCTTATAAAATCAATGGTTTAAGAACAAACAGTGCATTTGAGATATTTTGAAAATCCTTCTAAGAAAAACAACATCATCCTCATTAATCACTTATTACATCAGAAGTTTAGGCACCTGAACCGTGCTACTTGGATATTCTTTCGACCGTAAAGTAATATGTATTCTCGATAATAGTAGACATAAGCTACTTTAGGTGGTTTACGAGTTGAGAGCTATAGCAGCCTCATTCTGCCTAGAGCATATAAAGCAGTTAGCATCAAAGAGAGACGATAACGGTGACGCTGAACTTGGTAGCCGAATAATAAGACGTGATGTCTTTGCCATGTTCAGAATGTTCAGTCTCTCATTTATCCACGATGTGTCTTACCGGTGATCTCGAGAGAAAAGGGCACGTGGCTGTTAGTGTTAATAGATATAATTGTCTCGTCGGCCTTTTTCCCGAGGCGGGGAATTATGGTAACAATATAGGTATAATACTTACCTGTATTAATACATAAGTAGTAATGACAATCGACAATCCGAGCTGGTAAAACATTACATAGTAGAAGGTAAAATATAGCTTATTTACATCAGGTACCTCCTAGGTAGGTAGCTTATCGAGGAAAAGTAGAAGAATATTCATCCCTATTAAAATTAAACTAAAGTTTACCGCCTGAACCAGACGAGGTGAACAGGATAATAAAAGGTAGTTATATGTAAGTAATAAATAAAATAAAGGGACGAAGCACCTATATCATACCTATGTACCTAAGTACCTAAGGTAGGTAGTCTAGTGTAATCTAATACCCGTTTACTTGGGCTATTAAGCAGGCTTAAGAGGGAATTACATATTATGTACGAGGTAGTAATACATTAGACGGTATCCTTGTGGAACTAGAACGTTCTCGGCGTGGGGGGATCGCGCAGGGTTGATAACCGCTACTACGTACCGTATTAGTGTATGCACGGAATAGTATGTCGCCCACACTTCATAGTATGATGGTGCTGAGGAACGTGCGCAATTATGCCCTAAGTATACACACGGCATATGCATTAATGATTACCTGCTTAGATCCATATTATGTAGATAGGTAGGTAGGTGCCTACCTACCTTGCTGGAGCCTCTTGTGTGATGGCAATGGTGATATCCACTAGGTACCTAATGATGGATGGAGGGTGAAGGTAACTCACGTATCTACCATGGAGAAAAGGTGTTGTCTACCTGTAGGTAGGTACCCTACATGCCTACCTAGGTATATCTACATCTACATCTCCATCTAGGTACCTACCTATATACATCTACAAACCTATAAGGTACCTAAGGTACCCCTAGGTGCCCAGGTAGGTGCCCAGGTGGGTGGTGGGTATGATAGTACCACAATGCAAGGAGCAGGCTGGTAGGCAGGCATTTAAGGTTTATGGTCTTGGTTCGGTTTTAAGTCTACCTGCCTAGGTACCTAAGGTATTAAATGCCTACCTACCTAAGTAATTCAACTTCGGAATCAACCATTGAGACGGTATTACGCAACGTATTTGATGGATTAGTCTATTTATTGCATCATCCCATCATCCCATCATCCCTCGTTGTTCCCCTCGTGGGGCACAGATAGGAACAACATACTTGATGATGCTTCCTTTCTAACAGCTATATTCGTGTAGACTCGTGGTATTGAGCGAGTTTAACGCTGACGTTAGTTTCAGGATTGCTGACACCTTTAGGGAGATCATTCCTGAATCTCTCTCTCACTTGTGGTACCTAGCTAGGTACCTAGGTAGACTACGGTCACCGTTACCTGGGTCGGTTAGACAGCCGTCAGTTTAGGTCAGCAAGGCCGCTTTTACGCTTTTACATCCAGGCAAACAGCCTGCAAGCACATAAGCAACTTGAAAATATCAGGTAGACACCTACTATGCGCTATGTAATACAGGTATCCGCCAGTATACCCGCCAAATTGAAAATAAACCTTACCTAATAGGTAGCATATAAATGCATACCTACCTCATATTGTAAGGTACACACCGGTTTATACCTGGGTACTATCATAGGTATATATTGGGTGGAGGGTAGGATGATTGATTACCTAAGTACATACTCACCGGTCAGCTTTCATCACTTCTCATTTACTATATATACCTTTCTAGCTGCACTTATAGTGGCAATAGCCTCTTCTACATTAGGTAAGGTAGTATACACTAGTAAGACGACATTAAAGAAAATTGTTGTACCTAGGTATGGGTTGCGGTTACATTTTGGATATACTATATTTTATTTTATATACATATGTATGTATGTAAGAGGAACATGTATCTATTCCAGGAGACGTATGGGATGAGATACAAATAGGAACAACCGACCCAATCAGAGATGCCAAGATGTTATCGTCCTAGCTTAAACCTTCCCGTGTCTCCTTATCAGCCCAAAGAAAGGAAAAAGGGGGGGGTGGTAGAAGAGAGAGACGGGAGAGAGAAAGGGAATACCTACCTGTATACCTACCTATAATACCTGGTAACCCCCACGCAAGAGCGAGTCAACCTTAGTCCACATTGGCACATCCCGCCCCGTTCGAACCTCCGTACCTTGGTAATACATACCCCTACTATGTACGTAAAGAACCCGCGGCAAATCCATGTGGCATTGTGGCTTTTACATACTTCCTCTTTCGCCTACAATCATTGTATGTGATCACATCTCTGATAATTGATTCGAGTCGCAGCAAAGGAAATGCGGGCCATCTCCAAGTTCTTTGCATATACCTAACACATAGCACATAGCACATACCCACATGTCAAATCTTCATACATATTTATCTACCTTCCATCCATCCACCCATCCATCCATCTATCTACCTATCTAACTATCCAGGTATATATCTGCCTAGGTCGTATACTACATACATACATACATATGGGTACCTATTATATGATAGGTACGGTCGCCAGTGCTGCTGCTTCTTCCTCCCACGCTCTCTGCTGTACATACCTAGTATCTCTCACTCCCTCCATGGAGAGGTCTGCCTTTTTTCCCACATTATCCCAGAGCTAACGCAAATATTTTTATCTTCCGATTCGGGCCTATTCGGCCTCATAAGTTGGCAAGACTGTGGGCACTCTACATAGCATGAGCGAATCTGTTCTCATGTCTATACTCAACTCACAACAATAATAACAACCTGCCCGCACCGCAGCTGGGCTACCATCCATCC
Source organism: Jackrogersella multiformis (assembly GCA_902806575.1). Classification (NCBI taxonomy): domain Eukaryota; kingdom Fungi; phylum Ascomycota; class Sordariomycetes; order Xylariales; family Hypoxylaceae; genus Jackrogersella; species Jackrogersella multiformis. Next base: position 1,188,916 of record CADCXD010000005.1, on the reverse strand, counting down.
ATCCATCCATCTACCCATCCACTCATACACCCATCCACCTATCTATCCTCCTCCGTCTAATAAGAGTAGAGAATAAGGACTGGGCGATCCGAACTGTGCCGGACCCTCGTAATCCTTGCGCGGACGCGGGCGCGGTATCTGATATCTCGACCCTTTCTGGCCTATCGGTTTATCTGCAGCGGATTCCGTTTGGAACACATCCGTCCGCGCATTTCGTTCATACGGTTGGCCCAAGCAACTCCCTTCGACTCTCTCTCTCTCTCTCTTTTTCCTTTTTTTTCTTCGGTTTTTTTTTTGTTTGTTTGTTTGTTTGTTTGTGGTATCGACTTGTTATTATCCATAAGGCATACCTCTCCCTTCGGTGATCCGATACATATCCTGTACTTGTTATCTACTACCAAAGCAGGACGCCCACGCTCGCTGCTACGTATATCAGCCTCCACTAGGCCACTGGCCAGCTTCTGGCCTCGAGAGCCGCGGGCAGCTTGATAACAGATTGTGGGACCCGGTCTCATCCATCAGCATACCACCAAAAGCCGCCTCCTTTATTATATGAACTAGGGATCCCACCTGCTTCTCTTTTCATCACTCTATTATCTCCTGAGCTAGATACTCGAGAACCACGTTTCCACACGCTCGTGAACAGACCCAAATCTTACCCACTGAGAGTCCGGTGTATGGGTGCCTCATGAGTCGTTCCATGGACCAAATAAAACCCTCTAACCAGCACTTGTATTTCACGCGTTGCCTCCGATAGTATTAATTGACTTCGGCGTGTCTTGCTGCTCGTACTCAACATAACCTGGCCCCCCGCTCTTGGGTGGCCTCGAGGAGAGGCCTCGTATTCTAAAGGCGTCCTTTGGTCATAGGCTTGTTTCCTTACAACTACTACAACAACGAACATGTCTGTTCCCTCGTCGCAATCTTCTCAGGTTGAGCCTGTGGCTCCTAAACAGCACGTGGATGAGAACAAGCTTCCCAGCGGCCAATGCCGATACATCTTACTAAACCCGGAGATTAAGGGGCAGCGCTGCGCTTGTGTCGTCTTCACCATCAACCGGTCCTTACCAGGCGTCACCTGTGACTGTGGTCATCTTTCGTGTTATCACATCCAGTCCACCGAACCACCTCCAGATAAGAGTGAGGTTGACACACTTCGACGGCGAATAAAGCTACTCGAAGAGCAGCTAGACAGAGAAAATGACGGGGGTCTTGGTAGTGCATTAGGCAGTGTCGTTCGGCGTTTGGGAGATCTAGAGGAGCAGGTTGAGAAAAATAGAGACGAGACAGATCAGGAAGTAAAAGGCTGCTACAGAAATGTCGATCGTGTGTGGCAGTCCGTCGCTCAGCTCGAAAAGCGACAAACTAGATACGAGGACCGCCTTCTTATGTTTGACGAACGCTTAGATGGCCATGACGACACGCTGCATGGCTTAGGCGACAGGCTCATGGAGTTTGACGAGGCATCTATGGTGCTTGAAGAGCGCGTAGATGTGTTGGAGGAACAGGATAACCCCCGTATTCCTTTCCGCCGGCGCAGGCGAAGGTCTACGTCCAGCTCGGAAGAGTCAAAAAACGACAAGCGGGCTGTAGCACGGCGATTCCGCCAGCTAGGCAACCGCGATCATAGTGCTACAGCGCATTCCGCATCCACTTCGGTTCCGGACTCTCTCTGTGAGGCTCCCAAAGATGGCCCAGTGGAGGTGATAGGATCATGGACTGTGCACGTCTCTCTCCTTCCGACGGCGTCACAGCCATTCCCCTTCGAGAAGGATACAAATGCGTACAAGCGGTGCCTATCCCGAGGTCTTCATCAGATGATTGCTGTCGGGGGAACAGATGGCGAGTCCTTCGTAAAGGCCGTGACCAAGGCTTTTGGCAGCCTCCTTCGAGGTAGAGATTGGGTTCCGCTGCAGGCTCGACTCTGCGATGCCGTGACATTGCAAGGCCTTCCTATGCTCAGACCCCTAGACCCAGCTCTAATCGGCACGAACTATGACCTCGACTTTCTACGTAAATACTGTGCCGTGTGCTGTCCAAACGGCAAGGTGGAATCTATGTACATCGCCATGCTGTCAGACACGTTCTCGTGGCAATTTCTTAGGAGATCGCCGTGTTATCTTGAAGGCCTCGAGGAATGCTGGGCTTACGATCCTCTGCTCGACCCAAACGACAACTTCGAAGACAACAACGGTGACACGGGAGATGGGCGTTCCGCCGGAGAGATTGTGCCGCCTTTGCCGTCTTTGAAGCGTCCAGCTTCAGAAATGTCGCGGACGCCGAGTTTGAGTTCGATTTCGGCGAATGAAGGAAATGACAGCTCTCGACAAAAACTACCACGAACGACTTGTATTCAGGCAGCTATGGAACTTCGTAGACGAGGAGTGGAGACGGCTTAGATTTGACAGTTGGATATACCATATAGAGCACGAAGAAGTGCGGATAGACAATAGGAGGGTGATTTTCTTGTTGCTTTCTTTTGGGAGTGAGGCGCAAACAGATGGCTGGGAAGAAATACCAAGACGCTTCGAAAGTACGACTGTTCTCCCCTACCTTCATACAACCAACTCGGGGGGAAACGTATGGATTACAGCATCATACGTACCCCTAATCCTACTTACCGGATATCTGTTTTCTATAACGTAGTGACGAGGAGTGATAAATACCCTCGAGGTACATTGGCCTAGTAGAATGTTCCAAGAAGCAAGTTGGGAGTCTCGAATAATAAGCACCTAGACGAGAGGATAAGATGGGGATGGGAAATATATTCAGTCGGATAGAAGGGTGGAATATGGATCAACCGGTGAAGAATGTTTAGGGGGGGGGAGAAAAACCCCTTGCGGTCCAACCGTCGCAAGCCCAACAAGCCGCACAAGGCAAGGCAAGGCAAGGCAAGGCTGTTTGATCGGTTTCATATACTTACATGTACCACAGTGTATACATGTTATATATGCACATATCCCATAATATTTTTGAGTCTATCCTATATTTCATGACATCTTTAGCGAGCAGATTTTGAAATCTAACTGCCTACCAGGTAGGTATTCAAGGATGGAAAAAGAGGAGAAGCATGTTGTTATCTTTCATTAGGAGGTAGGTGCAATTAACATATTAGAGCTTCGGCTGCTCCGATTTATAATACTCGGTCCAACCTAGGTACCGTACGGAACGCCGGTGTACCCTAGGTACCTAGGTATGATAGGTACCAGGTATATAAGCCACTTGTTCCTTCCGAAGTTATATGCCTACCTCCTACATGTAGGTACTGCCTAGGATGTATCCTGCTTTACAAAGATTGGAAACTGTGTCGTAGGAAGGTCCACGTGAGGCGAGTAGGTGAGTACCCAGGTAGCTAGGTAGGCAAGTACATACATACTTTGTAATGGATTTGTCTATGCACGTACCCATTGAGGAAGCCCCCACCTTAAACCACCTGCTTGTATGCGGGGATAGGTAGTTAACTCGCTACGTATACCTATACATAGGTACCTTTTTAAAGCTTCAGCCTCCTTCACCAATCACATCCATACCCACCTGCACATAAGGTAGGATAGGTTGGATACATGTACCTACAACTGGATGCCATTCTAATACCAAATGCTGCAAATATCCTTCCCTTTACATCTATTATCTCTCAGCCTACCAATATCTTGACGATCCTATTTATTCTACCAACCAATTCGGACCCTAATCTAGAAGTTTCGTCCCATTGCGGATAGTATCATAACTACCTGATCGCATCGCATCGAGCCAACCTACTCGTCAACGAGCTATAGTAGCAGAAAAAAGAAAAAAAATCGACTCCGATTTCGCCTTAATCAGCCGTGGCCCTTTCTCCTTTTTGTAGCTAGCGTACCTTACGCCTTACAACACTCTGGTTCCTTTCATTTGATCCATCCTTCAACTGTCAAGAACAGGGCATATCTCATATCGCAACGAGACACGATGGACACGATGGATCTCGACGTCGAGATGGACGTAGATGTAGACCTTGTACCTGACGAGCCTATAATTCCCGAGTCCGAGCTGCAAGATGCCCCTGTAGGCTCAATTTCTATTGCACATCTAACTCGACCCAGACGAGATGCTAATACATGTTTTCTAGGGCTACCGTTCACCTGGAGAAGTAGATGACCTAGTTGACGACGATGAAACCCTGATACCTGGCAAGATCCATATCAAAGGTCTTGATGTTATGAATCCCGAAGACGTCAAAGCTTACATCGCAGAACACTTCTCAGAAGGATCCGTGGAGAAGATAGAATGGATAGATGATTCTTCTGCTAACCTCTTATTCGGTTCGGACGAGACTGCAGCCCGCGCCCTCGGCTCCCTGGTAGGCGAAGACGTCGCCCAGCTTCCCTTGTGGAAACTAATATACGCCAAGCCTTTCTCCAAGAAACCAGAAGTCACATTACAAGTACGATTAGCTCTAGCGACCGACAGGAAGCAGACAGGCGCTGCGTCGAGAAGCCGATTCTATCTTCTAAACCCTGAATACGACCCAGAAGAGCGGCGGCGGCGGAGCGAGGGTCGGAAGTATCGCGACCGAGACGGCGATGGCTATACTCGCAGGCGAATGAGGGAGTCTCGGTACCAGGAGGCCGATGATCAATTCGACGTCAGTCTTTATGACGACGATGAAGCTACGTTATCTAGTCGCGCATTGCAATCACGATCTCACCGCAGGCGATCATACACATCAGATACGAACGAGAACAGACTAGGCAGGGACTCATATCAGAATGACAACCGTGGCAAGGAATTGTTTCCTGTCAGCCCGAATAGCAGGAATGGGCCTCAGCGGCAACGGTCAGCTTCTCCCCGCAACCGAGACGGCGACGAAACTATGAGTGACACGGCGAACGGCGGATCGGCAACTCGAAACCGTGACAGAGCACGCGAAATCAAGAGTCGTCTCTCTCGTAGTAATCGGACCAGGGAGCTTTTCCCGGAAGTGTCAGCTACGGGGGCGGGACGCCTCGGGGATGATGTGGAGGACACGAGTACTTTGCTAGCCAAAGGGATTATGCTGCCTCTAATGGATGGGACCAGTGACGAACGGACAACGGTGACACCGCGGAGACTCGAGGATAGGATCACGGTTCCGGGGAGGGAGAAACTGCCAGGCAGAGTATCTAGCGCAGACGGCACTAAGGGTTCGGGTTTCAATATCCGTGGCACAGCGAGCCAGAGGAGCATGGATCAGGGGTTTGCGATCAAAGGCAGTGCTGGAAAGTCGGCAAAGGAATTGTTTCCCGAAAAGCTTGGTATCAATTCCGGAAAGGAACTATTCGCTGATAGACTTGAGGGCAGGTCGAGACAGCGGCAAAGGGCAGGTGATCTGTTTGACTGATGAGGCGTGGATAGATACGATGATTTATTAGACACTCATCGTGACGTGAAACACGGACAGTTGTCGCTGTGTTGATCTTGTGCTATTAGTATATAGACAGTATCATTTCGCGAGTGCCTTAGAAAGAAAGCAAGAAAGGAAGAAAGATGAGACTTTCGAGAAGGGTGTGTGTGCGTTAGTCCAGCATTGTCCGAACTCAGCATCATTACTTGCAATTTCCCTATTATACCTTTTTATTTTATTTCATTTTATTGTTGTATTTCTAGGCTCTCTACAGGCAAGTAAATACTTTTATAAAGGTATGTTTACATTTAAACGCGTCATATGCGTCTTGTGGTAGATACCTATCTAGGTAGGTAGGGACAGCTAACCACGACTTCCGAACCAATCTACCAGTCAGCAGCCCATCGAGCTTTCCTTCCCATCACTCTGAGGTGGGCTCCTATTCCTATTCCTATTCCTATTCTCATCTCGTCATTCCCTTTTTTTATCATTTCTCTTTTCTCTTTCCCTTTTAAACATCATCTCTGCCTATGGTTATTTGTGTCTTCACTTCATAACTTTTCACCTCGTTCATACTCTCCATTAGAACTCGAAGAGATGTCCAACATGACTGACTTCAGTTGGTTCCGGCTCGGGCAACGTTCATGTACACCCAGCGCGCCCCGATCTCCAACACTACCCGAACTCTGCCCATCTCGAGTTCCCAGCCGTTCTTCCTTCTCTCCTAGACCCTTGACTGGCAGCAGTGATGCTACCGGTAGCTTGCTCATCCGCGAGAAAGATAAGATATGGTATAACCCATCACTAGACCAGATGGCCGAGGCCCTCCAGGTTGTGGTAATGACTCGGGGAGTACTACAGCCGATTCCTATTGAGTATAACTCGTACATTCTACATCTGATCGAAGGGTTCGCCGACGCCCGAGAGCGAATTTGTAAGGTTGACGCTGCTCGAACCGAGGCAAAACATTCGCTCGAGCATCACCTGCAACATTTCAAGTTGGTGGCCGACGAATGGCTAGAGCGCGAGTGTCAGTACAAATCCGAAATCAAAAGGCTTGAAGTCCTACTATCGAGAACATCCCGTGATGGACTAGAAGAAGTAGCCCTAGCCAGGACCAACAGTGTCATTGATAGAAATGGTCCCCAGGCGAAGCAGTTCACCTCTAAACTTAAGCGCCTCAGTACGAACAATACACAAGGCAAGTCATCTACTCTCCCATCGAGACCTTTTTTTTTTTTTCCTTTCCTTTCCTTTCCTTTCCTTCCAAGGACAATAACTGACACCATCACGCTCATTAGAAGCATCGATAGATGTATCCTGCAAGGCAGATAAGTACGTGTCCAAACCCATAGCTAAGGTTCTAGACGGAGACAATGACTTTATCACGAGCGAGAAGATGCGCCGACATGATGCTGCTGTTGACGCTAGTATAACCCGTTCCGAAGGCAGACGGGCACGCCATACGAAGGCAGTAGCTTCAAGACCGGGTAAGAACGCACTAGTGACGGAGAGGAAGGAGACAGGGAAGGGAGCTACTCTCGCTAGAGACATACAGCCACAGCCACTCTTCTCGGATGAGGTATCCGACATAACGGATATGGATGGTAGGATGCTCATGGGCCCAGAGTCAACGCCACGGGAAAACCAGACCAGGCGACAAATTTTAGAAAATTTACTAGACTATGAGGTGTCCCAAAGCAGTGGCAAAGGCGCCTCTTCACAATGCAAAATCCACGGGCATCCAAGTATGGATGGGCCTGACCAAACGCCCCAGGGTCAGGGAGCCCATGGTCTAGACTCCAACCACTCGCGAGGCTTGTCAGGATTCTCCTTTGTGCCTGGGGATGATAACTCTCCTGTTCTGACCAGTAGTAGAGCCGAAGACGAGATAGTGGTGGGGGCTGGTTTTGACAGTGGTGGTGGTGACGGCATCGAAATGTGGCAATATGGGAACAAGGACGAGGTAGAGAATTCAACCGAACAGGAACACAACGACTCGATGTTTGACTTGGAAATGCCGGTAAGATCATGGGAAAACCGATGGTCATCAGTCCCTGAAAAAGCCCTCCCACAAGACTCCTCTACGTGCAGCACAGATACGGTGATCCAAACAGTTAAAGGTGCAAAGGCGGTGGTGGCTCACCATATTGCCCCAAATGTAATGTGTATGCCACCGTCGATGTCTCCTGGTGGAGCCAGAAACCGACGCCTTAACTCGGGATTCGAGTCTACTGCCGAGTGTGCGACATTTTCGCCGGCTGAGAACAGCGCAACCTATTACTACGGTGGCGTACGCAGTAGGTAACTAAGGGCAAGTCAAGACTAAGGGGAAAGTTCGTGGGGCGTTTAGCAAGGAGCAAGAAGGCGTTAGTGCGGTTGTTCTTGACCCAGGACTTACCTAGTTTATTTTAATTGTTGGGCTGGCTTTCATCGTGTACCGGGATCTCAGCCATAGGTTTTGAAAGGGCAGACGCCACTCACTCAACATTGATGCAAAATATCTGCAAACGCTTCTGGCGACTCGCACGAGCCATTCTACATAGGCAGATAGGCCAGCCTAGCTTCTACGAATTCCACAATCCTATCGCGACCGAACTTTTAACCAGCCAAGGGTTCATGTGTGGGAAAGAGTGAGTGAGTGGATGAGGTGAGATGCTTGTGGATAAAAGAGAGGGTGGTGACCTGGGAGAGGCTTTATGGTCGAGATTTGTTGGCGGAGAGACAGTTTATGGCGGCTTACTAGAATGGCTTGCCGTAGAGGACCTGGACCGCCCCGACCACCTTGACAAAAAGAGCATATAATACTTCACGACAGCCGGCATTTCCCGGATTCTATATATCTGTTAGACTTGACAACCGCGATGTGCGTGCGTTGGAGGGTGGTAGGGTGTATACGGCAAGCAGCAGGTTCGTGTCTCCCTACCCGGCTCCCTGCGATGCAACGAGGATTAGGTATCTTCTCGATAACCGAGGACAGTTTGAACCAGATCTCCGGGCCTGTGTAATAACAGGCGGAGATCGGTGAATGAGTTTAGATCATCTTCCTGCCTCGTTCCTCTCTTTAATTTTTTTTTTCCTTTTCACCCCACCCCCCTTGTCTGTCTTTCTCTCTCTCTCTCTCTACCCGCATACCGATTTCTCTACTGACCAGAGACATATATTGTTGTACAGTATGTATAAGAATATAAGATATACCGTCCTGTAAGCCGCCTCTTCAGCAGACTCGTCATTAGGGTGTCTCAGGACGTTCCACGTTATACATACATACTTAGGTAGCTAAAGAAAAGTGTAAATCACGGTGAAATATACCGCAGTTTCAGCACATGCCACGTAGGACAATCTTCAGTAGCGGATCTTGCATCTCATCGGCGACCTGCTCCCATGTTACCCACCATATACGGATGATGCAAATGGGCAAAAGTCAAAAGTACTGACGGGCACGGATCGCGCCCTACTATGTACCTAGGTACACATAACTCCCAGACTCCTACCTTCTCACTTCCATCCTAGTCCCCGCTATACGTACCTAGGTACCTAAGTAGTTAGTTACATATGTACATGTTCCGATCCTTCGTGTACGACGCATATACATTAGTAGTATTAGTAGTACTAGTATAATATATATTGATACCCATATGAATATAGGTACTTACTCAGGTACCTCCACCTAGGAAAATAGGTATCTTTACGTACCTAGTACATCCTTACTGCAACAACAACAATAAAAAAGGATCTGGAAGGGAAGATCCCTGCGCAAGTCTTCCCTAGTACCGCTCTACCGGTAACACTCCCCCAACAGTCAACGGTCGGGATTCCAATCGACCGGGAGGTAACCGAAAGGATGTTTCCGTAATTTGCGACATACATACGTACCTACCTAACCTACCTAGGTACCTAGGGTATGTATGATCTTTTTATTTCCCTTTTTGTGGGTTCTTTCTTTCTCTTGCCGGTGTTACGCGCGCAGGTTGTAGCTGTCCTACATGGTACGTATCTCCACATCTACACACACACGCATATGTACCTACACACTCTCTGAAGCTGAAGCCTCTCCCGGTTGCATAAGTACCTAGGTAGGGTAAGGTTGTTTTCAAACTATAAATGTGATCTGATCTCGACACCTACCTAGGCACCATAGCGGCCTGCGAGGCGGTCGGCTGCATACTTATCATAGGTACCTAGGTGTGTGAGTATGTGTGTGAGTATGTGTGTGAGTATGTGTGTGATTATGTAAGTGTGTAAGTAGGTAGGTAGGTAGGTACCTCCTAGAGCCGAGTATGAGGACAAGATGCTGAGAGGTAGGTGAGAAAGACGGCGTTTAGGGCCTTTTTAATCATTTTTAATCATTTTTAATCATGTTAATTGTAGGTTTCCTTACCCCAGAGCGTTAAGATCTTGGCTAATGCCGTTTCTCGCTACTGTACGTTAAATCACATCGCTTCCATGTTGTGTTGTGCTAAATAGCGTCCACCCTCAATTAACCTGGGAAAAGGGGGCTTAAGATCGGAGGGTATGTACATACACATACATACATATATATACTACGTACGTATATACCTACCTGCCTGCAAGGGGCGCTGGGGCGGTCTATTTGTTGGCGAAGCTGGCGTTCGTCGACTCCGAATAGACGGTCCCGCGATGTACGTACGTCTACAGATCCATTGCTTAGTAGGTAGGTATATGGTATATGGTATATAGTATATAGTACCTATATAGGAACACATGTATGTATACATTACACGCAGCCCTAGTAATACATGGCTGATTCTCACACGGGGCTAGTACAATATCTTAGCTACCTACCTACCTATCCCATGCTGACCTTGTGTGCCGACCCTTTTCATGTCCTATCAGGCCCATGTGCTACCACCTCGTCACACCGTACCGTTTCCTGGTGAGCCGTCATTACATTACAGCCCTCTACTTACTTGTCGCGAGTGATTCCCGAGGAGACGGGCGTTGCACAACAAGATGACCGGAGAATGGAGTCGCAACTGGGTGCAGCAAGATCAGAGATCTGCGAGACAGGAGAGAGAGTTGGTTGGCTGGACCCGACAAGGAGGTTGCCTGCCTTGTGTACCAACATGTCCGGACTCAGGCGGCAACGATATATTATCATCCTTCGCCTATCTACGCTCTGTCAGCGAGAGGCGCCAGATAAACTGCTGTATTGTTGATCACCGTCCAGTACCTACCAATCCCTCTCTTGCCATACATTTCTCTCGGCACACAGCGACGTGGATATACCTCCTTTTTTTTTCTCTTTCTTTCCATTAATAGGGGTCAACCCTGAAAATTCCAAACAATGTGTCTATTTTTCGTCTTCCCCTTTTTCTCCTTTCTTTTTTTCGTCCCCCCTTAAGTTGGTATAGTAGGCGACTCTTCTTGCTTCATTATCTCTCTCCAAGTACTATAGAGCCTCGTTACGTAGACATTGTGCGCTCTGCAGAATTGTCCAGGTGTCGTTAGCTCGATCCTGCTTGTCGGGAGTGTGGTATAGAGACCTCGACTGAACAACCTCCACACAATCTTGACCGCTATTTACCTGGGGATACAACATTATTGCGCCCTGGTGCTGGTCTGTTCTACATAGCTGATTTAATATCACTACTATGATAATACGTGTTCTACCATATCCCGTCTAGGATTCAACCTTTGCTCGCACAACAGTGAATCAAACCTAGGTAGGTTAGTAGTCTAATCTAACCGAAGACGAGCTCCCGCCAGGCTCCAAGTTCGCGAAGGTATGTATTATCACTTTGGCGTAGGACACGTCCAACCTTCCACTCTTTCATCACCATAGGCTACATCGGCGATGTGAGAGCAAGCTTGTGATTCGAAGCAAGGTATATAGGTGCCAGCGATAGATATAGACAGGTAGATAGATAGATAATGAATCGGTTTAATCCTATCAACCACAAGCACCACTACTCCCTGGCAATAATAGGTTATGGTGCCGTTTTGTCAAATTAATAAAAGTTCATTTGCATTTACTAGTAATAGTAAAAGAAGGGGGGGGGGGGAAGTGGTTATCCTATCTACCTACCTACCTATTTATCTATATATATCGAGGTCTCAAGTGCGCTCTTGTCGCTCATCAATCATAAACAATATAGTACAAAACAAGCCGCAGCGTGTGATATGAAACGATGACTCTGCACTGAATAGACCGGATAGGGAGACACACCAATCTGTCAAACTATCCGCCCCTTTAGCCCCCAGTCCTGTATGGCTCAGTGACGACGGCACTCGTATCTTTAAACACAAACACATTATCTTCCTTTTCACCGCCACCCTCTTTGAGCCCCCTATTTGCGAATACTCCGTAGTTGGTTATTAATGCTTTGTCCTCAAACCCCCTTTCAGTCTCTGAGATATACCCAGACCGCACCCGGTAATACACTAACCAGCACGGCTTCGGGTTCTCCTTAGGATAGGAGATCGCGTATTTTCGAGCGCCTGTGTCCCTGTTCACCCTCATTTGTATGGGCTTGAGATGTCGGTTGTGATGGTGTTCTTGGCGAGTGATCCCGAGGTGAATTAGGAGCCGTGGGCAATTGGCTATGGCTTGAGAGGCTCTTGATCGGCGGTAACCGAACATCATCGTAGTCAAAATTTAGTGCTGGTAGACTGGGACTTGGACCCTGTGACTGCCTCATCGGCAACTCCCTGTCTCCAAACCGCAACGGAGGGAGCGTGAACCGCGTCTCGCGGAGCGAGCCAGTAGGACCGGTAGCACCGAGTGTCGAACCAGAGCGCGACATCACCGGAACGGGTGGATCCAAAGGCTCAACACCGGGCGAAGTCATAGAGGGTGATGGTAGTCCTCCAGAGTAGTTATTCCACGGTCCCGAATGGTGAGAGTGGCTGCGAGCGTGGTGGTAAGGGTGATGATGATGACGGTCTGAAGTTTGGCGGGAGCGGTAGTTGGAGGGAGAAGTCGAACCATGGCCCTGAGGGTAGGCCTGGTAGGCTGGGTGCGACAGGATGGCAGGCAGATATGATGGTTGCTGGGCCGCTGCCGTTGCTGGCAGTGGGAGTGGCTGCTGCAATTGTGGTAGTTGTACGGCATGCGGATAGTAGGGAGATGAGCTCCGGGAAATGGGATGGGGATGAGGATGAGGATGAGAAGGATCGTGGACGCTTGAGGTTTGCCTACGGAGTAGACGTTTTCGGCGGTTCATGCTGCCATTCCACCAGTTCTTGACGGCATTGTCGCTTCGGTTATCAAGCGTCCTCGCGATCTCGGCCCAACGCTTCCCAATCCTTAGCACCAAATCCTCGATATGGGCTCCTTCTTCAGGCGTGATGGGGCTATGGTTCAAGGACGGCTTCAAGTTCTGATGGTACCTCTCCCTACACTGCTTGGAGGATCTTGAGCCAATCTGTGCTGAGATCCTAACCCAGCATAGAGGGCCTTGGGTTAGGACCAGGCGCTTTAGCATGTCATCCTCGCGCTGTGACCATGGCCCTCTCCTCTGATGCTGCTGTGCCTGGTCTGGCTGTGACTCCATAGCGATGTCGTTCATATGTATTTATATGCGTATGCGTATGCGTATGCGTATGTGTATGGGTATGTGTATGTGTATGTGTATGTGTATTTGTATTTGTATATGTATATTATTCAGTGATCGATATATACGACGGTTCAAGGGGGTTGATGAGTTAGGTTGTGGAAGGTTAGAGTAAACTGGGTGACAGGTGGGATTATATATATATGAACAGACGGAGAAAGGTAATAACAGTAGTGGCAACAACTGAATAAGAATTGTATCCAAATCGTTGGGTGCATCCCATCCCGTTTTCTGCCGGCGAGCCAGTACCAGTAGTGGCAGTCGTATAAACGGCATCCACGAGAACGCCGTGTCTCTGGCAGGCGTGATGTAAACCGACGACTGAACTTTGATGTAGCGCTTCTAGCTGGGAGTGAGATCATAGGTGGAAAGTTTAATGTACACAGGCGGATTATATGGTTGAGGTATTGAGGTATTGTGGTGTTGAGGTTTAGTTTAGGCGGATGGTCAAGCTTTGGACGGACGATAGTGATATATAATAATGGTTCAAGTTACTTACGCAGATGGGGGAACGAGATCGGGAAGGGGACCGGCCTAGTGTTAAGATTTGCTTGTGTATGTGCGGGTATGTGTGTATGTGTGTATTTTCCCAAGGTTGTGTACGAGAGAGAGGATGGATGGGCGGAAGAGTAGGTGGAACGAACAGGTGAACGGATGGGGCTGAGATGAGATGGGAGATGGGATGGGATGGGATCAGATGGGGATCAGATGGAGTTTAAGTTGACGATAAATACCTACCTACATACTTACCTGGGTACCTAGGTAGGTATGTAGCTACCTAGTAGGATGGATGTAGCTACTTACATATGTAGGTAGCTGGCTACCTGGGTAAGGAGCGAGCTAGAAGCACAAGCAGCACAAGCAGCCCAAGCAGACAGCAAGACCAAGCAACAGCGGCAGCGGCGGCTGGTGGGCATAAGTAGCACCCGCCATCGTCCACTAGGCGTTGATGTAGATCTGTAAGTCTTAGAGAGACCCACAACACTTCCAAAGCTCCAGGGCTCCCTCCCATCCCATCTACAGTACCAAAGGTAGGTACTGTAACTACCTACCCTAATCTACCCACCCATGTACCCACCTAGGTACCTAGGTAGGTAGCTGGAGGCATGTATTTAGCTCTATAGCTACCTACCTAGTGTAGGTAGGTTGTGGGCGGGCAGGCTGGAGCTGAGCTGGCTTAGACTAGGTTGATCGGTACTGTACTTTTGAAGGTTCGTGGCACCCCTTTGCGCATAGTTAGTTTAGCCAAAGCCCTTATGCACTGTAGAACTGAAAAAGCAAAAAGTTGAAATCAATAAAGTACCGCGTTACCTAGGTACCTATGTAGGTAGGTAGGCAGGCGTAACAGTTCCAAGGTTTCCTATATGAAAAAAAGGGAAGGGAAGGGGAAAAAAGGAAAGAAACTTAACCTTAAAGCTACCGCTTTAGTTTAACCTTATCATGACTATGGCGGGCTGTGGGATATGAGATTATACTTATGTAAGTGACGTAGATTAACATTACTTAAGTACTTAAGTATTAAGAGATTGAAGTTTGTTTTAATCGTGCTTTATTTTTTATTTTTATTTTTAACTACGCTTTAACTTTTCATTTCCTTTTAATCTAGCTTTTAACGGTTACTTCTTTTCTTTATTATTTTCTTTATTATAATTAACCATTTATATAAGTTAGTTATGTACGCAATATGTTAACTTATGTAGCTTTAAGTAACATATGTAGATATTCAGTTCTCAAGCTAGTGAGGTGTAATGAAGAGCCACGAGGCGTAAGTATTTCCAATTTCAGATGATAATTGCCGAGAGAGGATTAGGTAGATTAAAGGCTGGCTTCCATTTTTCGCAAAGATCCTCTTCTCACTTTATTACTTACATACTACCTACCTAAGTAGCTTACATATTATGTATGTACGAATCTTCTTTAGTATACCAGGGCACTGGGCCAGCCAATACGCAAATGGTACGTACATAATAGTACCCGCCTGCGAACCCCAGATCCGATAAGGGGTATGAGCAGCTTCCTCCATGTACGAAACGTTAAGTTTACTTATGTACTTAATATTAGCTTCCGTACGGTACCTACTATACACGAGACATTTTGTATTGCGAGTATACTTGCTCGAGTATTAGAACTGACCTGATGAACACATCCCGGTCATCTAAAGTTCGTTAGAATGGGCGATCCTCACGTGTGGCTTTTCTTGCGACCCGTCCGCTTGGGATCCTATCCTGACAAGATACCTACCTACCTTAGGTAACTATTAAATGCATTTTTATGCCGCAAATATATTAATGCATTTTTACTACGTAGCAATACAAACACAAAAGTTTTTAACCTTACAATTAGTAAGTATATAAAGTATGCAAAATATTATTAATAAATTTCGCTTTGTTTTTCACGCGATCTCGTTAATCTCGCTTATCCTAACAGTACTAGGCTGGCTGAAAAATCGACTTAACATAAAAAGGGGATGATTACAAGTTCTGCTAGTCCTCCTTTAAAACCCAGCCCATTAACGTCTGATAAAAGGAGACTAATCCTCCAGTAAAGCTTACGTTGCACCTACACCTACCTACCTACCTAGGTAGGTAGGTAGGTAAACATCGACAACTTTATTGAAAGTTCATATTCACTAGCATTTAGTTGTCATCTTGAAACGGTAAAGTCAAGCGAACCCGACAATCCCATTACTAGCCGGGGGGACCCTTGCTCGCTGTACGTATACGCTAGCCTGGGAGAGACATCGTGACCGTTGAAAAAGACTTACCTCAGCCGCACCCCATTTTCTTCCTCACCGGCTGAAACTCTCTCCACACCACCTTCTCCACCCTCCACCCTCAACTCTCCACCACAACCAACCAGCCAACGAGCTGGGACGAGTCGGCACATTTCCATTAAACAACGGCCAGCGTATTGTGGAGACCACATACCTACCTAGGTACCTAAGTAATAGTGAGTGCACTTATGTCCTACTGCACTTTGCAATGAATATAATAACACATAACTAGGGGAGTAAAATCAATTCTCTTAGGTTTCTAGGTTCCTCGTAACCTAGAACAATAGCTATAAAAAGTTTATACTTAAGAGCACATAAGGAAATAAATAATAAAACTTGACAGGCAAAAATAAGATCATAGCTGAGCAGGATAATGCTAGCTTGGCCTATTAAGGCGTCAGCTCTGGGTATATCTACAAAGTGTCCACTAAGATAGCACAGCTTAATAAATTTCACGCTGCCATCCCTATTACCAAAACGCCACAGCCCGTCGCTACTGAAACGACTTCATATTCCTGTCCCGTAGTAACGTAACCCTGCCAGCACTTGGTCCGAGTCCGCCACTTGCTCTATCATAAAACTGTTGAATTCTTCGTGCAAACCTCGCGAAACTAGGGTTTTGTTTTTGGTTTTTTTTTTTGAAGGAAGAAAAGGGGGGGGGGAGGGGGAGTGTTAAGAAAAAACAAAAAACAAGGGACCCCGTTTCAAGACCTAAATGGCCCACCTGCTTCCCTTCCTGAACTACCATGAACTCCCTGCTCCCCGAAGGATTGGCTGAAGAGGTACCACGTCTAATGAGACAAGATATATCTGGCAACACCAAGCATTCCCGACTCCATTTCTCGTTCATGTCGTGTGAGACGAAAGGGAATCGGATCTAACCTCATCCCAGATATGCCCCGTCATTCTATAGGTAAATGTCACCGCCTTCTCCTGCCACCCAACGCCGCCACGCCTCTCCATATGCTCTCTCCAAGTCAGCTACCCATCTGTGTGTATTAAAAAGTGCGCAATGCCATTTTGCGTCGAAAATAATTCTTCGCATATCGGCTAGCCGCCCGTGGCCTTCGCAGTATCGACCATCCACATTCCGATAACTTAGACCGCCTGCGAGCTTAGTTGCCAGGGCTTCATAGTCGCCATCGTCGGAAGCGATGAGCTCCCGGGCAACTTCATCTCCGCGAGGTGTCTTCGGCAACGCCCCCCTGAGAATTGACGCCGCCATGCGGGAGCACATCTTGTATGGATACCTCGGCAGAGTCAAGAGCGGAGTGCTAGACCATAGAACATCTGCCGCAGTCGTGTGCGCGTTGCACTCCGGCGTGTCTAGAAAGAGATCGCAGATGCGCGCTCGTGAAATGTGCTGCTGCTTTGGTGCTACATCCGTAAATATGATCCGGCTTGCCACGTCCTCGCCAGCCCAGGCCCTGGCTGTTTTCTTCAGATTATTCTCGCCTAGTTCAGGGAATCTGAGTAGCCACAATATAGCCTTCGGCACATTGGAGAGAATGCGCAGCCACGTACGAAATGTCGATGGATCAATCTAGACAGTTTGGTTAGTTATGCCTATTTAGATTATACACAACTTTAAGTGCGAGGAATACCTTATATAATTGGTTAAAGTTGCCTAGTATAATAGTGTCATCTGGAAGGCTTGGGAACAGCTCTTTACGCATCCTCCATCTTCGCCGTTGCTCACCCGCCCACGTTACATCTCTCTCACTTGGATCGCAAGATTGGGCATGATCGCAGCAGAAGAAGGTATCGCGGCAGAAAACGATATTTTCGGAGTACATCCAGTCCCCACCTTCGCTAAACTCGCCGTCCCGGAAAACTCCTTCCAGGTCGGCGTTATTTCTCATGGGTCGCAGTGTGGATGGCGGGATGGCAGTTTCGTCAGCTAGGATATAATCACACCATTCGGCGCCGAGAGTGCCAGCGAAGCCCATGAAGGACATCTGAATTGGTGCGGGTCGAGCTGCGAATATCTCGTTCCTGGCGCCTCTAGTGTATCCATTTAGGTTGACAAGAATATGGATCTCGTCCCTGACGATCTGTTCCACAAGCCTTTCCGAGGACCAATTACTCACATCGCGAAATACGGGGGCCTCACGCTCGATTTGCAACCGATGGACTGATTTATCACTGGCAGTAGTAGCGTAGCAGAAGGCTTTCGCGCGTAATGGATTGTGCAAACCAAACACCGATTGCATCCTTTATAGTTAAGTAATCAGATGAGAATGCCAACAAGCCAGACACGGACGGGCGGGTAACTTACAAGTGCGCGAGCGGATGGTTATTGAAATCTGAAGACACATATCCGATATTGAGATGCGGATTAGGTGGGGGCGGCGGCACATATACGGAATCGGGAAGCCATTGCGACTTCAAGGTTGAGCATGATATTCTGGCCGCGTTCCGCTGAGAGATCATACGTATGTCTTTGGCTGTTAGTGGGCATGTGAAGGTATGGAAAGGGAGAACAGTTGGTGCCGCTGGTACAGCTAGAGAGGCTGGCAATTTAAGCCGAGGGTATACCGACTGTAGGGGACGATTGTAAACATATTTATCCAGGTACCAATGCCGCATCGCGGCTCTCATTGACCGCTCCACGAGCCGGAGGATTTTAGAACCTTCCCACGGGTGGCCAGCCCACTTACGAAGCTCATTCTCAATATTGAACCTCCCTGTCTCATCCGCTGCTAATTGATGAAGCTGGGGGGCTAGTAACTCAAGGGCTCCGTTTCCCAGAATACCAATGCCCCAGTGATACGAGTCTGCAAGCTGCTTGGAGACTATATCAACGACTCTCTTCATCAGGCCGCTGCTGGCTCCTTCATTTTTGACGTCTCGAAGCATTCCCTTCTCGTCGACATGCCAACGGTCGTATGTTCCACCGTGCAATAATACTCCGCCTCGACCACTCCAATCACAGACGGAGTTAAGAGCCGTGGAAAGGCCACACACAGCCTCTGCGAACTCGGGATTGGAGGTAACTGCTCGTCTGTAGTACATGATAGCATCGCTAATCCGCCCACGGTCCTTGACGGCATTTGCTAGGTTCGTGAGGGCAATGTCGAAATTGCCGTCGCATGCAACGGCTTGCTCATACATTTGTATTGCTAGGTCAAGCTGGCCGATGTCCTTAAGCAGGCTCCCGAGGTTCGTATGAAGATGAACGTGTTTAGAGTCTAAGCTTAAGCCATAGTTATAATAGGCTAGGGCTAGAGCAAGACCACTACCAGGAGCAATCCCAGGTATCTGCGGTACGTTCGCCTTCTCCAACACATGAAAATGCGGAGAAGAATTGGTGTGCTGAACACTAGCTAGCAGAATCCCTACATTGTTGGCTGTCGAAGGACTTTCAGAAAGCGACAGGGACAAGTAATAGAGGGCCAAGATGTCCCCGATGCCAGACGGCTGACGTAATAGGCTTGGAAATGAGCCTCCGTTCGACATGGCGTCTTGAAAGATCTTGGCTAATGATAATAGCGAGTTGCTGGTGGTAGAAATTGCCGACCTCTTCGGCGTGCCGTCCGGCACGAAACGCAGGCCGGGAAGCTCGCCATGAGCAGCAAAGACTAACTGTGCAGTGCGCCTTGCTCTCTCAGGCGGTAACAACAAGGGTCCGGTTGGCGATGCGTGCGAACCATTGCGCCTTGCAAACCCGTACGCGTCCACGGGAGACAGAACGGACTGTATTCTGCGGATGAGCGAATGAATGCACTTGAGCTTCCTCCCAGCACTAATGAGTACTGCCTCCTCGAACGCCTCAGACGCCCGATCAATATCTTTCAGCGCATACAACATGTTACCCTTAGCATGAATCAGAGCAATGACGCGACCATTCTCGTTTCCAGCAACGGAATAGCCACTTGAGCCAAAGCCGGGCAGCCTTGACTCCTCTGTATCACCATTGCTACTTATTGGTCCACAATGAGGGTGCACGTGTAGCTCAGGGGCGCCGTATGCAAGACCGCCCATTGGGTTGCTTGCGTTAAAGGTTGCATCACATTCAACCCGGCCCTCGGGAAGGCGAATATAATGCTGGACAAAATCAATTATTTCGACAGCCTCCTTACTTCTATTACTAGAACATAGAAGCCCCACAAGATGTTCGACGGCTTCTAAATAGCTTGGTCGTAGACGGACAGCCCGTAGCCAATGACGTTCGGCCTCCTCATGTCGATTCAGGCAGTACAGAGTAGCAGCCACATTCGAGATTGCCTCGACGTGCCTGGAATAGTAATTAGTCGATTTGAAGCTACCAATTACGATAAAATAATGGGGAAATTATAACGTACGTCTCATCTAGGGAGATGATCCTCTGAAACCACTCTAGAGATTGCTCATAATGCTCTAGGCCGTAGTGTAAGCAGCCTCCAAGCAGCATCCCATCAACCCACTTCCAGCCGCTTTGTTCGCACAAATGTGTCAACATCTCGACAGCAGTCTTGGCACTAGAAAGAGGCGTGACGGGCCCTCTCCCCCGTTCCGAGTCAGCAGCGAGGCTAGCCGAGTCCTCTGAATTGAATAGATGGTAGAAAGTTGAGTGGGATACTTCGTTACTCCGTAATTGATGTTTCATAACGTGCTGCCTGAATAAACCCGACGACGTATCAACCTGAGAGCCAACTATGCGATTGTTCCCATTGTCTATCTCTCTATAGACCTGTATATCTTGCGACCGCCGCGGGGGGAGGACACAACTGGGATGGCTCGAAGGCCTTGGAAGTTTCGGGAATATAACCATCTTCGAAGACCTTGGTTCCTGGGAAGAACGGCTTTGGGATTTCTTGCTGCGATGGAGGTACGCTAGAAGCTCAACATAAGATCGATGAGCACTTGCAAGAGCCTTTTCTCTGAACCTTGCAGGGGCGGAATTTTCGCTCAGGCCAAGCCCAGGTCTATTATACTGAGCGGGTTCGAGCGTAAGAGACTCCAGGCCTTGGGAGGGTGTCTGTAGACTCATATGACCTTCCTCGTAACGAGCGAGAGAATTGAAAGGTGCTCTCGACAGCATGGGTGTGTTGGATGAGCGAAGATTGGGTACAAACTGGTGATTCAAGGCTCCTAGATGAGTAGTGGGATGATAACTAGGCATGTTCGTCTCGGGCCACGCTGAAGGCGGAAGTACTCCTCCATTATCAAATATGGCAGGGCCCGGGGAGTGTTGATATATAGGCTGCAATGCTGTCGGCACTTTGACGCCATTATGGTACGGATAATAGGCCGTAGGCGACCCATTGGGGGTACAGTCGAGTGCCATAAAGGAACGAGAATCATTGCTGAAGCCACGTCGCCAGCCGCCCCCCAATGCCAATGGATTCGAGTCGGGAACAAAAAGGCCACCATGATCTGGGATATTGAAGGGAGGCGGTTGCAACGTCCAGTCGTCGACCGAGGGCTTGATATAGTGTTTCATCACGTAATCTTGTTGCGAGTATGTAGCAGTGGATATGAAACTAGAAGAAGTAGGCAAGATCATATGCTTCAATGGTGGGGGTCCAGAAGCGAGCTGGGCAGGGTTGCCGTCATACCCAGCATCTATTGTACCATTCGGAGTTTTGCGTCTGAGTTGATGTTCGTCACGGTCGGACAAGTGAGATGGGATCATGAAAGCATTCGATCTCGGATGAGTAGGCAGTGGCGGCGCCGCCTGCGAAGAACGGATGGGAAAGGTGCGGTATGTAGAGCCGAAGCCTTGTAGCGGCTCGGATGCTCTCGCAGTAGCGCGAGGATAATGTGAGAAGGAAGGCCGGTCCTGTTTGCGATCTATCTGAAAGGGCGAAGCCTGCACCATCTGGTGCATCTGGACTGAAGGGAACATCTGGTAAAGGCGGAGCAGGGTCGGGAAAGGGCGTGTCGAGGCCTAAGTCGATGGGCGGTCTCATTATAGCCTGCTGGTTAGAGCGCGGCTGAGGGAAGATGGCTGATATACATCTGGAGATACACCTAGGATGCTAATAAACCAGGCTGAGGTATCTTAGCCAGGGGAGTTGACCCGAGGGTCTTATCCAAGATATAAATCAGGCCAAATCCGTCCTCCCTTTTACAATTCGATGCGATCGGAGTTTTTCTCTCTCTACTCTACCTCGCACGACGGGAGAGCTCCGAAGCCAGCCAGGCTAAGTGACGTGGGCGAGGCAGTCGGGACGCGAAAGAGCGATACGACGTTCGAGGTCAAACCTGAAGACGAGAGAATGTATTCTACACGAGTAGAATAGAAAGAAAGGACCAGACACCTCCGAACGATCTGAATAGAGGTTAGAATGAGGTTAGAATGGAATAGGCAGGACCCGTTTTATGTCGGGCGTCGATATAGCTACCTTTGATCGTGATAAGTCTAATGTCGAGTGTTAGTAGGTTAGTAGTGGGAAACATAAGATTTATGAGGGTCGAAAAAAGGCCGGCGCTGGTTTGTACGTGGGGAGAAGGGGGGGGGGGGGGCTGAGTCTAAATTGATTTCTTGGTTCACATTAGTTTCCATCAGCTCCTGTCACATTTATTTCTTTGGGCTAGGACGCTAGTTATGGTTTATGTTTTGAGCTACCTAGGTACCTATGTATGTACCTCAGTAGGTACCTTTATATTAACAACACATACCTAGGTATGTGTGAGCCTTGATTAAAGTATACTTGACATGATTTTCTATATAGAACTACCTATTCCATATATGTACTTATTATAAACATATATACATAGATCGGATTCACATCTACACTTAATAATAACCCTTAATTTACATATATAACCTCATAGGTAAGGTGAAATACATACCTACATGTGTCATATATGCTAGGTAGGTATGTAAGTACATACTTCACCGCCCAGTCCGCGTAGATGAGGTGAGAATATTATAAGTACCTACATGTAAGTAATATATTATATGTAGGCGGTATTTCGTATTATGTATGTATATGGTGTCAGATACCTATGATGAATAATTAAAAGACCTACCACACCTTATAGGTGGTAGGTCACTATGGAAGGCTGAAGTCTGCAACTACTTGGACCAGTGCTTAAAAGCATGCCATAGCCAAGTACCTTATATCCACTACATATAGGTAGGTACATATAGGTACCTATGTAGTAACAGGATGTATGTGCTTAGGTACCTACTCATACACCTAAAGCTGCGTATGGATTTGCGCCTTTAATTTGAGCGCCTCAATATCCCTGAAGGTGTAAGGGTACCTATCAGCCTATCACCCAGCATGTGCGACTAAAAGAAGACGATCCAAGGATGTCATGCCGACCGAGAGACAAGGGATTTTGAAAATGTGTGCTCGAAGCACTTCATAAGCCCCCTAAGCCCCCTAAGCCCCCTCTACTTTATAGGTATAATTATATATTTCAGGTTTTGCTGTCGCAAGCAGTTCTCTAGTTAGCAAACAGCCTACCTACCCTAACTCGGTAGGCGAGAGTAAAATGGTAGCAGGCTGGTAGCTTCTTATCAATTATCAACTTTGCAGGCTACCTAGGCATGTTAATTGCCTATTGCGGTGGAATACAATGGCTACGTCCTAAACAACATATCCCATGACGAAATTGGTTGTTTTATGTTGACCTAGAAAAGATGGACCTCAGCCTCCACGCTGTAGTAGTAAGAAGGCCGCGGTGAGTAGCTGGTCGAACTTCAATCTTCCTTGACACAAAATAGAAATAGACCATGGTAAGCTAGGTTTATCTCAGAGTGTAGGCAAGGGTGTGACGGGGCTTATGACGGGATATTCAGAAACGGTATACTACGAGTCTCAAGGCGCTGAAAACTGGTTGATTCCTCTCAATTAGAGTGTGTGTCGGCGAGAACTATCGCAAGCCATTCCTAAACTCCTTTGTAAGATGCAGCAGAAAAAAAGAAGCACATTTTCATTCCACCCAATCCATGTTTACTCGTCCGGAACTACATCGACGTTGTCAGCATCTAGCTCCACAGACGGGGAAATGCACTGTGTATGACTTACTGTCGATCTCACCACTGTCGATGTCGTCGCAGATATCCCTCGGGCTTCTTCCATCGACTTGGCAACCCACGCTAAATGCCGTTCCTAGGATCTCCTTGACAGTTCCCTTCAGTTCCTTCGAGAAAGACTTGAATCGCATGGTTCGGGCAATGTCGATGATATCGTCGAGCGGCACACTCTTCGAATGCTTGATGTTCTTCTCCTTTTTCCGGTCACGGGGGGGCTCCTTCAGTGCCTTGATGATAAGGGAAGAGGCCGTGGGGACAACCGAGACGGCGGCTTGACGGTTCTGGATGGTAAGCTTGACGGTAACTCGTAGGCCTTTCTATTAGTCACCGATGTGTTAGCCTATTACAGCAACCTCATGCGAGGGAGGCCAGATACGTACCCAATCGCCAGTAGCCTTCGCGATGTCTTCTCCGACCTTCTTGGGCGACAGACCGAGGGGACCAATCTTGGGGGCGAGCGCGGATGAGGCGCCAACTTCTCCTCCCGTGGCTCTAAGGTGACTATATAGGTTCTAGTCAGCCGCGTGTATATACGGTGATGGTACTTTCTGGGTTGGCGAGTTTGGAATGAAAGTGTGACAGGATCCCGACTTACATCACCTTAATCTCGTTGGGATCAATCTTGGGAGCTATATTTTGTAGAATGGTTAGCTCTGGGAAGCATTGAAAGGGAATTTCATATTTAGACCTACGCATCTTTGCTCAAGTGTCGAGTCTCGGAAATGTTGTTGTTAAAATTGTGCAGAGACTGCTGCGCAAGATATGTTCTGAAACTCGTGAAGGATGCCTTGCAATTAGGAGGAAGAAAAATGTTCTTGAGCAAAATTAGTTAGTTGTGGGCTTAACAAACCCTATGCGGTGGGGGGCTTGTACCTAGGTATTTTATACACCTATGTACCTATGTACACTAAGTAGTGTAGGCAGGTACATACCGATCTAGGAAAGTGGAAGGAAAGAAGTGGGTTTCTCAATTACCTACTACACTAGTGTAGGTAATGAGTATGTAAAGAGCTGATTGGTAGGAGATATTTCGTCTAACTCAAGAGGTACCCATCTTGTTAATCCCCGGGATTACCTACAAGTACCTAGGTAGGTAGGAGGTAGGCAGGCGAAGAACGGCGGCACTGGAAGCCGCGCAGCTTGATAAGGGCTTGGCAGGCTGGCAGGTAGGTTAACCGGTACCTAATCATATTTCGGCTTGGTGTAGGTAGCCATGAGATAGAAGGCCAGTCGATTCGATCAAAATAAATGAAACTGATCGGCAAGAAAAATTACTGCCTACGATAGTTGGAGGTGATTTGACCAGGTTTAGGTTTTTAATGAGGCTGATGCATTCAATGATAGAGAAGAACAGACGAGGTAAGGTCCATTAACGAGGTTGTCGAAAATAACAATGAGGTGGTGAACAGCTTTGCTACGACAACTGTCTAATACACAAGTACACAAATTGATCACGCTCCAAAAACTATAGCTTGCGATGGCGAGCTCATGTAATAGTTCATTATACTAGCATTGGATGTTCAACACCTAGTCACCTGGTCCGTCGTCATTGTTTCCTCTAAAAGCAGGCAAACATCATACATTCTTCAGCGAATGACTTCAACACACCTAATTTGTACCGCTCACAGCCAGCCTGTCAAAATCTGTTAGCCTAAAGGGTTTGACGTCCGGGAATATTATTACTAACTTCATCAGATGATCCATGAAAGTCTGCAGCGATACATCATCGGTAAAGATGGTCTGGGCAGTCTGGGCACCAACACCACCGTAGGCTCCCGAGGTGTGGGTTGTTGACGGGTTAAGCTTCGAGAGTAGAAACCGCGCTTGGGATCCGCCAGCGTCGCATACAATGAATCGAGGAAGAGGAAAACGATCAGCGATAAGATCCTAATCAAGACATTAATATCATCACCGGGAGAAAGGCAATCTATACTTACTCTAGCGTCCTCCTTTGGCTGTTCGAGTAAGGAAGCAAAATTTTCGTAGCCTTCTTGATCCTGGTAGCCAGCCTTCTTCCATTCTGCAACCGTTTCCCCGTGGAAAATGAGTATGTGGAAGAATGTATCCAACAATAAAATATGTGTGGGTTGGATAGAAGTCGAGTCCAGCAGGACTGGCTGGCCGCCCTCCTGATCAAAGGTATACGAGTCGAGAGTCGGCTGTATCATAATGAGAGAATTGCTCACGTCTTCATGGTTCAACACATGTCGGTAAAAAGCAGTTTCGTCAGGCGAGTTATTGAAGACCTGGAGAAACTGGCTTCGCCGGAGGTGAAACATAAATTGAGGGTAGAGAGTGAAGTTCTTCTCTAGCCTAAACGACGAAGGGTCGTCCTTCCTATAATCCGCGAAGCGCGAGCATAATCGAATAAGCATGCGGTCTACCCATCGAAGGACATCGGGGCCGTCATCGACCTCTGCCTTAAAAACGGCAATTCTGGACATGAGTACCGCAGCTGCTTCCTGGTCAAAGGACTGGGCAATGGCCGGATCCCCAGCCGGACCGCTTAGATTCCTAGCAATAGTTGTTACGCGTAGGTGAAATTGTCCGGAAGAGTGTTGGTAGTACGTCAAGAATTGCATCATACCCTTCTGCTGGGCTTGTGGATGCTGTGTAGGGCCACTTTGGCTTGCAATCTCGAAATAGATACCGTAGCTTGCGTTAGGATCAATGCCACACATCTTCCACGAGCAGGTATTGCCGATACCGCATTCCGTTTCTCCAACTGACGTCGACTTCTTGTTCAACGACACAGCATGACCGATAAGGCCAGTCACCTTCAACTCCTTAGTTGTCAGGACCTCAAGAACGGCGTTGAAGCCCATTAATAGATTGTCATCCCCATCTTTCTCAAAGACGCGAATAAATGACTGCTTAAACATGGAGGAGGTAAAACTGTCTGTGAGGATCATGTGACCACCAGTTGAGTTGCATAGACCTTTCATCTCGAGCAATCCCACTTGATCCAAGCAGCCAGCGAATATGTCTATTATGTGGCCATTGTGGGCTGTTCGCTTTGCGAGATTGTCATAGAACTAAAAATAAATAAATTAGTCCATAGTATAGCTGAGCACAAAGAAAATGAAGGGGAGACCAACCTTTAAGGCCTTCTTGTAATACTTGATGTTGTCACGATCGATGTCATGGTGCGAGCGGATTGGCTCTCTTAGTTCGGGCCCGACCACCATCCCGGGGCCTTCGGTTGCGGGACCACCAGAGAAGAGCATGATCCTACCGCCAGCGTTTTGGAAGGACGATTCAAGAAGACCCACAGCAACGCTAAGCGCGACACCAGAACAGCGGAGGTTTCTCCTGTCACTGGCGACGGGCCAGGGGTCCTTCTGCAGCTGCTCAAGAATCTTGGTGAGTTGGAATTCGCACTGTTGGACAGGTAACAGGAACCTGGTCGCTGGTCCCATGGGCAGCATAGGCCGACCAGGCTGCTGCTGCGGCATGCCCGGGCGTAGGCTCGGGGCGAGCAGCCCTAGCATCTCTTGAACTTGTTTGGCGGAATAATCTTTGCTGCCACGGAAGACATATGATTTAGCGCACTCGGTATACCCTATCTCATGAACTTGGGCCTAGGAACTCTAGTCAGCAATACAATCATGCTATACGCGGGGTGGAATAGACATGCCATTGTGCCATAAGTGATCAGTCCAACCAGAGCATTCTCGGGAAGGAGACTCAAGCTCATGATGAGCGACTCCTTCAGAGCCGAGAGGCTGTCATCCTCCTGGCACGTATCGACGACGTAAAGGAAGATAGGAGGGCTAGGAGCAGGCCGTGAGAGTCTATATTCGATCGTAGTGTTGGAGGGGTGCAACTCGGGTGGTATAGCGTTAGGCGTGATGTCCTTATAATGGGGTGGGAGAGGATTCCTCGAAAGACAGAATGGGCAAATCCATAGGCGTGCTCGGACGTCAACTTGGCTGAGCATCATTAGCTTTGCGCTCGGGAACAACAATCGCGGCGGAAATCGAGGCCCACTAACCAGAAAGGGTTCAGGACAGAGCGGCATGGTTGTTTACACGTCACAGGCTCGAACTGAAGCAGAGGAGTATCTGGTTTCTCTTTTAGGGGGGTGTAGAGAGCGCCTATGGGGACAACGAGGCGAGAGGCTTCCTATGCGAAGCTTCAGAACAGTTGCGCTTATTTATAAAGATTCGGCTAGGAGGAGGTTCCCAGATAGCCAGAGACATGGGGTGACAACTAACCATTCGAGTGCTGGGGAAAACGTTCCAGCTGAGTCGAACACCATCCCGGTCCTCAACCTCGCTCCATTGCTCCTTTAAAGCTTCATAGTCCATATCGTCGGCGCGACTGTTAGGGTCCGCCAAGCTCCTTTTCCGTCGAGATCAGTGCGGCCGTAGCAATCGCTAATCCTAGGGCGTACCTATGATGTTGTGGGTGCGGTGGTGGTGGGTGTAGCAGTCTAGAGAACCTGTGTCGAGTCCTAGACTGGGTAAGAAAGAAAGGAAGAAAGAAGGGGTATTCTGCCGAGTTCTCGATGTGTGGTGTGCCAACTTCAAAAAGCTTGAGGGCAGGCTGGCTCGGCGGGGCGTGATGTCGACTTGTTGTGTACACAGTAGTAGGTTAGACAGATATGGACAAGTTGCAGCCAAAGAGAAAATGTAAGTAAGGACTTTAATCCCTGTAAGATTTAGGCGACCCCGTTTTTCGGGGATTTCCACCCCGTTATGACGGTAACTGCGCGATCTGATTTTCGATAATGTAATTTTATGACAGCTACAGCCTAGTATGTACCTAGCAGGTACCTACACCGACTACACTAGCCGATCAGGTACATAGAATGTACCTACTGAGAGAGATACCTGAGGTAATTCTCAATTCTCTTAGATACCTAGGTACTTATCGAGATATCTACACAGCTACATTATTAACATGATCCATCTTTTGCATACCTACCTAGCCTAGGTACCTAGGCGATAGGGTCCCTGTCTATGTACCTAGCTAGGTACCTAAGGTAAGGCTTCCTCTATGAGATGGGCTGACGGATCATATCGGTAGGTACTACGCAAATGGTAAATTGGGAAGGCGCTGCAGATCATCACTTTGACTTTACCCTTACGAGGACGGCGGGAGACTCTCAACCCTGCTATACCATTCGAGAACGGGCAAGGAACGGGCAAGGAACAGGCAAGTCGTTGGAACTTGAAGATGGGAAAGGAAAAACGATACCGGTAGTATGTCCATAAGAAGATGAGGTAATTTGCCTGTTGTGCTGTAAATTTCCGCGACTGTTCCTTTGTGTGCTCGTGTCTTCCATACTTCCACCCTCATAGCCGCGTCGACAAATAAACCTACCTTAGGTACCTACAGAATGGCAGGTCAGTGTACCTGATATCCATACAATTCTCCCTCGTCCAGCACCAATCGCGTCTGGTTATTTCGCGTTGGGTATGTCGAACACTTTGCTAGATATACCTACTATAGTCGTTGCCTCGTGGACAGTCCATCATACATCACTCCATTCACCCTAGAGATGGACACATCTATCTTGGAGGAACGAACGTTCAAGCTTCCGCGATTGCTTCGCGCTCATTCGACTTCTAACGTGCTGAATGTCGCCGACGGCTCTCTCAATGCCGTGAGGGGAAACTCTTTCTCGAATTCCGATGTGTCGTCTCAACATCACACCACTGTGAATATACCAGGCGAGAGTAAGAGATGGTCATTCAAATCCCTGAAAAGGGAATGGAGAAACAGAAGTAATGCTCACTCATCGTCGCATCTGCCCGAAGATGGAGTGCCAGATAAGCCAACATATGAATATCGGAATCTAGCGACATCTATACACGGCCGGTCTGGTCACCTTTCCCGCTTTAAGTCGCGGTCGTCTTCTAGCATTCTTCATGATCAAACAGATGGTCATCTAGAGTGGCCTGAGAGAACATCGTCAAAACTCGACTGGGATCACTCACATAGAACGGGTGTTTCGTCGTCAAGGACGCTTTCCTGGATCACTTATTCTGATAATAAACCACAGAAAGCTCAGGCCATAGTTGGAAAGGGGAACTCCCGGTTTACCTCATTGGCGGGTATAGCTACCCCCGGGTTTGTGGCCGCTCGGATGGCTGCCGAACCTATTCAGGAATGTTACGGTTGCGAACCCATGGTTCAGCACAAGCAGCCTACAGCGGATCGTGGGACCGTCGACGTAAATAGAGCAACAACAGGAAAAGTGCTGACTCGATCTATATCCATCGATATTCCCGAGCGCCAAATACCGTCTAGGCGAGCATCCAAAAATTCATTATCAATAACAGTCGAAAACCACATGCACAAACCCGGCCAATCAACCTTGGGATATCTAGGAAACTTGCCCCCCTCGCAACAATGTGTACGACGTGATGGAGAGATTACGACCCGGCAGGCTCTTGCACCACCTAAAGATCCTTTGATGCTCGAATCACCTGGTTTTCCCAATATGTTAGCAGCAATGACCTTCCCCTCCCCACCAGTAACCTCGAGGCCATCGTCCTCGGACAGGAACGTCAGCTCAATAACATCTAGCCAAGCAAATGACATCGAACCCCTGAAAGTACGACCTCGTACATCAAGCAAACGCGCGTGTAGCTCTAACGGGGTACCTACAGCTTCACTTGACGAATTATTAATGCAGCCTACTTGGCCAGGCCTCAAACATACAGAGTTCAATAACGTTTCACAACTTGCATATATGTCAGAAACGTGCCTGGCAACTAGCCTCATTGGAAGCCCGGTGGGTGTGACGACGGGAGTAGAGAATATGTTATTAGCGATGGATGACATGAAACCGCGACCTTCCTTGGGTGCGTCTTCTACACCGGTGGGGACTAGTTGTGATTCAGTTACTACCGCAACAAATGACAACGCAAATTCACAAAGGCAGTCCTTAATGAGCGACATCACGACAATGCCGAACTCATGCCAAGGATCTCCAACTACGGATAGACAGTGCGATATTTCAATAAGCAGCACAACTACAGGTTATATGATCGACTCAACTCTAGCAGATTCCTTTCACGAGGAGGATATAAGTTCAGCAGATTCGACAAGTGGTAGTTATGGCTGTCGAGACTTGAAGGAGATGACTGCCATGGACAAGGCGATAGCGAACCTTGCAAGCTGCAGGGTGGAAGGACGAAAGAGTATCGTCGAGCGAAGAATTGCAAGAAGGGCCAAGGTTCAGGCGTACAAAAGACGAGACCTAGACGCAGCCAAATACGCTCTTAGGACGGCACCAGTAGGGTCAACGGGCCCTAGCTCTAATGATTCCCCTGTTCTTGGGCGGTTCAGAGTCAATATAACTCATTCACGAAAACTACCATCGCAAGAACCATTCAAGGCAGATGTAGACGAATTCTGTGTTTTGGGGAGATCTTGTGACAGCTTTTCCTCTCTGCCTACCGGAGGTTCAATGTCATCAGAGCGAACGAAGATAACGTCCAAAGTAACAGGAGAGGATGTTAAGACCACTTCGGCAAACTCAGCTGCAAGTAATGACTGGACTTTCTCCGCTGTCATGACTACGAAGATAGCGCCCGAGGAATACATTTGCAGTTCAGGTCGACTACTGTCAACCAAAGTAATGACCATATCGCCTATCATGGTGGTCGCTGACCTGAAATCCCAGCAAACATCATCAGTATTGCCTCCATCTCCAACAGACTTGCCAATAATTGCCCATGCAGGTTCCAGGCCAACTATTAAACACCAACTGAAGATAATACCACAATCCCGCCAAAGGCCTACGTCAATAATGATATATCGAAATCCTGCGACTGGTGATCTCGAGCGTACTACATACAACGTCAACAGCCCGAATCGCTACAGCTTCACCAGCATGCCAACAATACCTCCGTCGCCTAGCACACCATCTCTACGGCGAAGGAGTCACCCTACAGAGATCGTCTGCTTTGATCAATCGTCTACAGTATGGAGCCCTACGTTACAGTTAGACGAGTCATCGTGGAATGACGACACGCAAGAAGATTGCAAAGAAAGGAAATGGAAAGTTGCTTCAATGAAGGAGAGGGTCCAGAGGGAGAAACTAGCAAGGGAGGAAGAAATATGTGAATTGATAGAAAAGACGATAAACAAAACAAGGCACGACAAGTCGAGCAAAAGAGAAATGGATGAGCTCAAAGGGGAACAGATGGCAAATCAGATTGATGGGCGACTGCAGCGCCTCGAGGAGGATGGGGACGCTTGGCTTCGCATTGTAAAGACAAAGGTGGAAAAGATGTCAAGAACTATTGAAGGGTTACGACAAGAAAGTAACAGTGGAGGATTAACAATGAATGAGTTCATTGTAAATATGGAAGCGGAAGCACGGCGATTATCATTTCGTACCGTTTTTTCATCGGTAAAAGGCAACCCGCCCGTACGGCATAAAAGCCCGAGTTTATTAATGTAAAGGTTTGATTTTAAAAAGTTTTACGATCGAATTTTTAAATTTATATAATGTTTATTATTTTAATAATATAATATTTTAATTAAAAGTTTTACTATATAAGATTATATAATTATAAAAATTTTAATTTATTATAAATTATAATTAAATAATAATTTTATTATATAATTTTTACGATTTACGTAATTTTATTTTATTTATAATAAATTTTAATTTTTATAATCGTATAATTTTATATTTATTAAAAATATTAAATAATATTATTAATATATTAATATATTATAATATTAAAAATAAAAACGTAATATAATAAATTAATTTTATATTATATATATATATTAATTTATAAAAAATTAAATATAAAGTTTATTTTTATCGAAAATAAAACGGTTATATAATAAAATAACGATTTAATCGAATAACGTTAAATTTATAAATAATAATTAAAAAGTTATCGTACGACGATTATTTATGTATATTTTATTATTTTTAACGTAACGTATATTTTTTTAAAAAAAAAGGTTTATTAATATAATTTACGATTAAAATTTAAATAATTTTTAGTTTATTACTTTATTTAAACATTAATTATTTATTTAATAATTATAAATTATAAATTTATTAATAATAAATTATTAAAAACCGAAAATTAAAAAGTTAAATATATCGATTTTAATATTATAAAAAACTAATTTAATATTAACGTTAAATAAAATCTTTTAATTTAATTTAATAAAATAATTAATTAAAATTAATAAAAAAATAACGGTAAAAATTATTAAAGCGATTATAATTTTATAAAACGATAATTAAGCCTTAAAATATAATATAAAAAACTTAAATAAAAGTAATTAATAATAATAATAAGTTATAATTATTCTAAAATTTTAATTATAAGTCGATTAAAAAGTATATGTTTTTTTATTAAAGTTACCGAATATTAAAAAAATCGAGTTTTAAATTTTATAAAACTTTATATAAAAGAAATATATTAATTTAAAAATTAACGATAATATATTATAAATTAACGTTACGTTAATATAAAAAAAATTTATTATAAAAGTTATATACGAAATAAAATATAATCGTTTAATAATTAAAAAGCGTTATTATTTTAAAAATTAAAGTATAAACGTTTAATTATTAATTTAAATTTTAAATATTTTTACGTAATATTTTAATACGTAATAATATTATATTAAACGATTTTTTTAAAGTTTTTATAAAAGTTAAACGAATTTAAAATACGTAAAATTATAATTATTCGAAAAAACGTTTATTAAATAACGATTAAAAATTTAAAAAAGCTTTTATAAATAATTTAAACGTTTTTAATAAATAAAAAAACTTTTTAAATTAAGAAATAATTATTAAATAAATTAACGTAAACCTCGAAATTTTAACGAGTTTATTTATTAAAATTATAAATAAAAAAATATCGATTAAACGTTTACCGTTAAATTAAAAATATAAACCTTTTATTTCGATTTAAAATCGTTTAAACGTTATATAAAAATAATTATTATAACGATATCGGGTAATTTATATTATTAACCTTTTTTTAAAACTTTTAAAAAAAAAATTAATTTAAATAAAAAAAAAAATTTAAATAATGTGATTTTATAAGGGTCCTTACGTTAAATAAATAAAATAATGATTTTTATTTTTTATTTTATTTTTTACCCGTTTTAAAATAACGAAAAAACCATTAATCTTATATATTAAAACATACTTTATAAAATCCGTATTAAATTAATACTGAACATAAGTTTTTTTAATTAAAATTAATTATATTAATTTATATTATTATTACTCGTATTTTAAGCGTATAATATATTTTATTAATAATTTATTAATACGGCTCGTTTTACGATTATTTGCATAACTTTTATTAATATATCCTCCCTTAGTTTTTTATTTTTATTAATTCTTTAACACGTGATTTACTTAATTTAAGTAATTTTTTATACTTTTTATTAACTTTTAACGTTATATCTACGTTACGTATTTTTTATTATTTAAATTTATTTAAATTTAAAATAAAAATCTTATATTTATAAAAATTCTTCGTTATTATAATACGATTTTTTTCTTTTTTATTATTTATTATATTTTCGTATTAATTTTATAACTTTTCGGAATTTTTAAAACGTAAAATCTATAAAAAATTTTACGCGTATTAACTTAAAACGATTAACTTTACTTTAATCTTTTATATAAAAATACTTATAATATTTTTAAAAGAAAACCTTTTTAATATTTATATTTTTTATATATTTTTATATTTTATTAATATAACCACTTTTTTATATATTAATATTATTAAATTTTATAATTAAAAATGGTTAAATAAAACGAGATATTCGAAGTTAAAAATAATACTTTCGATTTTTTTAAATTACTTTAATTAAAAAAAACCGTTAAACTTATAATAGTATTAATTAATAATAAAATTACATTTATAAAAATCGAAACATATAATCGTATAAAAAAATATTTAATAAAACGTAAGCTTTTATTTTAAATTTAAAAAATCGCTTTAAAAATATAAATATAAATATTACTTTAAAAATAAACATAATAAATAATTAAATGAAATTATTATTATAAAAGAATAATAAAAAAACAAGTAAACCGTCACTTATAAGCGGAATGAATTTTATGGCGTTAATTAATTTACTTATAAATAAATCTTAATTTTTTATAAAACTTAAAAAAAATAACGTCGGCATATTTAATTTAAAATTTAAAAATCCTTAAAATTACGGATTTATTACCGATAAACGAAACATTATTTTTATAAATATATATATATTTATTAATTACGTTAATTTTTTTCGCGAAAATTTTATTATTAAATATAATAATAAAAGGTAATTTTTTACACTTTTCTTTACTTTATTAAATAAAATATTTAAACATTTAAAGAAACGATTTTATTTAAATTTATTATATTAAACGTTATAAAATTAATTAAAAATAATAATATTATTTATATATATATTTAAAAGAATTCGGTACGTATATATTTATAAAATAATAAGATTAAAAAATTAAAATTAATACGAAATCGTTATAATTATTTAAACCGATATATTTTTAAAAATTTAAAAAATTTTTTAAGCTTTATATAAGGTTAAAACTTTTTAAGATTATATGTAAAAAATCGAAAAAAGCAAATTAATTATAATGAAAATAATATAAAACTTATTTCCTTAAAAATAATTAAAAATAATTTTAATTAATAACGGAAAAAATTATATACCGTTAAGCTTTCGTAATAATAATTAAAACCGTTAAAACGATTATAAAAATAATTAATAAAATAACCGACGAAATAATTAAAAAAATAAACGTTAAAATAATAATTATTAAGGTAATTACCGAGATAATAATTAAAAAGATTAATAAAAAAATAAGGAACGTAATTAAAGTTAAAATTAAAACCTTAATCGTAATAAATATCGTAAGAAAAATATATATTAAATAAATGAAAGTAAAACTTTTTTCGTATTATTTATAAATAATTTCTTAAATAATTTAAAATCGGATATTAATATTATATTTAATACCATTATAATTTATAAATATTGTTAAGAAAAATTCTTATTTATATAAGTAAAACGATAATATAAATATAAATATATTTTTAACTTTATTTTAAAAGTTATTAAAATATTATTTATAATAAATCTTAACCGTTAAATTTATAATTATTATTAAATAACTTTACCGTTTTAAAATAAATTATTTTAATATATTCGTACATATAAAAACGTTAAATAAAGTATTTATCGAATATCTTAAAAGGTAAAAAAACTTTAAAACTAAATATAAAAAGGTTAAAAAAATACGTAACTTTTATAAATAAAAATAACTTTTAACGTTAACCTTTTAAATAATTCACTTTTATTTAATTATATATATTTATGTATTAAAATATTAAAATATACGTTAATTTAAGTATAAATTATATAATAATTAACCGTTTATTTTTTAATAAATTTAAATATATTATTAAAAACTATTAAAAACATATTAAAAAATTTAACGAAAAATAAACGAAAGTTATTTAATAAATTACGTTTATTTTTTACGCTTTAAAAACCGGTAAAAACGGTAAAATAAAAATAATTTAATTTATAAAATTAAATAACTTTAAAATAACTTTCGAAATATAAACTCGTAATTATATATACGTTTATAAAATAATAATTACTTTTAAATAAAATATTTATATATTTATAAATTATAAACTTTTACCATTTAATCGAAATTTTTATTTTATAATAACGTACGATTTAATTATAAATATTATTATAAATATAAAAATTTCACGTATAATAATAATTAAAAATACCTTAAAAAAGTTTATAAAAATTCCGAAAAATTCCCGTATCGAAATAATCACGGAAAATATTACTAATAAATATTATATTAATTTTTAATTATTTACGTTTAAAATTTTTATCGTAATTATTATTACCGTTATTACCGTTTTTATCGTTATATCGATTTTTTCGATAATAAACGCGCTTTTAAACGTAAACTTTACCGTTATATCCTTAATAAACGATAACGCGTTTAATAACGTAAACGTTATAATATTTATAACGTTTATTTTTTTTAAGAACTTATATTAATAAAAAAACCTTTAAAACTTTTATATATTTACGTAAACGTAAAATTTATTATAATCCCGGTTATTATAATAATAATTATCAATACCGTTTTTTCGATATATAAAATTAATTATTAACGCATTAAATAAATTAAACTTTATTTTATTATTAAATATTATATTTATTATAATTTAAAAATTAGAAAAATTACAGATATTATTTTAAAAAACGTTATTAAAAAAAAGAAAATTTAAAGCTAAAAATCCATAAATTTACTTAAACGTATTATTTTAAACGAAATATATATATATACCGAAAACGATATACTCGTTATATAATTAATAAACTTTATTAAATTTTTTCGTTATTATAAAAAAATTAAAAAACCGTACGTATTTTCGAAAATAATTAAATAAATAATAAAATTAAATATTTAACTTTAAAAATTATCCTTTAAATAAATAAATAAATTTTTTTAAATAAAACGTATAACGTTTTATATAAATAAAATTATATAAAATAAATTGATAAATTTAACTTTTTTATTTATTTAATATTTATCGTATAACGTATCGTTTATAATATTTTAAAAAAACGCGTAATAATTAATTTACGAGGTTTAAATTAAATTATCGTATTAAATAATTATTTATTATTATTATAATTTAAAATTATCGTTTTTTAAAAAAATAAATATTATATTACCGTAATGAATATAATAAAAAAGAATTTAATTTTTAATATATAAAAACTTTTATAATCGTTTTATAATAATAATTTATAAAGGTTTAAAACGATTTATAATTATATTAATAAAATTTTATAATTTCTTAATATATATTTAAAAATATATAAATAAATTATTTCGTTTATATATAATATATATTAAAACGTTTATTAATAATATCGTGATTTTTTTAAATTTCGTTAAAAAATACTTTACTTATTTAAAGTTAATATTTAACCTTTTTTATAAAAAAAGAATTTTTATAATTTTAAAGAAACCCTTTTTAAGATATTTATTTATAAAACTTTTAAACTTTTAAATTAACGCTTTCGATATGTTTATAATTAAAGATTGCTTATTTATAATCTGAGATTTTACATTTTTCCGATAATTAAAAGCTTTTAAATAATATTTAAGCGTAATTAGCTTTCATTAAACGTTTATTTTATATTATGCTTAATTTATAAAACCTTTTTAAAAGTATAAAACGGCCCTTCTTATAGAAAAAAAGAAATTAAAATAAATATAAAACAATTACTTCGAAAAGAAATAAACGTATTATTAATCGATTTATTATAATTTTATTAATGTTAAATTAATATTTTTTAAAGCGTTTTAAAACATTCATTATTATAAACAAATATTACACCATTATAATTTAAATAAAATATTTTTCTTATAAATAAATAAATCGTTTAAATGAGGATTTAACGTGATAGCTTTTTATTTAAAGGATAATTTTATATAAATATTAAGAAAAATCATTTTTATTTAATAAATTTAATTAATTATATTTTTAATTAATATTTATTTAAAATAAAAATACGTTATAATTTATTAAACTTAAAAATAATTTACTTTATATAAGTAATTAAAAAGTTTTAAATTATAATTTAATTATTTATATTTACAATTATTATTTTAATAAATAATGTTATAATAAAAAAATTTAAATTAAATTATTTTAAATATATTTTTTATAAATTATATTAATTAATAATTTATTTATTTATTTATTATAATATATTATATAAGTTTATTATTTATTTAAACAATTAAACTTTATATTTAATATATTAAATTATTTAAAAACGTTTTAAAATATAAAAAACATAAACTATAATATTAATAAATTAAATAAACTTATAATTTTTAATTATATATAAATAGTCGTAAAAGCCGTAATAAATAATCTTTTTAAATAATAATTTAAATAAATATATAAAAAAAAACATAAAGCTTTTTATAATTATAATAAATATTAAAAGCTTTAATAATAAACTTACGGATAATTTTTCGTAGCCCGGTTATTTATTTAAAATTATTAATAATTTATTATATAACGTCGTTTATAACGGTAAACGCTGCTTATATATTCCTTATTTAATAATTTAAAAAATATTAAAAAATACCTATAATAATAAATATCATTTTTAATAAAATCGTATAATAAAAAACTTAAAAAATTACGTTTTTAAATAAAAATCTTATTTCGTTGAAAATATTTTTAACATTATATTAATTATTAATTAAATTAATAAATAATTATTAACTTATATAATTTAAAAACTTTTTACTTATATGTATTATTATAATAAACTTTATTTTAAAATTTTTTAAAGTAAGTAATAAAGGAATTTTATGGTAATTAAAAAGTAATAAAAAATATTATAATATTTATAACGCTTTAATATCGGTTTTTTACTTAACTTTTAAAAAAATAATATTTATCTTCGGAAATAAAAAATATTTTATTAAAAATTAAGCTATAATTTTCGTAATATAATTAATATTAATAAATTAAATTTTTTTAAAGGAAATAATTTTAAATAAAATTTAAAAATTTATATTTAATTTTTAAATAAAGTTATAAAAATATTTAAAACTTATTTATTTATAATTATCGTTTATTATTTTTAAGTAAACGAACTTTTTAAATAAAAAAATCAAATAATAAAAATTGCCATTCGTTATTATTACTTTATAAATCTAAACTTTAATTAAATTAATTTATTACCGTCCTTTTAATAAAACTTTAATAATATATATTTTAAAATTATTTAATTTATACTTTATAAGTAACTTTTCGGTTTTAAGCTTTTAAAACCTTTAAACATTTTAATTAACGTAAACATTAAGTCCTTTATAAGTATTCGCTTTATACGAGAGTATTTACATTAAAACGTAAAGTTTATTATAAATTTTACGGCAATAAAAATAAAATAATATTACGATAAAAAGCATATAACTTGGGAATTTATAATAAAATAAAAAGTTTACTTATAATTTTATGAAAGATATCATCTCCCGGGATAACTTTTTAAGAAGTTTTCTTAATAACGTATAAATTTATAAATAATTATTAAAAAAATGGAACGATTAATTTATAAATTAAACCTATTAAAAAACTTTTATATTTATTTAATTATCTTAATGGTTTATTTTTTATTTAATCTTAAAGGGAATAACTTGTTTCATTAATAATTCCTTCCCTTAAAGTTAATTAAAATAAACTAAAACGATAAGGATAATTTAATATATAATATTAAAATTATATTAAAGTATAAACTTAATTAAATAAAGAACGGTTTTAAATATTTAATAAAATAAAAAGGTTACGGATAAGAAAATAATTTATAAATTATTAAAAAACATTTTAAAAATTTATAAGAATTAATTAAAAAATATTAGGAATAAGAAGGAAGTTATAAATTGTTAAAAAAGGTTAAAGGTAAAAGTTTAATAAAGTAACGTTATAATAAATTTATTAAGAATTGTTAATAATTTTAAAAATAATATTTATTAAGGACGATAAGGATTTTTTATGCCTTAACATTTTAATATAATCTTATACAGATCCTTATATTAAATAAAAATATATATCTTATACTTTAAATTAAATAAATTAAATAAGGACTTTTAATTGTTATCTTAATTTTTATCCGTTTTAAGATAACGAAGAAACCATTAATCTTATATATTAAAACACACTTTATAAAGTCCGTACCATTAAATTAAAATAAATATATATATATTTAATTTATTTTAATTAAAAAGTTTTAAATATATAAAATAAAATTACTTTTTTATAATTTAATTATATTAATTATAAAAAAAATATTAATATAATAATTAATAATAATATTAAAGTTACGGTAAATATAATTTATAAAACCCTTATTAAAAAAATTTAAATTAATTAAGATTTTATTATTAAATTTAATTAATTTAAATAACGATTATATTAAATATTTTAAAACATACTTTACCGTTTTTTAAATAATTAATAAAAACGAAAAACGTAATTTATTAAATAAATATTTTATATTATATATCGTAATTTATAAATACTTCATTTTGTTTAATTAAAACTAAAAATAAATTAATTAAAAATCATTTTTTATTTAATTACTTATTAATAAAAGTTTAAGTTTTATTTAAAAATTAATCCGTAAAAGTTTACCGATTTAATTTTTAATAAAAAAAAAGGCGTATATAATTAACATTAATAATTTAAAAGGTAAACGATAATATGTTATTTAATATTATATTTCTTAATTATTTTAAGTGGTTTTAAAACGTTTATGATAAATTAAAAGTAAAAAAACTTTTTATATTTTTTAACGTTAAACACGTTATTAATTTAATAAAAAATACGATGTTTTTATATAAAATAATTTAATTTACGTTAAAATCGTAATAAAAGAAACTTTAAAAATATATAAAATAATTTAACGTTCGGTTATATTTAATATTTTTAAATAAATGTCGGAATTTTTATTTTATATATATATTTTATTTATAATTATACGTTAATTATTAAAGCTTTAATAAGATTATTATAAAAAATCGATACTTTTTATCCTTTATATTTAAAATTAACTTTTCTAATATATATTATTAAATTTATATCCGAAAAAGAATTAATAAAAAATTATATTTTAAACGTAATACGAATAATTTAAATATATCGTTATATTTTTCGAGTTAATAAACGATTTAATTGTTTTTTAAATATATATATATAAAGCGTTAAACGAGTTAATCGATATAATTTATATTATTTATTTTAACGATATTATAATATATTTAAATAATATAGAAAAATATACGAGGTATTTTTAATTAATCCACGAATAATTACGTAAACGTAATTGTTTCCTTAAATTATTAAAATATAAATTCTTTAAAAAAAAATTAAAGTTTTTAAGTTTATCGTAATTATTAAAAAAATAAAAATAAACTTTAAGTAAAGTAATATTATTAAAAAGTGGTTAATATTTAAATCGATATATAATATTTAAACATTTTTAAATTTATAAACTTTTATTAAAAATTTATCGTTAAATATTCAAAAATCGTAAAACCGTTAATAAGGGTTTTTTTAAAAAAAAGGTTATTTTAATAAAACTTTAAAATAAAAGTTATATTCGATAAAATGCGAAAAACTTTTTACTTTATAATAATTTTAAAGTATTAAAACTTTAAACTTTAAATTAAAGTAAAAACGATTACGTTTTAAAAAACCGTTTTAATAGTTTTATTTTAAAAATACGATATTAATTAAAAACTAATCGTTTTTTAATCGAGAAAACTTGATAATACGAAATTACGTTAATATATAAATTGATAAAAACTTTTTATTATTATTAAAAAATTAAAAAATTAACGTTATTATTTAAAAAAGTAAAGATTTTATTTATTATTTTAATAAATTATTAAACGTTAAAAGAAATAATAAAACTATTAACGTAAAATTTATAAGGTTAATTAATTCGATAAATTTATTAATTATTTAATTTTAATTTTAAATTAAAACATTAATTTAAAATTATAAATTTTACCGATAAATTATTAAAAAAACACCGACATTATAAATAATATACCATTTTAATTTAAAAAGAAATATTTTTATTTTATATATAAATTATAAGTAATTATAAAAACTTAAATAACGGTAATTATAAAAATAACGATTATATTAAAATATTTTAAACGATTAAATTAAAAAGAAAAGTTAATAAAAAGAACGTTTTAATAAAAAACTTTTAAAATAATATATTTCAAAAATTATTATTATAATAATAATATTAAATAAATAAATATATATATTATTAATATTAATCCGTTTTTATAAATTAATAAAATAATCATAAATAAAAAACCTTAATATCGTTAAATTATTAAAAAACGCTTAAAAAAAGCCCGAAATTAAACGAAATTACTTTTTAAACCGATAAAATACGGTATTATTTAAAAATCAGCTTATTATTTTAACGTAAAAAACGTTATGCCGGGAATTATTGTTTTAATATTATAACGATTTAAAAATAAATTATATCGGTTTAAATAAAACGATAAAATTATTATCGAAAATCTTTTATTAAAAAAGTTTAATATAAAACGTTCGTAAATATATCGTTAAATATAAATAAAATAATAAAACTTAAAAATCAAAATATTAATTTTATAAATAATTAATTTTTTTATCGTTATTAAATTAATCGCTTTAAAAAATTAACTTTTATTTTATTATAAAATTATTATCGAATATGAAAAATAATAATATAATTTATAACGTAATGTTAATTATTATAAATTATTTTATGAAAATATTTTTATTTATTTTTATAATAAAAACGTTAAACGTAATAAAACTTATTTAAATATTATATAAAAAAGTAAAATATTATTATAATTTTTTAAAAAAATTATAAATAATAAAAATAAGCTTATTATAAATCGGGTTTAAAAAATTTAACGATAAAAGAATTTAACGATAAAAAAATTACTTACCGATTATTTACCGTATAATATTTATAAATAAACGATTAAATAAAAAAGCTTATTTAATTATTTAAAAAATAATTACGTTTTTATTATATAAAATAATTAAATAATTAAATTAAAATGTTTTATAAAGCGGAATGTTTATATAATAGTTAAATATATAATATTATGAAATATTTATTTTTAAAGCTTTATATAAATATTATTCGCGCTTGATTAAATACGTATTTAAACGTATATAAACGCGAGTTTAAAGCGTAAAAAATATTAATTCAAATAATAATAATTTACCGATTATTTCGAGAATATTAAAAAAAGTTATTAATAAATAATAACGGTATTATAATTAAAATTTTACTTTAAAAATATTCGAAACAAAAAAAGTTATTAAAATAAAAAAGAAAATCGTTTTAACGTATATTTAAGTTAAAATAATGAAAAAATAAACTTCGTAACGTATAAAATTAAATTATTTTTATAATATAATTAAATATACGATATATTTTTAACGTGATCGTGTAAAGAATAACGAAATATTTATTAAAAAGTTATCGAAATTAATTAATAAATAAAAAAATAAATTATTAAAAATATTATTAAATATTAAAACGATTAAAATATTTAAAAATATTTAATAAATTAACTTATAAAATATAATATATAAAAATTTAAAAGGTATTTAAAAAATATAATAACGTTATTATAACGATATAAAAATAAAATAAAATAATATTACGTTATTTTTATCGTATAAATAAAAACTTAA
Source organism: Jackrogersella multiformis (assembly GCA_902806575.1). Taxonomy (NCBI): domain Eukaryota; kingdom Fungi; phylum Ascomycota; class Sordariomycetes; order Xylariales; family Hypoxylaceae; genus Jackrogersella; species Jackrogersella multiformis. The sequence goes on along the minus strand of CADCXD010000005.1, from coordinate 1,144,908 downwards.
TTATTTAAATTAAAATCTTTATTTATTTTATCCTTAATTGTATTTAAAAAAGCCGTGCGGCCGGCGTTTAATTACCGGCGAATAATTTTTTATATAATCGTTAAAATTATATTTTCGAAAGGATCGTAAAGCTTTTATAAAAAATTAATAAATAATCGTTATATAACGAAACGTATAAAAGGAAAATTATTATTTATTTATTAAGTTATAAAATTAAACTTATTTTTAATCGTACGAAAATAATTTTTCGATATAACGAATTATAAAAGTTTATTTATACGATTTAATTAAATAAGTTTTATTTTATAAAACGATTTAATTATCGTTATTAAATTAAAAGTAACGTTATAAATAAATATTTCGCCGATTATAATTTATTAAAAAAAAGAAATACTTTATTATAAAAACGTATAATTTAACGGAAAATAAACGGCGAATTAAAGTTAATTTAATCGCGTATAAATAAATTAAATTATTATTAATTATAATATACGAACGTAATTTTTTAACGATTATTTTTCCAAAAATTAATTTTAAATTTATTAAATAAACGTAATTACGATTTAATTATTTAATTTTTTCGGTTAAAAACTTATTTTATTTACGAAAATACTCGGCTTAATATCGTAGTTATTTAAAAAAAATCGTCGATTCGTTAAATTATACCGAGAAAATTAAAAAGTATTTCGAAAAAATTAATACGATAATTATACGAAATACGATAAATTTATAATACGAAAAACTTAATAATTCGTATAATTAATTACGTAAAAAAAGTTTTTAAGTTTTATAATATAACGTAATTTATAATAAAAATATCGTTTAATAAAATATTTAACGTAAAAAACGACGTCGAAAACGAATTCGTTTATAATATTTTTATCGACGTTTTCGTCGATAAATATATAACGATCGAAATAATATTAACTTTTTTATAATTAAAAAAATAACGAAAGAAAATTATTTAACGATTAATTATAACGATAAAAAAGCGAAAAATATTCGAGATAAAAAATATTAAAGAAAAAAACGAAAGAAAAACGAAACCTTTTAATAAAATAAAAATAACGTTAAATAAACCGGTAAATAATTAAGTTTTTTATTAATAAAAAGTTATATTTAAAATTTACGGTTAATTCGTAATGTTATTAATCGCGTCGTAATTAACGAACGAAAAATAATAATATTATAATAATTAACTTTTTTTAAAAACTTATTTCGAGTTAATCGTACGAAACGAATTAACGGTTATTATTTATCGTTAAGTATATTTTAATAAAATTCCGGTAACGAAAAAACGAAGCGGTTAAAAATTTACGGTTACGAAAAAAATTATAAAAAATTAAATATAAAACTTACTTTTATGAAAAATAAGACGGTTATATAATAAAATAACGGCTTAATCGAATAACGTTAAATTTACGAGTAATAATCGAAAAGTTATCGTACGATAATTATTTATACATATTTTATAACTTTTAACGTAACGTACGTTTATTTTTTATTTTTTTAAAAAAGCTTATTAATACGATTTACGATTAAAATTTAGATAACCTTTAATTTATTACCTTATTTAAACGTTAATTATTTATTTCGTTACATAATTTACATAAATTAATATTTAAATTAATTAATTTATTTTATTATTATATATAAATATATAATATAAAATAATATAATTATAAAAGTTTAAGTTTATTAAAAATAGGTGAAATTATATAATAAAAGAAAATTAATTATTATTTTTAAAAATTAATAAATAGAAAACACGGGCCATTTTCTACGTACGAATTATTACTTTAAATATAAATTATATAAGTATAATTTTTAATAATATCCTTTTAATAAAAAAATAACATTTTATTAAATTAATTTTTAATATTTAATAAATATCTTAAATATATTTATATCGTTTTCCTTTTTATCGTTATTATTATTATTAATTAAAACGCCGTTATTATCGTCGAATAATATATTATTATAAATAAAACGTACATTATTAAATATTTAGGTTTTTATTTTAAATTTAATTTTTAATAAGATAAATATCGATAGTTTAATTAATATTACCATCGAATTTTTAATAATAAACATAATTAATTTAATTATAAAAGTTAATATTTTAATTTTTAATATAATTATAATAATAAATATAATGAATTATATTAATTATGATTTAATTTTTATAATACTTTTCTTATAGTTTATAAAAATATTACGCACGTTTTTTATTATTATTATTCCTTAATAATTAGAACGATTTTCGTACTTAATACGTATTATTATTATAATTATTAATTTACATTCGTTATTATTTATTATAAAACATTAATACTTAAAAATATTTTATCGTTATTATTATTTATTATAATCGTGATTTTATTAATTATAATTTTTTCAAACTTCAACTTTATATTATTAATCTTATATATTAATTAATTTAATTTAATTAGTTTTAATTTATTATATAAATTTTTAAAAAAAGTCTCGACGTTTTTTTTTACGTTTTTATTAATTTTAAAAGATATTTTAATAAAAAAAAGTTTTTTAATTAATAATTTTATTTTACAAATTTTTTTTTAAATTAATTTTAAATTATTTAATAAAAAATCGTTATTAAAATAATTTATATATTAAATTTTTGAATAAAATTTTAATAATTAAAGTAATATTAAATTATAAGTAAAACGATATAATTTTTATTATTTTTACGTAATATATTTTAAAATCGGTAATATTTATTAAATACTTATTATTATTATTTTAAATAAACGATTTATTTTAAAATTTTATCGTTATTAAGGTTTTTTTCCGTTTTATATTTTAATAATTTTAAATATTTTATTAATAATTATTATTTATTTATTATTAAATAAATATTATTAAATTTATTTAAATATTAAATTAATATTTTTTTTAATTAAAAATTTAAAAGGCTTAAATATTATAAAATAAAAAGCGATTAAAAAGAAAATTTATAATGTAAATTAAAATTTATAAAAAAAGATTATTATAAAAAGATTTTTTTTAATAAAAATAAAAAAGATTTTGCTTATATAAATAAAAAATATTAATACGGACTTTATAAAGTATATTTTAATATATAAAATTAATGATTTTTTTGTTATTTTAAAATAAACGAAAAATAAAATAAAAATTAAAACTTTTTATTTTATTTATTTGATTTAAAATATAAAGTATATATTTTTATTTAATATAAATTTTTTTTATAAAAAGCCATAATTATATAGTTTATAATTAAGATGGTGCCCCGTGCGTTAAGGATGGCCTATATTTTATATTTATTAACTATTTTTCGAAATATTAACTTTATTTTTACTCTTAAAAATAATAATTATTTTAAAACCTTTATGTTAATCTATTAATCTATAATATATAATAATACCTTACTTTTATTATATCGTAACGATTTATATTTTATCGTTAAATTAATTAAGCTTTTAATTAATTAATAAAGATTCGAAATTAATTAATTACGATAAATTAACATGATAAAAACTTAATTAATAATTATTAAACTTTAAATATTATTAAACTTTAAACAATTTACGATTATTTTTTTCGTTACTTTATTTTTCTATTATTTAATAATTTTTACTTTATTTTTATTATTAATTAAATTTAATTACGTTATTATTTTTTTATAATATTATAATTTACGTATTAACGTTATTTTAATAAAATTAACCTTTTTTTCCTCTTTTATAACTTTAAATTTTAATAACAATAATATTTTATAAGTTATTATTTTTATTTATAATCACCGAAATCTTTAAATAATATAAAGATTATATTAACCATATATAAATACTTTATTACTTTACGTAAATATATTATTAAATATAAAATTAACTTTTTTATTAATATAAAACTTTTATATTATATAAAATTGTATAATAAAAACGTTATTATATAATTTATAATAAATATTAATTTTAATATCGATTTTTTGCCTTAATTATTTTTATATATTAACCGATAAAATTAATTTTTTAATCGATTTAAATTTTATAATATTATTAATAAAATTATTAATAAAAAAATAATTAACTTAATTAATTATTAAATTCCTTTATTTTTTAAATTTTAATTATTAATTTTTCCAATATTATTAACGTTATTATAATTTTTATTAATTTATAATTTAAAAATATAATTTATAATAACTTTAATAATTATTTTAATATTTATATTTAATTTATAAATCGATTTATTTATATTATTAATTTGATATTAAAAGATTTAACCGTAATTTATCGAAAAAACCAAAGTTAATAAAGTTACGCAAATAATTATATAAAACCCTCGAATAACTTTTTTAATATTTTTAATTATTTATTAAAAGATTTAATTATAAATATAAATAATTATATCGTAAAAAGTTAATATTAATAAAGTTATATAAATAATTATACGAAACTTTAAAATTATTTTTTAAATTTTTTATTAAAAGATTGAAATATAAATAATTAAATTAATATTATCTATTGTATATTTATTTATTATAATTTTTTTCGCGATAAAAGTACGTAATTAAATTCTAAATTTTTTATATTAAATAAAAATATATAGTTTAATTAATTAATCGAAATCTGAGATAAAATAACTTAAATAATAATTAATTAACTTATTTAATTTTTCGTTTTAAAATTAAAATAATTTTTAATAAATGAATTTAATTAAATTTAAAAATTATAACTTTTATTAATTAATTTTATTTTTAAATTAATATATAAATTTTAAATATGTATAGTAACATAAGTTATAATTTTATTTATAATTAGACGTTAAATTATTAATAAGTTATTTAATAATTTAATTAATAACGTTTTAATATTTATATAATTATAAAAAAAATAAAACGAATTATTAATTAGTATTAAAAGATTAAATAATTTATAATATTGGTTATTTTATAACGAACGTAAATAGGTTTATAATAATAAATAATTTTTTTATTAAAAATAATTATACGTATTAATGCAATATTTATATATGAATAAATTTTATTTAAGTAATTTATTAAAAATTTGTAAAAGTTATAAAGATTAAAGGTAATTTTTATAAGTTATTTTATGGAAATTTATAAAATTAATGGATAAATTAAGTATTTATTAAGGAAAAGAAAAAAATATAAAACGATATAAAATATGTTTTTAAAATATTATTTAATTGATATAAAATTTATATATTAAAAGTTTTAATATTTTTTGAAAAAATAAAACATATTTTAAAATTTTATTTTAAAAATATATTTATTAAGAGTTAATCGTTAAATATTATTTGAAATTATTAAGTATTTAAATTAATGATAAATATATAATAATTTATAATAATTTATAATAATTTTAATTTAACATTTAAAGTAATAAATCTTATTAATTTAAAATTGATTATAATAATTATAAACGTTTATTTTAAATATTTAAATAAAAAATAATCGATGTGGTGTGAATAAATATTAATAAAAAAAAGTAAAAATTTAAAAGTTAATATTAAATTTTATATAATATTTAACGATATATTTATTTAAAATATTTTTTAAACGGTATTAAATTATTTATAATAATAATAATAATATAATATTTTATGTCAATTAATTAAAAGTTTATTAAAGCGATTAAAATCATTATAATAATAAATATAATTAACGAAATAATTATAATTAATAATAATATAATTTTAATAATTATAATTAAAAAAGAGATTATTATAATGATAGTTATGATTAAAATTGTAATTGTAATTAAAGTTACGATCGAAATTATGATTAATGTAACGATAAATAAAGTAACGAATATCGAGGTAATAATCGATAAGATTATTGCCGTTATAATTATAAATGTGGCCGTAATATTTATAATTATTATAAAAATAAATATTGTAATAAATATTTTTATTTTTATTAAAAATAATAAAGAAAAATAAGAAATTGTTTGAACGATAATATATATTTATAAAATTAAATTAAATATAAATGAGATAAAAAAATTATAAAAAAAATAAAAAAAATATATAAGTAAATAATTATTTTTTAATAAATAAATATTTAATAAATAAATGTATATTTTTTATTTTTTATTTTTTATTTTCTAATAATAAATCGTTAATTATAAAAAAAGATATATATTAAAAATATTATAAAATATTTAATATTAAATTTGATTATTTTAAATATATATACGATAATAAACATATAAAATAAAATATTTATAATTACTTTAAAAAACGAAACGAGTCATAAAAATTTAATTTAAGATTAAAAAATTTATTAATGTTTATTTTTTTTTTAAATAAATAAGAGCGAAAATATAAATAATATAATCGAAAAATATTATATTTTTACATTTATAATTAATAAATATAAAAATGAAAGAGATTATTTGTTTATTTTTAAATAAAAAATTAATAAAGTATATAAATTTAAAAGTAAAGGTATTAAATAAATTAGGATAAAAATCGATAATATATATAAATATTAATATATTTAATTAAATAATAAATAAAATTTAATTAAAAGATTTTATTAAAAATTATAAAACATTTAAATTAAATAAATTTATGTATATATAAAAATTAAATTTAGATTTTTAATTAAATTTTAAAAAATAATTATATATAAACGGTAAGTTTAAAATAAGTTTTAATAAAAATATAAATTAATTATTTAAATGTTTAATTTAATTTATTAATAAAAAATGATTTTTTAAGAAAATATAACGTAACTATTAATTATAATAAAATATATATAATTTTAATATTATGTTTTGAAATCTGAATATTTATAAAATATTATCGTTTAAAAAGTTAAATATAATAATAAATTTTAATTATAAATCGATTTTTTATTTTTCTTAAAATAATAATACTTATTTTAATATATTATTTTAATTTATTGCGAGAAAAAAACTTTACTTTTTACGTTAAAATAAAAAGCGTAATAAATAATATTTATAATGTAAATATGATTAAAGGAATTGTTTTTTTAAATATATTCGATAAGCTTATATTTTTATAACGTAATATTAAAATCGAAATTATTAAAAAAATTAATAAAAAAAATATAAATATTTTATAAAAAAAGCTAATATAACATAAGTATATATAATATTTTAACGTAAAAAAACAATTTATTAATAAAATTTAATTTAAATAATAAAACATTAAAAGTTTTATTATTAACCGATAATTTTTCTATTAATTTATAATTATTATTAAAAATAAAACGAGGTTTTATTAAAGTAAATATATTTAAATTTAAAAATACTTTAAATTTTATAATTTAAAAAAACGTATATATTTATAATTTTAACCTTGTTTTTATTTAATAATTATTTATTTTAATAAATAAATAAAATATTTAAAGTCATTATAATATTATTAATATGTTAAAAAAATAATCGATTTAATTAATAGTTAATAAAAAATATATAAACCTAAATATATATACCCGTTAAATATATAAAATAAAATAAAATTTAATAAAAAATTTAATTAAATATATAATTAAAATAAAATAAATTAATAAAAAATGATTATACTATTTAATTATTTTTATTTTATTATTTAAAGATTTGTTAATGATAAAAAAAGGTTAAATACTTATTATTTTTAAAATTTTAAATAAATGTATATTAATTAATATTTACATATTATTACGTTAAAAAGAAATCGTTTAAAGAATATAAAGAATTTTTTTTAACGTTATAAATAACAGTTTATTTTTTTATTAATTATTTATTATATTTAAATATAAAAATAGGATAATAATAATATCGTTAAAAAGTTTAAAAAAAATTCATATTATATTAATAAAATTTAAAAATTCTTTAATTTTTACGTAATAATTTATAAATTAAAAATTAAAGCTTTTTTAAAACTTTATTAAAATATATATTAACGATATTATAATATTTAATAATATTAAAGAATAATATGAAAAATTTCTTAATTAAATATTTAATATATATGATAATATAAGATTTATATTATCGTTAAAAAAATTATTTTTTAATTTTCCATCGATTATTTTATTTAAAATTTTAATTAATAAATAAAAAATTATTATTATAAACGATAAATTGAAAATAATTAAAAGAATAATAATATTATAAATATTAATTAATTTAGAAATATATATCGATATAATAAAGTTTTTATAAAAATATATTTTATAATATTAATAAAAAAGTAAGCTTTTATAAAATAAAAAAATAAAAATATTAATTAAAAAATAGACTCGATAAAAAATGTCCTTAAAATTTTAATATAAACGTTAATATATTATAAAAATTATATATATATTAATAAAATATAAATTAAATTCGTTTAAAATATTATAAAATAAATTATTAAACTTAATAATATTAACGTATTAAAATTATTATTAAATAACGTTTTTAAAAATGAATATATTAAAATAAAAAAGTTTTAAAATTATAATATTTTATATAAATATATTTTAAAATAAAATTAATATAAAAATTAACGTAATTTATTTAATTATATTGTTATTAAAAATTTTAATAAAAATTAAATTAAATTATAATATAAAATATTAAAATTAAAGATTATTTATTTAATTTAAATTTATAAAAATAATAAAGTTTAATTATTATTTTAATAAATTATAATATAATAAAAGGTGTTATTGATTAAATAATATTTAAAATAACCGATATAAATAAAATAAATAATAAATTAATAATTGTTTTAATATATTTATTTTAATTTAATTTTAATATTTACTATATTTTTAAATGGTTAAATTTAATTTTAAATATATTATTTTATTTATTAATATAAAATAATACAAAAAATTTAATAAAATAAAAAAACAAAGCGAAGTTAACATTTAAAAATATTTTAAATAAATTTATTTATATATTTATTAAATTTACATTTAATAATAAGTTTAGAAAAAATATTAAAAAATAATAATTATAATAAACGATTAAATCGTTTATATATTATTTTTTAAAAAGTTAATAAAGGTAAAGATATAATTAAATAATTTACATTAACTAATAATTTTATTAATTTATATATATAAATTATTTAATAAATTTTATAATGTAAAATATTATTTCAAATTAACATAAATATTTCATAAATTAAAATCGATTTATATTTATAATTTTTTATAAAAAATTCAAAAGTATATTAAATATTACCTTAATTATTATAAAAACTAAATTAAACATTTAAAATTTTACAATAAATTAAAACTTATAAACTTATTATTATAACCATTTTATATAATAATTTAAGATTTTATTATAAATTTATTAAAAACTTTATTTATTTTAATATAATAATAATAATTATATATAAATTTAATAAAAAAACGATTTTAATATTTAGAAATATTACATATAAAATTTATTATTAAGCCACGTTATTGTTTAAAATATTTATATTAATAAATTATTATTTTTAAATTAATAATACGATAAAACGACATGATTAAAAAGTTAAAGTAATAATCTATTATTATTATTTATTAAATAATATATTATGGTTAAAGATAATTTTAACGTTATAATATAATTTTAATAATGTTCAATTATTAATAATTAAAAAGTTACTTAATAAATTAATATATAACTTTAAATTATAAATTATTATTATTTTATTAAAAACATTAAAAAACGTAATTAATTACAATATATTAAAATAATATTATTAAAAAAATAAAAGAATATATTAATTTTATTGCTGTTAAAATAAAAGCTTATTACGATTTAAAGTATAACCTTATTTTTTAAAAAAAATATTAATTTGTTTTAAATTATATAAAGCTTATATATTATTAAATAAGCTATGTTATAAATAATTAATATAACGTATTAAATCGTTATTAATTTTTAAACGAATCGATAAGTTTATATATAAATTTAAATTATTTAATAATTAACAAATTTATAAGATTATATTAATAAATTAATTATTTCAAATTCCTTAAAGAAAAGATCTTTATATAAAAAGACGAACGTAATTAAGTATTATATAAAATTAAAAATTTATTAAATTAACAAGTAAATAAGTAAAAAAAAGTTTTATTCTTAAGTACCTCATATAATACAAAGATTATTTACTAACTTTTAATTAATAATATTTAAAAAACCTATTTATCTAAAATATAATAATATTATTAAATGATTATAATAAAAAATACCTTTTATCACTTAATTAATTTTATATTAAATTCATTAATAAATTATCACTTTTTAATATATAACTTTTTAAAAATATATAAACTTTTAACGATATACTTTTAAAATTAATTAATTAATTAATATAATTAATTATAAATAAATGATAATATACATTAAACGATAAAACAATTAATATATATTAAAAAAAAGTTTATTGAAAATATATTATTAAATTATATAAATTATAATTAATTAATTCTTTTTACTTAATTATTAATATCGCTAAAAGAATTAATAAAATTATAAGTCATAATTTTAATAAAAAGATTATTAAAAGTTATAAAGTTAAAATCTATTATAACATAAAAAATACGATTTACGGATAATATTAAAAAATTTAAAAAAAGCGTAAATAAATTTATTAATATTTATTTAATAATAAATAAATAATAATTATTAATAAGATATTTAAAATTATTAAAATATAAAACGATAATAAACCTTAATAATAATAAAGATTTAATAAATATTATTAATTTTAAAATATATTACATAAAAATAATATCGTTTCATTTATAATTTAACGTTATTTTAATTATTAATATATTATTAAAAATCTTAATATATAAAACTTTTTTAATAACGATTTTTTATTAAATAATTTAAAATTAACTTAAAAAAATAAATTAATAAAGTAAAATTATTAATTAAAAAGTAAAAATTATTATTAAAATATCTTTTAAAATCTTTAATAAAAATATACTTAAAATATTTCGCATTAATAAAGATGTAAAAAAAGTATTAAGATTTTTTTTAAAGGAGTTATGTAATAAGTTTAAATTAATTAAATTAATTTGGTTAATATGTAAGAACGATAATATAAAGTTAAAGTTTTAAAAAATTATAATTAATAAAATAACGATTATAATAATTAATAATAACAATAAGATATCTTTAAATATTAACGCTTTATAATAAATAATAATAAATATAAGTTAATAATTATAATAATAACGTATATTAATTATAAAAATCCTTTTAATCATTAAAGAATAATAGTAATTAGTAAAAAAGCTTTTAAAAATATTCTCGAAGTTATAATAATCGTAGAAAACGCGCGTAATATCTTTATAAATTATAAGAAAAGTATTATAAAGATTAAATTATAGTTAATATTACTTGTTATATTTATTATTATAATTATATCACGAATTAAGATATTAACTTTTATAGTTAAGTTAATTACGCTTATTATAAAAAGATTAATAATAATATTAATTAAAGCATTAATATTTATATTATTAAAGATTAAACTTATAATTAAAACGTAAACGTTTAATAATTTTAATAATTTACGTTTTATTCACGAAAACACGTTATTAAATAATAATAACGACGTTTTAATTAGTGATAATAATAACGATAAAGAAAAGGATATTATTAATATATTTAATATACTTATTAAGCGTTAAAAATTAATTTAATAAAATAATAACTTATAATTAACGAGGACGTTAGTTTTTCTTTTTATTAAAGGGGTATTATAAAAAACCATAGCTGTATAGTTTGTGGTTAAGGTAGTGGCCCGTGCGTTAAGCATGGCTTATGCTTTATACTTATTAGTTATTTTTCGAGATATTAACTTTACTTTCACTTTTAAGAATAACAATTATTTTAAAACCTTTATTTTAACCTATTAATGCATAATACTTTTATAAGGTTATATTAAAATATTAAAGTATAAAAAATCTTTATTATTTTTAATATTATTAATAATTTTTAACGAGTTTATCGCGACGTTATTTTATTAAACTTTTACTTTTAACTTTTGTTAACGATTTATGGCTTTTTTTTATCGTTCTTAATATTTTTTAATTAGTTTTTATAAACTTTTAAAATAATTTTTAATAATTTACGAGTTATTTTCGTATTTATAAATTTTTTTATTAACTATTTAAAATCCTTTTTTATTTAATTAATCTTATATTTTATTTTTATTTTAATTTTATATATTAAGTTATTTTTATCGTTTTAATTAATTTTAAAGGAAAGAATTATTAATAAAACGAGTTACTTTTTTAAAATTAAAGAAAAGATATATTATTAAAATAATTAAATAAATACGAAAGTTTTTTGATAAATTTAATTCGTAAGTTAATTGTTTTATTATTTCATAATCATTTATAAATTTACGTATTATTAAATTTTTTAAAAAAAAGTCGTCTCGGGAGATAATATTTCTTATAAAATTATAAGTAAACTTTTTATTTTATTACGAATTTTTAAATTATATACTTTTTATTATAATATTATTTTATTTTTATTATTATAAAATTTATAATAAGTTTTACGTTTCAACGTAAATATTTTTATATAAAGGAAATATTTATAAAAAACTTAATATTTACGTTAATTAAAACGATTAAAAAATAAAAAAATTAAAAAATTAAAAATGATTTATAAAGTATAAATTAAATAATTTTAAAATATACATTATTAAGGTTTTATTAAAAAAACAATAAAAAATTAATTTAATTAAAGTTTAAATTTATAAAATAATAATAACAAATAACGATTTTTATCGGTTAATTCTTTTATTTAAAAAGTTTATTATTTAAAAATAATAAACGATAATTATAAATAAATAAAGTTTAAATGTTTTTTATAACTTTATTTAAAAATTAAATATAAATTTCCGATTTTTATTTAAATTTTCTTTTTAAATTTCTTAATTTATTAATATTAATTACGTTACGAGGATTATAATTTAATTTTTAATAAAATATTTTGAATTTTTAATTTTTAAGTAAAAATGATGCGACCTTATAAGGGTCCTTGCATTAAATGAAGATATGTAGCTTATACTTTAAATTAAATAAATAAAATAAAAACTTTCAATTTTTATCTTATTTCTCGCCCGTTTTAAAATAACGGAGAAACTATTAATCTTACATATTAAAACATACCTTATAAGGTCCGTATTAAAAAAATTAACATTAAAACGTTATAAGTATTATAATATTTTTTATCGTTTTTTAATTATTACGAAATTTCTTTATTATTTAATTTAAAAAGTGTTAAAATAAAATCTATTATAATAATATATATATATAAAGTTTTTAAGTTATATAAATTAATAATTATTTATTAATTTAATTTACGAGATTTAATTTAATTAATAACCGATATAATATTAAAAATATTTCTTAGCGAAATAAAAATTTTATTTAAAAACGTAACTTTTTAAGTTTTTTATTATGCGATTTTATTTAAAATAATATTTATTATTATAGGTATTTTTTAATATTTTTTAAATTATTAAATAAGAAATATATAAACGGCATTTACCGTTATAAATAACATTATATAATAAATTATTAATAAGTTTATTATAAAAAATTTTAAAATTTATTATAATTATAAAAAACTTTATATTTTTTATATATATTTATTTAAATTATTATTTAAAAAGTTATTTATTATAATTTTTACAATTATTTATATGTAATTAAAAATTACAAGTTTATTTAATTTATTAATATTATGATTTATATTTTTAAACGATTTAACGTATCCGATAGAAAATTTAATTATTTAAGTAAATAATAAATTTATATAATATATTATAATAAATATATAAATTAATTAATTAATTAGTAATTAATATAATTTATAAAAAATATATTTAAAATAATTTAATTTATAATCTTTTTATAATATAAGTTTTTAAAATAATAATTACGGTTATAAATAATTATATTATAATTTAAAACTTTTTCGTTATTTATATAAAATATAATTAATTAAATTTATTAAACGGAAATGGTTTTTTTAACGTTTATATAAAGTTGTTTCTTAAATAAAAGGTTATTACGTTAAATTTTTATTTAACTAATTTATTTATTTATATAAAAAAATTATTTAAATTATAATAAATTAATTAATAATGCGTTTATTTCATTTTAAAATAATTATTTTATAATTATTTTAATTTCTTTTTCGTAAAAAAGGCCGTTTTATACGATTAAAAGAATTTTATAAATTAGACGTAATATAAAGTAAACGTTTAAAAAAAACCGATTACGTTTAAATATTATTTAAAGGTTTTTAATTATCGGAAAAAGGTAAAATTTTTAATTATAAATACATAATTTTTAATTATAAATATATAAAAAATATTAAATTAAAAATTTAAAAACTTTATAAATAAATATTTTAAAAAAGACTTTTTTTAAATATAAAATTTCTTTTTATAAAAAAGATTAAATATTAATTTAAAATAAGCGAAATATTCTTTAATAAAATTCAAAAAATTACGATATTATTAATGAACGTTTTAATATATATTATATATAACCAAAATAATTTATTTCTATATTTTTAAATATATATTAAGAAATTATAAAATTAATAAAAAAACTATTATATTAATTATAATAATATAATATTTATTTTTTAAATAAATAATAACGAATAATTATTTAATTTGATAATTTAATTTAAATTACGTAAATTATTTATTATACGTTTTTTTTAATATTATAAACGATACGTTATATAATAAATATTAAATAAATAAAAGGATTAAATTTAGTAACTTATTTTATACGATTTTATTTATATAAAACGTTATATATCTCATTTAAAAAAAAATACTTTTTTTAAAAATTAAATATTTAAAAATTAAATATTTAAAATTTATTATTTATTTATAAATAAAACTTTTATTTAATAATTTTCAAAAATACGTACGATTTGTTAGTTTTTTTATAATAATAAAAAAGAATTAATAAAGTTCATTAATTATATAATAAACGTATTATTTTTAATATATATATATATATATTATTTAAAATAATATATTTAAATAAATTTATAAGTTTTTTAATATATTAAATAAAATATACGTTAAGGATTTTTAGCTTTAAGTTTTTTTTAATAACGTTTTTTAAAACAATATTAATAATTTTTAAATTATAATAAATATAATATTTATTAATAAAATAAAATATATTTTATTTAATATATTAAAATAATATTAATAATTATTATTATAATAATTAAAGTTATAATAAATTTTATATTTACGTAAATATATAAAAGTTTTAAAAGATTTTTTATCGATATAAATTTAAAATAAAAAATAAACGTTATAAATATTATAACGTTTATATTATTAAACGTATTATCGTTTATTAAAGATATAATAATAAAATTTATATTTAAAAATGCGTTTATTATTAAAAAAACTAAGGTAACGATAAAAGCGATAATAATAATAACGACGGTTACGATAAAAATTTTGAACGTAAATAATTAAAAATTAATATAATATTTTTTATAATTATTTTAACGTAAAAATCTTTTAATTTTTTTTTAAATTCTTTAAAGTATTTTTAATTATTATTATATATAAAATTATTATATTTATAATAATATTTATAATTATATTATGCGTTATTATAAAATAAAAGCTTTAATTAAATAATAATAATTTATAATTTATAAATATATAAATATTTTATTTCAAAATAATAATTATTTTTTATTTTATAAACGTATTTATAATTATAAATTTATATTTTAAAAATTATTTTAAAACCGTTTAATTTTATAAAACATATTATTTAATTTTCATAATAAATATTTACTTTATATAATTTAAGTAAATTATTATTAATTAATAAATTAAGTTTTATTTTATTTTTAATAATTTATTTTAACTTTATAAATTAAATCATTTTCATTTACTTTTTATTACATTTTTTAATGTATTTTTATCGGTTTTTAATAATATATTTAAATTTATTAAAAAACGAACGATTAATTATAATACGGCTTATATTTACATTAATATATATTTTAATATATAAATATATATAATTAAATAAAAATAAACCGTTTAAAAAATTAATAATAAAAATTACTTTTATTTATAAAAATTATATATTTTTTAACTTCATTATATATATTTTTAAAACTTTTTTACTTTTTAAAATATTTAATAAATATTTCGTTTAATATTTTTATAAGTATAAATATATTAAAATAATTTATTTTAAACCGGTAAAATCTT
This sequence comes from Jackrogersella multiformis, assembly GCA_902806575.1. Taxonomy (NCBI): domain Eukaryota; kingdom Fungi; phylum Ascomycota; class Sordariomycetes; order Xylariales; family Hypoxylaceae; genus Jackrogersella; species Jackrogersella multiformis. Next base: position 1,128,654 of record CADCXD010000005.1, on the reverse strand, counting down.
TTAATAATCATTATATATTTAATAATTAAAATTTATTATAAATAATATTTTAATAATTTTCGAAATAAAATTAAAATATATTTACGTTTATATTATTATTTTATTTATATAAATAAAATCATTTTTTAATAATATTTGTAAATTATAATAATATTAATATAATTATCGTTAATATTTAATTCAAAATTATTTCAAAAATTATTTATAAATAACGTAAAAAAAGTTTTACTTTTATTTATTTAATATATACTTTTTTTACCATCTTTATTATAATTAATATTTTAATCTTGTTTTTTATTTTTTCGTTAATCGTTACGATAATTTTATTCGTAATTATTTTATCGGTCGTTTTGTTAATTAGCTTTACGATTATTTTGTTAATTATTTTTACGATCGTTTTAACGGTTTTAATTATCGTTTTTATAGTTTTAATTTTTATACAAATAATATCGATTATTATGATAAACATTTAACGACATATAATATTTCTTTTCTTATTAATTAAAATATAAAAATTTAAATTATTTTTATTATAATTTATTTATTTTTTTCGATTTTTTATATATAATTTTAAAAAGTTTTAATTTCATAAAAAACTTTTAAAATTTAAAATTTTTTAAAAATATATCGGTTTAAATAATTATAATAATTTTATATTAATTTTAAATTTTTAATTTTATTATTTTATAAATACGTATATGTTAAATTCTTTTAAATATATATACAAACAATATTATTGTTTTTAATTAATTTTATAAAGTTTAATATAATAAATTTAAAATTATTATACATTAATAAGTTAAAATAAAGGTTTTAAAATAATTATTATTCTTAAAAATAAAAGCGGAGTTAATATTTTAAAGTAAAGTTAATAAGTATAATATATAAGCTATCCTTAACGCATAAGCTACCATTTTAAACATAAACCATATAATTATAGCTTTTAATAACACTTTTTTAATAAAAAGAAAAATTAACATCTTCGTTAATTATAAGTTATTATTTCATTAAATTAATCTTTAACGTTTAATAAGTATGTTAAATATATTAATATTCTCTTTTTTTTATCGTTATCGTTATCGTTAATTAAAACGTTATTATTATTATTTAATAGTATATTTTTATAAATAAAGCCTGAATCATTAAAATTATTAAACGTTTATATTTTAATTATACATTTAATCTTTAATAATATAAGTATTAATATTTTAATTAATATTATTATTAATCTTTTCATAATAAATATAATTAACTTAAATATAAAAGTTAATATTTTAATTTTTAATATAATTATAATAATAAATATAATAAATAATATTAATTATAACTTAATTTTTATAATACTTTTTTATAATTTATAAAAATATTACGTATATTTTTTACCATTATTATAACTTTAATAATACTTATTAAAATCTTCTTTATTAATTATTATTATTCTTTAATAATCGAAAAAGCTTTTATAGTTAATATATATTATTATTATAATTATTAACATATAATTATTATTATTTATTATAAAATATTAATATTTAAAAATACCTTATTATTATTAATTATAATTTTTAAAAATTATAATTTTATATTATAATTTTTACGTATTAATTAAATTAAATTAATTAATTTTCATTTATTATATAACTTTTTAAAAAAAATCCCAACGCTTTTCTTTATATCTTCATTAATATAAAATACTTTAAATACATTCTTATCGAGGATTTTAAAAAATATCTTAATAATAATTTTTACCTTTTAATTAATAACTTTACCTTATAAATTTGTTTCCTTAAATTAATTTTAAATTACTTAATAAAGGATTATTATCAAAGAAATTCCAAATATTAAAATCTTTAATAATATCTTAATAATTAAAAGAACGTTAAACTATAAACAAAACGATATAATTTTTATTATTTTTACATAATATGGTTTAAAATTAATAATATTTATTAAATATTTATTATTATTATTTTAAATAAACAATTTATTTTAAAAAGTTTATTATTATTAAGGTTTATTATCGTTTTATATTTTAATAATTTTAAATCCCTTATTAATAATTATCATCCATGTATAGTTAAATAAATATTAATAAATCTATTTAAACGTTAAATTAATAGTGTTTTTAATTAACGGCTTAAAAAACTTAAATATTAATTTCTTTATAAAAAGGATTATAAAGTAAAGGATAAGTAAGAAATTTTTTTTATAAAGTTAATATTTGTAAAAAGAAGAAAAAAGAAAAAAATTTTGTTTATATAAATAAAAAATATAAGTATAAGTAAGTATATTATACATTATTATTTTTAAATAAATATTAATATATTTATAAGTTATTTTAATATTAAAATACTTAATTCCTTCTTAATTCGATTATAATTTTACCATAATTTAAGTATTAAAATACTTAGCTTCTTTTTAAAATAAGAATTTTAATAGTAATTATAATTATTATTTTAATTATAATGATTTAATAACTTATAATTTACTTATTTTTTTTAAAATTTCTTTAACGTTATTTATAAACTATATTTTATATTATAATAAATCTTAATTTTATAACTTTTAATAATGTATTTAACTTTTAATAATATATTTATTAAAATTATAACTTATAATTTTATTGATTTTTTAACGGTATTAATAATTAAGTTAAAGAAATTAGTTAATTATTATTAATATAATTTAATAATCTATTTATAATAAATCGTTTTTTTAATATATATATAATTATTTTATTATTTAACATATATTATTACTTATTTACGATTAATTATTATTATTCATTTACAACTAATTATCGTTTATGTAAAATATCCATACTAGATTTATTAATTAATTTTAAAAATATATCGTTAAAGGTTTATATATTTTAAAAAAATTATATTTTAAAAGGTTATAATTTATTAATAAAATTAATATAAAATTAATTAAGTAATAAAACATATTTCTTATTATATTTTAAATAAATAAGCTTTTTAAATCTTATTAATTAAAAATTAATAAATAATCTTTTTATTATATAAAATATTTAAATATAAAATATCCTTTTTATTTATTCACTTATTAATCTAATAATTTCTTAATGTTATATAACATTTAATCATTATTATTTCCTTTTATAATAATTTAATTTAATTATAATAATCTTTTGACGTAACGATCTTTCCTTTATAAGATCTTAAATAATTAATTTATTAATATAACTTTATAAATTTATTAATTATTAAATAATTTAAACTTATATATAAACTTATTAACTTATTTTAAAATTAATAATAATACGATATATTATATTAATTATTTATAAAACGACTTAATAATATATAATGTTTATATAATTGAAAGTAAATTAATTTATTTTTTTTAAAAAAAATTATATTTTAAATCGTAACGGGCTTTTATTTTAATAGTTACGAAATTAATATATTTTTTTATTTCTTTTTAATAATATTATCTTAATATATTATAATTAATTACGTTTTTTAATACCTTTAATGCAATAATGATAATTTATAACTTAAAATTATATATTAATTTATTAAAAAACTTTTAATGATTAATAATTTAATATTATTAAAATTATATTTAATATAAACCTTATAAGATATGTTTTAATATATAAGATTAATAGTTTCTCCGTTATTTTAAAACAGGCGAGAAATAAGATAAAGATTAAAAGTCCTTATCTTATTTATTTGATTTAAAATACAAGGTACATATTTTTATTTAATGTAAGGACCTTTATAAGGTCGCATTAATAAACTTTACCGTTATATTTTTAATAAATAATAACGCTTATAATAGTTACTTTTTTTCCTAAACTTATATTAATAAAAAAAACCTTTAAAACTTTTATATATTTACGTAAATATAAAATTTATTATAACTTTAATTATTATAATAATTATTATTAATACCGTTTTTTCGATATATAAAATTAATTATTAACGTATTAAATAAATTAAATCTTACTTGGTTAATAAATATTATATTTATTATAATTTAAAAATTATAAGAATTACTAACACCGCCTTAAAAAACGCCACTAAAAAAGGAAGAAAAGTTAAAGTTAAAGATCCTTAACGTATATTTTACCTTTAAAATTAAACAACTTATACATTTATTTAAATATATTATTTTAAATAATATATATATATATGTTAAAGATAATATATTCGTTATATAATTAATAAATCTTATTAATTCTTTCATATTATTATAAAGAAATTAAAAAACCATACGTGTTTTTAAAAATAATTAAATAAAAATTCCGTTTATAAATAAATAATAAAATTAAATATTTAACTTTAAAAACTATTTTTTAAATAAAGAAAATAAAGAATTTTTAAATAAAACATATAATATCTTATATAAATAAAACCATATAAAATAAGTTAATAAATTTAACCTTTTTATTTAATTAATATTTATTATATAATATATCGTTTATAATATTTAAAAAAACATATAATAATTAATTTATAAAGTTTAAATCAAATTATCGTATTAAATAATTACTTATTATTATTATTATTATTTAAAATTATTATTTCCTTTTAAAGTAAATATTATATTATTATAATTAATATAATTGCTTTTTTCCATTAATTTTTTAATGCGACCTTATAAGGGTCCTTACATTAAATGGAGATATATACCTTATATCTTAAATTAAATAAATAAGATAAAAACTTTTAATCTTTATCTTATTTCTCGCCTGTTTTAAAATAACAAAGAAACCATTAATTTTATATATTAAAACACACTTTATAAAGTCCGTACCATTTTTAATATATAAAGATTTTTATAATCGTTTTATAATGATAACTTATAAAAGTTTAAAACGATTTATAATTATATTAATAAGATTTTATAATTTTTTAATATATATTTAAAAGTATATAAATAAATTATTTTACTTATATATAATATATATTAAAGCATTTATCGACGAGATTATAATATTTTTGAATTTTATTAAAAAGCATTTTATTTATTTAAAGTTAATATTTAGCCTTTTTTATAAAAAAGGAATTTTTATATTTTTAACAAAATCTTTTTTAAAATATCTATCCGTGAAACTTTTAAGCTTTTAAATTAATACTTTTAATATATTTATAATTAAAAATCGTTTATTCGTAATTTAAGATTTCGCCTTTTTTTAATAATTAAAAGTTTTTAAGTAATATTTAAACGTAATTAACTTCCTTTAAACGTTTATCCCATATTACGCTTAACTTATAACATCTTTTTAAAAGTATAAAACAACCTTTTTTATAGAGAAAATTAAAATAAGTATAAAATAACCATTTTAAGAAAAAATAAACGTATTATTAATCGATTTATTATAATTTTATTAACGTTAAATTAATATTTGTTAAAACGTTTTAAAATATTCTTTATTATAAATGAATATTACATTATTATAATTTAAATAAAATAGATTTTTATAAGTAAATAAATCGTTTAAATAAAAATTTAACGTAATAACTTTTTATTTAAAAGACGATTTTATATAAACGCAAAAAAAAAAAATTTTTGTTTAATAAATTTAACCAGTTATATTTTTTAACCGATACTTATTTAAAGTAAAAATATATTATAATTTATCGGAATTAAAAATAATTTGCCTTATATAAGTAATAAAAAAGTTTTAAATTATAATTTAATTATTTATAATTACGATTATTATTTTAATAAACCATATTATAATAAAAGAATTATAAATTAAATTACTTTAAATAAAATTTTTATATATTTATCGTAATATATTATATAAATTTACCATTTACTTAAATAATTATACTTTATACTTAATATGTTAAATTGCTTAAAAATATTTTAAAATATAAAAAATATAAACTATAGCATTAATAAATTAAACGAATTTATAGTTTTTAATTATATATAAATAATTCCCTTAAGTAATAATTTAAATAAATATATAAAAAAAATATAAGGCTTTTTATAATTACAATAAATATTAAAGGCTTTAACGATAAATTTATAAATAATTTTTACGGCCCGATTATTTATTTAAAATTATTAATAATTTATTATATAACATTATTTATAACGGTAAACGCTGCTTATACATTCTTTATTTAATAATTTAAGGAATATTAAAAAATACGTATAATAATAAATATTATTTTAAATAAAATCTTATAATAAAAAACCTAAAAAACTATGCTTTTAAGTAAAAATCTTATTTTATGAAGAAATACTTTTAATATTATATCGGTTATTAATTAAATTAAACTTTATAAATTAAGTTAAAAAATAATTATTAATTTATATAACCTAAAAATCCCTTACTTATATATATTATTATAATAAATTTTATTTTAAAACTTTTCAAAATAAATAATAAAAAAACTTTATGATAATTAAAAAGTAATAAAAAATGTTATAATATTTATAATATTTTAATGTTAATTTCTTACTTAACTTTTAAAAAAACAATACTTATTTTCGAAAATAAAAGATATTTTATTAAAAATTAAGTTATAACTTTTATAACGTAATTAATATTAACGGATTAAGAAATTTTAAAAGGAATAATTTTAGATAAAAATTAAAAGTTTATATTTAATTTCTAACTAAAGTTATAAAAGGTATTTAAGACTTACTTATTTATAATTACCGCTTATTATCCTTAGGTAAATAAAATTTTTAATCGAAAAAATTAAACGATAAAAATTATCATTTATTATTATTATTTTATAAATTTAGATTTTAATTAAGTTAACTTATTACTATCCTTTTAATGGAATTTTAATAACGTATATTTCGAAATGATTTAATTTATATTTTATAAATAGTTTTTTAGTTTTAAACTTTTAAGATCTTTAAACGTTTTAATTAACGTAAATATTAAATCTTTTATAAACATTCGTTTTATATAAAAGTATTTATATTAAAACGTAAGGTTTATTATAAAATTTATGGCAATAAAAACAAAGTAATATTATAATAAAAAGCATATAATTTAAGAATTAACAATAAAATAAAAGGTTTATTTATAACTTTATAAAAAATATTAGTTCTTAAGATAATTTTTAAGAACTTTTTTTAATAACGCGTAGGTTTATGAATAATTATTAAGTAAATAAAACGATTAACTTAGAAATTAAATTTATTAAATTCTTTTACATTTATTCAATTATTTTAATAGCATATCTTTTTCTTGGTTTTAAAAGGGATAATTTATTCCATTAATAACTTGTTTTCTTAGGATTAATTAAAACGAATTAAGATAATAAGGATCACTTATTATATAAGATTAAAATTATATTAAAGCATAAGTTTAATTAAATAGAGAATAGTTTTAAATACTTAATAAAATAAAAAGGTTATAAATATAAAAATAACTTGTAACTTACCGAAAAATACTTTAAAGATTTATAAAAATTAATTAAAGAATATTAGGAATAAAAAAGAGGTTATAAATTATTAAAGGTGGCTAGAAGTAAACATTTAATAAAATAACGTTACGGTAAACTTACTAAGAATTATTAATAATTTTAAGAATAATATTTATTAAGAACGATAAGAATTTTTTATATCCCGGCATTTTAATATCATTTTATAAAGGTTCTTCTATTAGATGGAAATATATGCCTTATATTTTAAATTAAATAAATAAGATAAGGATTTTTAATCTTTATTTTGTTTTTTACCCGTTTTAAAATCACGGAGAAACTATTAATTTTATATATTAAAACATACCTCAAAGGTCCGTACTAATAAATAATATTAATTAAAGCTTTATTAATTATTATTATAAAAGTTTAATAACGTATAATATTCCTTTTATTATTAATTAAAATAAAAAGATTTAAATTATTAAAAAAAAATTATATTATTTTTATTATAATTAACTTATTTCTTTTAATTTTTTTTATATAATCTTAAAAGATTTTAATTTTATACGAAGCTTAAAACAATTATTAAATTTTTAAAAATATTATAAAAAGCCATAATTATATTGTTTATACTTAAGGTAATAGCCCGTGCCTTAAGGGTAACCCGTACTTTATATTTATTAGCTTTACTTTATGATATTAATTTTGTTTTTATTTTTAAAAATAATAATTATTTTAAACCTTTTATTTTAATTTATTAATATATAATATATAATAACACCTCGCTCTTATTATATCGTAACAATCCATATCTTATTACTAAATTAATTAAGCTTTTAATTAATTAACAAGAATTTAAAACTAATAAATTATAATAAATTAACGTAATAAAGATTCAATTAATAATTATTAAACCTTAAACATTATTAAACATTGAACATTATTAAACTTTAAATACTTTATAACCATTCTTTTCGTTACTTTATTTTTTTTATTACTTAATAATTTTTACCTTTTTTTTATTATTAATTAACTTTAATTACATTATTATTTTTTATAATATTATAATTTACATATTAACGTTATTTTAATAAGATTAAGCTTTTTTAATCGATTAAATTATTTTCCCTTTTTATAACTTTAAATTTTAATGACGATAATATCTTATAAAGTATTATTTTTATTTAGAATTATTAAAACCTTTAAATAATATAAAGATTATATTAATTACGTATACATAATTTATTACTTTATATAAATATATTATTAAATATAAGATTAATTTTTTTATTAATATAAGGCATTTATATTATACGAAATTTAATGATAAAAATGTTATTTTATAACTTTTAATAAATATTAAATATTTAAAATTTTGAATAAGTATTTAATAAAACGATATTATAACTTATTTCATTAAATTTAAAAGGTCTTATTTAAATATTAATATTAATTTTATTATTAATTTTTTATTTTCATTATTTTTATATATTAACCGATAAAATTAACTTTTTTTTTATTAATTTAATATTAATTAATTCTTTAACTAATTTAAATCTTATAAGATTATTAATAAGATTATTAATAAAAAATTTTTTAATTTAATCGATTATTAAATTCCTTTATTTCTTAATTTTTAATTATTAATTCTTTTAATATTATTAACGTTATTATAATTTTTATTAATTTTACTAATTATTTTAACGCTTATATTTAATTTATAAATCGATTTATTTATATTATTAATCTTATATTAAAAGATTTAATTATAATTTATTAAAAGAATTAAAATTAAAAAAGTTATATAAATAATTATATAAAGCTTTTAAATATTTTTTTAAAAGATTTATTAAAAGATTTAATCGTAAATATAAATAATTATATAAAACCTTAAAATTAACCTTTTTATATTTTTAACTTTTTATTAAAAGATTAAATAATAAGTAATTAAATTAATATTATTTACTATATATTTATTTATTATGTTTTCTTTTTTTATAATAAAAATATATATTTATATTATAAATCTTTTATATTAAATAAAGGTATATAATTTAATTAATTAATTAAAATTTAACATAAAATAGCTTAAATAATAATTAATTAATTAATTAAATTTTTTATTTTAAGGTTAAAATAATGTTTAATAAATATATTTAATGAATTTTAAAAATTATAACCTTTACAAATTAATATATAAATCTTAAATATACATCGTAGAATAGGCCGTAATTTTATTTATAATTAAATATTAAATCGTTAATAAACCGTTTAATAATTTAATTAATAATAATTTAATATTTATATAATTATAAAAAGATAAAACAAATTATTAATTAATATTAAAAGATCAAATAATTTATAATAAATTAAACCTAGAATTTAAAGTAATAAGTATTATTGATTTAAAATTAATTATAATAATTATAAATACTTATTTTAAACATTTAAATAAAAAATAATCGATATAATATAAGTAAATATTAACAAAAAAAAAGATTTAAAAATTAATATTAAGCTTTATATAATATTTAATAATATATTTATATAAAACATTTTTTTAAATAATATTAAATTATTTACTATAATTACGATAATATAATATTTTATATTAATTAATTAAAAATTTATTAAAATAATTAAAACCGTTATAATAATAAATATAATTAATAAAATAATTATAATTAATAATAAAATAATTTTAATAGATATAATTAAGAAGATTGCCGTAATGGTAATCATAACTAAAGTTATAATTAAAATTACGATTAAAATTACGATTAATATTATAATAAATAAAGTAATAAGCGTCGAGATAATAGCTAATAAGGTTATTATTATTATAATAAATATTCTTATTTTTAATAAAAATAATAAAAGAAAATAAAAAATTATTTTAATAATAATATATATTTATAAAACGAAATTAAATATAAATAAAATAAAAAAGATCGTAAAAAATGAAAAAGATTTATAAATAAATAATTATTTTTTAATAAATAAATATTTAATAAATAAATATTTAATAAATAAATTTAAATTTTTTAAATTTTATTTTATATTTGTTAATAATAAATTATTAACCGTAAAAAAACGTATATATCGAAAATATTATAAAATATTTAATATTAAACTTAATTATTTTAAATATATATACGTTAATAAATATATAAAATTTAAATATTTATAATTACTTTAAAAACAAAATAAACGATAAGGATTTAATTTAAAATTAAAAAAATTATTAATACTTATTTTATTTAAAAATAAATAAAAATATAAATATAAAAAATATAATTAAAAAATATTATACTTTTACTTTCGTAATTAATAAATAAAAAATTTAAAAATATTATCCATTTATTTTTAAGTAAAATATGTAAATTTAAAAATAAATATATTAAATAAATCGGAATAAAAATTAATAATATATATAAATATTAACGTATTTAATTAAATAATAAGTAAAATTTAATTAAAATTTTTTATTAAAAACTATAAAATATTTAAATGAAATAAACTTATATATATATAAAGAATGATTTTAAAAAAGTTAATTATAAAAGTTAAAGTTAAATTTTCGATTAAATGTTAAAGGAAAATAATATATAAATAATAAGATTAAGTTTAAGTTTTAATAAAAATATAAATTAATCATTTAAGTTTTTAACTTAATTTATTAATAAGAAATGATTTCTTAAGATAAGGAAAATAATTTATTAATAAAATTCGATTTAAATAATGAAATATTAAAAGCCTTATTATTAACCGATAAATCTTTTATTAAAGTAAATATATTAACTTTAAATGTATTTAAATTTATAATTAAAAAAAACGTATATATTTATATTTACTTTAATAAATAAATAAGATATTTAATGTAATTATAATATCATTAATATGTTTAAAAGAAATCGATTTAATTAACGGTTAAAGAAAAACGTATAAATTTAAATATATAAAATAAACTTTTTTTAAATAAAGCTTTTAATTAAATATATAATTAAAGTAAAATAAATTAATAAAAAATAGTTATATCGTTTAATTATTTTTATTTTATTATTTAAAAACTTATTAACGGTAAAAAAAGATTAAATGATTATTAAATAAAAATACCTTAATTAATATTTATTTATTATTATTTTAAAAAGAAATTATTTAAAAGATATAAATTATTATATACTAATAGGGTATATTAAGCATATTAATATTATCCTTTTTTTTATCGTTATTATTATTATTTAGTAATATATCTTCGTAAATGAAACGTATATTATCGAAATCGTTAAGCGTTTACGTTTTAATTATAAGTTTAATCTTTAATAGAGTAAATATTAATACTTTGGTTAATATTATTATTAGTCTTTTTATGATAAGCGTAACTAGTTTAGGCACGGGAGTTAATATCTTGATTCGTAACGTAGTTATAGTAATAGGTGTAACAAATGGTGTTAATTATAACTTAATCTTTATAACATCTTTTTTATAATTTATGAAGATGTTACGCGCGTTTTTTACGATTATTATAGTTTCGATAATATTTATTAAAAATTTCTTTATTAATTATTATTATTTCTTAATAATTGAAAAGATTTCTATGGTTAATGTATATTATTATTATAATTATTAACTTATATTCGTTATTATTTATTATAAAGCGTTAATATTTAGAAATATTTTATCGTTATCGTTAATTATTATGATTATTATTTTATTAATTATAATCTTTTAAAATTCCGGCTTTATATTATTATTTTTATATATTAATTAAGTTAATCCGGTTAACTTTAACTTATTATATAATTCTTTTAGAAAAGTTCTAACGCCTTTTTTTATATCTTTATTAATACGAAGTATTTTAAGTATATTTTTATCTAGGACTTTAAGGGATATTTTAATAATAATTTTTACCTTTTAATTAATAACTTTACCTTATTAACTTATTTTTTTAAGTTAATTTTAAATTGCTTAATAAGGGATTATTATTAAAAAGATTTTATATATTAAGATCTTTAATAACGTTTTAATGATTAGGATAGCGTTAAATTATAGGCGAAGCGATATTATTTTTATTATTTTTACGTAATATGCTTTAAAATCGGTAATATTTATTAAACCTTTATCGTTATTATTTCGAATAAACAATTTATTTTGAAAAGTTCGTTATTATTAAAGTTTATTACCGTTTTATATTTTAATAATTTTAAATATTTTATTAATGATTGTTATTTATTTATTGTTAAATAAGTATTAATAAATTTGTTTAAGCGTTAAATTAATAGTTTTTTTGGTTAAAGTTTTAAAAAGCTTAAATATTGGTTTTTTTATAAGAGGTATTATAAAGTAGAAGATATGTAAAAAAAATTTTTTTATAAAGTTAAAGTTTATGAAAAAAGAAAGAGAAAAAAGAGAAAAAAAAAATTTTGTTGCAAAGAAAATTTTTTTTTTTTAATAAGTGTAAATAAGAAAAATGCTTATATAAATAAAGAATATAAATATAAGTAAATATATTATACCTTATCGTTACTAAGTAAGTATTAATGTATTTATAAATTATTTTAATATTAAAATAATTGGGTTTTTTTCGATTTAATTATAACTTTATTATAATTTAGGTATCGAAATACTTAAGTAAAAATTTTAATAGTAATTATAATTATTATTTTAATCGTAATTATTTAATAACTTATAATTTACTTACGCTTTTTTTTATTTTTTTAATATTATTCGTAAATTATACTTTTTATATTATAATAAATCTTGGTTTTATAGCTTTTAATAATCTTTTTATTAAAATTATAATTTATAATTTCGTTGATTTTTTTAGCGGTATTAATGGTTGAATAAGAGGAATCGGTTAATTATTATCGGTATAATTTAATAATATATTTTTAATAAGTTATTTTTTTAATATTTATACGATTATTTTATCATTTAACGTATATTACTATTTATTTATAATTAATTATATTAATTTATTAATTAATTTTAAAGGTATATCGTTAAAAGTTTACGCATTTTTAAAAAGTTATATATTAAAGGGTTATAATTTATTAATTGATTTAATATAAAGTTAATTAAGTGATAAAAAATGTTTTTTATTATAATTATTTAATAATATTATTACATTTTAAATAAGTAAGTTTTTTAAATATTATTAATCGAAAGTTAATAAATAGTTTTTTTATCGTATAAGATATTTAAGAATAAGGCGTTTTCCTTACTTATTTATTTATCGATTTAATAGTTTTTTAATTTTATATAATACTTAGTTATTATTGTTTTCCTTTATAACGATTTAACCTAGTTACAATCGTTTCTTTACATAAAGATCTTTTTCTTAAGGGATTTTAAATAATTAATTTATTAATATAACCTTATAAATTCGTTAATTATTAAGTAATTTAAGCTTATACGTAAGCTTACCGATTTACTTTAAAATTAATAACGATTCGATACGTTATATTAACTATTTATAAAGCAATTTACTTAATAATATATAACCTTTATATAATTTAAGGTAAATTTATTTATCTTTTTTAAAAAAGATAAGGTTATATTTTAAATTATAACGGGCTTTTATTTCGGTAATTGCAAAGTTAATATATTTTTTTACTTCTTTTTAATAATATTATTTTAATATATTATAATTAATTATATTCCTTGGTACCTTTAACGAAGTAACGATAGTTTATGGCTTAAAATTATATATTAATTTATTAAATAACTTTCCGGTTACTAATAACTTAATATTATTAAAGTTATATTATAACGCTAAAATTATCTTTAATTATGGTATATTATTTAACGAATAATAATAACGGATTATTACCTTAATTTTTTAATTACGTTATTTTATTACATTATTAATCTAAAAATAATAACTTATTAATATAATTAATAATATCCTAAATTAAGTAAATAACGTTTACCATATTTCGTTATTAAATTTAACGTCTCTATTTAAAATTACCTTATATAAAATGCCTTAATCCGATAATATAAATACTTTAAAAAGTAACGTAACTTAATAATAAACCTTATACTTAATATTTTTAAATATTAAAATCGTTTTTTTACTAAATTTATATGTAATTACCATTATTATATCGAAATAAGTAAAACTGTTAATAAACCATATACTTCTTTTACTTAAAACTTTTAACAAATCCACCATAAAATCCTAAGTTATTATATAAAATAACTAAAACAATAAATTTATAAGTTTTAATTTATCGTAAAACTTTAAGCGTTTAATCCGGTTTTCATAACAATTAAGGTAATATTTAACGTATTTTTAAACCTTTTATAAAAAGTTATAAATATAGACCGATTTTAATTTATAAAATATTTATTTTAATCCGAAATAATATTTTAAATTATAAACTTTATTAAATAATTTATACATATAAATTAATAAAATTATTAATTAGCGTAAATTATCTAGCTTAATATAATATATAAGATCGTTTTATAATTTATATCGAAACCATTTAACCGTATCTTTACCTTTACCAATTTCCTAAAAAATAATACGTAAATAATTTAATCGTTTATTATAATTATATCTTTTTAATATTTTCTGTTTAAACTTATTATTTAACGTAAGTTTAATAAATATATAAATAAACTTATCCAAGATATTTTTAAGAATTAATTTTATTTTATCTTTTTATTTTATTAAATCTTTTATATTATTTTATATTAATAAACGAAATAATATATCTAGAATTAAATTTAACTTTTTAAGGATATAATAAACGTTAAGGTTAAATTAAAATAAATATATTAAAACAATTATTAACTTATTATTTATCTTATCTATATTAATTATTTTAAGTATCGTTTAATTAATAATACCTTTTATTACATTATGATTTATTAAAATAATAATTAATTATATATAAGATTATAATTAAACTTTATTATTTTTATAAGCTTATATTAAATAAATAACTTTTAATTTTATTACTTTATATTATGATTTAGCTTTTATTAAAACCTTTAATAAAAATATAATTAAGTAAATTACGTTAACTTTTATATTAATTTTATTTTAAGATATATTTATATAAAATATTATAATTTTAAAACCTTTTTGTTTTAATATATTTATTTTTAAGAACGTTATTTAATTATAATCCTAATGTATTAATATCGTCGGGTTTAATAACTTATTTTGCAATATTTTAAACGAATTTAAATCGTTTTTTATCGATATATATATGATTTTTATAATATATCGACGTTTATACTAAGATTTTAAAAGAATTTTTTATCGAATTTATCCCTCGGTTAATATCTTTATCTTTTTATTTTATAAAGGCTTAATTTTTTATTAATATTATAAAATATATGTTTATAAAAACCTTATTATACTGATATATATTTCTAAATTAATTAATATTTATAATATTAAAATCTTCTTAATTATATTTAACCTATCGTTTATAATAATAACTTTTAATTTATTAATTAAAAATCTAAATAAAATGATCGATAAAAAACTAAAAAATGATTTTTCTAGCGATAATATAAATCCTATATTATTATATATATTAAATATTTAGTTAAAATATTTTTTATAATTTTTTTAATATTATTAAATATTACGATATTATTAATATGTATTTTAATAAAGTTTTAAAAAGGCTTTAATCTTTGGTTTATAAATTATTATATAAAGGTTAAAGAATTTTTAAATCTTATTAACGTAACGTTAAAATTTTTTAAACCTTTTAGTAATATTATCGTTATTTTATCTTTATGCCTAAACGTAATAAATAATTAATAAAAAAATAAGGTTTCGTTTATAACGTTAAAAACTTTTTTTTTTATATTTTTTAAACGATTTTTTCTTAACGTAATAATAGGTAAATATTTATTAAGGCATTTTTATTTAATAATTTAAGGTGGATAATTATTTAACCCTTTTTTTTGCCGTTAATAAACCTTTAAATAACAAAATAAGGATAATTAAACAATATAATTATCTTTTACCAATCCATTTTACCTTAATTATATATTTAATCGAAAATTTTATTAAAAAATTCTTTATCTTATATACCTAATAAATATATATATCCAAATTTATACTTTTCTTATTAACCGTTAATTAAATCGATTATCATTTTTTTTTAAATATGTCGATAATATTACGATTATGTTAAATATCCTATTTATTTATTAAAACAAATAATTGTTAAACAAAAAAAGGGTTAAAATTGTAAATATATACGCCTTTTTTAGTTATAAACTTTAAAATATCTTTAGGTTTAAATACACTTAAAGTTAATATATTTATTTTAATAAAACTTCGCTTTATTTTTAACAATAATTATAAATCAATAAAAGATTTATTAATTAATAATAAGGCTTTTAACATTTTATTATTTAAATTAAATTTTATTAATAAATTATCTTCCTTACGTTAAGATATTATATATGTTTATATTAGATTAACCTTTTTTTATAAAATATCTACATTTTTTTTTCGGTAATTTCTTTAATTATTCCGATTTTAATATTACGTTGTAAAGTTATAAGCTTATCGGACATATTTAAAAAAGCAATTCTTTTAGGCGTATTTATATTATAAATATTATTTATTACGCTTTTTATTTTAACGTAAAAAATAAAGTCTTTTTCGCGCGATAAGTTAAAGTAATATATTAAAATAGGTATTATTATATTTAACCTTTTAAACGATAATATCTTATAAATATTTAAACCTCGGGATATAATATTAAAATTAATAATTACGTCGTATTTTCTTAAAAAATTATTTCTTATTAATAAGTTAGGTTAAAGATTTAAATAATTAATTTATACTTTTACTAGGACTTAAATTTAAACTTGCCGTTTATATATTATTTTCCTTTAAAATTTAATTAAACATTTAGCTTTAATTTTTATAATTAATCTTCTTAAGATTACTCTTTATATATATATAAATTTATCTAGTTTAAATATTTTATAGTTTTTAATAAAATCTTTTAATTATATTTCATTTATTATTTAATTAAATGCGTTAATATTTACACATATCGTCGATTTTTATTTCGATTTATTTAATACGTTTACTTTTAGGTTTATATACTTTATTAACTTCTTATTTAAAAATAAAAAAATAACATTTTTAACTTTTATATTTTTTAATTACAAAAATAAAGGTATAATATTTTCCGATTATACTATTTATATCTTTACTCCTACTTATTCTTAAATAAAATAAATATTAATAATTTCTTTAATCTTAAGTTAAATCCTTATTACTTATCTTATTTTTTAAAATAATTATAAATATTTAAATTTTATACATTTATTAACGTATATATATTTAAAATAATTAGATTTAATATTAAATATCTTATAATATTTTTAATATATACATTTCTTTACGATTAACGATTTACTTTTAAAAAATAAAAAGTAAAATATAAAGGTTTTAGATTTATTTATTAAATATTCCTCTATAAAAAAATAGCCATTTATTTATAAGTTTTTTTTATTTTCTTTACAATTTTTCTCGTTTTATTCGTATTTGACTTTATTTTATAAATATATGTTACCATTAAGACGATTTTTTATCTTTCCTTATCGTTTTTAATAAAAGCAGGGACGGTTATTATAATATCCGTAATTATAATGATTACAAATATTACGATTACGTCCATAACTATGACGATAATAACCTTATTAGTTATTATCCCGACGTTTGCTATTTTATTTATTATTATATTAATTATAATTTCAATTACGGTTTTAATTACGGCTTCGATCGTAACTTTAATCACGGCTACCATTACGATAATCTCTTTCTTAATTATAATTATTAAGGTTATAACCGTTTTAACGTTAATTAAAATTATTTTATTATTAATTATAATTATTTCGTTAATTATATTTATTATTATAACGGTTTTAATCGTTTTAATAAATCTTTAATTAATTAATATAAAATATTATATTATCGTAATTATAATAAATAAGTTAAATATTTTTAAATAACTTAATATTATTAAAAAAAACTTTTTAAATAAGCATATCATTAAATATTATATAAGGTTTAATATTAACTTTTAAATCTTTGCTTTTTTTTATTAATATTTACTTACGCTATATTAATTATTTCTTATTTAAGTGCTTAAGATAAGCGTTTATAATTATTATAATCGATTTTAAGTTAATAATTTTTACTGCTTTAAATTTTAGGTTTAACTTATTATAAATCGTCGTTATTTATTATATATCCGTAATTAATCTAAATATTTAATAATTTTAAATAATATTCGATAACTAAATCTTAATAAACATATCCTTAAAGTAAAGTTTTAAGATATATTTTACTTTTTTAAGGAATATTAAAACTTTTAACATACGGATTTTATATTAATTAAATAACGCTTTAAAAGCATATTACGTATCGTTTCATATTTTTTATTTTTTTTAATAAATATTTAACTTATTTACTAATTTTATAAATCTTTACGAAATAATTTATAAAAATTACCTTTAATCTTTATAACCTTTACGGGTTTTTAATAGGTTATTTAAATAAAGTTTATTTACGTATAAATATTACGTTAATACGTATAATTATCTTTAATAAAGGAATTATTTATTACCATAAACCTATTTATATTTATTATAAACTAACCGATATTATAAATCGTTTAATCTCTTAATATTAATTAATAACTTACCTTATTCCTTTATGATTATATAAATATTAAAGCGTTATTAATTAAACCGCTAAGCGGCTTATTAATAACTTAACGTCTAATTATAAATAAAATAATGGCTTATTCCGCAATATATATTTATAATTTATATATTAATTTAGGGATAGGATCAACTAGTAAAGGCTATAATCTTTAAAGTTAATTAGGTTTATTTACTAAAAGTTGTTTTAGCTTTAGAACGGAAGGTTAAGTAAGTTAATTAACCATTATCTAGGTTATTTTATCCCGGATTTTAATTAATCGATTAAGTTATATATCTTTATCTGATATAAAAGATGTATAATATAATTACGTACCCCTATCACAAAAAAATAAAAATATAACAAATAAATATATAATAAATATTAGTTTAATTATTTATAATGTAATCTTTTAACAAAAAATTAAAAATATAAAAAGGTTAATTCTAAGGCTTTATATAACTACTTATATAGCTTTATTAATATTAATTTTTTACGATATAATTACTTACGTTTATAATTAAATCTTTTAACAAATA
The DNA here is from genome assembly GCA_902806575.1 of Jackrogersella multiformis. Classification (NCBI taxonomy): domain Eukaryota; kingdom Fungi; phylum Ascomycota; class Sordariomycetes; order Xylariales; family Hypoxylaceae; genus Jackrogersella; species Jackrogersella multiformis. Next base: position 1,109,041 of record CADCXD010000005.1, on the reverse strand, counting down.
ATTAAAAATATTAAAAGAATTATCTAAAAACTTTACATAATTACCTGCGTAACCTTATTAATTTTAGTTTTTCGATAAATTATAATTAAATTTCTTAATATAAAATTAATAATATAAATAAATCGATTTATAAATTAAGTATAAACGTTAAAATAATCATTAAATAACTTAAGGTAATTATTAAAGTTATTATAAATTATATTCCTAAGTTATAAATTAATAAAAATTATAATAACGTTAGTAATATTAAAAGAATTAATAATCGAGAATTAAATAATAAAGGAATTTAATAATCGATTAAGTTAATTACTTCTTTCGTTAATAATTTTATTAATAATATTATAAGATTTAAATTGGTTAAAAATTAATTAATATTAGGTTAATAAGTAAAAAATTAATCTTATCGGTTAATATATAAAAATAATTAATATAAAAAATTAATATTAAAGCTAATATTAACCTTTAAATAAGAACTTTTAAATTTGGTAAAATAGGTTATAATATAACTCTTAACGCTTTATTAAATATTTGTTTAAACTTTTAAAGGTTTAATACTTATTAAAGATTATAAAATAATGCTTTTATTATAAAATTTTATATTAATAAAAGAATTAATCTTATATTTAATAATATATTTACGTAAAGTAATAAATTATTTATATGTGGTTAATATAACCTTTATATTGTTTAAAGGTTTTAATAATTGTAGATAAAAGTAATAATTTATAAAATATTATTATTATTAAAATTTAAAGTTATAAAAAAAGAAAAAATTTAATCGATTAAAAAAACTTAATCTTATTAAAATAACGTTAATACGTAAATTATAATATTATAAGAGAATAATAATATAATTAAATTCGATTAATGATAAAAGAGAGGTAAGAACCATTAAGTAATAAAAAAAATAAAGTGACGGAGAGAATGGTTGTAAAGTGTTTAAGGTTTAATGGTGTTTAAGATTTAATGGCGTTTAGGGTCTGATAATTGTTAGTTAAGTCTCTGCCACGTTAACTTATCGCAATTAATTGGTTTTAAATCCATACTGATTAATTAAAAGCTTAATTAATTTAACGGTAAGGTATGGATCGTTACGATATAACAGGAGCGAGGTATTATTATTTATTATGTATTAATAGGTTAAAATAAAAGTCTTAAAATAATTATTCTTTTTAAAAGTGAAAACAGAGTTAATATCTCAAAAAATAACTAGTAGATATAAAGCACGGGCTATTACCTTAACCATAGACCATATAGCTATAGCTTCTTACATAAATAAGGTTTTATTTTTATGAATTATTAATTACGTTTAAGTATAAAAATAAAATAACGATAATATTATTAAAACGTTTAAAAGTTTTTAATATTACGTTAATAAGATTTAAAAAATTTTTAACTTTTATATAATAATTTATAAATTAAAGATTAAACCTTTTTTAAAATTTTATTAAGATATATGTTAATAATATCGTAATATTTAATAATATTAAGGAATAATATAAAAAATCTCTCAATTAAATATTTAATATAAATAATAATATGGGATTTATATTGTAGTTAAAAAATTATTTTTTTGATTTTTCGTTAATTATATTACTTAAATTTTTAATTAATAAATTAAAAGATATTATTATAAATAATAAGTTAAACGTAATTAAAAAATATTAATATTACGAATATTAATTAATTTAAAAATATACATTAATATAATAAGATTTTTACGGAAATATATTTTATAATATTAATAAAAAATTAAGTTTTTATAAAATAAAAAAACGAAAATATTAATTAAAAAGAAAAATTAATAAAAGATTTCTTTAAAATTTTAATGTAAATTTTAATATATTATGAAAATAATATATATATCGATAAAAAATAAAATAAATTTATTTAAAATATTATAAAATAAATTATTAAATTTAATGATATTAACGTATTAAAATTATAATTAAATAATATTTTTAAAAATAAATATGTTAAATAAAAAGGTTTAAAAATTAAAATATTTTATATAAATATACTTTAAGATAAAATTAATATAAAAGTTAACGTAATTTACTTGATTATATTTTTAATAAAAATTTTAATAAAAATTAAATTACGTTACGAAATAATAAAATTAAGAATTATTTATTGAATTTAAGTTTATAAAAATATTAAAATTTAATTAAAATTTTATATATAATTAATTATTATTTTATTAAATTATAATATAATAAAAATATTATTAATTAAATAATATTTAAAATAAATAATAAATAAATAATTATTTTAATATATTTATTTTAATTTAATTTCAACGTTTATTATATTTTTAAAAGGTTAAATTTAATTTTAAATATATTATTTCGTTTATCGATATAAAATAATATAAAGGATTTAATAAAATAAAAAAACAAAATAAAGTTAATTTTTAAAAATATTTTAAATAAATTTATTTACATATTTATCAAATGTATATTAAATAATAAGTTTAAAAAATATTAAAAGGTTATAATTATAATAAATAATTAAATTATTTATATATTTAGTACGGACCTTATGAGGTGTGTTTTAATATATAAGATTAATGGTTTTTCCGTTATCTTAAAACGGGCGAGAAATAAAATAAAGACTGAAAGTCTTTATATTATTTATTTAATTTAAAGTATAAGGTATATATTTTCATTTAATATAAAGACTTTTATAAAGTCGCATTATATAAATTCTTGAAATAAATAATAATATACGTTAAATAATGAAATAATCGTATATATATTAAAATATAATTTATTAAAAATATATTATTAAATTATATTAATAATAATTAATCGAATTTTTTTAATTATTTTAATATTTAAATAAAAAAGTCTTTAATTTAATATTTAAATCAATTTATTAATAGTTATTTAATAATAAATAAATAATAATTATTAATAAAACGTTTAAAATTATTAAAATATAAAATAAAAATAAACCTTAATAACGATAATTCTTTTAAAATAATAATAATAAATATTTAATAAATATTATTAATTTTAAAATATATTAAGTTAAAACGATAAAAATTATATCGTTTCGTTTATAATTTAACGTTATTTTAATTATTAAAATATTATTAAAAATCTTAATATATAAAATCCTTTTAATAATAAGTTTTTATTAAATAATTTTAAATTAATTTATAAAATTAATTTATAAAATAAAAGTATTAATTAAAAAAACTTATTATTAAAATATTTTTTAAAATTGTTAATAAAAATATACTTAAACTATTTTAAATTAATAAAAATGTAAAAAAAAAGTTAAAGCTTTTTTTAAAAAATTATATAATTAATGCGACCTTATAAAGGTTATTACATTAAATGGAGATATATACCTTATATTTTAAATTAAATAAATAAAATAAGGATTTTCAGTCCTTATCTTGTTTTTCGCCCGTTTTAAAATAACGGAGAAACCATTAATTTTACATATTAAAACACACTTTATAAAGTCCGTACTAGTTTCTTTATAAATATCGAGTTAATATTATAAAAGTCGTTTTTTACCCGGCTTTATAAATATTTTTGTCTTTTTTTTAAATAGTTTAATCGAGTTTTTTTATAGATTTAATTGTATCGATTATTATTTTCGACGTTTTAAAATATATATATATATTTATAAAAAGTGTTTAATTATTTTTTAAAAAAATACTTTACCGGTAAATTATCGATTAATAATATTTTACGTGATATATATATATATATTTATCTTATTATTAATAAATTATGTTTATAAAAAAAGTAGTTTTTAATTTTTAATTTTACGTTAAATTTTAAATATAATAACAATATTAATTAAATATATTATAATATTTATTAATAACGTTACTAATATTATTAAATTTTTATTTTATAAAATTAAAAATATTTTTAAAAATATTTATATCGTATAATATATTTTTAATAAGTTTTAAAAGTTAAATTTTTATCGTTTTTTAATATATATAAATCGTTTATAAAAAAGCTTTATTTTAATTAAAAGTTAATAATCATTTTTATTATGATATTACGTTAAATTATAACTTTTAAACTATTTAAAAAAACGAAAACGAAAATAAGATTTTATTATTTTAATTTTTTTTAATATTATTTATATTAAAAATTTAAAAATTAATTTATTACGTAAATTAAGTACGTTTTTTATAAAAATGTTTAAAACTTTATATTTAATAAAAACTTTATTATATATTATATATTAATAAGTTAAAATAAAAGTTTTAAATAATTATTATTTTTAAAAATAAAAATAAATTTAATATTATAAAATAAAGTTAATAAATATAAAATATAAGTTATATTTAACGCATAAATTATTACTTTAAATATAAATTATATAATTATAACTTTTTATAATATCTTTTTAATAAAAAGAAATTAACGTTTTTATTAATTAAAAATTATTATTTTATTAAATTAATTTTTAACGTTTAATAAATATGTTAAATATATTAATATTTTATTATTATTATTATTTAATAATATATTTTTAAAAACGAAACGTAAATTATTAAAATCGTTAAACGTTTATATTTTAATTAATATTATTATCGTTTTTTTTATAATAAGCGTTATTAATTTAAGTATAGATATTAATGTTTTAGTTTTTAATATAATTATAATAATAATTATAATAAATAGTATTAATTATTATTTATTATAAAGCGTTAATATTTAAAGATATTTTATCGTTATTATTAATTATAAATTTTTAAATTTTTAACTTTATATTATTATTTTTATATATTATTTAAGTTAATTTAATTATTTTTAATTTATTATATAACCTTTTTAAAAAGATCTCGATATTTCTTTTACATCTTTATTAATATAAAATACTTTAAATATATTTTTATTAAAAATCTTAAAAAATATTTTAATAACAATTTTTATTTTTGAATTAATAATTTTACTTTATAAATTTAATTTTTTAAATTAATTTTAAATTACTCAACAAAAAATCGTTATTAAAAAGATTTTATATATTAAAATAACATTAAACTATAAACATCGTACGGACCATATGGGATGTGTTTTAATATGTAAGATTAATGGTTTCTCCGTTATCTCAGAACGGGCGAGAAACAGGATAAAGACCAAAAGTCTTTATCTTATCTATCTAATCTAAGGTACAAGGTACATATCTCCATTTAATGCAGGGACCCTTACAAGGTCGCATCAAAAAAAACGATACGATTTTTATTATTTTTATATAATATATTTTAAAATTAATATTATTTTAGTAACGTTAATGGTTAAATAAAAAAATTAATTAATTATTATTCGTATAATTTAATAATATATTTCCAATAAGTTATTCTTTTAATAGATATATAATTATGTTATTATTTAATATATATTATTACTTATTTATAATTAATTATTATATTTTTAAAATATCCATAATTAATTTGTTAATTAATTTTAAAAGTATATTATTAAAAGTTTACGTGTCTTTAAAAATTTTTATATTAAAAGATTATAATTTAGTAATTAATTTAATAGAAAATTAATTAAAAAATAAAAAATAAATCTTATTATATTTATTTAATAATATTATTAAATTTTAAATAAATAAGCTTTTTAAATATCATTAATTAAAAATTAATAAATAATCTCTTTATTATATAAGATAATTAAAAATAAAACGTTTTTTTTATTTATTTATTCGTTAATTTAAATTTTTTTTTAATCTCGTATAATACTTAATTGTTATTATCTTTTTTTACAATAATTTAATATAATTATAATTATTTTCTTACGTAAAGATCTTTTCTTTAAAAAATCTTAAATAATTAATTTATTAATATAAATTTATAAATTTATAAATAATTAAATAATTTAAACTTATACGTAAATTTATTAATTTATTTTAAATTAATAACGATTTAATACGTTATATTAACTATTTATAAAATAACTTACTTAATAATATATAACTTTTATATAATTTAAAATAAATTAATTTATCTTTTTAAAAAAAAATTATTTTAAATCGTAACGAAACTTTATTTCGATAATTATAAAATTAATTTATTTTTTCATTTTTTTTCAATAATATTATTTTAATATATTATAATTAATTATATTCTTTAATATTTTTAACGAAGTAATAATAATTTATAATTTATAATTATATATTAATTTATTAAATAATTTTTTAATTATTAATAACTTAATATTATTAAAATTATTTTTAATTACGATATATTATTTAATAAATAATAATAATAAATTATTACTTTAACTTTTTAATTACGTTATTATATTATATTATTAATTTAAAAATAATATTTTATTAATATAATTAATAATATTTTAAATCAAATAAATAATATTTTTAAATATTAAAAAAAAAAGTTATTAAATTTATATATAATTATTATTATTATATTAAAATGAATAAAATTTTTAATAAATGATATATTTCCTTTATTTAAAATTTTTAATAAATTTACGATAAAATTTTAATTTATTATAAAACTTTAAACGTTTATTTTAATTTTTATGATAATTAAGATAATGTTTAACGTATTTTTAATTTTTTTACGAAAAGTTATAAATATAAATTAATATAATATATAACATTATTTTATAATTCATATTAATATTATTTAATTATATCTTTATTTTTATTAATTTGTTAAAAAATAATACGTAAATAATTTAATTATTTATGACAATTATAACCTTTTAATATTTTTTAAACTTATTATTTAACATTAATTTAATAAATATATAAATAAAGTTATTTAAGATATTTTTAAATGTTAATTTTATTTTAATTTTTTATTTAATTAAATTTTGTACATTATTTTATGTCGATAAATAAAATAATATATCGAAAATTAAATTAAATTTTTAAAAAATATAATAAATATTATTTAATAAATAATATTTTTATTATATTATAATTTATTAAAATAATAATTAAATTTTATTATTTTTATAAATTGAAATTAAATAAATCATTTTTAATTTTAATATTTAATATTATAATTTAACTTTTATTAAAACTTTTAATAAAAATATAATTAAATAAATTACCTTAATTTTTATATTAACTGTGTTTTAAAATATATTTATATAAAATATTATAACTTTAAAACCTTTTTATTTTAATATATTCATTTTTAAGAATATCATTTAATTATAATTTTCATACGTTAATATTATTAAATTTAATAATTTATTTTTTATTAATATATATATAATTTTTATAATATATTAATGTGTATATTAAGATTTTAAAAAAATCTTTTATTAAATTTATTCTTTAATTAATATTTTCGTTTTTTTATTTTATAAAAGCTTAATTTTTTATTAATATCATAAAATATATTTTTATAACAGCCTTATTATATCGATATATTTTTCCAAATTAAGTAATATTTATAACATTAAATTTTTTTTAATTATATTTATTTTATCGTTTATAATAATAATTCTTAATTTATTAATTAACAATTTAAATAATATAATCGATAAAAAATTAAAAAAAAAATTTTATATTATTGTTTAATATTATTATATTATCGATATATATTTTAATAAAATTTTAAAAAAGTTTTAAATTTTAATTTATAAATCGTTACCTAAAAATTAAAGAACTCTTAAATCTTATTAACTTAACGTTAAAAGCTTTTAATCTTTTTAACGATATTATCGTTATTTTGTTTTTATATTTAAATATAATAAATAATTAATAAAAAAAATAAAAGTTTATTTATAAGTTTTAAAAAAATTATTTTTAATACAATAATAAATAAATATTAATTAAAACATTTTTATTTAATAATTTAAAATTAATAATTATTTAACTTTTTTTTTACTATTAATAAAATTTTAAATAATAAAATAAAAATAATTAAACGATATAATTATTTTTATTAATTTATTTTACCTTAATTATATATTTAATTATAAATTCTATTACAAAATGTTTTATTTTATATACTTAATAAATATATATATTTAGATTTATATGTTTTTTATTAACCGTTAATTAAATCGATCCTTATGTTTTTTTAATTATAAAATTTAAAATATGTTTAAATTTAAATATATTTAAAATCGATATATTTATTTTAATAAAACCTCGTTTTATTTTTAATAATAATTATAAATTAATAATAAATCTTTTAATATTTTATTTTTCTTATGTTAAAATATTATATATATTTATATTAAATTAATTTTTTTTATAAAATATTTAAACTTTTTTTTCGGTAAGTTTGTTAATTATAAAAGTCAAAATATAAATTTTTTTAATTATATTATTTATTATGTATTTTTATTTATTTTTAAATAAAGTATATATTAATAATTTTCTTAATTTTAAGTTAACTTTTTATTATTTATTTTGTTTTTTAAAATAATTATAAATTTTTAAATTTTATATATTTATTAACGTATATATATTTAAAATAATTAAATTTAATATTAAATATTTTTAATATATAGGTTTTATTATAATTAATCATTTATTATTGAAAAATAATTATTTATTTATATATTTTTCTTATTTTCTTTACGATTTTTTTTATTATTTTTATATTTAATTTTATTTTATAAATATATATCGTTATTAAAACGATTTCTTATTTTCTTTTATCGTTTTTAATAAAAATAAAAACGGTTATTATAATATTTATAATTATAATAATAATAATTTTATTAATTATTATTTTAACGTTTATTATTTTATTTATTATTATATTAATTATAATTAGTATTATAATAATTTCCATTTTAATTATAACTATTAAAATTATAATCATTTTAATATTAATTAAAATTATTTTATTAATTATATTTATTATGATAATAATTTCAATCGCTTTAATAAATCTTCAATTAATTAATATAAAATATTGTATTATTATAATTTTAATATATAAATTAAATATTTTTAAATAACTTAATATTATTAAAAAATATTTTAAATAACAATATTATTAACTTTTATATAAAGCTTAATATTAACTTTTAAATTTTTAAATTTTTTCGTTAATATTTATTTATATTATATTAATTATTTTATTTAAATATTTAAAATAAACGTTTATAATTATTATAATTAATTTTAAATTAATAATAGTTATTATTTTAAATTTTAGATTTAATTTATTATATATTTGTATTTAATTTAAATATTTAATAATTTCGAATAATATTTAATAATTAAATTTTAATAAATATATTTTTAATGTAAAATTTTAAAATATATTTTATTTTTTTAAGAAATATTCAAGCTTTTAATATATAAATTTTATATTAATTAAAGAACCTTTTAAAAATATATTTTATATCGTTTTATATATTTTCTTTTAATAAATATTTAACTTATTTATTAATTTTATAAATTTTTACGAAATAATTTATAAAAATTACTTTTAATTTTTATAATTTTTGTAAATTTTTAATAAATTATTTAAATAAAAATTATTTATATATAAATATTACATTAATACGTATAATCATTGTTAATAAAAAAATTATTTATTATTATAAATTTAATTATATTCGCCATAAAATAATTAATATTATAAATTGTTTAATCTTTTAATATTAATTAATAATTTATTTTATCTTTTTATAATTATATAAATATTAAAACGTTATTAATTAAACCGTTAAACAATTTATTAATAATCTAATGTTTAATTATGGATAAAATTATAACTTATTTCGTAATATATATTTAAGATTTATATATTAATTTAAGTATACAATTAATTAATAAAGGTTATAATCTTTAATATTAATTAAATTTATTTATTAAAACTTATTTTAATTTTAAAACGGAAGGTTAAATAAATAAATTAATTATTATTTAAGTTATCTTATTCTAAATTTTAATTAATGGATTAAACTATATATTTTTATTTGATATAAAAGATTTATAATTTAATTACGTATTTTTATCATAAAAAATATAATAAATAAATATACCATTAATAATATTAACTTTTCGCGATATAATTATTTATATTTATAATTAAATTTTTTTAATAAATAATTAAAAATATCAAAAAAGTTGTTTAAAGATTTTATATAATTACTTACATAATTTCTTTAATTTTAATTTTTCTAATAAATTACGATTAAATTTCTTAACATAAAATTAATAATCTAAATTAATTAATTTATAAATTAAATATAAATATTACAGTAATCATTAAATAACTTAAATTAATTATTAAAACTATTATAAGTTATATTTTTAAGTTATAAATTAATAAAAATTATAATACCGTTAATAATATTAAAGAAATTAAAAATTAAAAATTAAAAAATTAAAAAATCTAATAATTAATTAAATTAATTATTTCTTTTATTAATAATTTTATTATTAATATTATAACATTTAAATTGGTCAAGAAATTAATTAATATTAAGTTAATAAATAAAAAATTATTTTTATTAATTAATATATAAAAATAATTAAAATAAAAAATCGATATTAAAATTAATATTAACTTTTAAATAAAAATTTCCAAATCTAATAAAGTAAATTATAATATAATTTTTAACGTTTTATTTAATACTTATTAAAAGTTATAAAATAACGTTTTCATTATAAAATTCCGTATAATTTAAAAACCTTATATTAATAAAAAAATTAATTTTATATTTAATAATATATTTATATAAAATAATAAATTATTTATACGCGATTAATATAATCTTTATATTAGTTAAAAATTTTAATAATTATAAATAAAAGTAATAATTTATAAAATATTATCGTTATTAAAATTTAAAGTTATAACAAAAAAACTTAATCGATTAAAAATCCTTAATTTTATTAAAATAACGTTAATACGTAAATTATAATATTATAAAAAAATAATAACATAATTAAATTCGATTAATAATGATAAAACAAAAATTATTAGATAATAAAAAAAATCAAAATATTTATAAAATATTTATAAAATATTTAAGGTTTAATAATTATTAATTAAATCATTATTACGTTAACGTATCGTAATTAATTAATCTTAAATTTTTATTAATTAATTAAAAACTTAATTAATTTAACGGTAAAGTATAAATCATTACGATATAACGAGAGCGAAATGTTATTATATATTATACATTAATAAGTTACAATAAAGATTTTAAAATAATTATTATTTTTAAAAATAAAAATAAAATTAATATCGTAAAATAAAGCTAATAAGTATAAAGTATGGGCCATCCTTAACGTACGGGCCATTACCTTAAGTATAAACTATATACTTATGGCTTTTTATAAATATTGTTATTATTTTTTTCGTTTTAATTTAATTAAAGTATATTTAATTTTAATTTTAATTTTTTAATACAACTTTATAAAGGTTTTTATATTAAATAAAAATATATATTTTATACTTTAAATTAAATAAATAAAATAAAACCTTTTAGTTTTTATTTTGTTTTTCGCCCGTTTTAAAATAACGGAGAAATTATTAATTTTATATATTAAAAAACACACTTTATAAAAACCGTATTACTTTTTATTACTTTTATTATTATTATCGTTTTTTTCGTGTTAATTATTATCGGTAAATAATTATTAACGTTTTATTAATCGTTTAATTAAAATTTTACTTAAATTATTATTAAAGTTAAACGTTTTATATATAATATAAAAATAATTGTTATAATATATAATATAATTAAAATTAATAAAATCGGTATTATTTAAGTTATTTTTTTTATATTATAATTAATTTTTACTTTTTTACTTTTTTATTTTATTTTTACTTGTTAACGTTTATTTATTTCGTAAAATATTATTAATATTTTTACGCGTACTTATAAAAGGTTTTTTATTATTATTTTAATTATATAATTTAATTTATTATTTATAATTTTAAATAATAATAATTTAAATTTAATCATTTTATTTTTTTAAAAAATTAATCAAGTTATATTAGTACGGAACTTATAAGGTGTGTTTTGATATATAAGATTAATGGTTTCTCCGTTATCTTAAAACCGGCCAGAAATAAGATAAAGATTAAACGTCTTTATTTTATTTATTTAATTTAAGGTATAAAGTATATATCTTCATTTAATGCAAGGACCTTTATAAGGTCGCATTATATATTTAAAAATTAAAACTATATAAATTAAACGGAACAATATTAAATAAAAACTTATTTTATTTTTAAATATTATATATTATAATATTAAACGATTATTTTTAATATTTATAATATATAAATATATATTATATATTAATATTTAATTATATTTAAAATATATTAAAACTTAAAAGTTTTAAATATTAAAATTAAATTATTATAATCGAAAAATTTATAAATATTACGGGAAAAAAATACTTTATTATAAACTTTATTAATTATATGGTTCTTTTTAATTCTCGAAATTACGTATTTATATATTTAATTAACGGCGATTTATTTTTTAATTATTATATTTTTACAAATAATATAAAAAGTTAAAACCGATTTTAATTTTTATTATTTAATATATATTTATAAAATATAAAACTATAAAGTGTAAATTATATAAAACGATAAAATTAATAATATTATTAAATATATTTTATATTTTAATTATATTAACGATAAAAACGTTAATTATATTATTAAATATATTATTAATTAACGATAATATTACGTTAAAATTAAAATTAAAATTATTATTATTTATTATATAAATTATTAATATATAAAAATAATATTTTCGTCATTTTAATTTATTATTTTTATTAACCTTAAAATTTAATAATTATTATATATTAATAAGTTAAAATAAAAGTCTTAAATAATTGTTTTTTTTAAAAAATAAATAAATATAAAGTATAAGTTATGTTTAATATATAAGCCATCATTTTAAGTATAAATTATAAGATTTTAATTTTTAATAATACGTTTTTAATAAAAAGAATTAACGTTTTCATTAATTATAAATTAATATTCTATTAAATTAATTTTATTAAATTAATTTTTAACGTTTAATAAATATATTTATATTATTTTCTTTATTATTATTATTATTATTATTATTATCAATTAAAACGTCGTTAATATCGTTTAATAACGTATTTTTATAAACGAAACGTACATTATTAAAATTATTAAGCGTTTATATTTTAATTAATATTATTATCGATTTTGTAATAATAAACGTAATTAGTTTAAATACGAAAGTTAATGTTTTAATTTTTAACGTAATTACGGTAATAAATATAATAAGTTATATTAATTATAATTTAATTTTTATAATTTTTTTTTTATAATTTATAAAAATATTAAGCGCGTTTTTATTATCGTTATAACTTCGGCGATATTTATTAAAAGCTTTTTTATTAATTATTATTATTTATTATAAAGTATCGATATTTAAAAGTATATCGTTATTATTATTAATTAAGTTAATTTAATTAATTTTAATTTATTATGTAATTTTTTTAAAAAAGTTCCGATTATAAGGAGCCACAGCTATATGGTCTGTGGTTAAGATGATGGCCCGTGCGTTAAGGGTGGCCTGTGCTTTATACTTATTAGTTATTTTTTAAGATATTAGTTTTGCTTTTATTCTTAAGAATAATAATTATTTTAAGACCTTTATTTTGACTTATTAGTGTATAATATATGGTAGTACCTTGTTTCCGTTATATCGTAACGATTTATATCTTACCATTAAATTAATTAAGCTTTTAATTAATTAATAAAGATTTAAAGTTAATTAATTACGATGAGTTAACGTAGCAAAGATTTAATTAATAATTATTAGACTTTAAATATTATTAAACTTTAAATATTTTACGATTATTATTTTTATTATTTTGGTTTTTTTGTTACTTAATGGTTTTTATTTTTTTTATTAGTAATTAAATTTAATTATATTGTTATTCTTTTATGATATTATAATTTACGTATTAACGTTATTTTAGTAAGATTAAGCTTTTTTAATCGATTAAGTTTTTTTTTATTTATAATTTTAAATTTTGATAACGATAATATTTTATAAATTGTTGCTTTTATTCATAATTATCGAAACTTTTAAATAATATAAAGGTTATATTAATTGCGTATAAATGATTTATTATTTTATATAAATATATTATTAAATATATTATTAATTTTTTTATTAATATAAAGCTTTTATATTATATAGAATTTTATAATAAAAGCGTTACCTTATAATTTTTAATGGGTATTAAATCTTTAGAAGTTTAAATGAATATTTAATAAAGCGTTAAGAGTTATATTATAACTTATTTTATTAAATTTAGAAGTTCTTGTTTTAATATTGATTTTTTGCTTTAATTATTTTTATATATTAATTAATAAAATTAATTTTTTATTTATTAGCCTAATATTAATTAATTTCTTAGCCAATTTAGATCTTGTGGTATTATTAATAAGATTATTAACGAGGAAAGTAATTAATTTAATTAATTATTAATTTTTTTAATATTGCTAACGTTATTATAATTTTTATTAATTTATAACCTAAAAATATAACTTATAATAGTTTTAATAATTATCCTAGGTTATTTAATAATTATTTTAGCGTTTATATTTAATCCATAAATCGATTTATTTATATTATTAATCTTATATTAAGAGATTTAATTATAATTTATCGAAAAAACTAAAGTTAATAAGGTTATATAAGTGATTATATAAAGCCTTTAAATAATTCTTTCAATATTTTTTATTATTTACTAAAAGATTTAATTGTAAATATAAGTAGTTATATTACGAAAAATTAATATTAATAAAGTTATATAAGTAATTATGTAAAACCTTAAAGTTAACCTTTTTATATTTTTAGCTTTTTATTAAGAAATTAAGTTATAAGTAATTAAATTAATATTATTTATCGTATATCTATTTATTGTATTTTCTTTTTTTTATAATAAGCATATATAATTAGATTATAAATCTTTTATATCGAATAAAGATATATAATTTAATTAATTAATTAAAATCTGGGATAAGGTAATCTAGATAATGGCTGATTAATTTGTTTAACCTTTCGTTTTAAGGCTAAAATAATCTTTAATAAATGGATTTAATTAATTTTAAAAATTATAATCTTTATTAGTTAATTTTATTTTTAGATTAATATATAAATCTTACGTATGTATTACGAAATAGGTTATAATTTTATTTATAATTAAACGTTAAGTTATTATTAAGTTATTTAGTGGTTTAGTTAATAACGTTTTAATATTTATATAATTATAAAGGGATAAGGTAAGTTGTTAATTAATATTAGGAAATTAAACGATTTATAATATTAATTATTTTATTAAAGGTAATGATATGTATTAGCGTAATATTTATATGTAAATAGATTTTGGTTAAATAACTTATTAAGAATTTATAAAAGTTATAAAGATTAAAGGTAATGTTTATAAGTTATTTTATAGAGATTTATAGAATTAATAGATAAATTGAGTATTTATTAAGAAGAAGTAAAAAATATAAAACGATATAAAATATATTTTTAAAGTATTATTTAATTAATATAAGATTTATATATTAAAAGTTTTAATATTTTTTAAAAAAGTAAAGTATACTTTAGAATTTTACTTTAAGGATATATTTATTAAGATTTAGTTATTAAATATTATTTGGAATTATTAAATATTTAAATTAATTATAAATGTATAGTAAATGATAACGATTTATAATAAGTTAGATTTGGAATTTAAGGTAATAGGTATTATTAATTTAAAGTTAATTATAATGATTGTAAATGCTTATTTTAACTATTTAAATAAGAAATAATTAGTATAGCGTAAGTAAACATTAGCGAAAGGAAGTAAGGATCTAAAAGTTAATATTAAACTTTATATGATACTTAATGATATGCTTATTTAAAATATTATTTTCGACGGTATTAAGTTATTTAAAAATATTTAATTTGCTTATTATGGTTACGATAATATAATATTTTATATTAATTAATTAAAGGTTTATTAAGGCGATTAAGGTTATTATAATAATCAATATAATTAATAAAATGGTTATAATTAATAATAAAATAATTTTAATAGTTATAATTAAGAAAATTATTATAATGGTAGTTATAATTAAAGTTGCGATTAAAGTTACGATTAAAGTTGTAATTAATATAACGATAAATAGCTTTTTTAAAGCTTTATTAAAGTATATATCGACGATATTATAATATTTAATAATATTAAGGAATAGTATAAGAAATATTTTAATTAGGTGTTTAGTATATACGATAATATGAAATTTATATTATTGTTAAAAAAATTATTTTTTAGTTTTTTATTAATTATTTCATTTAGATTTTTAATTAATAAATTAAGAGTTATTATTATAAATAATAGGTTAAATATAATTAAGAAGATTTTAATGTTATAAATATTAATTAATTTGGAAATATATATCGGTATAATAGGGTTTTTATAGAAATATATCTTATAATATTAATAAAACGTTAAGGTTTTATAAAATAAAAAGATAAATATATTAATTAAGGGATGGACTTAATAAAAAATTCCTTTAAAATCTTAGTATAAATGTTAATATATTATAAAGATTATGTATATATTAATAAAAAATAATTTATATTTGTTTAAAATATTATAAAATAAATTATTAAATCTAATAATATTAATATATTAAGATTATAATTAGATAACGTTCTTAAAAATAAATGTATTAAAATAAAAAGGTTTTAAAATTATAATATTTTATATAAATATATTTTAAATCGGAATTAATATAAAAGTTAACGTAATTTATTTAGTTATATTTTTATTAAAGGTTTTAATAAAAATTAAATTATAATATAAAGTAATAAAATTAGAAATTATTTATTTAATTTAAGCTTATAAGAATAATAAAGTTTAATTATAATCTTATATATAATTAATTATTATTTTAATAGATTATAATGTAACGAAAGGTATTATTAATTAAATAATATTTAAAATAATCGATATAAATAAGATAAATAATAAATTAATAACTATTTTAGTATATTTATTTTAATTTAATTTTAACGTTTATTATATTTTTGGAAGGTTAAATTTAATTTTAGATATATTATTTCGTTTATTAATATAAAATAAAATAAAAAATTTAATAGAGTAAAAAGATAAAATAAAGTTAACATTTAAAAATATTTTAAATAAATTTATATTAAATAATAAGTTTAAAAAAATATTAAAAAAATATAATTATAATAAACGATTAAATTATTTACGTATTATTTTTTAGGAAATTAGTAAAGGTAAAGATATAGTTAAATGGTTTCGATATAAATTATAAAACGATTTTATATATTATGTTAAGTTAGATGGTTTATATTAATTAATAATTTTATTAATTTATATATATAAATTATTTAATAAAATTTATAATTTAAAATATCATTTCGGACTAAAATAAATGTTTTATAAGTTAGAATTGGTTTATATTTATAACCTTTTATAAAAGGTTTAAAAGTACGTTAAATATTATCTCGATTATTATAAAAGTTAGATTAAACGTTCAAAACTTTACGGTAAATTAAAACTTATAAATCTATTATTTTTGCTATTTTATATAATAACTTAAGATTTTATTATAAGTTTATTAAAGGTTTTAAACAAGAAAAATATATAATTTATTAAAAGCTTTATTTACTTTAATATAATAATAATTATTATATATAAATTTAATAAGAAAATAATTTTAATATATAAAAATATTAAGTATCAGGTTTATTATTAGATTAAGGCATTTTATATAAAATAATTTTAAATAAAAACGTTAAATTTAATAATGAAATATAATAAACGTTATTTACTTAATTTAAGATATTATTAATTATATTAATAAATTATTATTTTTAGATTAATAATATAATAAAATAATATAATTAAAAAATCGAAGTAATAATTTATTATTATTATTTGTTAAACGACGTATTATAATTAAAAATAATTTTAACGCTATAATATAACTTCAATAATATTAAATTATTAATAATTGGGAAATCAATTAATAAATTAATATATAGCTTTAAACTATAAATTATTATTACTTTATTAAAGGTATTAAAAATATACTTAATTATAATATATTAAGATAATACTATTAAAAAAAATTAAAAGAATATATTAACTTTATAATTACTAAAATAAAAGCTTATTATAATTTAAAATATAACCTTATTTTTTTTAAAAAAAATAATAATCTACCTTAAATTATATAAAGGTTATATATTATTAGGTAAGTCGCTTTATAAATAATTAATATAATATATTAAACCGTTATTAATATTAAAATAAATTAATGAACTTATATATAAGCTTAAATTATTTAATAATTAGTAAATTTATAAAATTATATTAATAAATTAATTATTTAAAATCTTTTAAAAAAAAGATCTTTACGTAAGAAAATAACCGTAACCAAATTAAATTATTGTAAAAAAAACCGATAATAATTAAATGTTATACAAAATTAAAAAATTATTAAATAAATAAATAAAAAAGACGTTTTATCCTTAAATATCTTATACGATAAAAAGACTATTTATTAACTTTTAATTAATAATATTTAAAAAATCTACTTATTTAGAATATAATAATATTATTAAATAATTATAATAAAAAATATCCTTTATTACTTAATTAACTTTGTATTAAATCTACTAATAAATTATAATCCCTTAATATATAACTTTTTAAAAATATGTAAATCTTTAATAATATACCTTCAAACTTAATTAATAAACCAATATAACCAATTATAAATAAACTAAACGATAAAATAATCGTACATATACCAAAAGAATAACTTAATAAATATAAATTAATAATTATAATAATAACACGCTTTAATTATAAAAAACCTTTCGATTATTAAAAAATAATAATAATTAATAAAAAAACTTTTAATAAACATCGCTAAAACTATAACGATTGCAAAAAACGCACGTAATATCTCCATAAATTATAAAAAGTTTTTTATAAAAATTAAATTATAATTAACACCACTTATTACACTTATCACCATAATTACGTTATAAACTAAAACATTAACTCCTATACCTAAACTAATTACGCCTATTATAAAAAAACTAATAATAATACCAATTAAAACATTAACACTTACACCATTAAAAATTAAACCTATAATTAAAACATAAACGCTTAACGATTTTAACAATATACACTTCGTTCACAAACATATATTATTAAACGATAATAATAATATTTTAATTAATAACGATAACAACGATAAAAAAAGGATAATATTAATATACTTAATATACTTATTAAAAATTAAAAATTAAAAATTAATTTAATAAAATTAATTTAATAAAATAATAATTTATAATTAATAAAAACGTTAATTTTTCTTTCTATTAAAAGAATATTATAAAAAGCTATAATTACATAATTTATAATTAAGGTAATAACTTATACGTTAAGGATAGCCCGTACTTTATACTTATTAATTATTCTTTAAGATATTAACTCTACTTTTACTCTTAAGAATAATAATTATTCTAAAACCTTCATTTTAACCTATTAATATATAACACCGATCTTTTTTTTTATGTTTTTATTAATGCGAAATACTTTAAATATATTTTTATTAAAAATTTTAAAGGATATTTTAATAATAATTATCACGTGTTAAAATGTGGCTCTGGCCACTTTAATCAATTAAACTTTTATAAATAACTTTCATAAGTTAAAAGTTTCTCTATTTTCTTTTAATTAATTATACCTTTTAATGCACGAGCTTTAAACACTTTATTTAACTATAATAATAATTTTTACTTTTTAATTAATAACTTTACTTTATAAATTTATCTTTTTAAGTTAATTTTAAATTATTTAATAAATAATCGTTATTAAAAAAGTTTTATATGTTAAAAATTGTAATAACGTTTTAATAATTATAACAATGTTATATTATAAACGAAACGTTACGATGTTTATTAATTTTACGTAATATATTTTAAAATTAATAATATTCGTTAAATTATTATCATTATTGTTTTAAATAAAAAATTTATTTTAAAAAGTTCGTCGTTATTAAAGTTTATTACCGTTTTATATTTTAATAATTTTAAATGTTTCATTAATAATTATTATTTATTTAAGTATTAAATTAATATTTTTTTAATTAAAGCTTTAAAAGGCTTAAGTATTAATTCTTTTATAAAAAAAAAGAAAAAATATTTTATTATAAGGAAAATTCTTTTTTAATAAAAGTGAGTAAAAAAATTACTTATATAAATAAAAAAATAAATATAAGTAAATATATTAGATATTATCGTTATTAAATAAATATTAATATATAATACGAACCTTATAAAGTATGTTTTAATATATAAAATTAATAGTTTCTCCGTTATTTTAAAACGGGCAAAAAACAAAATAAAAACTAAAAGTCCTTATTTTATTTATTTAATTTAAGGTATAAAGTATTTTTTTTTAATGTAAGGACCTTTATAAAGTCGCATTAGTTAATAAATAATCTTTTTATTATATAAGATATTTAAAAATAAAGCGTTTTATTTATTTATTTATTTATCGATTTAATAGCTTTTTAATTTTATACAATATTTAATTATTATCGTTTTTTAATAATAATTTAACTTTATTATAATTATTTTTTTATATAAAAATCTTTCCTGTATAAAATCTTAAATAATTAATTTATTAATATAATTTTATAAGTTCGTTAATTATGAAATAATTTATAATTATATATTAATTTATTAAGTAATTTTCCGATCGTTAATAATTTAACATTATTAAAGTTATATTATAACGTTAAAATTATTTTTAATTACGATATATTATTTAATAAATAATAATAATAAAATATTTTTTTAATTTTTTAATTATATCGTTTTATCATATTATTAATTTAAAAATAATAATTAATTAATATAATTAATAATATTTTAAATTATATAAATAACGTTTATTATATTTTATTATTAAATTTAACGTTTTTATTTAAAATTATTTTATATAAAATATTTTAAAAAATAACGTAACTTAATAATGAGCTTTATATTTAATATTTTTAAATATTAAATTTATTTTCTTATTAAATTTATATATAATTATTATTATCGTATTAAAATAAATAAATTTTTTTAATAAACTTATGATAAAAATTTAAATTTTAACTTATCGTAAAGCTTTAAACGTTTAATTTAGTTTTTATAATAATCGAGGTAATATTTAATATATTTTTAAACTTTTTATAAAAAGTTATAAATATAAACCGATTTTAATTTATAAAATATTTATTTCGGTTTAAAATAATATTTTAAATTATAAATTAGTAAAATTATTAATTAACGTAAATTATTTAATTTAATATAATATATAAAACCGTTTCGTAATTTATATTTATATTTTTTAATTTATAATATATAAACGATTTAATTATTTATTATAATTATATTTTTTTAATTTTTTAAAATTTTTTAGTATTTAACGTAAGTTTAATAAATATATAAATAAATTTATTTAATGCGACTTTATAAGGATCCTTACATTAAATGGAGATATATATCTTGTACTTTAAATTAAATGAATAAAATAAGGATTTTTAATCTTTATCTTATTTCTCGCTTATTTTACGATAACGGAGAAACCATTAATCTTATATATTAAAACATATCTTATAAAGTCCGTATTATTATTCGAAATATTTTTATAATTAACTTTGTTTTATCTTTTTATTTTATTAAATTTTTTACATTATTTTATATTAATAAACGAAATAATATATTTAAAATTAAATTTAACTTTTTAAAAATATAATAAATATTAAAGTTAAATTAAAATAATAATTATTTTATTATTTATTTTATTTATATCGGTTATTTTAAATGTCGTTTAATTAATAATATATCTCGTTATATTATAATTTGTTAAAATAATAATTAATCGTATATAAAATTATAATCAAATTTTATTATTTCGTATTATAACTTAACTGTTATTTAACCTTTTAATAAAAATACAATTATGTAAATTACGTTAATTCTTATATTAATTTTGTTTTAAAATATATTTATATATAATATTATAATTTTAAAACTTTTTCGTTTTAATATATTTATTTTTAAAAACGTTATTTAATTATAATTTTAATACGTTAATATCGTTAAATTTAATAACTTATTTTATAATATTTTAAACGAATTCAATTTGTTTTTTATCGATATATATATTATTTTTATAATATATTAACGTTTATATTAAGATTTTAAAAGAATTTTTTATTAAGTTTTTTTTTCGGTTAATATTTTCGTAAAAACCTTATTATATTAATATATATTTTTAAATTAATTAATATTTATAATATTAAAATATTTTTAATTATATTTAATTTATTATTTATAATAACGATTTTTAATTTATTAATTAAAATTGTAAATAATATAATCGATAAAAAATCGAGAAAAGATTTTTTTAATAATAATATAAATTTTATATTATCGTATATATTAAATATTTAATTAAAATATTTTTTATATTATTAAATATTATTATATTATCGATATATATTTTAATAAAGTTTTAAAAAAGTTTTGATTTTTAATTTATAAATCGTTACGTAAAAATTCAAGAACTTTTAAATCTTATTAACGTAACGTTAAAAACTTTTAAACTTTTTAACGATATTATTATAATTTTATTTTTATATTTAAATATAATAATTAATTAATAAAAAAACAAAGCTTTATTTGCAACGTTAATAACTTTTTTAAACGATTTTTTTAACGCGATAAAAGGTAAATATTAATTAAAATATTTTTTTTTAATAATTTAATATTTTTTTAATAAAATTTTAAATAATAAAATAAACATAATTAAATAATATAATTATTTTTTATTAATTCATTTTACCTTAATTATATATTTAATTAAAAGTTTTATAAAAATGCTTTTTATTTTATATATTTAATAAATATATATAATTAAATTTATACGTTTTTTATTAACTATTAATTTCAATTAAATTTTATTAATAGATTATTTATTTTACTTTAAAATATTATATATATTTACGATAAATTAACTTTTTTTTATAAAATATTTATACTTTTTTTTTAATATTGTTTTAATTATTTTAATTGTAATATCACGGTATAAAATTATAAAATTATTAAACGTATTGAAAAATATAATTTTTTTAAGTATATTTATATTATAAATATTATTTATGACGTATTTTATTTTGACGTAAAAAGAAAATACACGTAGTAAATTAAAATAATAAATTAAAATAAAAAATCGATTCGTAATTAAAATCTTTTATCATATTTAACTTTTTTAATAACGATATTTTATAAATATTTAAATTTTAAAATATAATATTAAATTTATATATATTTTATTATAATTAATAATTACGTTATATTTTACAAAAAAATTATTTCTTATTAATAAATTAAGTTAAAAACTTAAATAATTAATTTATATTTTTATTAAAACTTAAACTTAAATTTATCGTTTATATATCGTTTTTTTTAAAAACTTCATTAAAAATTTAACTTTAATTTTTATAGTTGACTTTTTCGAAATTACTTTATATATATATAAATTTATTTAATTTAAATATTTCGTAATTTTTAATAAAACTTTTTAATTATATTTTATTTATTATTTAATTAAATGCGTTAATATTTTTATATATTATTAATTTTTATATTTATAATGCGACCTTATAAGGGTCCTTATATTAAATGGAGATATATACCTTATACTTTAAATTAAATAAATAAAATAAGGACTTTTAGTTTTTATTTTATTTCTCGCCCGGATTAAAATAACGGAAAAACTATTAATCTTATATATTAAAACACACCTTATAAGGTCCGTACCAATTTATTAATTATAAAGGTAAAAATATAATATTCTTTAATTATATTATTTATAGTTTTACTTATTTTTAAATTAAATAAATCTTAATAACTTTTTTAATTTTATATATTCATTAATATATATATATATAATAATTAAGTTTATTATTAAATACTTTATAATATTTTCGATATATATATTTTTTTATAATTAACGGTTTATCATTAAAAAATAATAAATAAAATATAAACGTTTTAAATTTATTTATTAAATATTTTCTTATTTATAATTTTTTTACGATATTTTATATTTTATTTATATTTAATTTCTTTTTATAAATATATATTATCGTTAAATCGATTTTTTAATTTTTTATTATTATTTTAAATATAAATAAAAAGGATTATTATAATATTTATAATTATAACGGTAATAATTCTATTAATTATTACTTTAATATTTAATATTTTATTTATCGTAATATCGATTATAATTATCATTATTAAAATTATAATCGTTTTAATATTAATTAAAACCGTTTCGTTATTAATTATAATTATTTCGTTAATTTTATTTATTATTATAATAGTTTTAATCGTTTTATTAAACTTTTAATTAAGTAATATAAAATATTATATAAAGTTTAACATTAACGTTTACTTTTTTACTTTTTTTTATTAATATTTATTTATATTATATTAATTATTTTTTATTTAAATATTTAAAATAAACGTTTATAATTATTATAATTAACTTTAAATTAATAATAGTTATTATTATAAATTATTATTATTTATTATTTATTTATAATTAATTTAAATATTTGATAATTTTAAATAATATTTAATACTTAAATTTCGATAAATATATTTTTAAAATAAAATTTTAAAACATAATTTTTTTTAAAAATATTAAAACTTTTAATATATAAATTTTATATCGATTAAATATCGTTTTAAAAATATTTTTTATATCGTTTTATATTTTTTACTTTTTTTAATAAATATTCGATTTATTTTTAATAAAAACTATTTATTATTATAAAATTATTTACGTTTATTATAAAATAACCGATATTATAAATCGTTTAATTTTTTAATATTAATTAACGATTTATTTTATTTTTTATAATTATATAAATATTAAAATATTATTAATTAAATCGTTAAATAATTTATTAATAATTTAACGTTTAATTATAAATAACATTACGATTTATTTCGTAATATATATTTAAAATTTATATATTAATTTAAAACTAAAATTAATTAATAAAAGTTATAATTTTTATAATTAATTAAGTATATTAATTAAAGATTATTTTAATTTTAAAACGAAAGGTTAAATGAGTTAATTAATTATTATTCAAGTTATATACTTTTATTTAATATAAAAAATTTATAACTTAATTATATATTTTTATTATAAAAAAAAGTAAATATAATAAGTAAATATATGATAAATAACGTTAATTTAATTATTTATATCTTAATTTTTTAATAAAAAGTTAAAAATATAAAAAGGTTAATTTTAAGACTTTATATAGTTATTTATGTAATTTTATTAATATTAATATTTTACGATATAATTATTTATATTTACAGTTAAAATTTTTAATAAATAATTAAAAAAAATAAAAAAATTATTTAAAGGCTTTATATAATTATTTATGTAACTTTATTAACTTCGAATTTTTTAATAAATTACGGTCCAATTTTTTAATATAAGATTAATAATATAAATTAATTAATTTATAAATTAAATATAAACGTTAAAATTATTATTAAAATTATTATAAGTCATATGTTTAAGTTATAAATTAATGAAAATTATAATAATATTAATAATTAATAATTAAAAATTAAAGGAATTTAATGGTTAATTAAATTAATTATCTTTTTTATTAATAATTCTATTAATAATATTATAAGATTTAAATTAATTAAAAATTAATTAATATTAAATTAATAAATAAAAAGTTAATATTAAAGTTAATATTAAAATAAAATCTTTTAAATTTAATAAAATAAGTTATAATATAATTTTTAACGTTTTATTAAATGTTTATTTAAATTTTTAACCGTTTAATATTTATTAAAGGTTATAAAATACCATTTTTATTATTAAACTTTATATAATGTAAAAACTTTATATTTAATAATATATTTACGTAAAATAATAAATTATTTATATATAATTAATATAACTTTTATATTATTTAAAGGTTTTAGTAATTACGAATAAAAGTAATAATTTATAAAATGTTATTATTATTAAAGTTTAAAATTATAAAAAGGAAAAAAATTTATTTAAAAAAGCTTAATTTTATTAAAATTACGTTAATATATAAATTATAATATTATAAAAGAATAATAATATAATTAAATTTAATTAATAATAAAAATAAAGTAACGGAAAAAATATTCGTAAAATATTTATGATTTAATAATATTTAAAATTTAATAATTATTAATTAAATCTTTACCACGTTAATTTATTATAATTAACTAACTTTAAATCCTTATTAATTAATTGAAGGCTTAATTAATTTAACAATAAAATATAAATTATTACGATATAACGAAAGTAAAATATTATTATATATTATATATTAATAAATTAAAATAAAGGTTTTAAAATAATTATTTTTCTTAAAAATAAAGTTAATAAATATAAAATTAATAAATATAAAATATAAGTTACCTTTAACGTACGAGTTATCACTTTAAACATAAACCATATAATTATAGCTTTTTATAATATACGTAAATATAATAATTTTAAATTTCCGTAATTATTAAAGTTTAACCGGGATTTAATTTTTCGATATTATAGTTTTTTATTTTTTTAATTTTTTATACGTTCGTAATTAACGGTAAAAAAGTTTAAACCGTTACGCGGTTTTTATATTTTTATTATTAATTATTTATTACGTTAATTTTAATTATATATTATTATAATTTTAATAATTTTAATTATTAAAAGTTATAATTATATGGTTTATGTTTAAAGTAATAACTCGTACGTTAAAAATAATAAATATTTTAAACCCTTTATTTTAACTTATTAATATATAATATAATTAATAAAAAAAATCCTATTAAATATTATTAAAGTTATAATAATAATAATAAATACGTGTAATATTTTTATAAATTATAAAAAAGGTATTATAAAAATTAAATCGCAGTTAATATTATTTATTATATTTATTATCGTAATTACGTTAAAAATTAAAACATTAACTTTCGTATTTAAGTTAATTACGTTTATTATAAAAAATTTAATAATATTATTAATTAAAATATCGATATTTATATTATTAAAAATTAAACTTATAATTAAAATATAAACGTTTAATAATTTTAATAATTTATATTTCGTTTACGAAAATACGTTATTAAACGATAATAATAATAATAAAAAGAAAAACGATATAAATATATTTAATATATTTATTAAACGTTAAAAATTAATTTAATAAAAAATTAATTTATAATTAATAAAAACGTTAATTCTTTTTATTAAAAAAATATTATTAAAAACCATAATTATATAATTTATATTTAAAATAATAACCCGTACGGTAAAAATAACTTATATTTTATATTTATTAATTTTACAGGTTTTTTTTACTTTTTTTTTTACGCGTTTATAACTTACGGCGAGAAAACTTAAATCGTTACGCGGCTTTCGTATTTTCGTTACCGGTTATTTACCGCGTTAATTTTTATACGTTTCGTTTAATTATTTATAACGTTTTAAAAAACCTTTTAATTATTTTATAACTTTTTAAAAAAATTTAATAAATTGTTTTTAAATAAAAATTTTAAAATTATAAATTATTACGAGCGTTATTTTTTTAAAAACCTTTAATTATTTTATTAAATTTTATTAAATTTTATTATTTTTTACCATTTATTACCGGTTTTTATTATTTTTTATTATTTTATTATTTAATTATTTTTCGTTATATTTTATTATTTTAATAAAGTTATTATTTTTTAAATAAGGTTTATTTTTTTAAAATCGTTACGATTTTACGATAATTTTTTTTTACTTTACTTTTAATTTTTAATTTAATAAATATAATAATATATTTATATTAATTTTCAAATTTTTTTAACGTTTTTAAATAATTATTTTTTTATTTTAATTAAAATTAAATTAAATATAACGTAATTAATTAAAAAACAACGTATTAAATTAATTATAAAATTTAAAATATAAACTTAAAAACGTAAAAATATTTATTATTATATAATAATTTATATAACGAAATTTATATTAATATTTTTCGAATTAAATATTTTTCGTTTTATTTTATTAATTAATTAATTAAAATTTTAATTAAATTTATTTTAATATAATAACTTTTTATAAATTTAAAATATTTAAAAACGTATTAATATTTACCTTTATATAATAATTTTTATAATAATATTTTTATCGATATATTTTAAATTAACGTTTTTTCGTTTTATTTTATTAATTTATTAATTAAATTAATTTCGATATAATAATTTTTAATAAATTTAAAATAAATAAATAAATAATTAATTAAATTAATTAATTAATTAAATATTTAATAAATAAAAACTTTTATAAATATTTTATAAAATTATTAAATAAAAAATTATTAATTTATTAAAATAAAAATTTTAAACGAAAAAATATTATTATTTTTATAATTTTTTATATAAAATTATTAAAATAAATAAATATTTATTATCGATAATTAATAATTAATAATTAATTAAAATATAAATAATATTATATTAATTATTAAATAATATAAAATATAATATTATAATTAAATAATAATTTTATTTAAAATTCAAAAATATAAAAATTAAAATAAATTATTTTATCGATTTTAATAAATATTTTAAAGTATTCTCCGCATAAGAAACCTTTTTAAGCCTTTCGTTATATAATAAACTTACTTCGTTACTCGATGTGTTTTTCCAAGGGATCCAAGTGTTTAATTTTATGAGTACACTTGCAACGGCTCCTGGGTCTTTTGGTCCTGTAATCACGGCGGCTGCCATTGATTCAGACGTAACAGCCTTTGACGGTCGGGGTATAGCATCTTGCGTGTAATATTTTACGTCCCGTCCTTTCGGGGAAGTTTTAGTCTGGAGATGATTCCGTGACATCTGCGGCTCAGCAGGACCACTCAACAGAGCAGCCCCGTGCTTCTTTTGCATCGCCTCTTCACCTTCTCCTCGAGAGCGGTCGATAATTACAGTTGCGAATAGCGGTAATCTTGGTGGCAGATGTATTCGTTGGGCTTCGAGTTGCTCGCTGCTAGCCTGAGCCTCCGTACTGTCTGCGCTTGCGCTCTCGTCCTGGGTAGCCATAGCCGCCCGCCCTCGTAGTTCCTCTGCGATCTCAGAAGCTGGCCTTTTGTTGCTCTTATCCTCGTCGGATGATCGACTCGAACTCATAATTGTCTCCAATGTGCCGTATGCAACACTTCTCCTACGGGCCGTGCTCCTTCGTTTCTTTGGTGGCATGGAGCTCACACGCTCCTCCTCGCTTGATATTACCTGTAGGGTTGGCCCTGTGGGAACTTGATGTCTCAATGATGCGGAGGGTGGCCCTAGGAAACCCGGTCCTGATCCCTGAGGCGCGATATGCACTTCATACTGGTTGCTGAGGGAGTATCTCGTGCGTGCGCAGATCTCCGCTATACGGTCTAGGTCTGCGTTCACATCTTCCTGTATCTCTGCTATGATACTCTTGAAAGTAAATGATTCAAGAGGGGGCAATCTGGCATCGGTGGCAACCCGGGCCTTCTCGTTCCCTTTCTGACCGACCATATTCTTCACTGTCCCATTTCGACTTGGACGCTGGGAAGGGATATTAGACGTAGGCGAGACCGTGGAGACGGACACCGGACCCGTAATAGAAGACGAAGATGGTATGGCCGAATATGTGCGTACCACGACGGGTTGGGAATATGTGTCAGTCGTTGTGTTCTTGATATTGGGCGGGCTACGTGTTCCGGTATAGCGCCGACGCGATGATGGCTGAGAGCGACTTAGCTGGCGCAGGGCAGTTGTGCGATGGGCGGCTGTCGAGCCGTCGAGAGGAATTGGTCTTCCTTCGGCAGTGCTGGGTATTAGAAAGGTGGACGATGTATTCTTTGGGAATAGAGGGGGAAAGACGAAGGGTAGTGATTGCCGACGGGAGGGGGTATCATGAATGGCACCATCAATTACACTACTGCCATGCGGTAGAGATGGGGGTGAGAGACTGCGGAGTCGAGAGGATGGGAAGGGTGGAAGAAATGGGTTGTCTGCCATATCCTCGAGGGGTCATTTGGCGTATATAAGAGGATATGTAGTCAGGACGAGGTTTGAAGGGCGAAGTCGACCTGGTTGTTGACCTGACACTAAGCGGTATTATGCGATATGCCGTGGTAGCCAACAGGAAGCGGTTGATATTGTCGTAGGTGGTGGGTGGTGGATTGTGGATGGTGGACGGCGGATGGGAATGAGAATGAGAATGCTTGGGTCGGCGCTAGGTATTGAGCAGGAATGTGATGATTCGTCGGTATGTTGGAAGGACATGTGGTTCGAACCGGAGACGAGCTTTGTTCGATGTTATTATTCTGTTCTTCCTGTAGAAGTAGAGGGGGCCGAGGAACGATTGACGAATCTCATTTATGATTTGGCTTGGAGAGGGAGGAGGTGTAAAGATGAGCAGGGGGGGATTAAGAGCTGCACAAAGTCGTGGTGATGTTTAAGTGGATAATGACACTGGGTACATTTATTTAAAGAGGGGTTCTCCAGAGGTAGGTACGTATGTAGGTAGGTATTAGGTACCTCGTCACCCACTACCTAGGTACCTTAAGTAATACGCCCTACCTTTAAGTGCATATATCCTATGCCCATTAGAGTAAAGCTCGGTGGTAGGTACCTACATACCTACCTAGGTATGTATGTAGGTCCTACCTATTTATGTAGGTACCTGGGTAGGTATGTTAATGTTATCTGTGATAACTCTTACTTGAATAATTCCG
Organism: Jackrogersella multiformis; assembly: GCA_902806575.1. NCBI lineage: Eukaryota > Fungi > Ascomycota > Sordariomycetes > Xylariales > Hypoxylaceae > Jackrogersella > Jackrogersella multiformis. Next base: position 1,078,143 of record CADCXD010000005.1, on the reverse strand, counting down.
TTAATTGTGTGTACCTAGGTAGGTAGGTAGTATCGTATATCAACTGTCTATGAAGAAGACTGAAGACACCAATGAGGAAACAAACATAGATTCAAGAACCTCACATTACCATGTCCCCGGGCCACCGCCACCTATCGCTGTCAAGTATGCACCTCCCAATCATATACCCAACCTCTCTCTCTCTATCTCACTGAGTCGGTTGGATCATCGTACCATACCCGTGCCCACCAGTTTGCACGCGATCACTATAGACGGCTGGGGCTCGGCGGGCGGCGTAACGACCCTCTCTAGCCTGCTCTCGACGGTCATAGTAGACATATTCGATATAGAAGGCATGTATATGTCCTGGAATGTACCTGTCCGAACGTGTTAGTAGAGTCCGGTAGGACATCATGCGAATGCACCCCGCGTACCCGAGTAAGGTGAGGCAGATGTTTATAAAGAGATCAGCGCCGCATCCAGCAATGGCCCAGACACCAATAGGAGGGACTAGGTGATGGTCAAGTTAGCGCGCGATGATTATAGCATCGATAGCGAAATTTAGGTATAGGCCTCGGTAATCTACTTACAAAGGATTGTTATCAGGACGATGAGTACAGCCGAAACAGCTCCCATTTTGAACAGGCTAGAGTCTCAACGCTTTGGTTTGGATCGATTCGGATAGACTTGGATAGCCTTGGGTGTGATGTTTAGATTGCTTGGGGTGAGGAAGTGAGAGAACAGTTGTTAGGTGCATCTGTATTGTAGCCTTGTTATGGCATCCACCTGGGATCTAGGTAGTGTAGTGTAGGTAAGTGTAGTGTAGGTAGTGTAGGTTGGTAGGTAAATAGTAGATAAAGAGTCATATGGAGGTAGGTATACAGTGAAATCATTGATGCAAGTTTGCACCTAGGTATGATACCTACCTAGGTAGGTATATACCTAGGTACCTGTAGTATGATACGTAGGTAGGTACCAAATATTCTTGGTTTGATGCGGGACTTGCCTAGAGGGCCAATGGCTAATGGCCAATGACGCGTGGGACGAGACAACGCTGATGACGTAGTGGTGCACCACAATTCCTTATGTAAGGGGCGCTAAGAAGTGCTTAGGGGACTTTACCTGAGACCGAGCTGGGAAATAGCTAAGAGCTGGAGCCCATATAAGTCAAGCCACTACCAGCACTACTTATCCAGCAGCCTAGCACCTAGCAGCCCAGTAAGATACCTAACCTATATTTTAACGAAGCTGGCAACTCCACATTTCTAACCATCCAGTAAACTTTTAGAGACAATTTTTTTTTTCATTCAAATTTTTATTTTTTTATTTTAAATCGGGGGCCCGGGCTAACATAATAATAAAAAGAAGAAAGAAGAAAAGGTTAAAGTTAAGTAAGTTTAAGGGGTAGAGGAGGTCCAACCAAAATACCTAATGTACTTATGTAATAATAATAAGAAGGATAAGAATAAGAATAATAAAAAAAAAAAAAAAAATAGTAACTAATACATAATAATCATAATCGTCAATCATAACGAGATTGATCAGCCATGCACACTACCCGAACCAACGACTTTTACTACAACGGAACCCACCACGCAACAACTGACACTGACAGTGCTGTGTAGTTCTGTAGTTCCAGTTCTCCCGTTCCCGGGGGGTTAATTCCATCGACGTGACTCGTTTAATTCTCTCGACTCTCTCTCTCTCTCTTCCTTCTCTTGCGCACACAGACAACAACCACACTCTTCACTCTCTCTTATCCCTCTCTTCTCTCTCTTCTCTCTCTCTCTCTCTCTCTCTCCCTCTCTCCCTCTCTCCCCGCGCAACATCATTTCCAATTATCGTCTTTTCTCTGTCCTTAGTTTGTTTTTATTTTATTTATTTTATTTTCCTGACGCCTCTCCTCGACTCTTCCCCCCTCCCCCCGGCATTGCGGTTGTTGCGAGGAGAGCTCGAGCTCCCAATAGTTGTATCAGACATCGAAATCTCGTCGAGGCAAAGAGATAGAGAGCGATAGAGACAGAAACAGAAACAGAAACAGAAACAGAAACAGAAGCAGAGACAGAGACAGAGACAGACACAGAGACACAGGAGAAAATAAAAGGGACAACTTGGAACCATTATCTGTTGACCTCCCTACCACCCATCTTCCGCCTCTGTACCATCCTCCTCGTCTCTGGCGATTCTATCGTTTTCTACTTCTTCCTCTCCTGTATTCGTCTCTTAATCTCCCATATTCATTCAACCTTCAACCTTCAACCCGGAGCTCTAGTCGTTCGTTGCAGCAACCAGTCCGACAACTGACCCTTGATTAACGACGTCCCTTCTTTGATCACACCTTTATGATCCTCGAACCGTGTCGAGTTTTCGAATTTTAAACCTGCCCTTTTAGCACGCTTCTCGGCACGCTTCTCGGCACGACTTGACAGACATCTGTCTTAATTTCCAGCCGAGTTCGAACGGTGTCGAGTCTGACGGTATCGAGTCTGACGGGAATCTCTGTATCATACACACCGTATACGACATACATACGGTAGATATATCACGTCCCCGCGTCGGAGACATCATACAATCCACCATGTCGACCCAACAGAGCCCTCCGCCCCATATCGATCGCTATGTGGTGATCCATGTCGCGACCACCTGCGATGAGCATGGCGTCTATGTGACAAAGGACTCAGCAGAAGTCATTGAGCTTGGTTGGATCCTTCTGGATGCCAAGTCTCTCGACGAGGTACGGATATAACCACCTAGAATGAACAAGTTTGATGTTATTACTATTATGATTGTTATATATTGGAACTGCTGCCGTACTGACACGACCCCCTTTTTTCCGGTAGATTCATCGCGAGAGTGTGTTGGTGAAGCCTATTAACACACCAATCACTCCTCTATGCAGTAAGTAGTGGCTATATATTTTCTTTCCCCTTTCGTTTTCATTGTGTTTCTATCCACGCCTCCACGCCTCTTTGTTTTGCTCGCTCGTCGTGTTTGTTTTCTGTCTTTCCTTCTTTTTCTCTTTCCCTCTTTCCTTCCTCTTCCCCTTTGATCTAATCTATGTATCGTTCGGGTCATTAAATGGTCTACAACCAACGAGCCGCGGAAAGCTAATGCGTATATGTGTTCTCGTTATTCTAGCTAGTCTTACGACCTTGACTTGGGAGCATGTTAGAAACGCGGGAACCTTTCGAGACGCGGTCAACCGCTTCGATGCCTTCGCTTCCGAGCACTTGACCTCGCAAAATCTCGATTTTGTCTTCGTCACTCTGGATGCTTGGGATCTCCGCGTACAGCTACCTCGCGAAGCTCGCGACAAGGCGGTCGTGCTGCCACCTTACCTCCAACACTCGAGAACATTCGACCTTCGCACCGAATACCAGAGATGGCAACAGCATCATCCTGAGTCACTTCCTTTCGGCCCTTCGATGCTCTCCAACATCTGCGCCGCCCTCGAGGTAGAGCCGGTCCAGTCCAGCGCTCCCATCAAACATAATCTCCCATTTCATTTACAGGCACTTGCACCGGCTTCGCCTCGACGTGCTATGGAGGAGGCCGTAACGCTCGCTAGGGTCCTGCGCGGTCTGATCCGGAAGTCCCAACCGCCACAGGAGCATCCCGATGTCTTGACCCGTCCTATGGATGCGCGTGCCGATGTTCGAGCTTTCCTATCTGAGCGAAGTAAGGTTTTGCACATGTCCGGATTGCCTCACGATACCACCCAGTCCGAGCTCGAGAGCTGGTTTACCCAATTCGGCGGCCGCCCCATCGCTTTCTGGACCCTGCGTACCCCGGAGCAGCACAAGCCCACGGGCACTGGCTTCGCCGTCTTTTCGTCTCACGAAGAGGTATGCTACCACCATCATGACAATATCTTTTGTGTATCTTACCTACGTGACAATATGTCTTGTGTATCTTACCCTACACTACAATACGTACCGCGGCATGCTGACGATATATATATGTACGTTCTAGGCCGCTGAAAGTCTCTGCATGAATGGCCGAGCTTTGAACGAGAAGGCAATCGAAGTATCCCCGTCTTCTAGCCGCGTGCTCGACCGCGCCGCGGAGATCCTGACGCCGTTTCCCCCTAGTAAGAATCGTCCCCGTCCTGGCGACTGGACCTGCCCTTCTTGTGGCTTTTCCAACTTCCAAAGACGAACAGCATGTTTCCGCTGTTCCTTCCCGGCAGTAAGTGCAGGACCGCAGGGCGATATGGGTTATGGTTACGGTTACGGCCCGCCGGCTATGATGGGACCCCCACCCCACCACGGTGGCCACCACGGCAACATGGGACACGGTGGAGGTCGTATGGGCGGCAGCGGTGTTGTTCCATTCCGGGCTGGAGATTGGAAGTGCGGTAATGAGGTCTGCGGCTACCACAACTTCGCCAAGAATGTGTGCTGTCTTAGATGTGGTGCTAGCCGTGCTGGCGCTGCAGTAGTTGCCGACTCGGGCTATCCCTCGCCTATGGACAGCGCATCTAGTTACGGCATGGGCTCGGGTTCTATGGCTGGGACGCCGGGTCCCGGACCGTTCGCCTCGGCCGCTGGTCCCTTCGGCGCGTCCGGCGGCTACGGACACCACTTTGGCGGGCCGCCTAGTACGTATGCTTTGCCCTCCGGCATCGGTGGAGGCGCGGCTCCGTATCCTTCACTTAACACCCATTTCGGACCCGGCCCAGGCTCCCACTCGGCCGGCCCGTTCGATAGCCGGGCCGCCGAGGCCGCGTTTCAATCGGCCAGCAACGGTCCCGCCTCAGCCGGTCCGTCCAACAACTTCTATTCCTCTCAGTCCGAAAACGACCCTTTCGCATTCCTCTCTTCCAGCATGGGCGGTTTGTCCGTCAGTGGTGATGCCCGCCAGAACGGCGCCGGAGCACCGTCCAGCAAATCCCCCGCCTAACCTCGTTGTGGGAATGGATTCCGAGTCATCTACTACTACCAGTTTCTCAGATCGTTCGATCGCGTTAAGGGGTACCTTCTTGTCAATGATTGTGTTGGAGCTACTCGTCACTCCCCTGATTAGTCCACCACAAGACTCGAGAACAGCCATCTATCACACCAAGGGTTAATTATTTTGAGTGTCAAGGTGGGAAAGCGTCTTAAAGACTATCGGCAATATCCATCTTGGCGGTACTTCTCTCTGGACGTACAATGGCACTTTCAACAAAGGGTGTTGGTTCACTTTGGAAGAACCCGGTATAGGGGGAGGTGATGATAGTTAAGGTTTAGCAGGGTGTTGTAGGGGAACGTTTTTTGTTTTTGCGAGAGAAAAAAGTTACACCGGAATACTTGAAGGGGGGGCCAGGAAAGATAAAAAAAAGGGCCAATTTCTAGAACGGACATCTAGGGCCTGGTTGGCTGGTTGTGGTGGGCTTATTTACTCTGTGAACCTTCTCGACCTTGTCGCCCGATATACATTGAACGTTCTGACCTCGACGGGCAGACGAACTTGTACAAATGGACGGATATGTGTGGCAGGACAGGATCTGAATGGTGGTGCATAGCGCAGGGAGTGTAAATGGTATACCTGGCCTCGTTTGTCAAGCCCCAGGCTTATTTGTCAGAGTTCATTGTACTTCATTTTACTCTTGTCACTCTCCATGTCAACTCGCTTTTCTTTCTCGAAATCAGATTTTCGTCTTTTTTTGTTTTTTTTTGTTTTTTTTGTTTTTTGTTTTTGCTTTGGTTATATCGCCGTCGTTCACTCCTATTCACTATTTATCTAAAACCACTACAGGGACAACCGTATTGTCTCCCGAGGTAGCCACTTGGATGGACGGCATTGTAGATGGGCTGGCTGTATTTCTTGGCCGCGCTTCCGAGAAAAAACTTCTAGCGCATCCTACCTCTTCTGCATATGGTTGACAGATAGCAATACCGCATCATTCATTGGCACCTGCCCATGAAGCTGCCGTCCACGTTTCCGTCGTCCTGCTGAGTGATTCGAGGTGGTACTGTTAGGAGATTACCGCCGCCGTACTTAGCTTTACCCTGCTATGATGGGGTTTAATAGCACCGTTAGAAATTTGAATCAAGTCTACGTACGCCACGGATTCCTGCCCAGTCTGTTCGGATATTTGGTCAATGGGTTTATCAGCTTGGAGGCTGTAGGTGAGGTAGTTGGTGTTTAATATCAACATGAGCAACTATTATGGTATGTCCATGAGAGCCTCAATATATGTGACACCTGAAGCTAGCAAAGCAACACCCGTGGATCATCGCACTTCGTGTCTGTCCCTCTGCTATGCTACAATGCTGAGATAGCAATTCGTACACTTGGTACCCTTGTGCCAAACACCCTGCACTTATCTTTTCATAAAAATGTCCGTATCTAACAGTCGTCATGCTAATATCCGGTGCATCGCAGACAAAATCAAACGAGCCCGTAAAACTCAACCCGACTCGGATCTTTTTAGTTCGTCAATCTCTAGCTGCCACACCCCGAGCCCCCCTCCCACGCGACGCCCCACGACCGCGTGATGTACGCCCACGGCCACCACCACGAGTTTCTAGCCCGGATGGTGGCGGCACTGCATTATAGGTCTGATGCTGAGCAGCTCCTGCTGGTCCCGATGCGCTTGGGTTATTGGGACTATTGCCTGGGTCTCCGGGAAACCCCCTGCCGCCGCGGCTTGCACGTCCACCTCGATTCATACCACCACGACCCCGCGGAGGAAAACCACCGCTTTGTGACGTTGCTCCTTGAATGCCTGTTTGTATTTGGTGGCTGATAGGTGCTGGACGGTAAATCATACTACTGTGCTGTAGATGAGGAGGGCCGTTAGGGATCGAAGAGGCGGGAGTACTTCGCCCTTGTACTGACTGCCGCTGAGCGCCGTTCACAGCACCCCGCCAAGTCCCTCGAAGGGGACCCGGCGCCTGCGCATCTCGAAGTTGGCTACCTGAGCCGCCCGGCGCGCCGTACCCCCGGGACTGTAGAGGCAGCGTCTGTTGGACAGGTCGCCTCTCTAGGCTCATCTTAGAACTCGCAATAACTTGCTTGTTTGTGACGTTAAGTACCGAGTTGGCCGAGACGGTCTGTCCTCGGAAGGGCTCACACCGGCTACCTAAGGTTGTACCGTTCATGAACGCATTATCACAGAGTATGTCGAGCATATGATGGTTCCCCACTGTGGTTATACCAACCACCGTTCCCATTGAAGCAATGGGCACCTTTCCAGAGGCTTGTACATAGACGACCCGGTCACCCAGACTGAATTTCTGGTTGCCGAGTCGTTGCTCGGCATCTTTCGGGTTGAGCAATGCGGACCGGGGAACAGCTTTAAGCTTTCTTCTGTCATATTTATTGGTGGATTCCTTTAGCTCGTCCATGGCTTTCTGGAGTTTCATGACCACGTCGGAGTCCAGCTGTTCAGCGTCGAGGGGAACTCGCTCGAATTTGCTCGTTTCCACAGTCTTGAGCCAAGAACCAATCTCCTTGATTTTGGTAGTGGCGACGTCACCATCTTGCCAGAGTTGTGTGTCGTGTAACTCGCTCCCTGAAGGGTTCTGCATGATAGCAGCGAAGAAATCGGGGAAGCGGGTCATGTATTCTACTAATAACTGCACCGCAGCGGGACTGAATTCCCATCCTGAATTCGACTTTCTCGAATACCCGAGGACTTTCTGCTTCCTTCCTTCGAACTTAAGGTTTAGTCCAAGGTTGACCTTCATACTGCCGCCGATTGTATGAACATAGAAAGACGAAGTGATCTTGCTCAAGACAAGTGGGTGAAGCCCCAGGTCCCTTGCAACAGCGTAAGACGGCCGATAACCGCTTTGCTTCTCAGCATGGCGGATTATCGACTGTGCAAAGTCCGGTTCTCTCGTGGTGGGTACCGACACAACAATCTCGGCTCGATTATTGCCGTGGCCAGATATTTCAAGGGGGCGGCCATAGGCGTATTCGCCGAGAAAGAAAACACGCGATCCGACAGGAAATTCTTCCTCGAAAGGCGGCGCGGCTCGTTCAATGAACCGTTCATCCTCACTGACGACCTCGTCGACAATCAACTGTGCCGCGTAATCTGTTTCCATGCCGGGGATGGGGCCATACTCCTTGATAGTAGCACCTTCGTCCGTCTTGGTGAGTCCTTTTAGCATTTCGACATGCACCATGGACTCAACGCGACCAATGATGATGCCGAGTCGCTTACTGTAGAAACTTTCAATGCGCGACGATTTCTTATTCCACTCTTCAATGTCTTTGCCGGTATGGTGAATCTGGATCACTTGGCTAGAACCATCGGTAGCAAGCGAGTAATCGAACAATTCGTCTGAGACACGCACGATCTTAGCCTCCTGTAGGAAGGGATATCCGACATGACATCTCTGCCCCAGCTTGACTTTTGCCAGCTCAACTCTGCTCCGGAGTTCCGCATCCGTCAGGGTTACAACCATGCTCTCGTTGCGGCTGTCCTGCTGGAAAACGTTCACCTTGAAAAAGTCAAGAGCGGCATCATAGGGCAACGTGGCCAGACTCGGGAATCCTGCCAGAGCGTTGACGCCGAGCTTTGTGTCTTCAAGTAAACCCACATACAGGTCTAGCCCCTCAGTTGTGGGCAGATCAAATATGTTCTCGACACAATGGCAATGTGGAATATCTGGAAAGATTCCAACCATAGACGATGGATAAATGAAGTCGACATTGGGCTTGTAGGTGAACTTTAATGAAACGCCAAAATCGTTACGCGCCTTTTGGTCTGGTGCAAGAAGCTCATTCTTGGGCGCCATAGCGGACAGTAACCGTCGCTCGTCAATGAAGGGGATCTTGACAACAGCTTCCCATTCCATTTTCTTACCGTTCATATCAAGCTCAAAGTCTCTGGGGTAGAAGTCGATAATTGGTGACTTGGGATCTGTCATGAGTTCGTGGTATACCGTCGGAACGATCGTCTTGCTTCGGTCCGGGAGGACTCCCATAAGCTGCTCAAACGGTCGAAATGGTTGACCGAGCTTAAAGTTGAGATCGGCGTTCATGCCCTTCACGATGTCTAGATTGCCTGATTAGCGAGGTTGTCTACTTCGGCATTGGGCTTTGTAATTTACCGGATGTCATGGGGGAGTAGTGATAGCCGTAGAACCATGGCCAAGAAGCCACTCCCTTGTAATAATAGTATAACACCCATTGTAGACCCTGCACGTAGTTTTCACAAAGCTTCGTCAGTTCTGTCTCCTTATCCTCCGGAGCCCACTCAAATTTGCTTGTATAGTACTTGTCTTTCCACTCTAGGAACTTCTCCTCATACATGGTTTGCGCGGTCGTCTGGGCCTCTTGCGCAGAGAGATCAACGATCTGAGCATTGTCATAGCGTCTCATAACTCGAAACAAGGCTATGTGCCCTTCTTCCTCTTCTTCGTCGTTTTCGTCGCCATCTTGCTTCGTGGGGAGTGCTAGTATTAGGTTTCGCTGCCCATCATCATCCTCAACGGTACGCCATTCAATACGAAGACTGTCAGCAGTGTCCTGGACAAATTTTCGATCAGCAGCGTTAAGCTCGTGGCCAAGATCAAGCGGAGCAGATGGTCGTTGGTGTATGAATTTTCGAATCTTCTTCCATGTCTCTTTCTGGGAACTTGTCATGACGATCTTTCCTTTGGCCTTGGTATGTCCCTCGCCGTTGGGCTCCGCTGTGTGTTTGCTCTTGAGCCACTTCGAGTCGGTATACTCGTTCTCAAAATATCGGTCTTCCTCTTTCGAAAGCTCCTCGAGCAAAAGCCCTAGGCGAGAGAGGTTGATAACCCCTCCCTCGTTGATGTAGCCATCGCACCGGGGGAGAACCTGTTTGTAGATACGGAACATTGTCGCCAGTGCCCCTTCGTTGATGTGAAGATTAGGCAGATTCGGCAGGAAATCATTGCCGATGAAGAACGCCATCAGAATGAAATCGTCAATAACCCTTTCCATGTCGAAAGGCACTTTTATTGCCCCTTCATGTTTTAACTCCTGAAACTCCAACTCGAGATATTCCCGGACAATGCAGAGGTGCATTAGGTAGAAGTTCTGATGTTCTAGCTCCTTCGATTTTGTCTTCGAAGAGCGGCCGAAAGTTACCTCTTCTCGAAGTAGGCAGAAATGTGGATCGTGGCTCAACAGCCCGAGCATGATAAGATCGGCATCTAGGCCGTATAGACAATGACGAACGTTGGGATGGTAGTCTGGCTGGGCCTTCGCATTCCTGATGTACTCCATGATCTTGTGCTCGCCCTCGCCGGGAACTTCGTGACCCGACAGAACGATGTCGCAGACCTGCCAGTCAGAATCCTCCGAGATCTTTTTGTTGATGAAGTACTTGAGCTGCTGGGTTAGCTTAGCCATGAACTCTGTACCCGGCGTAATGCAGTTGCTGTCAAAGGGAGCCTCTTTCGGTAGTTCTTGGCCTTCTCGGATGGCTTTGTCGCGGGCCTGTTCGGCATCTAGCGCCGTGCGGAATCGGCGAGCTCGCTGTTGATTCATCTTGGCTCTGGGGGCAACTCCGTCGATCGCCATGAAGAACAGCTTCTTCGGCTTGATTTTACCAAACAAGTGTTCGATATAGTTGAATATGCGTATGAACATTTCATCTTCGCTAAGGCGGAACGAGGTATCATGCGTGTCCTTGTGGGTACAGTTGTGAATGATGCCGTTCATGTCCAACTGTGCAGATTAGCGAAGAACGACAATGAATATATCTGCAGGATGCCGCACGTAAAGGTTGTCAAATTCGGGGATTCGGTTTTCCGCGATGAGCTGAGATATTGCAGGATATCGCTCCGAGAGCCATCTGAAAAACTTGGGAACACTAGACTGGAGTCAACATCGTACACCAGAATATAATATCGCGAACAACTAGACGTACCCCATGACGACGACTTGACTCGGCTTTGGAAACAAAGCATGCGACGACTCGTTTGATCAATACGATTGGGGAAATGGATGATATAAAAGTATACTGCGTAGATAGTGCAGGACGCCTCAAGGTTGAGGTTTGAAGGTAATAATAGGTAATACCTAGGTGATAGATAATAGGCAGTACCTAGGCAATTGGCAATAGGCAATAGGCAATAGGCCACAATGATCAGCTGGAAAAAAATATATCAGAATATTGCTTGCGGTTCAATGTCTTGTAAGTAATCTTGTGGAGGAGATTTATAATAAACAAGAAAATTCGAAGCGCTATATGGAATAAATAATATCGTTATTGAACCTTTCGGGTTGTTACTAAGGTGATGCATCTGGGGCAGCGCAACGGGCTGGTGACGATAAATCGGACATAGGTATGTGGATGTCGTGAAGTTGAATGCGACACAGATCTCTCTGTATGTGTAGCGTAGCTTTTAATTTTCGAAGACGACCGGGATTACCTACTTTAGCTAGGCAGGTATTACTTTGGTACGTAAAATGTAACTACCTAGTAGGTTTGCTAGGTACCTACCTAGACCTAGTAGGTATGTAAATGTAGGTGCCTACTAGGAAGGTATGTACCCACCTTGACACTTGTACTCTATGTAGGTACCCGGTATTGTCGCCTCATACCTAGGGCCAAGAAGCCTCCCCCGCAACCTACCTACGTAGTACCTAGGTACGTAGACGTGGTACACTACATACCTAGGTACCTAGGTGTAGATAACAGATAAAAGATAAGGAAAAGAAAGCCTTAGGTACCTGGGTATGTACGTAGGTACTTACATACTTACATTCCTAGGCAGGTAGGTGCGAAGCTTGGGAACCTTAACTGGAGCTAACTGGTAGGTACCTCTCTACGCGCGCATCGCGTTCTGTCGCGTGAAATTCTTTTTGAACACTTCACTTCACTTCATCTACCTAGGTGGACTCTAATAACTCCCCAAGCACGCACGAACCAGATCGCGATATCCTATATCTTATCTTGCGGAAAACATCAATTCGTCATGGCTCCAGGCCCTGTTGTCGAGGACGTCGAAAGTTTGTCTTTTTCTGCCACCCTTCCTCGGAGCGCATACTGACATAATGGTGCAAAGTGGACATGGCACAGGATTACGATGAAGATGAAGAGCAGCGACTTATTAATGAAGGTAAGATAGTGAGATATGCGGAAGTCTCTTCACAGAAGCGATTGGTGTTTCTTTCTTCCTTTTGTTCTGCTTTTCTGACCGTTAGTAGAGTACAAAACATGGAAGAAGAACTCGCCTTTTCTCTACGACATGATTCTGAGGTAGGTCCCTAACTCTGAATGGTGGCACTAAATAACCGGCTCTATACTGACGCGTTTCAGCACTGCCCTTACATGGCCTACCCTGACTGTTCAGTGGTTCCCCGACGTCAAGGAGCCGGAAGGGAAGAACTGTCGCATCCACCGAGTTCTTATCGGGACGCATACTTCTGAAGGCAAGCCAAACCACGTCCAAATTGCCGAAGTCGAGATTCCCAAATCGGTTCACGTGAATGGGGACGACTTTGACGACGAGCGAGGTGAGATCGGTGGTTACGGAAAGTCTCCGGCTGGCAACAATGCGGCTATGAAATGGAATATAGTCCAGAGAATCGACCACCCTAGCGAGGTCAACAAGGCCCGCTACTGCCCGCAGAATCCCGATCTTATCGCCACATTGGCAGTTGATGGCCGAATCCTCATCTTCGATCGAACTAGACATAGTTTCGAACCCAACGGCAAGGTCAATCCGCAAATTAGCCTCGAGGGTCATAAGCAAGAAGGCTTCGGCCTCAACTGGAGTCCACATATTGAGGGTTCTTTGGCATCGGGAAGCGAGGACGAGACTGTCTGTCTATGGTACGCCACTCGTCTAGCAATACATTATATTATGCTAATAACGCGAAACAGGGACCTCAAGTTACTACCCGGTGGCAACAATACTCTGAATCCTTCGCGCCGGTTCACTCATCACACCAACATTGTCAACGACGTTCAATACCACCCGATCTCCAAGAACTTCATCGGCAGTGTTTCTGATGATTTGACTCTACAAATTATAGATGTGCGACTGCCTTCCAACACTCAGTCGTCGTTAGTTGCCAAAGGCGGGCATAGTGATGCCATCAACTCGCTAGCGTTTAATCCTTCCACCGAAGTCCTTGTGGCCACCGCTTCTGCCGATAAGACCATTGGCATTTGGGATCTGCGTAACGTGAAAGAGAAGGTGCACACATTGGAAGGTCACCAAGATGCCGTCACCTCGCTTTCTTGGCATCCTCACGAGGCTGGCATTCTTGGCAGTGCTAGTTACGACCGGCGAATCATCTTTTGGGATCTCAGCAGAGTAGGTGAAGAACAACAGCCTGATGACCAAGAGGATGGCCCCCCTGAGCTGTGAGTTTCTCCTTGGTGCTACATGAGAAGGAAGCACTGGCTAATAATTTATAGATTGTTTATGCATGGCGGACACACAAACCACCTCGCAGATTTCAGCTGGAACTTGAATGATCCTTGGTTGGTAACAAGCGCCGCCGAGGACAACATGCTTCAGATTTGGAAGGTTGCCGACTCAATCGTTGGCAGAGACGAAGCGGATCTACCATTGGACGAGCTAGGCAGGTGAAAAGGGTTGCTGTTCGGCGAGTAGCAATTCGAGACTACAGCTTACCGACGCGGTGGTTTATGAGGAGCATCTGACAAATACCTTTTGCAGGACCTATGGGTTTTCTTGATGCTAAGGCACGCTGGGCATGTAGGGGGGGCAATTAGGAGGTACCCAATTACTGCCCGCCTACATACCTAGGTACATAGGTACCTACTGAGAGGCTGAGTGATTCGTGATAGGACAAGGATGAACGTTTATATACCTAATGTAGTAGGCGATAAGTATCCTAAGGTACACCTACCTACCTACCTACCTACATAAGGTATTTTTTCCCGTTAGGTTTAGCAACGGATTAGCCCAAGGTACATACCTAGTATCTGTCGAGTTTACACACCCTGGATGATTGCATTCGTTTCTACCTACTTCGACAGATGAATGATGATTAAGTTGAGCTGGCTACCTAGGTACTATTACTATTTTATAAAAATAAATAAAAACTCGTCCGCTGAAGTTTGCATACCTATCTAGGTAAATCGGAGAGGCTTTTATGCGAATTACCTACCTAGGTACCTACATAACCTAGGTACGTACCGGTACCTAGGTACATGTAGGTACGGTAAGTTGAGCTACGCAGGGTGCTTAGGCTACTTTATGTAGGTAGGTACATTACTTACATAGGGTACGACAAGGGTCCAATACCTCGATACCTATGTGCCTATGTACATATGTACCGACTGACATCTGCAACTACCTAGGTACTACCTGGTAGAGGTAAAGAGCCACCTTTAAGGAAATATGGTGAAAGTCAAAGATTATGGCCGATTTGTAACTTCACATCCCTACTCTAGTTACTTACATATTGCCAGAGTCCTTCAAAAAAAAAAATCATCTTCCTTTTGCTCTCGTACTTCGTAAATCTACCTTCGTATAAATTCATATCGCGACTGCACTAGGGGGCTCCACATGCCTGCGAAGTACGATCGTATATTACGCGCGTACTTAGGTTCTCGAAGCGATTCTACGCCATTTTTTACTTCAAACTCTAGGTATTCGAATGCTGAGCTTCCATCACCTATCACTACCAATATCCCTGGAAAACGTCGTCTTTTAGAAGCTCCTCTTCTTAGGAGCATGACTCCGATGCGGGAATGCCGTCATTAACCTCATACCGACCGACCGAGCCCCCAGATTCTCCTGTAAACGACTCGGATTCGGATGTCGACCTAGACCTTGAGGAACTAGATCCCAGCATCTCGTCGCATGCCCAAGCATCTCGGCTTCTAGGACGAAATCAGAGCCCTGAGCAACGAGCGCCGCGGATTGCGTTACGAAATATTCGCATGGGCGGTTTGAGACGGCCGGGGAATCGAGCTCGCGGTTATGGCGAGCTTGGTCGCAATAGAGACGGGAACAGTGACGCCATGGGCTTGCTGGAGGACGATTCACAAGGACAAGGATATTCTGATGGAAGCGGCCATGTCGGCGACGAGGCACCCCTTCTAGACGAATACGCCTCGCGCCCCCAGAGGCGGTCTTTTGCTAGCGACAGACTTCAAAACCTGGCCCATATTGGCTCATCCTTGAGATTGCCTAGCTTCATGTCAAGTAATAGTGCTACTCGACAGGACGATGACGGAGTTGTCGATAACGGAGAAGACGACCCCTCGGCTTCGAGAATTATCGCTGTCGGTTCATCCCAACCTACCCGTTACCCACCAAACCTCGTCTCAAATGCAAAATACACCGCGTTCACCTTTCTCCCTATCACACTGTATAATGAGTTTTCGTTCTTCTTCAATATGTACTTTCTCCTGGTCGCTTTATCGCAAGCTATCCCAGCTCTGAGGATAGGCTATTTGTCCACCTACATTGCTCCGCTCGCATTCGTTCTTGTTATTACAATGGGAAAGGAGGCATATGATGACATAGAGCGACGTCGGAGGGACAACGAAGCAAACTCTGAGGAGTATGTTGTACTTCTCTTCGAAGAACTGGGGCATCAGAGCACAGTATTACGCCCTCCCAAAAATTCCAAATCGACATCCTTACGGAAAGCGGATCGCCAATCATTAACTCAGAGAGATCGATTATCGGACATCCAGGAAGAAGAAGAGCAAGCAGAGGGCCAAGGTCGGGGTCATCCATCGTCTTGTGTCCAAGAAGTTAGCAGGAAGTCTCGGGACCTCAAGGTTGGCGATGTTCTCAAACTGAGTAAGGGCCAGCGCGTCCCTGCGGATGTTGTCATCTTGAAATGTTCCGCCCCTGAAGGTGCACAAGCTCACATCCAAACCCAGGAAAGTCTGAAGTCTGAATCATTGCTGGTTGATCCGTTTGAGGGCGATGTCATCCATAACGGTTCTTCAGCCTCATCTGGAATGGGAAAGAACCTCAAGTCAGATAGCTTGCACGCTTCCGAAAGTACATATTCTGGAGAGACTTTCATCAGGACCGATCAGCTCGACGGCGAGACGGACTGGAAACTTCGACTGGCATCTGCGCTCACCCAGACCCTGCCCGCGGAGGAATTCGTTCGTGTTAGGGTTACGGGCGGAAAGCCTGACAAGAAGGTCAACGAGTTTGTTGGTAAGGTTGAATTAATGGCGACGAAACACGACGTGTTAAATGGCCAATTTGACGAAAGTAGTATAAGCTACGAAGGCCACACCGCTGCCTTGTCAATCGACAATACTGCTTGGGCAAACACTATCATTGCCTCCCAGGCGACCACCGTGGCCGTCATCGTTTATACTGGGCCGCAAACACGATCGGCCCTTTCTACCTCCCTATCACGGTCTAAGACTGGATTGTTGGAATACGAGATAAACTCTCTGACCAAAATACTCTGTGCACTCACTTTAGCATTATCGGTTGTTTTAGTCGCCTTGGAAGGGTTTGGCAATACCGACGGCAACATCTGGTATGTGAAGATCATGCGATTCCTTGTGCTCTTCTCCACGATTGTCCCGATCAGTCTCCGTGTCAACCTCGACCTTGGGAAGAGTGTCTATTCATGGTTCATACAGCGGGACCCGGGTATTCCAGGCGCGGTGGTTCGGACCAGCACGATCCCGGAGGATCTCGGACGCATCGAATATTTGCTTAGCGACAAGACGGGTACCCTAACCCAGAACGAGATGGAAATGAAGAAAATCCACGTGGGTACCGTCTCCTATGCCAACGAGGCAATGGACGAGGTGATGGGATATATCAGGCATGGCTTTGCCGGCACGACAAACGACAAAGCACTCGTCACACCTTCGTCCTCATATAGCACAACCGCCGGGGTCACTGCGACTAGGACACGACGAGAAATCGGCTCCAGGGTTCGGGATGTTGTTCTAGCTTTGGCTCTCTGCCACAATGTGACACCTACCGCCGAAGAAGAAAATGGCCGGACAGTCACTTCATATCAAGCCTCTTCCCCAGATGAGATAGCCATTGTACGATGGACCGAGTCTGTTGGTCTTCGCCTTGCGCATCGAGACCGAAAGAAAATGGTCCTGGAGTCTACAGAGACGGGAAAGATCGTTGTGCAGGTTCAAATACTGGATATATTTCCGTTTACTTCCGACGGCAAGCGAATGGGTATAATCGTTCAATTCTATGAACAGTCGAAGCCTTCTTCCCTCGGGTTAGATGGTGGAGAAATCTGGTTCTACCAGAAGGGCGCCGACACCGTTATGGGGTCCATTGTGGCTGCAAATGACTGGTTAGATGAGGAGACTGCGAACATGGCTCGGGAAGGCCTGAGAACTCTAGTCGTCGGACGTAAAAGATTATCCTCTGAACAGTACCGGGACTTCTCAGCCGGCTACCAAGACGCTTCTCTAGCGATCAGCGGTCGTGACGCTGGAATGCAACGCGTGGTCGCAGAGTTTCTCGAGAAAGATCTCGAACTGCTCGGAGTGACCGGTGTCGAGGACAAACTGCAGAGGGATGTAAAACCTTCTCTAGAGTTGCTCCGCAATGCTGGTATCAAGATCTGGATGCTAACAGGTGACAAAGTCGAAACGGCAAGATGCGTTGCAGTCAGTTCGAAACTTGTTGCACGAGGACAATATATCTACACAGTCACGAAGCTCAAGCATAAGGATAATGCTCAAGATCATCTTGATTTTCTTAGAAGCAAGACTGACTCCTGCTTACTGATCGACGGCGAGAGCCTGGCCCTTTATCTAAAGCATTTCAGGGTTGATTTTATTTCAGTGGCTGTACAACTGCCGACAGTCGTTGCCTGCAGATGTTCACCCACACAGAAGGCCGATATCGCGAAACTGATCAAGGAGCTCACTAAGAAACGCGTTTGTTGCATCGGCGATGGCGGAAATGATGTTTCGATGATACAGGCCGCCGATGTTGGTGTTGGTATCGTTGGCAAAGAGGGGCGGCAAGCCAGCCTCGCGGCAGATTTCTCCATCGAGCAATTCTGCCATCTCACTAAGCTACTAGTTTGGCACGGTCGAAATAGCTACAAGCGAAGTGCAAAGCTCGCCCAATTTGTAATCCACCGCGGGCTCATCATCGCTGTTTGCCAGACTATGTACAGCATTGCCATCAAATTTGAACCTGAAGGCTTGTATACGGTACGTTCTTTCTACGCCCTATTTTCTAGCTGCATTGGCTTACGATTGGCAGGATTGGCTTCTCGTGGGATACGCCACGGTTTATACAGCAGCACCGGTGCTATCCCTCGTTCTAGATAAAGATGTTGACGAGAACCTTGCGAATCTCTACCCTGAGTTGTACAAGGAGTTAACATCTGGCCGTTCCTTATCCTACCGTACCTTTTTCGTCTGGGTCTTTGTATCAATATACCAAGGTGGCATGATCCAAGGCCTATCTCAAATCCTCACCGAAGTGGATGGGCCGAAGATGGTGGCTGTCAGCTATACAGTTCTCATACTAAACGAGCTTTTGATGGTTACCATCGAGATCACGACGTGGCATCCGGTCATGATTATGTGTATTGTTGGGACTTTTCTAGTCTATATTGGATCGATGCCGTTTCTCGGCGGATACTTCGATCTTGACTTTCTGCTTAGTTGGTAAGTGCAATATCCCCGCTAGCGAACAATGTCGTTAGGCTTCCAGCCCTTCCGTATTTTTTTTTTCATCGACTTATTCATCTCGTGGTAGGGGTTTTCTCTGGCGCGTGCTCGCCATCGGCTCGATCTCCCTAATACCACCGTACGCTGGGAAGTTGATTAGGAGAACAATGAAGCCACCGTCGTACAGAAAGGTCCAAGGTATATGAAGATACGTCTATGGGAGCGATGTGCATTGGCTAGGCGTCTGGGGTTCGTACTATTTTACTTATACTAGGTATATAAGATTATATATATATGAATATACACTTAGGTACCTAGGTATGTATACAATTAGGTATGGATATTATCCCGAAATGGATCCCGTGAGCGGGGCATATTTAAAGAACCATTAACGACGGTTATTATCCTCCCTAGGTACATTGAGATATAAGGTACCTACCAGATTCTCCTCTAGGTGGTTGCCTGTCTATTCAACTCTTACTCTTGGAAGATGAGCAGACGTGGGTAAAATGCTTCTTTCTTTACCAGATATGCATTACTACATATGTACCTAGGTACCTAGGGTAGTGCGAGGTCTCGTGCGGGAGTCGCCTCGTTCACCAGTGCCTACCTACCTAGGTACCTAAGGCAGGTAGGTACCTAAACAACAGGTACCTAAACAACTTGCAGCACAACCTTGGAAGCTCCCCGCGTTACCAAAATTATCAACCCCCATCCATACCTACCTAGGTAGATTTCGTCATTCTGACTAAGCTCCCTGGCCCCGTATGTACCTACACTAGGTACCTACACTAGTATACCTAGGTACCCCGAGCAGCCCGAGGTATGTATGCCTGACGATGAATACCTAGATCCACTGATAATTTTATTTCATTCCACGTTGAAGGTTACCGGTCGATGATGATCTATGGATAATATCTCATACCTACCTAGGCAGATACATGTAATATCTCATACATTAGTGCCAACCTGTGCCGCTGTAACCCAGGTAGATACCTACCTACCTAGGTAGGTTGTGGTAGATACACTACCTAGGTAGTGTATTAGTGACTATATATGTAGATAGGGCGTCACTCCGTCACCCAACCAACCTAAAAAATTTATTCCAGCCCGATTTCAGAGTGGATACCAGGGTAAAATAGCGGTACCTAAGGCTGCTAAGGTTAAAGTTCTGGGGCAACTTGGAGCTCTCGATGCAGCAGGGCTGGGGAATTATGGGTCGATTGGCAGGGGTATCGCGTAAAAGTCTACCCTGTTAGCGCCTTCATGAGCTGCATGAGCTCGTTCTTCGCGGAGGAGTCTAGTCCCATTCATCATTCGTCTCCACCTTGGTAGTAATATCTAGTACCTACATATGTAGGTAGGTATTTTTCCCTTCCTCCCCCTCCCGGTCTGTATTTTCTTTGTATTTACGAATCACTTCAAACTACCTACCTACCTATCTACCTATCTAGACATAACCTCAAGTCATCTCTCCTACCTCCTAGGTACCTACCTTAGGTATCTAGGTACGCCTTGAGAGATCACACAATTCTTTATTGTTCTGGAACTTTGGAATTGTTTGAGTTCCAAGGTTTGCTAGGTGAGCCCATCTCAGTCAGTAGTCTGTCTTGTCAGTACCTACCTACATGCCTCCTAGTCTATCGTAGTTGAGTGGGGAGCTCTACATACCTACCCCTAGTAGGTTGTAAGTAGTACCTACCTACCTAGGTATACACAACACCGTCGATATCATGGATACCCAGCCTACCTCCTACCTTCTACCCTACCTACCTACCTAGGTACCTACCTACTAGACCTACCAGTACCTACCTAGGTAGGTATGTAGGTACCTCCAGGGCTAGTTGGGTATTTATTATACACACTTTTCTTTGAGACTCATATACCCAGCAAGGCCCAAACATTTATTTTATGTCTGTCTCTGTCCCTTCCTCTTCCTCTTTCTGTCTCTGTCTCTGTCTCTGTCTCTGTGCCTCCTCCATCTCTCTTTGTCTCGATTACAAGATACAAGACCCTGTCTAAAACATAGACTTATCACACATCCATACCGTACTGGTTTCTTCCGTAAGGCTAACCCATAACCCATAACCCAATCAGTTTTACTTCCCTCCTTTTACTCCTCCCTTTACTCCACCCTTTACTTTACTATTTTCCTCTTGGGTCTGCTTTGCTTCGCCGAATATCACGATGGCTACCGAAAGTGGAGAGAGAGCTCCCCGTGAGGTGAAGAACCACATACTATTTGAAGTTGCAACTGAGGTGGCGCACCGCGGTATGTCTTGGAAACCCCGGCGGCGCAAACTTCTCTGGACTGACGTTAACCGTAGTTGGTGGTATCTACTCCGTCATCAAGTCCAAGGCGCCTGTAACTACTGCCGAATATGGCGATCGGTACACTCTCATCGGTCCTCTCAACCACCAATCTGTACGTTGTGCCTTGAATGTGATTTCCCGCCGCGCCTCTTCTTAACCAAAACATAGGCGGCTGTCGAAGTCGAAGAGCTCGAACCAAACACTCCCGAACTCGCCAAGAGCATCGATGCTATGAAAAACCGGGGTATTGGCATACTTTACGGACGGTGGCTCATCGAGGGCGCTCCTAGAGTATTGCTCATCGACACAAAGACTGCATACAAATATATGGACGAGTGGAAAGCAGATTTATGGAACGTTGCTAGCATCCCATCTCCGCCAGGCGATGATGAAACAAATGAGGCTATTATTTTTGGGTATCTGGTCGCGTGGTTTCTAGGAGAGGTATGTTCTTCAGGCGAGACCGTTGTCGTCCCGAATACTGACCTTGTTTGGGGGGTTGTAGTTTGTCTGCCACGAGAAGAAAAAAGCTGTCATTGCTCACTTCCATGAATGGCTCGCCGGCGTCGCTATACCGTTGACCAAGAAGCGGCACATAGATGTCACCACCGTTTTTACTACGCATGCAACCCTGCTGGGCCGCTACCTCTGCGCTGGTTCTGTCGACTTTTACAACAATCTACAATGGTTTGACGTGGACGCCGAAGCCGGAAAGCGTGGGATCTACCACCGCTACTGCATAGAACGTGCTGCAGCTCACTCCTGTGATGTTTTTACGACCGTCTCGCACATCACCGCCTTCGAGAGCGAGCACTTGCTCAAACGTAAGCCTGATGGTGTATTACCAAACGGGCTCAACGTCACCAAGTTCTCTGCGATGCATGAGTTCCAGAACTTGCACCAGCAGTCTAAGGAGAAGATCCATGACTTTGTTCGGGGTCACTTCTACGGGCATTACGACTTTTTGCCCGAAGACACTGTTTACTTCTTCACCGCCGGACGCTACGAGTTTCGAAATAAAGGTGTCGACATGTTCATCGAGTCTCTCGCTCGTCTCAACCACAAGCTAAAGAACGCCGGGAGCAAGACCACCGTCGTAGCATTTATCATCATGCCCGCTCAGACTACCTCGCTTACAGTCGAAGCTCTGAAAGGCCAAGCGGTCATCAAGTCCCTCCGCGACACCGTTGACGTGATCGAGAGTGGGATCGGCCGCCGCATCTTCGAGCGGTCGTTGAAGTGGCATGACGGAGATCCGATGCCCGACCAGAAGGAGCTTATCACGAGCGCTGACAGGGTTGTCTTGCGCCGTCGTCTCTTCGCTATGAAGAGACAAGGCTTGCCCCCCATCGTCACACACAACATGGTTAATGACCAGGACGATCCCATTCTAAACCAGATCCGGCGAGTGAAGCTCTTCAACCACCCCACGGACCGTGTCAAGATTATCTTCCATCCCGAGTTCCTAAACTCGTCCAATCCTATCCTGCCCCTAGACTATGATGACTTTGTGCGCGGCACGAACATGGGTGTATTCCCCTCTTATTACGAACCATGGGGGTACACCCCTGCCGAGTGCACCGTTATGGGTGTTCCGAGCATCACCACCAACCTGTCAGGTTTCGGCTGCTATATGGAGGAGCTAATCGAGAACTCTGCCGACTATGGTATCTACATTGTAGACCGGCGCAACAAAGGTGTCGATGACTCGGTCAATCAGTTAGCCTCCAATATGTTTGAGTTCTGCCAGAAAAGCCGGCGTCAACGAATCAACCAGCGAAATCGGACTGAGAGACTGAGTGATCTCCTAGATTGGAAGCGAATGGGTATGGAATACGTCAAAGCTCGGCAATTAGCTTTGCGACGAGCATACCCGTCGTCGTTCTCTGGCGACGAGGAGGATGATTTTATCCCGGGAGTCGAGCAGAAAATCTCGCGACCGTTCTCGGTCCCAGGGTCCCCTCGCGACCGTACAGGCATGATGACGCCTGGAGATTTCGCAAGTCTGCAAGAGGGGAGGGAGGGCCTAAGCACGGAGGATTATGTGGCGTGGAAGCTACCGTAAGTGTTTTGCTATCATGTGAACTAAAGGATGATAACTGACGCAAGACCTGTAGTGCAGAGGAAGATCCCGATGAGTACCCCTTTCCGCTGACGCTCCGAACAAAGAAAACAATTTCTGGATCGGCATCTCCTCTCGATGGAATCCACGTCAACGGGACCCATTAAGGATGGACATCTATCGTTATTTCTTGTCGGCGCAGCACCAATACAACCAGCTGGAGGGCTATCTGATGCCGGGAGGGGTTTGCCAGACGGGATGAAAAGTCGCGTCTCACGGGACAAGGAGATTCTGACGACACAGCCTCGGTTGTGATGGGAGCATAGGGGATAGCTGGTGGTTGCATAGGTTAGGTACCTAGGTATATATCACGTTGGCTGGAAAGATGGGCAACACGGGCAGCCACGAGTTTTTGTTCTATATTGATCGCATAGCAACGCATTAGCTGGCAGTTAGTAACACTTTATATTCATCCTAATCATCTTCTTGTATGGTACCAGTACTATTGCTATTGATACCTCCTACCAGGTAAGTATTCGAGCGGTGGGCCAATGTAAACGCAGCTGCATATCAGAGGCTGATCTCGAGAATTCCAAATTACGCGCCGTAAACAAATACCTACCAGCCTAGGACCTATTGCATAGGTACCTAGTGTATGAGTGTAGGTGCTGTGTTGGTGCTAGGTACATAGGTACCTATGCATGCATACCTGGTAATATAGGTACTACCTAGGTAGGTACCTACTAGGTACCTAGCTGCTTAGGCACATTAGGTAGCAGATTGCCAGATCGGCTTAAACGATTGGATGGAGCGCAATTACCTACCAAGCTGCCAAGAGCAATACTACCTAGGTACTATATAGTATATTCTTTTATGTATGCTACCTAGGTACCTAGGTAGTTATCCAAACTACCAACCCAGCAACCTACAATCCTAGACATGTGAAAAAAACCGATAAAAGAATTATGACGTATGTATCTTCTATAAAATACACACATCCTACCTAGGTACCTAGGTACATTTATGTCTATGCGTGTCTAAGCGCGAAATCCCCGGTAGAGGTAGGTACCTACGTAGTAGTAGTAGTAGTAGTAGTAGTAGGTCCAGGCAATCCATGTCAATTCATCCCCTCTCCCACCCCGCCTTTTTATTTTTATCTTTTAAACAAACAAAGCCTTGCGGATGTTGGGATTGTCATACTGACACCCTCACCTTCACCTTCACCCTCACCCTATTATCGCCTTTCCAAACCCACCAACCCATCAATCCATCACACGAGAGGAAAGCATGGGCTTGCGATGAAATTCGCCGTTATGAAGTTCTTCCGGCGTAGCAAGAAGCCATCACAGCAGCCTAAGCCGTCCAAGAAGTCGGCACAAGATGAATTAGAGCGAGACAAGTATCGCATTTATAACCCGCAGCAGAACGATTACTATAACTACGCCGCCCAAAGGGGCAGCGTATTCGCGCCCTGGCTTAAGCTGCCCCCTCCCATATTAGAGAGGGTATTCTCCTTCGTCTGCCCTCACTGCTGCGATGAATCGTATGAGACGTGCGAGCAGAGCGCACTCGAGGATGCCTGCATGCTCTGCGATTTACGCGACCTCTCCCACGCCGGTCAAGTCTGTAAGCGTTGGAGAAAGTCGGCCGTCAAACTGATGTGAGTTTCTTCTTATTAAACAGATGTTATGCGCCCCCGTGAGAAAAGAAAAGAAAAGAAAAAGAAAAAGAAAAGAAAGAAAAAAGGCAGAAGAAAAGGGGGAGGGGATAGTTTATCGCTGCTGACCCTCGAGACTTTCACCATCGTAGGTACCATAGTATCCGTATCGATTCTGTGCATTACTGCGAGCGCGAGATCGACCTCTCGGAGAAGCGGAAACGTAGGAGTCGCTTTGATCGCAATGGCCTACCCGAGGACACGGCCAGTGCCCGGTTGCAATTGTTGTGTCGCTCACTACGCGAGGACCCGACCCGACTCGGCTCCCTTGTCCAATACTTCAAGACGCCGTACATGTTACGAGAATCGAGCACCTCCACACTTGCAAGGACCATCGCCGTCTTACCCAACCTTCGCTACGTCGACCTACCTGAAGGGCTCTTCGGCGACGATCCGGCCTATCATACCCTCAAACTTGAGGTGCAAGCCCGCTGTTCTAACCTAAGGAAGATGACCTACACTAGCGGCAGTGAGCGGAGCTTGGAGGCACTGAGTAGGGGCAATATATGGCCGAACCTTGAAGTGTTGGAGCTGGCTAAGATCAATATGGACCCGGCTACGCTGCGGCACGTACTCGCCGTTCTTCGGTACCTGCGAGCTCTGAAGGTGACAAACTGCCGAATCCTGGATGATGACATGTTTCATTACAACGACACGCTACCGCCCTTCCCGGCCTTGGAAGAAGTAATACTGATAGATACGCCGAGGCTCACCTCCGACGGGCTGGTGGCATATCTGTCCAGAGAGGATACGCAGAAGCAGCTCAAGGTGCTCTCTCTTTCCAATACCGGGGTCCAACCCTATACACTACACGGCGTGTTGGCTCACGCGCCGAACCTCACCGCTCTCTCCATCATTGACCAAGTAGATGCTGCATTTCTACCCCACTCCGGATCTATACCGCCACTGACCAACTGGTCTCTACAAACTCTGCGCTTCGAGATCACGGCGTCGCCGGCCACTTCTCCTTATGCCAGCATCACGGGCGGCTACTACAACTATCTAGCCTCCTCCCTCTTCGCCGGTGGCCTACCACGCCTATCCGCACTGTACGTTCGAGATCCAAACTTCCCAGACCTCCTCCTCGGCCTCCCTCCACCCATGCCCGGCTTTGCCGGAGGCCAGCAACGACCCAGCAGCTCCAGTAGTGCCGGCATGTTTGATCTAGGGAATGGTAGCCTTTCGCAGTCGGCGGGTTTGGGGAATTTCGGTAACGCGCCTCCACGCTTTAGCTCCAACAACCCTTTCGCCGCGGCACTGGGTCCATCCCATGGGCTAGGGATGTTGTCGCTCAACCAGACACTCGAAGTTTTCACCAGAGGAGAAGACGACGTTGATTGGGGTAGCATCAGGAGTAAGTACCTACGTTTGATCTCGTAAACCTCTAACCTACCAAGCTGCTAATTTATTATTCGACAGTGGATCCCATTAACGCTTACAGCGGTGCTGGCAATGGTGGCAGAGGTCGCAGTGGTAGTGTGGCGAGCGGCCGCCCTCTAAGCAGTTACGGCCTTGCGGACATCGGCTCCGGGTGGCAGGCCGGTGGCGGAGCTAGAAAGAGTATAATTGTACAAGGATCCGCCGCTGGTGGCTTTTTGGCTGTGCCGGCAGGGAAGGGCCCGAGCGGGCATGGACGTAGTGGAAGCACCGCAAGCTCGAGCGGCGTCAAGGAGGAGCTATGGCCGCGGCCCAATAGTAGCTATGGAGCTAAGAAGGGAGACCGAGACCTGTGGCGTTGAGTGATGGCCCCTTTTGCAGGCTACGTACCGCTCCTAATTGATGGACGGCGATGTTATGCGGTCTTGGAGTTAACCATCTGGTTGGTAGGAACAAGATACGACAGGTGCCGAAGGGTGTAGGGCTATTGAGGAAGAGGTAGCAGGCATTGACAACTGCGCTACCAGCTATCGAGTGAGATATAGCTATACTTGTTAGGATTTCTTGGCCTATCGGGTTGTTGCTATCGGCTCAACGTAGTTGCATAGAGGTAGTTAGCTCGCGTGAAGAGGATATAAAATGAAATGCCCAAAATCGGTAACTTGTCATCCCAAACGGGGAGAATATCCTTAGTAGTAACTGAAATGCCAAAGTAGACGATCAAAGCTTGGAAAACGTTACATATTATAATTAACTACATGGGCAATGCATACAACATAAGCTACTGCATTGCACTGGGAAGTATGTGTTCATATATCTCTAACTTGCCTCTAGGATATTTATATTTTGGTCACGGCCAATTCACCTTGTATACCACCGTCAAGCTCTAAGAGACCACCAGCCTCTAATTTCTTTTTCCATTTTCCGCTCTCGTACCTCGCTAGAATCAATGTCATGCGAAGCACGGTTCGATGACTCGAACTGTGCTCGACCGCGTCGGAATCGAGGGGAGTGAATGTCCATCTCCCAAATGCCCAGTTCAGTATATACCTACCTGGATGGCCGGGTGGCGTCGTCACTGTTGGCGCTTCATCTTCACCTGAATTCCGGACCGCCGATGATGTTGTTAATACCGACTTGATCCTATACACCTCGTCTCTGGGTGCGGAATTCAGCAGTGCCATCAGCTTTGTCGCATTGACGGTGGCGCCTATACCCCCAGAAAGTGTGGCCGAGAGGACCTCGACCTCGGTTTGGTGATCATGGCTATGGTCATTATCATGATGGTGGCCGTCATGCGAATGGCCGTCGTCGTCGTCGTCGTCATTATTATTGTTGCTGCCGTTAGTCGTCGGCTCTTCAGTCAGGGCGCTCGCCAACCCGCCGTCGATACCGAAAATGACATGGACAGGAACTCGTCCTCTGTCGCTCTTCACCCAAGCGATGTCAACCTCGAGATCTCCGACTCGATCAAGGCAGTCGTCGAACCTGCGCTCGCCGCAGCTTTCCCATTTGTTAAAGACGATAAGATCAGTATACCTGGCCTGTATACGGGCGGTGTAACTCGTATCTTCGTAGCCCTTCCAGTTCTCGACGTCGAGGACGGTGACGACGCCGTCAAGGGTGTAATGATCCGTCTCGCGAGCCAGGCGGTTCACCTCGATAGCCAAGGTTGCCGGAAAGGCGGAGCCGGAAGTTTCGATGACGATGCGATCGGGACTGACGCTGGTGCGCAGCTCGGCGAGGGCGGTGCTCAGCTGGCCGACCAGGTTACAACATATGCAGCCATTGAGCAATTCCTGGACGCCGGAGACAGCGCTCGACGATGCAAGCTGCGAATCGATAGCTACGTCGCCGAATTCATTCTTAAGCAGGGCGAGGCGGTAAGAAGGATTGGAGGCGCGGAGTTGAGGGATGAGGTTTAGGAGGAGTGTAGTCTTTCCGGAGCCCAAGAAGCCGGTTATGATAGTTATAGGTATAGGGGCCATTCTTAGGCAAAGGTGGATTGTAAATTTGTAAATTGTAAGTGATTTTAGGCGGGAATCGTTTAGATGATAAATATCTTTGTTAGCTTTATCTTATCTTATCTTATTTCGTTTTATTTTATTTTATTTTATTTTATACTTTCGTAGCTAGAGCTCTACATCAGGGAGGGGGGTTTAAGGGGTATTGTATACTTTATTAGGTACTTACTTAAGTTATCTTCTATTAAGTAGATATAGGTAGGTATAAGTAGATGGTACTTCGTCAATACCTAATTAATGACCACATGTCGTACCTACCTCCTAGGTATGTGGTGAGCTGTTTATTAGGAGGTACCTACCTACCTAAGGTAACCTTGTACCTAGTCTAATACCTGGGTAGCTGAAGTTAATTTTGAGAGGGGCTATGAACTATAAAATTAAGCTGCTTAAGACAAATTCAAATTGCTTTATGGAATCCGTACATCGACATGAACATTACAACTACAACTACAACTACAGCCGTAGTAGTTTCCGTGCTATGGGCCCGTTATCACATTTATTACTTGATATCTTATAAGCTAATACAGTATATGACTCTTGAATGCACTACGAAACTGTACAGTTGGACAGTCCGGCCTGAAAGGTTTCTGAACTCTTGATATATATTGGTAAGTAGTCCCGCGTCGTGAAATTGGCGTCGATGTAATAAGAAACATCGCTAGAGCTATAATTGGAGCCAAGGATGGCAAGGAGGTCGCTCTCGATACTACGAGGTAGTAAGTGGTCAGTCAGCCGTTCCACGCAAGAATATACTATACAATGTATAGTATACGGAAACTCACAAGTCGACAAACACCACGTCGACGACATCTGGTGTGGCACCCTCACTGAATCCTGCTTCGCTCTGGAAGAAATCGGGGATTTCATAATACGGTATTGAGGAGTGCGCAGTATCGTCACCATCTGTGCCGAAGTCGTCCTTAGTCGTGTAGCCTGAGACCAAGTCGACAACCTGACGTCTGGTAATGCCAGGGAGCTCATAGTGCTCTCCACGTTTAACCTTTGAAAAGTGAATAGGAGACGGGTCAACGCAGATGTCACGTTCGACGGGCATGACACCGACGTTACGCTTCTGGCTGGCGCCCGCATTATTAAGCGACTGGAGCAAACTACTAGCTAGGTCGTAAGGTATTTCTGGTATATACAAAAATATGTCGACAAATGGCGAGACGATGAACTGATCGTCATAGGTGAATGGTCCTTTGTACATGTCGAATCGGACGCTTCCTGTGTTGGCGATAATGTAACGTGGTACATCTCTCCGGGTTTCGTTAACGACAGCGTCAGCCAGCGCCTCAGATAGTAGGGGAAAGATATTGCCAGAGCTGTTGAAGGGTGCGCACGTCATGCAATAATCCTATACCATGTTCATAAGTTACTTAATGCCACTAGGGTAGGGTTTTAAGGAAACGGCTGCTGACCTGCGGCGCGCATCCATATACGTCAGTGAGATTAAGCTGTTTCCTGTATTCCGTAATCTCAGCCGTAACAGCTAGGCCGTTATTATAGTCAAAGCTTTTGTCGTACCAAGTTGCAGCATGGTACTCGAATGTCCGACGGTTCCAGTCGAGATAGCGCCGTGAATATAAGAACGGGGAAGTCGAATTCTGTGTCGCTTTACGAGTTGGGTTGGGGACACCAGCAGGACCGGGAACGATACCTCTGAAGCCGCTATTTCTATGATCGAACCCGGACATTGAGAGCCAACCGAGAGTTTCGCAATAACGGCCTATGAGGATATGAGAGTTAAGCTATAAATTAAAACATGCTTTCACTTACCTGACTCGAGCGACGTGCTGCTAGAGTCGAAGACGGCAAAGTCTCGGATATGCGTATGACCTCCTATGGTATTGTTGTTGTCATTAGTTGGTCTATATTACTCATAGAGATAAATATATATAGAGAGAGAGATCTATTTCTATTATATTATATTATATTAAATAAACACGCACCTAGGAATTGGATAGGGGTATCCGGATGTACTGCGCGAATTGCGTCGAAGACAACGGGAAATGTGCTGATCGAAACACTCGGGCGCGCAGGATTGTGACCTATAACGACAAAAACATCTACGGGCTCTGGGGAATGGAGAGTATCTAAGAACCATTGCTGCGTGACCATGGTCTTTGCAGGTATGACTTTGCTAACGTTCGTGTTGCCTGCCAGGTGTTAATGATATGTTAGGTGGCATTGAGGGTGTCTCGACGACGTCTCCTAACCAGTAAAGTCAAACAGCACGCCAAAGGCCATGATTCGGAGGCCGTGTTGGGTAGTGAAATATCGATGCGTCTTGCCAATGTACTGCCACTTGTTCGTCTGTGGGTTGAATATCTGAACGTTTGAAGTAAGATATTTATCGCCCCAGTATGTCGAGATCTCATTCATAGCCTGGTAAGCAATAGTAGCGAGATATAATTCATGGTTTCCGATAGTTAGTAGATCATAGTCGACCTTATCGAATATTTTTATTGAAACCTCGCCATCTGGAGTCGTAGCATCGCTCAGACCTGCTCCATCGTGCAAGTCGCCTAAATGGACACATATTGGTAGTGAGCTCGACCAGCTCTGCGTATCGAGGTAGAAATTCGGGCCAACTAACCAGTGTCTACTAGAAGAAGGTCAACACCCATGTTGCCGGCCTGGTGCTTGAAGTGAGTCGAGAAAGTGACCATATCTCCCCAGTCAGCGCCATAGTTTCCCTGCTTTAGATGACCTTCCAGCCACCCATGAGTATCGGTCTTGCATTTTTTTACTATTAGCAAAGCTGAGCTATTGCATTCTAGTTTCTGCCATATAGTTCTTATATGATTCCTATGTGGGCTAGCCGATGAACATCTCAAGATTCACTCACAGTATGCAAGAAGTTCAATTGGCCCCACTGCAGTTTGAAGTCAGCATTCCTCGTCCATCGTCTATCGATCTAGCAATCATAGGTAATAGGTAATAGGTAATAGGTGATAATATGTGATAGGTAAATAATGAATAATGTATTTACTCACTTCTAGAGCTCTCGTAGGTCCATATGTAGTGTTAACTGCGTCCGGCTGCATCCGCTTAACGTGTCGAACGTGTTCGACATGATCTACCGGGCCGAAGCAACCGGAGCAGGCTACGGAAGTACGGACGAGTAGGAGGAGACTTAGCGCCGGGGCGGGATTGAAAAAGAGCATTTCGTCGAGAGGAGAATATATTCGGGGTTCCGATTCTTGGTTGCCAAGAAAGCGAGTGCTTCAACTTGTAGATCGGGAGGGGGGGAAGGCTTGGACAGACATGGGAATTTAAATACGATCGGATAGTGCTACAATACGGCGTTCACCGAGATTATGAGCGCCCCTAATCACCGTCTAGGTAATGGGAGAGCTGGGATATTGCACGTGGTAAGAATCGCCTTCCTAATGGAGTAAGTACCTAGGTAGGTACATATGTGATAGGTACTTATGCTGCTAATGTTATCAATGATGACGTAGAAGTAGAAGATGCAGAAGGCCTAGATAGAAGCCAGGAAGCACCTTATATTAAATTAGAAATCACTACCTACGTAAGTACTTAGGTAGGTACTACCCAATCCCGTTTTTGGGAACGACAGGGTCGGATCCATCTATGGTTACCTATGTACATACATACATACATACATAAGTAGGTAGGTACCTAGGTAGGATGTATACACCCTCTTACCTACACAAACGAGGGTCTTAATATCGAAACGAAGCTGCTGGTGACAGGTGGTATCCAAGTATTCCACTACAAATAACGCAATGCCATGTAAGTACTCTCGCTCCTATAACTCGATCTCATTAATCTTCTTCCTCATCTCTTCTTCCATGTCGGACCGCGGTGTTGCTGGACGTGTCTTCTCCCCATCATCTGCCACTGATACCACCCCCATTCGGCTAACATCTCCCGTGTATAGTCTGCCCTGGATCCTATAGGACTTCGCTAGGTATGCGATGCTGGAATTGTCCTCAAGGTAAAACGCCAATCTCTCCGGTTTTTGTTTTGACGAGAGCCGCTCGTCGATGTCGTTCTCTAGGACCTTGAGAGTCTCTTTAGCCGTACTCTTGTCTATGGCCCCGTCTATGGATATAGAAACAAGAGTCCATTCTTGCGCATCACTGCCTACTTTAGTAGCTCGGTTCGCTTTATCGTTGCGCGCCTTGTGATCACTGAGGTTGCAGGTATTGATGCCAAATGCGACAAACATTCGGTCCTTTCTCGAGATATGCTCCTCTAAGAGGTCGTTCAGATTGTCCATTTCTCCTTGTTAGACTTATCTCGAAGTTGTGCAAATGGATCTGCGTTCATTCAACCTACTTCGTAGCTTAGGAGTGAGAATGCAAATTGCTGGGTGGTTTTGTAGGATATGAGAAGAGCCTTCTTTCTTCATATACCTACCTAGTAGCGGGAAAATATAGTAGCTCACAAGGGTTGTTTTTGAAAGACAACCACTGTTTTTGAAAAACAACCATTGTTTAAAGGGCGGCGACTGCTTCGAAACACAACCATTACTTTTAAAACAAGCATTGTATTCGAAGGACAACCATTGTTTTCGCAGTCAAGCATTGTTTAAAAGGTAACCATTGTTTTGAAAGCAACCATTGCTTCGAATTCGCGATAGCTTCAAAACGCGTCAAAAAACAGCACTTATTTTACTTAATATATAATAACAAATAACAACAAAAGAATGTTTAATGTAGTAAATAATAATATGTAACCTTGAAATAATTTAATGTAATTGTAATATCCGTAAAAATAAATATAATGTAAAGTAAATAAAATAAAATAAAATAAAAAGGTAGGTGACGAGAAAAAAACCCCCATTTTTTGTAATTTTTGTATTCAAACTTTCCTTGTATTTGATGGAAGATGTGCTTCGTTTCCAACCATTGTTTTCAAGATACAAGCCTTGTTTAGAACCTGCGACTCCCATTGCGGTAGGTAGGTAGTTGCTCAAGTAACAATACTGAGGATCGTCTTGTGAGTAACCAGCATGCCTAAAGACAAAGAGACAGCCCGAACAATGACTAGACAGGCAGGAATTTTACCACATGAACACAGATCAAACCCCTCTGCCATGTAAACTAACTCTAGTCACTAGGTTACTTTTATTTGTGCATAGTATTTGTGACGCCTACCTGTTTACTGCCTTCCTATCATCTGGAAAGTGGGTGATATAGGATGACATCACACTTACAATAATTTTGCCTCTATAAAATGGACTCCTCATAGTATAGAGGCTAGAGATGGAGCTAGTGTGGGAATATAAAAATTTAGGGGTTAAGCGAAGGGGTTAACAATAGGATCAATAGTGTAATATTGACCTGCTATGGCCCATACGAAGGATATCAAAATTTTAAACGTTGTAAATATAGAATCGTTGCTAGAAACAGATTGACATAATAGGTCCACACGTAGACTCATAAACCCAGACACTTCCATGATTAACCCAAAGGAAACAACATAGGAAAGAAAATCCATCTCGTAAACCATATTCAATGAATATATGAATGAACAACTTAACCCAACCTCGGCGCACTAAAAATCATGAACACATATCCCAAATCACCAACAGAACCATGCTTATAGAATCAAGAAATGGCCGGCCACGAAAACGAGACCGGAGAAGACGGCAAATGCATTCTTAAGCGACGGGGCACCAGCAGTGACAACGGCGGGTGGAGTGGTAGTGCCATTGCCAGCTGCACCACTGGCATTGCATCGTCCGTTCGAGCCGTTGCAGCCAGAAGAAACACAGGAGCCAGAGGTGCAGCCAGAAGCTGAGCCGGAACCACTGCCGGAGCCAGTACCAGAACCGGAACCCATACCTGAGCCCGATCCAGAACCCGAGCCCGATCCACTGCCCGTTCCAGAGCCGGAGCCCGAACCGGACCCTGAACCAGACCCGGACCCTGAACCAGAGCATGAACCAGACCCAGAACAAACGGTAACAGGATAAACAGTAGCTGTTCTAGTGGGTCGAGCACTTGTGACCACTGTGGCCGGAGCACTAGTCGGGTAGGCAGTGATGGTGGCAGTCACGCCGTTGCCAGTGATGCCAACGGTAGGCATCCCGGAACCAGTAGGCTGAACACCGGGGCAAGTGATCTCTATCTCGGTGGTAGGCTTGCAGGCATGGCAAGCCACAGTGGTGACGACGAATCCGGGAGGGATGGTGGGAGTCACGTAGTCGGTAGGTTTACCGGTGCGAGTCTCCGTGACGGTGTAAGTGGCCAACCACTGGCTGGTCTCGCAAGCAGCTGGCAAGATAGTCTCGTAGACAGTTGTATACACAGTCTGGGCCACCGGATACAGAGTGGTATGCAGTGTCGGGTACGCCGTGTGCGGTGCCGAAGGCGCGTTGTAGGAGAACCTGGCTGGTGCGGTGACGTTGTTGAAGAAAGGCATCGTGATTATGTTTTAATTGACTTGTGTATTATAGACTGTGGTCGGTGTCGATTTTGACGTTACCGTGACTAAACGAGTGTATGATATGTAGTGAATGAGTGTGGTAGCTAAGATAGCTATGAACGAACGACTATGGTTATTGAGGATGAAGTGGAAAAGAATGACTGATGATGCTTCTGTAGGAAAAGGAGAGATAGAAACAGTCTGAAGGCCATGGCATTTATAATGAAGACGGAAGGCAACATCTCACACGTAAACGCGTTCAAAGTCAAAATACTCTGCGATGCCGTGACTGGAACGACAACATCTCCACCATTGCTGAGGATCATCTCCGTAACGAAAGAATGGCTTCGAATTACGAGGCATTCCTGTCCCATTGTGAGGCCCTGACCTGATTTGATTACGAGATCGAAAGCTGAGATACTGGAGGGTATGAACTCGCGACTGTTTGAGACACCCAGCTAAGACCTGCCACGCTCGCTAGGATCGACTACAAACAAACATAGAACCGCGTTATATACGAAGTATTGCATGATTGAATGATGATAAACAAGAAACACTAACCTAGTAATCTCTCGTGGTGGTAGGTAGATCTACGTCTACGTCTGCGTCTGCATCGGCGTCTACGCGTGTTCGATTATTCTACTTACCGAGGAACTGGCACGCGCATTCGGAATGTCAGCACCTAATCCCACGCGACGGTTCACATTTTCGCAATTTCATGTCATGTCATGTCAAGTCAAAGTCATGTAGGTACGTGTAGGTATGTTCCCTCGTTTTTTCGACATCTCCCGCACACAGTCCGAAGACGTTCGGGAGACTTCCTAATAAGGAGTTTTCATCTCCAGAGTAATTCTCATCTTGAGAATGGCAACTCGTCACTGTGAGGATGTCGAGGTGACGGTCGTGGCGACTCTGTTAATACTTTTTGATCTGAAGAAGGGAAAAAAAGGAAAAGAGAAAAATTTTAAGCAGCAGTTCTTCTTTTTATTCAAGCTGGAGCTCCTCTCTTGGTGGGGCTAAAATTTAGTGCGAAAGTTACCTATGTACTTACGTACACTAGGTACCTAGGTACTGCTAGTGTAGGTAGGTTACCTAGGTATTTATTATATAATCCTCCACGATTTAACCTTAACTCATATGATTACCTAATGCAATAAGGTTCCAAGGTTCGCGTTGCGTTGAAAACCTCGGAACTAATTAAGGAATCTTCACCTCTTTCCTAACCCAGGAGAATATGAAGTAATATTCGACAACAACAGGATGCCGGCAGATGACTACGCGTCAGTAGGCGGGGTTGGCGCTCTCAAGCTGAAAAGTGGAAAAGTACAGAAAACCAAGAAGAAGAAGAGCAAGACCTCGAACCTCGAACGCTCCCTCGCCACCGCCGGAGACGACTCTTCTATCTCTGCTTCTACCTCTACCTCTATTAAGACTAAGGAAGTCGAGAGGCCACGGCAAGACAATGGCAAAGATAAAGATGGAGATGACGAAGAAGTGGTCGACCACAAAACCGAAGTTGAGCGCCGCCACGAGGAAGCGAATAGGAAAAAGGTAATGTTCTTTACTCCTCTTCGCAACGACTATGATCACGACTATGACCACGACTATGACCACGACTATATACTAACGCGTCGGCTTTCCCAACTAGATGTTAAAGATGCTCGAGGACCCCAAGGTAGCGTCCGAATTTCGAAAAACCCACAAGGAGAGGGTCGAGAGTCTCAACACGTATCTCTCCAAATTAAGCGAGCACCACGACATGCCCAAGATTGGTCCTGGATGATATATCTTTTTCTGGAAAAGTGGAAGCGGCCAAGTTATAAAGATGTCCGTACGACAAGACGAAGCGGCTGGTAAAGGATTTTGTTTCTGCCGTGTTAGAGTATACCCACACCATACGGCGTTTGTAGGGTCTTATCTATTCGCGGTTCACGAATATCATTTGAAAGCAGATTCGCACGGCAGTTAAAATCCGCCAGGGTTTCCCGTGAATTGTGATGGATTATTAGTGTTGTGCTATATGCTGCCTCTAATCCAACCAAAAGGGTAACCCCCAGTTTTCGTCACCTTTTTTTATACTACCTAAATTAATATCGTAGAGCCCTTGGCTCATCCGCGAACAATTTCGTAATCGTCAGTAGCCGCAAGGCCTTGCAAGCTCTGACCCGACCCTTTCTCTATGCCAATTGCCTGTAAAGATCTAAAGGAATGTAGATACCATCAAATGTCCCATGTATGCAATGCCAGCGCCAACTTAATAATGCTCGCCCTGATGATGCTACAAACGCCAAGTCCCCTGTTGAGCCGATAAAGAGAAAACCTGAATATGACCGCCGCTACATAAAGAGGGCAGCACCGATGACTGCGCCTACGACAATTCCCACCACTGACTTTCCTAGACGAGGCATAGCAGCGCCAGACTGTAGACTTCCTGAAGTGTCGGATGGTGTACTTGTTTCTTCAGGTGCACCGGGAGTAACAACCTCAACTGATGTAATTGTGGTCTATATTATTCAAAAAGTTAGCAACTTGCCCTCTTTGTCGACCAAGCTTCAGGACTAGCTTAGAGCTCCGAGACATAACTCAAGAGTTTACATCAACTGAAAAAGGTGTATCAAGAATTGTGTCCCGAGGAAATGTTCATAACGTACCTTGGCACCTCCAGGGAGTGTCGACGTAAACGTGGATGTTTTAGGTGATCCAGTAGTGATAGCGCTAGAAAAAGTTGTGGTTGCTAAAGTTGAGCCTATAAACTCGGTTAGCTTAATAGAAATATAGGTACACAAAAACAAAGAAAGAAAGAAAGATCGGTGTTGATAGTGAGACTAGGCACCATATCAAAGGGAGGAATCTCGGGCTAGGCACTTGGAGGAAACGAGAAGCAAGATCAAGTGCGGATGCAACGATCCTTGCTGGACGTACCCCTGGAAGAAGACCTAGACGAAGATGACGATGATAACGTAGTGGTCACGATGATGGTAGTCTCTGAAGATGTTGTGGCTGAAGAATCGGCCGACGTACCGGAAGTACTCGTTCCCTGGGTGGATTCTGAGGTTGACTGTGTTGTTTGTGAGTCGGGTTGCGTCGCACTAGTACTAGTAGAAGCCGTTGATGTTGTCGTGTCCGAGAGCGAAGTCGTAGATGTGGATGATGTGTCCTGAATAGACGTTTCTTGTGTAGACGTTGCTTGTGTAGACGTTGCTTGTGCAGATGTTGCTTGTGCAGATGTTGCTTGTGCAGACGTTTCTTGAGTTGTACTACTTTCACTCGTAGAGGTTGCGGTACTAGTCTCTGTGGACGTAGCAGATGCTCCCTGGACGGTTGTATCGTTTCCAGATTGCCTTTTCGCCAGCTGGACGATGGATGTTGCCAATTCCGGATCACTGGCGTGAACGGCTTCTATGGCCGAGTTATCAGAGTCATAGACGCCGTGCTTGTAGGTGGCAGGGAAGTAGGCGTGAAGGAACTGGTGAAGAGCTTGAGGTGAGGCTGAGCTCAACAACCGCGAGAAAGTCAAGTCGTCACGGTGGGCGACATGGTCAGTCTCGCTCTCAACCGAATCCTCGTTATACGGCTGCTGCTGCTTAAGATAGGCATTCGCGAGCCCAGCCGTGACAAGCAGGCCGAGAAGCAGAGTCAGGAATAAATGCCGAGCTGGAGGCATCTTTTTCGACGTACGATATCGAGGGCGGTATGTTTGCGTAGATGCAAGAGCTGCCTTTTCACCTAGAGTGCCTTGTTCCTGAGAATTTGGTGTCATATTGAAGAGAAGGATGAACTGGATGATGTCGCCGTTTAAAGGGAAGCCCGCTGGATGGGAAAGCGAAAGAGCTAACGCAGACTACTGCTGGAGAGTGGGCGGCAAAGATATCGGAGTGATGACTGCAGTCCCGTACTTCGTACAGCTCTAGTAGACCCGCGAGTTTTGTTGCATAACAGCTGGCGAGGGGAGTTCGTACTGTAGAGTTACACAGCGCGGAAAAGGAAAACAGAATGAGAGAAGTCGAGCGAATCCAAGCAGTACCAAGGACAAGAAGGCAAGAGGGCAAGAGTGCAAGAGGGCAAGGTCAGCGAGATACGGAAAAGGTGAGGGGCCAAAGATTAAACAGTAGCCTATCACGGTACCTTCAATGCGTATTGTTGGATATGCTGCCGAGTGCTGAGGAGACTAGAAAGGTAAGAATGGAGTCGTTTTGATTTGTCCTTGTCCTTATAGTTGATCGACTCGGATAACATAATAAGATACATCGTGGCTGATGGCTTGATTCTGGAAATTTTGGTGGAGCCCCCATTCCCTGTGTATGCCCTTACCGTACATTTTAAGACTAGGAGACACTGTACGATATCAATTAATCTGATCAATTATTAGTTAGAGTCCGGGTCCGTATCGAACTCGAGCTGATGCAAGACCGCAGCAAAAGCCAACATCAGCCTCCCGGATTATAGCTAACCTGTGCTTAAAACTCGTTCTGGTGGCTGAAAGACTTACCTACCCTACCTAGGTAGGTAGATACTTACTATGGTGGAAAGACCCGACGCTGCCAACCAACCACCCTACCTACCTACCTAGTCATAGTGTAGGTAGTCTACTACATACCTAGTATTAAGCAAGGATTTATGTTCATTACATTTGCCTTCAAGATCGGAAGATATTTCTATGGTACATACCTAGGTACATGCACATGTAGCAAAGTACTCCGTATGTTCGAGAGTCCTTGGGCCTTGGCACCCGTAGGCTTGGTTCGACGACCGTACGGCGTACATGAATAGTGTATGTACCTCAGCGGTCATGGTGACGTCGCCTGTTGTTGAGAATACGAGGTTTCTGTTGTTTGGATTAACACCCCACTTCGGAAGTACATTAATACTCGGATACAGTATGAATATATACTTGCAGAATATATACTTGCAGACTATATACTTACAGTATGAATACATACTTATATTATTCCGCGCGTCATCCGTCTGAACCGCGGTTTAAAGAGAGCATCAAACGAGTAAAAAAAAAAGACTGCCATTCTGCCATTTAAAGATGAAAAACGGCAGTCAGGTACCGCTCCCATGTCAGGTTGTCAGGCGGGGGGCTGGATCGTCAATAATAAATTGATCAATCCCTACTAGGTATATTTATTTTTAGTCCCAGTCTGAATATTTTCATAGCGTACAGTACGTAATTTGGTATTTTAAGTGGCAACTGATAATGAGCCGGCGCAGCCTCAACGCTTTAACCTGAAATTTCTTAGTGTCTTGACCCAAAGTCCTGATCTTCAAGAATATCCACAACTACATTGATAAGAATTATAGGTACCCCTTAAATATGAAACGATTGTTTTCATGCAATACTTGGCCGTTGTAATTGAATAGCAAGTTTTCTATGAAAAATATAAAAACTTTATAATGTACACGTACTTATAGTATTATGTACACTACTAGATAGCATAAATAGATCAGCAATTATAAGGCTGATATACTTAGCTGCTTGGAAGGTATATGCTTCGCGGTATATATAAATATACCTAGGTATATATAGTAACCATGGAACTAACTTGTATTATGGTTACAATTAATTGCTCCGCCGATGGGGATTGCCTTGAATTTCAACTTCCCGCGGGCCGCAACCGAATCCAACCCGACACCTTGTCCGTATTGTGGGGTCATCCGGTGTCTCGGAATCCTACTAAGCCCACCCTATCCCGGAACCTTACCCTGCCTAATAACTGCCTTAATTGTATATTTAAAAATTGTAAGTTTACCTCGCAATTGTTAAGTCCTGAGATGCGTTACCTTTGAAATATATATACTTAGGTTAATCAAATTGCTTAATTGTCTTTATAAGTGTTGTGGTTGAAACGTATATTAAGATGCCACACTATTAAGTAACCTCCCGATTTAAGGAGTTTACCTCAAGACAGGACTTTCTATCATAGTTGGTGATAAATGGTGTTTCTATATAGAGCCAATGTTCTATATAGAGCCAATGTTCTATATAGAGCCAATGTTCTATATAGAGCCAATGTTCTATATAGAGCCAATGTTCTATATAGAGCCAATAGATAAGGTACCTACACTAGGTAGCATGGGCAAACTGAAAGAGCTACTGATACTTGTGGTGGTGGAGGTCGGTATCGACTCGGTCAAATACGCCAAATTCCACACCAATACGGATTATAAGCCTAACAGAAAAGATACGACGACCTAGATGTAACTATGCTAGACCGAGGAATTGCAAGACTTCAGATCGATTTGGAATTTACGTTAGCCTCCGTCAATACGCACGACTAATTTGTCTTCAACCTTGGAAGTTTCTCTGATCTTTACGCGCGTTCCTGCTGTAATACTATACGTATTCATACATACCTTAGCAGCTTGGGTACTTAGTTAGGATGCTATTTATGCTTCTTATAAGTGATAAAGAGGTCGCGGAGACCATCATCTTGGGCTTAGGTATGTCTCTTTCGACTTGGGCGTCAGCAAAAGGGGTTACAACATAGCTGTATGTACCTAGGTACTTAGCTTGAGTACATAGTACCGCCGCGAGAGCCCCACTACCTACCTAGGTACATATGTAGGTAAATCACGCATAATTACCTAGGTACATACATATATATACTATATGCATATTTATAATACAAAAGTGCATGTGTCTACCTAGTACCTACCTAGGTACCTAGGTAGGTATGTAGAGCTGGCCTACGACACAAAAACAAAAAAAAAAGACATGTGAATATCCAATTAAGGTTGGAATTTGGAAGGAATCCGCAACAACAAATCTTAAACCATCTTACGGATTACTTATCGCAGATCTCCACGATTATCACCATCGCTACCTATGTGCACTAGGTATTATATGTAGGTAGTTTAGTAGTCGACATCCTCGTCATCCCCGCCATCCTACCCGCATATCATGACGGAAGAAGAACGGTCTGGGATTGTATGATTTTCTTCAGCTTACGCGCCTTTGGTGCTTCCCGACCACTGGGTCTCGATAGATAATGCCTGAGCACCTCGATCCGCCTGAACAAGATGCCTTGAGACTACTCTCACGATCTCCACATCCCTATCATCACCAAAACTCAGACCTGCTCGACCCATCCGATCACCTCACATACAAATCCTCAATAAGAAACCATCAAGAAGCGCCGTCAGCACCGTCAGCAGAGCCCAGCGCATCGAGAGAAGTTACCCCGAGTAGCGACAGTGGTACCGAGGCCGACGATGAACACTTCCTCAAAGGCCTACCGGCCCCTAGAAGGTTTCGAAAGGGATTGCGAGGGCGCAATGAAGTCCTGTCGGGGACTGCCACCCCGATACCCTCCCCCGCCTTCGAGGAAGAAGGCAGAAGACTGTTCTATAACTTGAAAAGGGAAGCACATCTAGTTAGAAGACTACATAGCCCAGCTGATGGAGTACGGAGGAGGAAAGAGATCATTCGCCGCTCTACCGAACTGCTCATTATTGGATTCCTTGGTGTCGTGCTTCATATGAATCCCCATGTCCAACCTATAATGCGCAGATGGAATCGAGGTAGGCATTCATCGCCGAGCTATACAAGTCGGCACTGCTAATCTAGGTCTAGAGCTCTACGTTTGGATAGGAGCATCGGTAGTTCTGGTCTTACTTTACCCCTTCCGACTCGTGGTATGGGCATATTGCTACCGGACGCCCTCAAGGAAGATACCGATATCCATACCATCCTCTTTCGACCCAGCACCGCTATTCTACCCATCCGCCATTACGGTCATTGTCTCATTACTTCTCGCCGTCGATAATGAAGCGGTGCTGTTGCCGAACATAATACTTGCGTTATGTTCCTTGCCGCCGAATCTAGTGCCCACCCTTTCAAACGCTGATCTGGGATGCGATCCATTGCATTGGGCGCTCTCATGCATACCCCTACTTCTGGGACAAGTCTCCTGGAAGCCGAGTATTACTTGGGCGAAGGCTGGGAGACGTGACTCCTCTCCGGCATCTATTTCGCTCGAAACCGCGACTCTATTATACCCCTTACATCAGAATCTCTGCTCCGTGCTACATACTCTAACTATGACCAGCCTCCTCACAGCCGAGTTACAATTGTTATCCATCTCGCTCATCGACCTCTTATTTCTTTCCTCCTCCCCGCAGACAGTAATTCTAAGGTCGATGCTTTGGGTAGGAGGTCTCGATATTCTCGTCTCATGCAGCCAGGCGATTAAGTGGGGGATTTCCTTGGCTCGTGTGCCTAAATGGCGCTTCAGGAGAAGAACCAATACTCCGTCTAAGCCGAGCTCTACATTTTTCCCTAGCATTATGTCGTGGAGGAGAGTAAGACA
Source organism: Jackrogersella multiformis (assembly GCA_902806575.1). Classification (NCBI taxonomy): domain Eukaryota; kingdom Fungi; phylum Ascomycota; class Sordariomycetes; order Xylariales; family Hypoxylaceae; genus Jackrogersella; species Jackrogersella multiformis. The sequence goes on along the minus strand of CADCXD010000005.1, from coordinate 1,035,407 downwards.
TGATCTATTCTATGCACCCGTGGATAGCTCATCTTGCAGTTCGTGCGAAGCGTTCGATGATCCTGAAGATAGCGAGGGCCCAGGACCTATGGCTCCTAAGGCTCCTCTTCGCGTGATGACTATGTGCGATGGAGCTGATCCTACCGGGATCGAGGGAAGCCCGATGCCCACCGAGGACACAGGGCATAAAGTCCCATCCGATGTCACAGAAGCAAAACCTGGGTCCACACCACTGCGCCGACACACGCTACCTAACGTAGACAATACACCGCGCAAGTCTCATACTCACACTCCATCCGGCCGAAGGAAGCGAACCGCTTCCTATTCCGTCCGCGCGTTCTTTTCACTCACCCAGGAGCAGGCCATTTTTCGGAAATGGGTTTACGCTGCTTATGTTTACATCTGTATCATATGTGCTATATTCCTCCCGTTCCCCTTTGTCGGCGTCAAGAAAGTGGTTACGGACGAGGCGCTTCACAGCCACGAACCTGTGGGCTGGGCTCTGGGTTATCTATTCGGGGATTTGCCACGGTTCAGGTGGGAGGTCGTCAGTCATAATCTAGAACGATGGATATGCCTTCCTTCAAGGCCAACCGATGAACTCGATGAACTCGGATACTCTCGCTCGATGGGCTGGGTTGATCGTTTTCGCCAGTTATATTTCGGCCAGGCCAATACCCGGCTCGCCTTGAGCGCGTATTTCTTGTTTGTAATCGTGATTGGACTAATAGTCGTCCTTCGACTATCACCGGTCTATGAGGTAGACACTCGACGAAAGGTTTTCCATTTCATGATGGTCGCCATGTTTCTGCCAGCGACTTACATAGATCCTGCTTTTGCAGCTTTGGCGCTATCCATCGCTCTCGCTGCTTTCCTGCTTCTCGACCTTCTTCGCGCGAGTCAACTTCCGCCATTGTCGAAGCCACTGGCCTCTTTCCTCGCCCCGTACGTCGACGGGCGTGACCTTCGGGGTCCAGTTGTCATCTCGCATATCTTCCTCCTCATCGGATGTGCAATTCCGCTGTGGCTATCGCTGGGCTCGCTCCCACGCACTGGGACCGGCTACCTTGAAGGCTGGGAGTTGCCCTCGCGAGAAGTTAGTATGGTATCAGGTGTGGTGTGCGTGGGGCTTGGCGATGCAGCTGCCTCCTTGATCGGAAGACGTTACGGGCGGCGGAAATGGCTGTGGGGCGGCGGCAAGAGTCTCGAAGGAAGCATAGCTTTCGCATTTGCCGTTTTCCTCGGGCTCATCGTGGCACGCCTGTGGCTGCGCGTCGGCGGGTGGCCCTCAACAAGTGACAACTCAGACTCATGGAGCGCCGCAGCCCAGAAGATGGGAATATGTGCTGCCACCGCTAGTCTCACGGAGGCGGTCTTGACAGGCGGCAACGATAACGTCATCGTGCCTGTGATTTTATGGACTTGCGTGAAGGGTCTCGACGTTTAAAATACCAGTAGGGTACGAAATGAACGATGCCGCTGAAATTCGGCATATGAGCAGCCTTTCGATATTCAACAGGGCTTAGGAAGGACGGGTGTTTGTCAAACTTATAGATCGGATATACCAGCCAGATCCTTTTGGCAATTTTCAGCCGCTGTAACGTAGAGATGCCGTTATACGATGAATGAAAAAAAGGGGGGGGGAGGGGGGAATCAGCAAATATGCCTCGTTTCCATCCCCATTGATGGTGCGGTCATCCTGTTTTTACAAAATCACGGTCAATGTGGTAATAAGTATAAATGATACCCTCTCTTTGGAAGGCTGACTTTGTAATTGTCTATATATACCTAGGTAATGATGTTTTTAATACCTACCTAAACTTTCTAGAAATGAAGGGTGAATGTGCTGGGTACCTAGAATGAAATATGAGGCTACCTCTCCAGCCTTTACGTTGACATATTTCATACCTTATGTACCTACCTCCTAGGTACAGAAGGTACCTAAGCAGCTAAAGCAGGGGTACCTTAAGTGGGCCTAATGGGGTACCTAGATAAGTGGCTCAGTTTTATGCATCCACTCGACCCACCTAAGAGATTATCATCAGCCTATAGGATAACATTCTCATTGACACACCAGTTACACAGTTGCACAATGAATACGGATACGCTGGGCTGGGCTTGGGAAGTATACTAGCTGACTATCTAGTGTAGGTACCTAGTGTAGGTACCTAGAGTAGGTACCTACATACATGCATAGTACATATGTAGGTAGGTAATTACATCCTATACATAAAAAGTACACGATACTACCTACCTAGGAAAAGGTAAGGTACGTACGTACTCTCAGCCCTAAGAATTGCATAAATTCGTCATTCGTCATTAGACTAGACCTTAGGTAGGTTAGGTACCTACCTCCTAGGTACGTATGCTTACAAAGAAAAGAACCAGGGAATCCGGAAGAACTGCATTCGGCTTCATTCTCTTATTGTGCAACTTCCAAGGTTCCAAGTCCAACTTGTTCAACTTGTCCACACAGGTACTACCTACGTACATTTCACATACAATTCACATACATTTATTTATCTGGCCATCTTACCTACCTACCTCTCACCTACACTGCTACATAACCTCCAGCTTTGCCATTTGGTCCTTGTCGGTCTATACCAAGGTACCATAGCGTTCCCGTTCCACTGCCGGTCTAGCCCCTAACACCCTCACCCTTAGACCCCTAAGATCCTGGTTGATTACCTAGTGTACCTACACTAGGTAGGTAGTCTTTAGGTACATACCTAGGTACCTACCTACCTAGACCTACCTACCTTAGGTATGGATGGATGATTGATTGATTGATTGATTGATTGATTGATTGACTGATTATTCTGATCAATCCTGTCTTATCAATCCCGTCTGATTCCTGATACTTGATTCTGTCTGTCCCTCTCGAGACGCCATCGTTTTAGGCAGCCTTGTTGCTTCGCATCCTAATTATCTCCGGTACCATCTCCGCCTACCACCTAGATACCTATACAATAATCAGTGACGATAATTCTATTCATAGCATACCTCTTCTATCTTATCTTATTTTATTCCACTTTGTCTTCTCTCAAACTTGCGCGTAATCATCAATTACCTACCTAAGGTAGGAGTCGACGAGAGAGGCCGACCTGGAGGTCCCGTCTCATCTCTGGCTCGGGATAGGTGCTGAACTGAATCCAGGCAGAAGCCGGTAGACATGGCGTCTAGTTCGTCCGGCAGTGGTGGAAAGCCTCCTCGTGTGCTTGCTTGTGTGAGTCGCCGCAGCCATCCAGTGCGAAAGGGTCGCCCGTCCTGACTTCAAATTGTTGTATAACCTAGGTTTTATGCCAAAATAGAAAGATCAAATGTGATCGCAAGACCCCCTGTTCCAACTGTATCAAGGTGAGTGGCTTTATCTATCTATTTATCTATTTGTTTATTTGTTTATTTATTTATTTATTTATTTATTTATTTATTTGTTTCCTTCTTTATTTCTTAAATTTTTATAAGTAACCGAGGCCTCCCCCTTCCCTTCCCTGCTCCCTCGGAAGCTGGTCCTGACAGATGGCGTATAGGCCGGTGTCGCATGCACACCAAGCACACCAGCGCCCGCGCGTAAGAGGAGGAGGCCAAACCAGGATTTGCAGCAGAGACTCGCCCGGTGTGAGGAGTTGCTTTCCGAGTACGCCACCGCGAAACCCGCGCCTTCGTCATCCGCCGAGTCCCCGAGCCAGGATGACATCTGGAAACCCCACGGGAAACTCATAATAGACGATGACGGCGTTAAGTTTATAGACAGTTTCCTATGGGCTAACATCCACAGCGAAGTAAGTCCCTTCTCTTTATGTCCCCTCTTCATATCCCCTCTTCATATCCCCTTCATGGTCCCCTCTTCATATGATGCGATCCATCGTCAGTTGAGCATCAGTGTGTTACGGCTACATGTTTCTCAACCTTGATTATAAAACAACATCTCACGTTCACTAGCTCTCGGCGATGCGCGAGATACTCGAGGATGAGGAGACCGTAGACGACCCTTGTACCCCCGTGGATTCACAGGCGTCCGATCTCAACGCAGGTCTAATATTATCAGACACCTCTGATGCTAATCTGGAAGAGCTCCATCCTCAACCGGCTCACGCGTTCCGGCTATGGCAGATTTTCCTCGAAAGGGTCAACCCACTAACGAAAGTCATACACGTTCCCACAGTCCAACCTCTACTCGTCGAAGCAGCGACAAGTAGAGAAAATGTACCAAGGAACGTCGAGGCGTTGCTGTTTGCTATATATCTAATGGCTGTCGTGGCTCTGAACGATGACGAGTGCATAGAGCGGTTTGGATACTCTAAGGCGAAAGCTTATAATCGTTTCTCCAAGGGTTGTCGTTCGGCTTTGATACGCATCGGCATCCTGAAGAGCTATGACCTCGTTGTCCTGCAGTCCCTGGTGCTGTACTTGGTATGTACGAGCGGCCTCCTAGCTCGATCTCGACTAATAGCAGCTCCCTAGTATTCCCTCCCAGGTCACTATGACCGCCATGCAGCGTGGATTCTAAACGGCGTGACGGTAAGGATTGCGCAGAAGATGGGGCTTCATAGAGATGGCGAATCTCTCGGGCTACCGCCGTTCGAGACTGAAATGCGGAGACGAATCTGGTGGCAGATCATTTTGCTTGATTCTATGTACGCGCTGATGTCTGGCCTCGGCCATTCTCTTCTTCCACACTCCTGGGATACTAAACCGTCTTTAAACATCAATGACGCTGACCTCTATCCCACCATGACGACCCTTCAGCCTAAAGACAACCCAACGGATATGATATTCTGTCTGATATGTTGCGAGATTGCCTCCATCATGGTCGACACGCCGGAACTTCACTCGGTCATATTGCAGAATGAGATGGGGTCGGAAACCCCTGATTTCGACAAAATCGAAAAGGCGTCAAAACGTATCGATGAGCTGGACAGAACCATGACGGGCATTCTAACCAAATACAGCGACTCCTCGATGGGCCCTATTCACGTATTGGCCACTCAGTGTGTAAGTTTATTTCCGACTTGAGCAAAGACTTATCTGTTTAGTTCTCACCTTGCGTTTTAGAAAATATCGATGATTGGCAAGCTACGCGAATTAATATGTCCGATGATAAACCAGCCAGAATGGGGTACCGAGATCCTATCACCTAAAGATCATCTGTTCAAGATGTCCATCACAGCAACGGAACATAACTTAACGATGTACCAGATCCCCGCTACAAGAGGATTTTTCCTCTGGTTTAGTAAGTGTGTATCTAGTTGGGGAGAGCACACTGCCAATGTCGCGTGTTACTAACGTCAGCAGTGATGTCTCACTTCCAGAATGAATTATTCATATACATGGTAGGGCAACTAAGCTGGCGGACCACTGGGCGGCTAGTAGAAAGGGCGTGGGCCTCCATAGAGGCCGTTTACCAGTTCCATGCGGAATTGTATGATCTCTCGGCGAAGGCACATCTGGCGGCTGCCGTTTTTGCGATTCGTGCTTGGAAAATAAGGGCAAAGGCATTACAAGAGGTCACGGGCTCTGTTCCGCAAACACCGGGCTACATATTGAAGCTGCAAAATCTCTTACCGCCGGAAGACATCAAACACACGCACACTAGTGTGTCGTTCGACGTGATGAATTCGAGTGCTGGCGCAGCGGGAACTGTGCAGCCCAAAGTAGACATCGCTTGGGACCAAATGCTTGGTTTTGCCGATGCAGGATCCATCGATTGGGGGGATATATTTGCGGCGGCACCTAATGGTGGGCAACCGCAGGGCTACGGAGGCTATGGATCGGGGTTTGGGGGCAATGGAATCAATTGGATGTAGATATTCCTTGCCGAACGAATTGGAAGACTTGGAGTCGCTCGCTACTCAGCTCATTGGAGTTTTACATCCCCTTGTTGTCCTGTCCGACTGTGGGGGGTTTGTTTGATTTCATCCCCAGTGCCTCCTCGTGCACATCCAGCAACCCGGGTGAATTCCGAGGCGAAGGACCGCAGCTTCATCAGTATGTACGCACTTGGATGATGGTACGTCGAATACATACATACCTACCTATACAAGCTTACGTTGCGCAAATGGCTAGTGATGACTGAGTCAGTACCTATTTACCTAGGTACCTACTAACGCAAAATGGTCGAGAGCTAAGGACAGGGGGATTGAACAAGCCGGCGAGAGATCCATGGATATGATCTGTGGCAACAGCCCCAATCGTAACCTAGCAGTGTGATTGATCGATCCAGTTGGGTATTTGGTGTGTGACCATTGTCGTGTCATGCATTGATAATACCCACCATCCTAATAAACGGCCCGGTGCGAAGAACTACTATTCGCAGACGGATTGCATCCATGATACTACCCACCTAATGGTAAGGATAATTTTAGGAAGAAGATCCGGGTATCTAAGACGGGGGTAAAGGGGGGGGCTCGGTCCCGGACCATCACCATGACATTATCTATACTTTCGAGTTACAAGCAGCCTCACTCAAGTCTCAACTCCTCATTACTTCGAAGAGTGAATTTAAGGGGAGGGGCAAGGGGCAAGGGGCAAGGGGCAAGATGGAGAGGAAGAGAAATTAAGTAACGAAATAAGACTTTTGTTATTAGTTCTGCGATAGCGTAGAGCTATAACTACTAGGTAGGTAGGTATGACTACGTACTATACCTAAGTCCCAATTGAGTCACCAACCAGGCATCTAGAATAACGATGGAGAGCGGCTGATAAATTTTAAATTTCTAAAGGATCGCGGACATCATTTAGCACCGAGCACCGAGGATCAGACCTGTCTGTCATTTGCTCCGAGGTTGATATCGTATGCCTTTCTAACTTATATGATCCCGGTTTTTTTTTTTTTTGGCGTATTTACTTTTTCCACGATGCTTCACTTTTTCTTAAAAGTCCCCTACCTTTTTTTCAGGGGCTCGTATCTTATAATGTTATATATACAAGACTTTATATGAGTATATACAACACGTTATATGAGTATATAACAACAATATTGTATATATATATACACATACATACATATATCAAGGCTTCTTGCCGCGCTCTATACCACGACAAGATTATGATGTTCGGCCGAGACAAGAAAGATCAACGTCTGGCTGCCGAAAATTCGAAATCAACCACGAGCGACATACCCGGTGACAAGATAGAGGCACGACAGGATGCGAACCAGGCCGGCGAGATCCCACCCGATGAGGAACAGATCGAATACCCTACCGGCGCTCGACTCGCCTTAGTTCTCCTTTCGGTTTTCGTTTCTATGTTTCTCGTTGCCCTAGACCGGCTAATCATCTCGACGGCGATACCTGCCATCACGGACGAGTTCCACTCCCTGCCTGATGTTGGATGGTATGGTTCCGCTTACTTGTTAACTACTTGTGCCTTTCAGCTGTTGTTTGGCAAGGTATATACCTTCTTCCCCGTCAGGCCTACCTTCCTAGCAACCATCTTCCTCTTCGAAGCCGGTTCTGCTATTTGTGGTGCCGCGCCAAACTCCGTAGCGTTCATCCTCGGCCGAGCAATTCAGGGGGTTGGGTCGGCTGGAATATTCGGCGGCAGCGTTAGTTCTCCTATATCATATCTCTCCCGTCTTACCATGTCAATGATTCTCCTGGACGCTCATTTATCCTCCACAGATCATCAGCATCGTATACTCTGTTCCTCTCCATAAAAGGTATCATCGTCACATTATTTGTATACGTTGAAATCTTAACACTTTTGAAAACAATAGTTAATTAACAAATGTAGACCTCTCTATCTAGGCTTCTTTGGTGCCGTCTTTGGCCTTGCTTCGGTCATAGGTCCTCTCGTCGGCGGAGCATTCACGTCAAATGTAACCTGGCGCTGGTGTTTCTACATCAACCTCCCTTTCGGGGGGATTGCTATGCTTGTGATAGGCTTTCTACTCCATGTACCTAATAGGAAGACGACGAAGATCTCGACGAAGGCCAAGCTTGCTCAACTGGATACAATTGGCACGACTCTTCTCATTCCCGGCGTCGTTTGCCTTCTTCTCGCTCTCCAGTGGGGAGGACTAACCTACCCGGTGTGTTTCCTCCTCGAGTTTCCGCAATCTGATCTCTCACTCTCACTCTCACTAACTCTCTCTAACTGATCATAGTGGAGTAATGGCCGTATCATAGCATTACTGACTCTCGGGATCGCATTATTTATCGGCTTTGCCGTCGTTCAAGTGCTGATGCCTAAGACGGCTACTATACCTCCACGTATCTTCAACCAACGGTCTATCCTGGCGGGAAACTGGGCTACAATCTGCATCGGAGCTCATATGATGGTATTTGGTTCGTCACTCTGCTTTCTTGGCTGATGATGGTCAACTAATAACTGTTCGCCATAGTATACTTTCTACCAATCTGGTTTCAGGCTATCAAAGGAACTTCGGCCGTCGATTCTGGTATCCGTCTTCTTCCAATAACGCTTTCTATGGTTGTTGCGTCCATCACAAATGGTATATTTGTGTCGAGGATTGGGTATTACACACCATCTATGCTCTTCGGCACGTGCATAATGTCTGTAGGGGCTGGACTCCTTACAACGCTGCAGCTCGACACTGGGACAGGCAAGTGGATCGGTTACCAGATCCTTTACGGGTATGTGAATCCTACCTGGTGTTAGACAGCAGACCCACAGAGAGCATAGAACAGAGAACTAATAAGACTAGCTTTGGAATGGGTATGTCTTTTCAAGCTCCTAACTTAGCAGCACAAACTGTTCTCCCAACGAGGGACGTTCCCGTCGGCACCTCCCTGGTGTTTTTCAGCCAGCTCTTGGCTGGTGCCATATTTCTCTCCGTCGGCCAAAACGTGCTCGATAATCAGCTCCTCGGCAGGCTTTCAGGACTTCCTGGCTTTCAGTCGTCCATGATCGAAGATAACGGTGCCACCACTCTGAGTTCGTCTCTCCCTCCCGAACTCCTGGGCGAGGTCCTAGTGGCGTATAACAAATCCCTGCGTCAGGTCTTCAGGCTTGGGCTATGCCTATCGTGTCTCACCATATTGGGCTCGGTATCGATGGAATGGAGAAGCGTCAAGCAGAACAAACCCAAGAGCCCGGCGGACCCTGAACGTGGTACGAGAATGACGGGAGAGAATGTTGAGTCCGAGCAAATGGCAAAGTCCGAGGGCGACACATTAACCGAGAAAGTCGAAGGACCAGTGAACGACAAAGATGAGTCGCGATCTATCAAAACTAAACCGTGATACAAGGAGTTTCGCACTTCTTTACTTAAGGGATACTTCTATGCCGGCACATAGGATATCGCAGCATAATTATAGTACATTTGAATCTCTTATAGATCTGTATAAGGTACATACATAGACTGGACTAGGTATATTCCCCTCAAATAATGTCATCTCTTCACTACGAGGGCCACTCAACTAAGAGAATATTCTATAATTCGGAAGATCAACACTACCAAGGTAGGGTCTCAGGCGGTAGCCACTACGAGAGGGACTTCAAATCGCGATGGATGCCAAATAAAAACACGCGCGTTTTGTGACAAATTAGACAAGCGAAGGGTTCACCGTGTAACAAAGAATGACAGGCCGTATATCAATTTTATGAGCTACACTAAAACACAAGCAAACCCGGGGGTTAATCTGTCAGCATAAGCTCATAGACATCCAGATGATTTGATGGGCTAAAGCGATGTCTACTTAATGCCTCGATTTGCCATAGAAGAAAGGCTGTTTTCATTCTGATGGATGTTCGGATAGTATAGTATAGTATAGCTCTCCTGCGAATCCATGGAATATAGATAGGTAGTTACCCTAGGTACCTAGGTATGTATATGTGCTTCGACGTATGAATCATCCGTCGACGTCGAGTTCCCTAACAGTGCTTAGCATTGATGACTGAGTCTCGAGGCACTGTTCCCATCTTTCTTGTCCAGTGCATTCTTTCTAGCTCGAATCTCATCCCGACGACAAAAATCTAAACGCCTTGTGCCTTGACAAAACCTTTCATGGTTCCGCCAAGGCTTTGTTCTTGGCTTTCTTCCGGTCGAGATCCAGAAAACAGAGCTGGACCTTTCTTCAACTAGTCGTTATAAATAGACATTGGCTGCCTCCCCTATCAGCCGCCGCTGGTCGCCTTAGTTGCTCCGGCCATTATTTCCTTCACGCCGGACCGAGACCAGAATATTTCCTGATACCGAGTTGGTCCCACAGGATTAATAACAGATACCATTGATAGCTCATTCCTTCTCTTACTAGTTTTTATCCCCGATCATCATACTTGGCCAAAACCCTTATTTGAAAACTCCCGCGTTCGTGTTTTGCATAATCTGGTTGCTTCAAGGGTCACAGGCTATGCAATGCCCATAGAAGGAACGCAATTCCACGACGATGGCAACTGGACACTGATGTACGTTGTATTAGCATAATTCCGGTTGCGTTCGTAATCGTGGCGGTCTATTCTGTGTGGCGTGACAGGGTAGTCACGCAGCATAGGAATGACTTCGAGATGGCACTTGGCCACACGTTCCAACGGAGAGAGGCTCCGGTCCAGGCGGCGATGCGACCACCTGTGTTGCCGCTGAATTTCGGTAAGCCTGGCGGAGCGGTCAAGGGCCAAGGGACTGCCGGGTACAGAAGAGACGGAGCCGCACGGGTGGATGCCGCAGAGCCGAGGCCGCACGGTCATGAATACGTGAGAGGGCAACCATCGGGGAGTAAAAATAAATATTTGCCTGGCTTCCAGGAAGTGCCTCTTTGATGGAATGTTCCTGCGGGATAAGCTTAACTTCAATTCATATATTCCCAAGGTTGTTGTGAGTAAGTATACTAACCCAGTGCCTTTTGGAAGTTCAGTTTGGTATGTACCTAGGTAGGTTTCGATGTTTTTAAAACAACCTGAAGCTATCCTCCAATCTCGAATTAGACATTTAATTCGAGCCTGATAGTAATTAAGTAGTCAATGAGGATACTTTCTTAACATGGAAACTTCTGACGAGCTTTATAACACATTAAACGTTAAACAATCGAATGGTTTGCAATGACGGCCCTCTATATGAGCGGTCGTTCATGTAGATTCCCATACACTACGAACGAAGCGTTAGTATCAATTACGCCTAGCCCTCTTAATTCTAGCTGAAACGCTATGCATTTCAAGCTCCAGTGTCGACATCACATAAAAACAAAACAGTAAAAGGATGTCCCATTGTAACATGCCTGTTCATAGTCCGTATGAAACTCCTAACGCCTCCCTATGCCGTATGCCGCAGTCTAGCAAGGTTCCGTTTCTCCCTGGCATGAATTGCCAAGAATCGAATTTATACATGATGAGTCCAAATGGGTATCAACAAGAGTATCGAAAGGTATAGACAATTGAAGAAAGCCGAGTGATAAGGGGCGAGCGCTATTCCGGATGAACGTTGGTCGTTAAGAGGTAATTTGGCTCGTAGTAGTAGTAGGTTCTAGGTAACAGTGTTGGTTGACGAAAAACCGTCCTCTCGATGCCCTACCATCATAGAATCGACGCTCGACGTCTTGTTATAAAGACCACATCATCCTTGACTGTTAAGGGCACGCGCACTCTTCGGCTCTCGCAAAAGTAAACATAGGCAATCAGTGGTCCTTAGGCTGCCAAATGCCTGCACCAAGTGGTTTGCTGATACCGAAGCCAACCCCAACGGCAATGCCAATTATTAGAAACGCGATAAGGACTTTGGCGATGATCCTATTTCGCTTGCTTAGACGGGCCATACATTGACAAGATCGGTTGTTGATCTTAGCCGCCCGTGCCTTTTGCCGCCAATGGTCCTGGCCAGGCCAGACAGCACAGTCCGATTTTGGTCCGGGGTTGCTTGATGCCGTCTTGTTCAAGTGGTCGGAGGATTTGATCGGCATTATTGCCTCAACATCGGTGTCAAACCCATTGGGGGCGGAAGCGGAGCATGGTGTTGATACGTTCGAATGTCGGCGAAGCTCCAAGCTCGCCTCTGGACTTCTCTGAGGGCTAGGCGAGAGAAGCTGTCGAGTAGAGACTGTCAAAGGACTTGGCTTGGAAGCCTTCTCGTGGATTGTGATGGAAGCCATGTTCCTCGATGATGTGGGACTGGTAATAGAGGCGTTTTCGGTTATGTCGAATTTTGAGGAAATGGGTAAAATAATACGCGCCTCCGACTTGAGAACCGAGCTCGCTAGGAGACACACCGATGATTGAATGTCAAAAAACGGCGAGGTGTCCAACGGTGACGATCCTATTTGATTGTTCTTTTGGGGAGAATTAGGTATATCAATAGATACTAAAAAGGAATTGTTAAATCAAGCTGGCGAGACGTTGTTGGAAGCAACTTCTGAACTAGGTAACTCACCAGAATCCACGGCAGGGTAATGATTAGTTCCGGCTCTGCTCTTGCGATTTGCTAACCTCGGGTGCGTATGGTAGCTTGAGAGGTAGCTTGGGCGCCAAATCCTTCCTGGCCAAGTATATTATTTAGGGGGTTCAAAGCACGTTCGTCCTTTCAATGTAATGATGATTATGTCTTTGGGTCGGCACTTCAGGTTCTAAAGATGGATCAGGGTAGGCCAATGAGGTTGGTGGAAAGGTTGGAAGGTTTATAAAGAAGGTATGAATGATAAGAAGAGAAGGACGACTACGTATGTATGCGCATAGCCAAACTAATACTATCTCATAGAAAGCATAGAAAAAGCATAGCAAGCATATCTACTTGTATGTAGGTAGGTACCTATAGGTAAGTAGGTAGGTTATCTACTATTATGTAGGTACCTAGGTAGGTAGCAAGAAAAAGGTGAAACGAATGGACGAGTTTATCGACGGGTTGTACGTGATCATACAAGAAACAAGAAACAAGCGACCTCGAACTCTAACTCTACACTACTATGTACTATGTAGAATGGCGAGATGTTAAAAGTGAATGAGCGAATGGACGGATCAATTGAATCAACTGGGTATGTTCCAGACCCTACAGATGCCCGCCATGGCAGCAGCTATCGAAGCATAGATGCATGGATTGCATCGCATGGATCCAGGGCCTGAGAGCAATTGGATCAATCAAAAAGGGGAAGACAGGGGTCTACCACGACAAATGCGGTATGTGCTACGGCCATACCAGGATTTCCACCAATAAAATCATTTTTAAAAGCTGGAGATGTGGACCCAGACGCTCGCACCCGCTAGTAATACCCCTGAAGTTCAGTGAACTCAAATTATCTAAGCTCCCATTCTCAGTGCTAGGTATTATCTGCCCGTACAATAATAGGTACAACGCAGATACATACTAGTATGTAAGCTTTGGCTTTTTCTTCACGCCACTTTCCAACGTTGCCTTTTCCCGTTTTCGTATATTGTAAGACACTACCTAGGTAGGTACCTAGATTGGCCTTTTTTCTAGAACCCCGCCACATAATCCCCTAAAGCCGTTACTTTTATAGAAAACTTATCACGTGGCTCCTGCGTGAATAAACAGTGACACTTGCATTAAGTACGTATTCTACTTACCTAGGTAGGTACTAATATAATGTACATATGTACATGATTAGCGTTATCTAAGTCGGCATTAGCGTGCCTCCCCCCTTTAAAGCTTGGTTCCAAATGAGGCCTTAATGTACTTAGTATACATATTACACTACCTAGGTACACAGTACCACCGCTTATCCTAGTCTAGCTCGTATGGATAAGTTCAGATCGAGGCCCCCCTACGGGTCTTTAATGGGAAACCTTGGCAGTGACCCTTTTGTTAGAATACGCATGGGAAGTTTCTACTTTGTACAATTTTTGCAGTCACGGTTTACCAAAACTCAAATTGATTAAGTTTGTCTCTTCTTTGCCTACTACCTAGGTACCTACATATATAAGTATACACATGATTCTTTAAATGTCTACCTATGTACCTATATAAGCAATTGTATGAGTACGTTCTAACTTGCTGGCGTTGTGTTAATATGCGAATTTATTATGTGGGCATATTAAAATGAAACAATTGATCTCGCATGAAGGATCTACTTCCTAGGCTCAGATCTCAGCATGTAAGTATGTACATACCCGACAAACGAACATGGCATGTTGCATAGGATGGCATTACCTACCAAGTAAGTATTAGCGAATATTTCCGTTTCTTAAGCAGCTCGGTTCACATAGCCTGATAAAACATGCATACATATATTCGAGTATCATACATTACTTAGTATCGTATAAATATTACCTTAGGTATATTCGTATAAGAAAAAGCGAGATATCTACATGGTATGCTTATATAGTACTTAATCCAAAGTTAAACAAGTAAATGTAATCCGGGAAATAATGATCGCTTCTTATTCCGATCACAACCTTTTAACTGTTAAATAGGCCGGGCTATGTATCCCACCTAGGTAGATCGAATCTGCCGATGACCATTTATTTTGGAAGTAACCTTCTGATGATTGTGTATATGCCTGTATTCAAAGTTTGCGCCCCTGGAACTTCGCGCGTATTACTAGGTACCTAGGTATTGATCCCACCATACATAGGTACTTGTACCAGATATTACGTAGGTAGTCGTGGCTGCATCTGTATCCTCGGTAAGGCTTTGTTTGCACCGGCTCCCTCCAACGGCTCTAGTGTACCTAGGTATCTATGTACCTACGTGCCTAGGTACCCAAGTACTTAGATTAGATGAGGCTTAATGACGTTTTAAGTACCTATCGGATAGGTGCCGAAAACACACATCCTACAAATTTAGTAGTCTTACCAAATCACCTTAGCTCTAGTTCACATGCATAATATGAGCCTCCAGCAAGCAACTACCTACCTAGGTACCTACCTAGTAGTAGGTATGTTCAACAGGAACGATTGACGTATGACGGTGATGGTCTTTCACGGCAAAGGAAAACCATCTGGGCAGTACTACCACGCATTATAGAGTAAGTACCTTTAGTATCTTTACTCTGACTTCACGCTCACGGTGCTTAGGTATGTTTACCTATGAGGTAGGTAACAATCCTGTAGCCAGTAGGTAGCTGCAGAATGCCGTCCTTCTACCTACCTAGGTAGGTACGGAGTAGATGTTTGCTATTGCCTGGAGGTATCTACCCAGGTAGGCTGAATACATCTATGATATTTCAGGTATGGCAAGTGCTTAGAGTATGTGCACCTATGTAGGTAGAGCATTCCTATCTTACTTTCCTCGTTGCTTCCATGGGACCTGCTTTCGACCACTGAGATATCTCCCGAACTTAATATATATTTTAAGGTACCTAGGTAAATCCCCCATTCTTCTCTCACGTTATTCACTCGCCTTTTCCCGAGATTAATTGCCATAAAACTAGGTCTGTCGACGTATAATATTCGTACGTTACTTGAATTCCAAGGGTCCGCGAAAGCTTTATTCTCATATTGGGCCCATTCATTATGAAGCCCATTACAATCTTGGCCATTCTGGCCTCTGGCGGTTTCCTTGATGCAGTATCAGGAGGCAGTCAACATTCGACTCAATCTAAGATTCAATCTACACGTGCGGTTCAGCCTGCAATTGGAAGTGTTGCGTCCCCTCCTATTCTCGAGAAACGAGATGCTTACACTTGCTACGGCGTAAGTGGCGGACAATTTTCTTCCTCCTATTTCACCGTAGCTTCTACCACCAAGCTAATTTAGTCCATCAGTATACCAACACCTCTGTCTCGGACTGCCAGAAGATCATTGACTCTATCCTCGCCGACAAACAGCAGGACTTCATGCTTTGGCCCGACGTCTGTGCTGTCTGGAACCAAGGAACCTGTGAGGTGAGGTTTTGTGCTCAACCCTATGTTACAAGACCCGTCAGTCGATCCGGATCGTGGTTGGCTACCTACATAACCAGTCCGATTTTGGACAGCTGTATCGGCAAAGGGAACATGGGAGTCTATGGAGACAATTCCAACCTCAACGGCCACGAGGGCACATACCGAGTTTGGGTATCGTAATACCAGACTTTACGATATAGGAGCTAGGTAGGTAAGAGTGTCGTAGGAGAGGGGGAATATTATAAGACTTTGTATTCTGGAGCTCGGACGAGAGGATTCTAGCAGAGATTGGACTGAGTCAAAGTTTCATGTAGACCGGCAATGCTTCTTTACCCAGAAGAGGTTGGCCATCATCATGTACCCGCATCATTTGCTTCTATATCTTGGTCCTTATACTACCTAGCTAATACTAAACTTTACAGTATTGAGACAACACTTGGAGGGATCGTCAATTAGTGATACACAGGCAAGCACGAGAGCTATGGAGATGACGAGGCCAGTGTGCTCTGTTGAGTGATATCATTCTTGAGACTCAGGTCATCGTGTACCACCTCTAGAGCCTCCCATCCCCAAACGTTCATGGCCTTCCCAAATTATATATTCTCCTATTGATCATATCACACCTAAAATGTTACCATACGAGAAAGTTAAGTTAATGTTTCTAAAGGTACTATGACCTTTTCTAGATTTGTCTCGAGTTATAATTCATCACCTAGATATGAATACACTGGTGGAGTCCTTTGTTCTTGAGTTCTATGATCTACCTGCTGGGGTACGTTGCGTTGCGTCTCTAAGATCATGCCGTGAATGATGTGACGAGGAGGAATGATAACACCATGAGTTCCTATAACATGAATGTAAATAAAATATCTATAAGTACGTAGTATACCTAAATACGTCATTTTTAGTACCGTGTCAATGTTTGATCACGGGAATCATTTTAATTTTCACACCATTCAATCTTGTGAAGTCGTTCAGGTAGGTCCTTCCCCTCCTGAGCACACACACGTGTACCTACCTGTTAGTCGTCATTTCAAATCTGCAAAACCCCCAGAGGTCACACCTAGGTTAAGCTTTCAGCAAACATAAACATCGACATCGACATCGACATCGACAAACAACTTCCCGAAAAATTATATTCCACGTCTACACCAGTACATCACTCACTCAAATGATTATCGTCTCCCTTATCCGTTGATACCATATCGGTACACGATATTCATCATGTTTTTCACCCAAATGGCCATCTTGGCCATCGCAGTGGCTTACCCCTTTAATCTAGCTGCCGCTGCAGCCATCACCCCTGGTAAGGGACAGGAAAAGGGAACACATATCTCGACCACTTCTTCCCAGCAGATACAGAAGGCGCCCCTTTCCACGATTGTCGTCGACTCTACCGCCGAGCACATCAAGCAGCGCCGGGATGCGGTCCACCGTTGTTATTCGCCTGTCGCCGAATTTGTAAGCACTTACTTGCTCCTTAGACAGACGTAAATATCAACAGTGTATATTCCTTGCTAATACATAATATAGGGTCCTGCTCCCTCAGTCGAGGACTGCAAAGGCGTCATCACACAGCTTCAGGCCGTCCAAGGCGACATCACGGTCAAGCTGGTCGAAGGCTGCTACGAAGTCTGGTCCGGAAACTGCACCGGGTCTATCTGTCCTCAAGCGGTTGGTACCTCCACCATCTCTCCTTCGCTCGCCGCACAGTACATGACCGACTCCGTCATGACTGAGTGCATTGCCAACGGGCTTCGAGGATGGTATCTCGACAGAAGCTATGGCATTGGTGTCTACCTGACTTAAGCATGAATCCAAGAGGTCTATGAGTTTCGTATTGAGAGGAAATGTTGAAATAGGTCTTCGAATGGTTTCCTCGCAGCTCACAAGTTGAGCTTATGCTAGAAAGTGATACTCTAGCTATATCAAGGAAACAATACACGATGAATTATGATTGTCCCATTTTCTATATTCTGCGCCGTTAAACCAAATGTAGTTCCATGATATAATACTTGCTGTCCCCTCTCCGGGCTGCTATCGATTTGGATGTCTAAAAAACGACGTTTCATGAAATACTTAGGTACGTTAAGAACGGAAGTTTTGACGGAACACACTCCCTTGGAACCTGTCATATGTGTCTCAGCACCGAAATATGATAACCCCTAATTTCCGGCCAGGTATGATCTCGTGATAGATGTTCTTGCAAGCTCGCTAAGAGAGTATCACGGGATTCGTGCCGTCGGGTAGACGTATAACCTATAGGCCACTGATGTAGCAGGTATTCCAGTCGAGACTGATGGATATGTACAATGTGCCACAAGTCTTGATAACTTCTCTAGCACATGCCAAACAACCATTCTAAGCTAATATATGGTCTTTAGCTTAGAAGAGGGCCTTGATATCCTAACGTCAAAGGATGGTTTTAGGGATAGGAGCAGTTAAGGTCTGAATGACGCTGCTAGCTACTACCGTCCAAAGATCTCTCTATTCCTATTGATATCCGTCTCTAAATTATTGTTATTCTAGGCTGCATTGCTTATGATTCGTAGAGACTCAAGTTTGAAAGGAGGATGGTCGAGTTTCTGCTCACCTAGGTGGTGTCTGGGTCAATCGTGTTATATATAGAGTTTTGTTATTTCAATAGTAGCCCGATTTTGGCGGGGCGCTTCCTGATTGGCTGAAACGAAGCTCCGAGCAGTTGAACATCATACTTGAATAACTTCACCAAAATACCATTTCATGTAATATAATTTATATATTAAGATAGATCTTAAGGAGAGTAATTGAATGATGCTAAGTGCACCTTTATAGACCTAGATCTGGTTGAGTTATGAAGCAAAAGGTGATGTGCCAGCATTTTAGGGATCACGTGCCACCCTTTAGACCCTCAGGCCTTGTACCCGCACTTACTGAAGCAAAATACTCTAGCTTTAAGTACTTATAACCTTATAAATACATTTGTTATAATAATATAGGTAGCTTTGTTAAATTGTTTAGAAAAAGAGCTACTTAATGATATATGTTTTATAGCGATGCACCTACTTAGGTACTTTAGGTGTAGCACGTGATACCCCGCAGCCCGTAATGTACCTTCATCGCCATCTTTCAACAGTATCTCTATTCATATTGATGTGAGAATGATGCAACCTGTATCATTTAATTGTCTATTTCGAGAGCTATACAATAGTCAAAATTATAATCCCATACCTATCCTGGTGATGAAGTTATTCAGGTGTAATAGCAAATGGCTGCGGAGCTTTGGTACAGCCAATCAGGAAGAGCCCCGCCAAAATCGGGCTACTATTGAAATGCTATACTATTGAAATAACAAAACTCTATATATATACCTGCTTAAGGTATGTACCAACTCTGGTGGCTCCTAGAAAAATCTCTATTTTATCAAGTAAACTATAGGAAATGAAGCTTTATTATTACTGTTATAACTAAAAATCAAGATAAATATCATAAGGGGCGAGTTGAAGTTAACGAGGCATTGAATTCGAAGTCCCCTTGAGTACAGGTACAAGCTCTAGCTAGTACAGATCCATATTAGGTAAGTGAATGGAACCGTTTCCTACCCCACATTATACCTACCTACCTAGGTGCCTAGCTGCCTATGTACCTAGCTGCTTACCTACCTAGGTACCTAGGTACCGAGGTAGGACATAAACAAATCGCATACTTCTTCCTGTTCGCATCTCAGGCAAACAACATTCGACATAGCACTAATCCGTAGCTAATCGGTAGACGCCTGTCTGCCCTAACCGCCACGATGGTATTTCCCCCCCCCCCCCCCCTTACTGCTAACATACCTAAATACCAGTGCTTAGCTAACTCTCATTTTTAGAACAAGGATAGCTGCTACACGTACGTGCACATGCAGAATCCTCGCGACGCCGACATGTTCGAGGACTTCTGCAAGGAAAAGCTGCCCGACGACGAGATATACGTGCCGCCGCACCACCAGCCCATCAACCCCGAGGATGAAGACGACGTTGTACCTGACCAGCACGCCGCCTTCGGCATACAGAAGGCTACCCAGCGGAGCAAGGAGCCATCCTGGAAGGACCTGGGCCTCTCCGAGCTTATGGGGAAGGGTCCTGTGTCGGAAAAGGTCGGAGGTACGAGCAGAGGCGGCGGCGGGGCTCCTAAGTCGTATAAGGGATTACTACGATGAGGCATGCATATGCTTATGGAGAGATGACGGTTGCTATTGAGTCGGGTGGCGAGCACGATAAACGTACGGATATTGATAGACGGAATCGGCGTCGACATGGCGAATTTGGTGTACTATCACTTTTATGCTTTGAGAAGGACTACTGTTAATGAGTTTGATATTGTCTTGTCTTGCCTTGACAATATGTACCCTGCCCCCATCCCATGATGCCGTGCCCCGGTGAAACTTGAATCTATCCGAACTCCTCATCGACCATCCCGAACGCCATGCAATGCTAGAACGATGATGCGCCCAATTTTCGAACTTGGCGCGACAGTACTTTAGCCCTTTCCTAGGTTTCAGCCCTTTCCTAGGTAGCCCTCCCTCTCCATGACCTCCGGCGCGAACTTGACCAAGAAAACCGTCCGGCCGGGCCACATCTCGCCCTCCTCTTGCTTGCCCACGCTATGCGCCGTGACCTTGGCCGGGAAGGCGGAACCATCACACACGCCCTCGATGATGCCGGCGACGTAGGCGGCGCAGTTGAGCTGGCTCATGTCCTTGGGCACACTGATGTAGCGGTTGACGAGGGGCTCGTTGTCGATGATCATGTACTCGTCGGGCTTGCTGGGATCGGACGACTTCTCGAGCCCGTCGGCGGCCCGGCCGAAGAGGTGCTGCCACACGTTGATCTTAATGAAGTGGAGGAGCGTGATGATGTTCAAGGGGCGCGTCTGGGACCGCAGCGGTTCGCGGTAGAGTAGCAGGTCGAGGAGCTTTAGGCCGATGGGGTGGCCTTGTGCGTTGAGCCTGGTTCGACGAGGCGGTCCGCGTTAGTACAAGGAACTGAGCTAGCTTTCTTGGATATACCTAGGTAGTAAACGTAAACGAGGCCTAGGCTGAATATCACTTACCGCTTTTCTAAGTCCTGGATGCTCTCTATCTTCTTGGATGCGTAGCCTACCATCTCGGAGAATAGGTAGGCGAAGCTGGAGCCGCTCAGCTCAGAAGCCTTGGTCCGGTTTAGCGGTCGGTGGTAGATTGTCTTGCCATTCGTCGGGTACCGTAGCCCAGGTTGGTCTTTGCTGTTGCCCTTTGCGGGCTGGAGATTTGACATTGTTTCTCTTGGGCTTGGGGTTAATTCAAAACAGTGCTCTGGTAGGTACCTACATGTAGGTAGGTAGGTATTTTGAGGTAGGTATGTATGCGGGTGGTGGGGTATAAACCGTCGAAGTGCGTTGTTCTTTGAATAATGGACGTTGTGGGTACCTAGAAAAAGGTATGTACCTAGGTACCTAGAGTAGTAGCTGCTATATAGTACGGTGTTTCGAGGTACCGACATGGATCCATGTACCGGTACTTTTTAAGTTACCTACCTTACCTAGGTACCTTACCTATCCTGCTAGGTACATATATCTTCATGGATATCCCACCTACACTACCTACCTAGGTACCTGGGTAGGTATGTATCTACTAAATGCATACTGCATCTAATGCACTATTCATCTCTAAAAGACACTTTAAACAACCATAATACCTATAAATATGGGATTGGGCATGAGATTAACTTAATTGCAAAAGTACTATGTATTGGTT
Organism: Jackrogersella multiformis; assembly: GCA_902806575.1. NCBI lineage: Eukaryota > Fungi > Ascomycota > Sordariomycetes > Xylariales > Hypoxylaceae > Jackrogersella > Jackrogersella multiformis. The sequence continues at coordinate 1,013,924 of CADCXD010000005.1, read as the reverse complement.
GGTATTGACATGGCTGGCTGGCTATAATATCCCTTCTATTGTCCATTAGTATAAAACGCAACCTTCCCATTGAATAATCTGGCTCCCAAACTCTCGTCATATGCAGCAGCTCCCTTTCAACCCCTCCCGGAACATCTAATCTGTCTAGGCTTTGGCACCATCTTGACTGTTTCCTTCGCTGGAATAACCCGGTGGCGGTGAGACACCTTGGACGTCGTGGCCCTTGAGGTAGTCCTCCTTCTCGCCGATCTGCTTGCCTCCAGCCTCCCATCTCCGCACCTTCTCGGCATGTTTCTCGCCACAGAGCTTCTGTAGTGCAGGCCAGTACACGTCGTGGTTGTACTCGAATTGCAGCTCGCCTCCTGCGAATTCCGTCCACAGCTGCTCCTTTGGTACAAATTGCGTCATGTCTTCGTTGAACTTAAGCTTCTCCCTCGTCAACGGGTCGATAAAAGGTGTGATAAGTTTGAAGAAGCCCCACACTACCCATGGAACTATGGCCTCGAATTAGCTACTTCCATGGAGTACATTATAATCACATGTCCTTACCGTTTATGATCATCGCTCGCCCAAGCCTTTCGGGATAATGGGTCTGGAGAATGTGCAGGACTTCGCGACCTTGGCCAATACCAGGAGCCGTATTTGTGCGGTTCTTTCCCGACTTGAAGTTAATAAGAAGGCTGAGAGTTTCTTGTTGAGCCGGCATGAGCTCGATGACTCGTTCAAGCATGAAAACGAGGTGCTGGACTTGTCGAGGAGACACGTCCGTATTCTGACGCCCTGGATTCAAGTAATGGCAGGGACGGCAATACTTGTCGTAACCTAAGAGGACTTGTTTCCCAGTCGCGTTCTCAGGTCCGATTTCGTCTGGGGACAGCTCCTCAACCCCATATTCCCTTCGCCAGGTGAGGGTCTCTTGCAGGCGCTTCTCTGACTCCTTTTCATGCCACTTGGTAGCTCTTAGATATCTCAGCAGACATTCTCTCGTGAGCCATATCTTCTCGCTATCAGTCAAAGGGCCGCCCTTCTCCTTGGAGGGAACCTCAGTCCAACCCCTCACCCGCGTTAGAAGCCACTCGTATTTGGCTTCATGGTCGGCAGTAAGGACGGGCTTCTCGGGCACACTACTGCTTGCAGTAGGAGCCGGAAGCGGTGTCCTGATCATCCCACCCTCGTTCTTCTCTTCAAGGATCGAGGGTTCCGAGCTTCCAGAGGCTACTGCTACCTTCGAATTAGACATTCTGACCCGTAATAATCCAAGGAAAACTTGCTAAGGCGTCTTCTAAGACAGAATGAATGAATGAATAGAATAGAATAGAAACTGCGGTGTAGTTGAGCAGAACTCCCAAAGATGAAATGTCGAGAGGCGGTGCAAACGAATTCTATTATGGAACTACGTACCTAAGTATAGATGGATGGGAAGAATCTCAATTGGGCCATTGATTGGCTATGGACAGGGGTGACCGCTCTACGTGGGTCTCGGCGTCTTGGGACTTCCCCTGCAATTCATTCAATGACTACCTACCTAGGTACCTATTACCTAGGGTAAGGTTCAGTCTCCCTTATGAAAGTGCGTCTGCAGGTACGTACCCCTCTACCTAGGTACTTAGGTACTGCTATGTACATACAGGATTAGGTCTGGTACGTACCTATATATCCAGGACCTCAACGTTCCCCATTAAATAAACCACTTAACACGAATAGCCTTTAAGACGCGTCTAACTTAGAAATTATTGATTTAGACGCGTCTCGAGTTCTTCACCACCTAATTGATGAGGTTGATGAATAATAATACCAAAAAAGTTATACCCAACACGCTACATGGTTGAGAGCCTAATACGTTTACTTATAAGAATCTAAATTGCCGGTTTAAACACTATGGCGGAAGAAGATTTGCAAGAATTCAACGAGCAGTTCGGCGTGCCGAACAAGGATCTCGAGCCCGATGTTGTCTCCGAGCTGCGATCTATTATGCGGATACACTCACTCTCCGTCCAGGACTTATATTTCAAATGGGAGTCTTACTGCATCAAGATGGATATGGATGGCAACAGTCTCTCCGTGGCAAGCCTACGGGCCCTTAAACAAGATATCCAAGATGCCTTAGAGCGAAGTAATCGAGCACACCAAGTCCATGTCAAGACAGAAAAGCGCTCAAGCGGAACGCCGCGAAACGTTGTCAAGAATACCGGGGATGTCTATGGCATGTGAGTGGCCGTCTTGATAACATTGACAACGTATTAATATGATACTAACGTTACATACATAGGCTGGAAGGAATGGTTCCTAATACCCCAGCTCCGGGGAAGTTAAACAAGAGTACTTCTAAGAGTGCCTCCAAAAAATGGTATCAGCTCGAGACTCCCTCCATGTTGCGAGCGAAGGGCAATACTCTTAGCAGCTCGCCTGATCATAAGAGCCCTATGCGAATAGATAACCAATTAGATTCTCTGAATTCTACCTCGTAAGTGCTGACTGATAGCGAGTATCTGGGTTGCCTGAAATGCTAATAAATTGTAGGGCAACCTCTTTTAACGATCGTCCCAATCCGGGAGAGGTAACGGAGGTCTTAAATGAGCATCTCAAGCCTCCGGAGCCTCCAATGGTACCGTATGCCGAATCTCGGATCAAATTGACCGCAGCTTCAGATCTGAGGAAGCTGGGCTATAAAACGCTTGCCATGAAGTCCTCAGAAGCATCTGAGATACTGGATGACCGGATAGACGAATTTTTAAGCCTTGTAAGAGACCACAAAAAAATAGACGAGAGCGAATTTGGGAGCGCGGCTAGCCAAAGCACCACGGAAGTTGTTGCCGTAGGCCGAATTGCATCTGATTCCGTAGAAGGCAAACTGAATGCGGCGTCTCTTGTCTTGGAGACTTCGAGACGGACAGGGGGCGGCCGAAGAATCCCCTTGAATCTAAAAAAGCTCAATGATCGCTACCAATTTTTCCCCGGACAAATTGTTGCGTTCAGGGGGATCAACTCATCCGGTAAAGAATTCGTCGTTCAGGAGCTACTCGAATTGCCTCTTCTTCCTAATGCTGCATCTACTCCAGCGGCCATCGAGGCTCACCGGAAAAGACTCAGGGGGGGGCCAGATGCAATGGAGTCAGATGATGAACCAGCACCATTAAATGTGATGATCGCCTCAGGTCCCTATTCAGCTGACGATAATCTCGATTTCGAACCCCTTCACGCTCTTTGTCGCAAAGCAGCAGATACATGCGCCGACTCTCTCATTTTAACAGGGCCGTTCATCGATGTTGACCACCCCCTAATCGCAACAGGCGACTTTGATCTCCCGGAGGATGCGGGGATAGATGCCGACACCGCAACAATGTCTACCGTTTTCAAGTATATGATCTCCCCAGCCTTGATCCGGCTTGTCGCATCTAACCCTACCATCACCATCCTCTTAATACCATCCGTACGCGATGTCATCGATAAACACGTATCGTGGCCGCAAGATCTTATTCTCAGGAAAGATCTGGGACTACCTAAGGCTGCGCGCATAGTCGGCAACCCTATGACACTCTTCGTAAACGAGATGTTGCTTGGGATTTCATCCCAGGACGTCCTTTGGGACTTGCGCCAAGAGGAGCTTGTTGGTGGCCGGACCGCCGACCCCAACTTCTCCTCGAGAGCCCCCAGATACTTGATCGAGCAGCGACACTACTTCCCGGTATTTCCCCCGGTAGATCGGCAGAGGCTACCGAAAGCGGGCACGGCAGATGGTCTGCCTACCGGTGCTATGCTTGATACAAGCTACCTAAAACTCGGCGAAATGATGGACGTGAGACCAGATGTCATGATTGTGCCGAGCGCTTTGCCCCCCTTTGCAAAGGTAAGAAAGCCTTGCCTAGATGAGCCTTGGCCACGGATGTTAGACTTAACCGCTAACACATACTAGGTTGTAGAGAGTGTCTTGGTTATCAACCCGGGCTACCTATCGAAAAGGAGAGGCACAGGAACATATGCTATGATGATACTGTTTCCGCCGGAGGCGACAGACGAGGAACTGAGCGAAGGAGGCATGATACATCACAAGGTCTTTGAAAGGGTTAGGGTGGAAATCACGAGGATATAATATTTGTAGAATCGTCTGCATTAATCGAATTTTAATTATCCAGAGGAAGAGGCACAATACCCTTTAGGATCGATTCGGCTCATGTATCTTCCATGCACTCCCTTGGTAGCATGAATGTATGGATTGGCGGTCATAATCGTGTCTACCTGGATTCGATCCTTCGCCTTTTGTCACTATCATAGCGATCGGCATCTTGTGACGAGTCCCTCTTCCTCCGACTACTGTAACTATCTTGATCGTGCCTCCTAGGCGACCTAGATCTGGACCTATCCCTATGACGCCTATCATTATCCCTTGGCCGGTAGTTATTTCGATCCTGATCTCGCTCTCGATATTTACCTCCGTCTCGTTCTCGTTCTCGTCCCGGGTTTCTAGGGCCTTCTGGCGCGCCGGGAACAGGCCTTTTCCTCTCGCCAATTGGCACCGCATTCGCTCCTCCCGGGCCAGATCTCTCTCTATCGCGGTCGGATTTAAATCTGTCGTCTACATTATACCGGTCAAAATCCTTGCCCGGTCTCGTATCACGTATATCTCCCCAGAGACCCGTATCCTCGGATTTAAGGTCTCTGTACTTGGTAGCTCCTTTCTTGCCCAGTTTCGTCATGTCGCGCATCTGGAGCGCCTTTGGGAGTAAGTCGCGGTTCTTGACGTCATCGGTGAATCGCGAGCCCATGATATCTCGGTTGGCTAGGCCTTCGGCTTCTGCCTCTTCGCGATAAAATGCGCCCTTGTGGAAGTATTTCTGCATGTACGACATCTTCCCCTTCGCGTCTTTTTCCTCCTTCTGCTGGGCTATGAAGGCCTCGTCCTCCGCTTTTCGTTCCTCCTCTGTCAGGTTTCTTCGGCGCTCAACCTCCGCTCTTTCTTTCTCGCGAGTCTCGATGGCCTCACGTTCCCGCTTGATACGTTTCAGCTCACGTAGCTTCCATGCTGCGAACTCGGCCTCAGGGTCTACATCATCTTCAGTGTCGACGTCCTCTTCATCGTCAACATTGTCGTTCCAGTGTCCTTTCCTGGTTGCTCGCGCCGCCGCGGCTTTGCGCATCTGCTCTTCGACCATCTCATCCATGGCCTTCTTCTTGTTGGCTTCTTCCTCAGCTATCTTAGCCGCTTCGTCCTGCTCCTGGGTGGATTCCTGGTTTCCATTCGCGTTCCGTTGGTTTTTCGGAACAAACTTTGGTTTTAACATCAACCGCCGCGGAGCTTCTTCCTCGCTACTTTCTTCCTCGTCGTCATCATCGTCCTCGCCGCTTTCATCTTCACTGCCCTCCTCATCCTCGCTTTCCTCTGTCACGAAACCCTCCTCAGCTGCTAGGCGAGCTGCTTTCGCGGCCTCGATACGTCTGGTTTCAGCCTCCTGGTCTTGCTTTCGGCGGTCATCGAGGCTTACTTTGCTGAGGTTGCTGATGATTTTCCCCGCGCTGGGTACCTTGGGTGGCGGCGCAATTTTGCGCTTTGTCTGCTGTTGCTGTTGCTGTTGCTTCTGCTCGGTTTCGGCTTCGCTAGCTTCTGAATCAGATTCGGAGGATGACGCGCCTGTTGGCTTGCCGGCACGATAGCGCGATGGACGCGTTGGGTTTGCTGTCATACGTTTTGACTGCATTTGGGGTGGCATTATGAGTGAGTGTTGAACACCCTTAAGGTCGAAGGTGGTAGGAGTTTCCTCGGTGTTGATTTTCTTAGAAGCTAGAAATGAATCTAGAAACTTTGAATGAAGATGTAGGAGAATAAATGGTCAAGTACCAAGGTACCTAGGTAGGTCAAGTACCTACATGTAGGTACGGGTGCAGGGGTGGTACAGTGGAGACAATGTCCTAATTTATCGATAACGATAAGCCTCTTTGGTGGGGTCTTCGAGCTCGATATTTCTCGATTAACAAGTAACAATTATTGACAATTAACACGAGAATAATAATTTAAATCGAAATTTCTTGTGATATGTATAAAATTATTTTATGAAGAAACATCTCAATGGGTATGATGAGACCTAGGTAATTAAAGACTGTGGTTGATGAATCACTCCCCTGCACCAAAACGCCTAGCTAGATTACTACGTTTGTCCACTGAAGTCTCGAGAATCATAAGATCCCATCATCAAGTTCTTCCACAGCCTCTTGCAAAGGAACATTTTCTGCCGCTGTGGTGCTTTTAGGAGCCTTTTCGACCTGTGCGTCGTTCATATCCTCATCGAACTCGGATACTTCCTCCTCGTCATCGCTATTCGCCTCTACCTTCGACTGCTTCTTGCTCGCAGGTATTTGGTTGTTGACCTCGTCCCAAGCCTTACTTCGTGACTGAATCGTTCGAGCTTGCCCTTTACTCTTTATAACCTTCTGTTCTGTTCTCTCCTTGATTGCTGCGGCACGGTCCTGTACTTTCTCGTATCTCCTTCGCGCCTTGAAGCTCATATTTCTGCTCTTCCTTGTTTTCTTCTCAACGCCAGCTCCTTGGTGTATGGAGAGCACAGAAGGACGGTGGTCGACTGATTCGGCAGGCGGTTGGACATTCTTCAGCGACTTATCGGTATTGATGCCGGGGGAGGTAGCGCGCCTTGCAGCTCGGGAGTGAAGCGAAGGAGCTGTTGATATCATATGGATTGATTGTTAGTCAGTTTATTGAATCGCGCACCGATGAGAGAAATGATTGATAACTCTAGAATTTTCTCACCTTTCTTCTTCTTTGATATCACACCCTTGGCCATGATCGCTGTAGTCTTGTATAATTTGGTTACCTGGTAGGTATATGCTCTCCAGTCGATCAAGTTCAACCAAATATTGCTGCTATAAGTTCCAAGTTTAGACTAAAATGTGGTGCATTAATCTACAATATCCACATGTACAATCAATTACTACGACTATAATATTTTTTTTTGAATTGCCCCGCAGGGCTACGCGATAACAACCTATCAGCTTTATACCCCACCGCCCGATAAGAACATGTCATGCAAGGAGGGACCTGTGTGGTACATACTACGTACTACATGATAGCTTAATCAGCCAATGACACAATGCGCTAACATTTAAAGATCAGCAAGCCTCTTTCCCTTTCAAGGATGAAAGAACTTTATCATACCTATTATGTAATTGGTATGATTCGTCTAAGAATGCTGCGACCCACTGAAATATATGCTGTCGCATCCATCAGCCCTGTCCTTAGACTTAGAAAAGACCTCCAATGGATTTTAAACAATAAAGCAGCAGACGAACCTAAACCTACACTTTCGCATCGCAATACGTGCATACCAAAATTGGGAAAAAAAGAGACAATTGTTACAACGGCTTCTCTTTGCCATGGCGACCCTCGTTTATAAATTCTCAGTACCCACTCTACATTGATACTTTCGAACTTCCCCATCATTCCCATTCCCGTCTTCATCATTATCATCATCATCATCACATGCTCTCCTCCATCGTGCGATAACGTAAAACGTAGTTCGCAAACAACAGGATGCACTCTCATCACCTAGAGACACAACTCAACCGACCCAGCAAATTCTATTCCAACTACTATCAGAACATTATACTGGATCGGTTGCAGCAACCCAGCGTTATTATTCCTTTACTTCTCCTTCTATTCACCATCTTTTACCAATCTCTACATTCACCCTTCTCTCGACCACGACATCCCGGAGAGCTTCTTTGGGACTTCGTAATCACTATTATTCCCGCCAATATACTCTATGCTCTCGACGACTGGATTCATCCACCCATATTCCCGACCCCGGAGTCAACGCTATCGACGCGGTCTCGATCATACTCTGCGAAGAGCGAACTTCTTAGAAAAATAGTTGGGATGGACGGGTCAGACGGCATCATCGCGTCTGTTGCCGATGCCGGTAGAAGAAGCCTTTCTAGTCTATCTCACAGCACCCTTGTTAAGCACAATACCGATCAGCCTCCCGGCCTAGGAAACTATGATAATTCGTGCTTCCAAAACAGTATCCTCCAAGGACTATCGTCGCTACAGACATTCCCCTCATATCTCTCTAGAGGCCTAAACCAAGACAACATCTCCGAGAGCGACGGGGAATCTGGCTCGGTGTCTTCACTACGAGACCTCATATCGAAGTTGACGGATCCTAGTTATAATGGAAAGACTTTGTGGACGCCTAAGAAGCTGAAATCGCTAGACACCTGGCAGCAGCAGGACGCGCAAGAATACTTCTCTAAGATACTAGACGAGGTCGAAAAAGAGATCTTGAAGTCAGCGAAGCCTCAGCGCCGTTCTTCCGGGTTCGAGATAGTCGGCATTAGAGACGATACTGAAGACAGTCAACATAGTGATGACAGCGGATATCAGTCTTTACCGGTACTTTCCAAAGCCGTGTCAGACGCCAGAGTTTTGAGAAACCCCCTAGAGGGCCTGGTTGCACAACGAGTCGCATGTGTTGACTGCGGCCATTCCGATGGGCTTTCCATGATCCCATTCAACTGTCTCACTCTTAATCTCGGGAGTGAGCGAATAGAGCATGATCTTTACGAACGACTAGACTCCTATACAGACCTTGAGACTATCGAGGGAGTTGAGTGCGCCAAATGCACACTACTGAAACTGCAAAGGCTGCTCAACATGATTATATCTCGTAAAAAGGAGGGCAATGCAGCCCAAGCCGACTTGCGAGAACCTATCTCCCGGCTAGAGGCCGTCCAGCTTGCCCTCGAAGAAGACGACTTTCAAGAGAAAACTTTAAGAGACAAATGCCAAGTACAGAAGGGAGTCAGCTGTTCAAAAACCAAACAGGTAGTCATAGCTCGACCACCTCAAAGCCTTGCGATCCACATGAATCGGTCAGTTTTTGACGAAAACACGGGCCACATGTTCAAGAACCTCGCAGCGGTGCGCTTTCCCAAGATTCTTGATCTCGGTCCGTGGTGCTTAGGGAGCGCTGGTGGGCTTGCTAGCCTTGTGGACAACGACACACATACATCGATCGGGTCTACTAGCACATCCGCTGATGAAGAGCAGTGGGTTACAGACCCGAAGTCTTCCATGGTTTCAGGCTGCCGGGAGCCGTCTAAGATTAGCGGACCGTTCTACGAGCTACGTGCGGTAATAACCCATCAAGGACGTCACGAGAATGGCCATTATATCTGTTACCGGAAGCATCCTTGTAAACCATCGAGACCGGATGATACTCCTAATGAGGTGCCTGAGCTGCTTCATGATAGAGACGATAGTAGCACGAGAGATAACGAGAGTGAACTTATGGACATAGACGACAGTACGAATACCGAGTTCGATGCAGATGGGAAATGGTGGCGGTTGAGTGACGAGAACGTATGGGAGGTGCCCGAAGAGGCAGTGTTGGCACAGGGTGGAGTTTTCATGCTGTTCTACGATTGTGTCGATCCAAACTCGGTTCTCGTTTCCACCATTCAACACGAAACGAAGGTAGAGGATGACGCCACAATGGCCCTCGGAGAGCAGGATGTCGACGATAACCCAGAAATGGCCGAGGCCGTGAGGAAGTTATTGGATGGTTGTCTTGAGAGAGATGTGCAAATTATGAATTATGAGCAACCTCTTAGCAATACGGTATTCTCTGAGTGGGTTCAGAGCCCAACTCAGGCGATGCCCGTACTGGACGACACCGCCGGCCAGATGAGCGATAGCGTGCCCGACACGGAGTCTACCAATACCCGACCACAGGAGACAGAGCCTATAAGATCGAGTCTTATACCATTCCTAGCCGATGGTGAGAGGGTGGATCCTATCATTCCACTTCATCGCCCTAATTGTTGAGGACGGGCAGGAATAGGGGAATCTGATCTTACCTACCTACCTAGGTAGGTTATCCTCTTGTGGCAATTGAATACCAGTTGGCACATTTGAGTGTATTTTAATAGCCTGCTTCTTTGCATAGCCACGGCGTTCGGCGGAATGAACCGTGGAGGGGGTTTCCAGGCAGGTACATATCATGGATAGCCTTGATCCAACGACTGGACTTTGGTATGGTATGTCTGTCCTCAAGTGGTTATTTGGTGGGTTATTGGCGAGCTCCGTGCAGCGCAGATAAATGAATAAATATTCACTGTATTCTATGTTTTCTGTTGACCACGTACTCATAGTCGGATACTCCGTCCTGGATTATCCCCTTTCTTTCCCTCTCGTTCTCCGGAATAGTGACCATGTAGAATTGTAAGATCTAGCCTGGAGTAAAGAGAGAAAGGAAGGAAATATTAGTTGAGCGTCTTCTTTTTCCTTTGGTAATGTAATATTGTTTATTTATGAAAGTGATGGGTACTTCAACTATTTAAAGTAGTATACGAAGTTTATTATAGCCACAAAAATGAGGCTATCGTGGCTATTGTCCCGTCTCCCTAATTGCATACCCCATGAGTGTGGATCCTGAGGCAGTCATTATAGCAACCTTTTAAGGCACTGTTATCGTTACCTTAGGAAGTCATATTTACCTACATAAATAGGTACCCATATAGCGCACGTAGATAGACTGAATACCTAGCTAAACAAGCAACATGGACATTATCTAGGAATCACATGAGGTAACTACCTAGGTACCTATGCTGATATCCATATTTGATACATCTCTGTATGTACCTAGGTACCTACCTACTTACCGTATCTGCGCCATGGATGCTAGAGTAAGCCTCTGCCCAGGTGACCTAATAGCGGTTCTTCTACTGGAATTTAGTGGCTAGCCGCTAAAGCTTCAGGTGTTGAGTCACTATATGATGGCGCTGTATCATTGGAACCATGGTCGGTGCATCAGGGAACTGTGCTATATATTTAGCCGAAATCTAACCGATTGGCCCAAATGACGCCCTTTGATCCAACTGAGTACTTTGGTATTTCGGATTGGTTTCTTCGTTCATTCATTCATCTTATTTATCTATCCTAATTCTTAAACTTGCAAACATCAGTTTGGAATATCGCAAGCTCAACATCAGCAATCACCAAATCTATATTCCAACTCTACTTTTTGGTCTTGAATATACAACTCGTGCTGATCAAGAAAAATGAATGCGCCAGACCGGTTAGTGATATTTCATATCCGTTACTTTATTTCGTATTTCGCATTTCGCATCGTCCCTTCCCCTTTCCTTTCGCGTTCAGATAACACAGGAAGGCATATGGGAGAATACAACTGTCGTGATCCCAAGGGAAGGCGCATATTTGTATCCTTTGTTATGAGAGGACGAGGCAGCCCCCCGAGCTTAGGAATAGCAACTATACTTCCTAGTTCCTATCCTTGAAACTCATTACAGATATCATCGAGACGTCGACGCACTATCGTCGACACCATCGTCAGCATGATTGTTCAACAAACCATGGACCGGTTTTTAGAACATGTTGGCAACTGTGCTTTCCCTCTTTCCCTCTTTATACATCAGCCTGCGTGCCTTCCAAATGGTCTCTACACTCGCCCTTTCCTTCCTCCTTCTACCACCATCATCATCACCATTCTTTTCTCAATACCTAAAATCTCTACCCTACACCAAACCCTACCAATCTACCGAATAGGAAAGGAAACGGCACCTGTTTCCATTATCATTCAAGATGAGTCGATCTACCAAGAAGAACTATGAATCACTTGAGAAGGGCCGCCACGACAACAAGCCTGGCCCGTCAGAAGAGCCTCTTTGGTTTCAATATGTGACCGCAAGCTAACTATCTCTCAGCTTCGAGCTTTTCCTTCTCAACGAGGGGGAGAAGAAGATCACCGAGAAGCCCTTCGCAGGTAAGAATCTTCATCCGGCAATTTAATGATACTCGACACTGATATATCTAAGGCATGTCCAACACCTCGGACTTCATCATCTTGAAGGAAGACCACACCATCGGCAATCTCCTAGCCGAGCACTTCAAGCAACACCCTCATGTGATGATGGCAGGCTACAAGGGTAAGGCTTTTTTACCTACTTGGCAAATATAATGAGAATGAGAATGAGTATTCTAATCTTCGCATAGTGGCCCATCCCAATGTCCCCGAAGTCTTGATTCGCCTCCAGACCGATGGCACCATCACGCCTCGCGAGGTCTTCGTCGATGTGTGCAAGCAGCTCGTTGCCTCTCTTGGACAACTGGCGCAGAACTTCACCCGGGAGTACGAGCTTCGCCGTATGGCTGGCGCGGGAGATGATAACGCCGGTGGTGCCGGCAAACCATAATGTCCCCTTATTACAACGGCATGGCATTTTCAGGCGCGGCGTTCTCACAATTCATAATGGACAAGGCAGGGAAGATACCTGGCGTTATGGTTGTTATTTGATATTGCCATAGTTGATGGCATAATTTGCCTATGAATATACTTGACCTTGTATTTGGTCGGTTTTACCATCATCACTGTGTCCTCCTAATTCGGTGATATTCGTAGTTCACGAGATACTTTCTCCTTAATTCTCAGACCGATGTATTAATGTTATGGAGCTGTATTGCATTACCAATATAATCTCCTACTTAGCGGTAGAGCTCCCCTTCTGATGTTTAGACCAATCATGTAGCTACAGGACCCTCTCCTCCTGGTATTAACTACAGGTGATGGTGAGCCTAGCATCCTAGTTACAGCGGGTTTAAGTAGGTACTTACCATGCATATGTTGTTGCCATTTAGCAGGATCTTAGAAAGCTTCGTGTGGTTTCCCGAGTAGTCACTGCGTCCAGTTAGAACTAGCTCAACCGAATATGATCATGCATACGCATACAATTCAGTCACATCTTCTAAAACCATGTCTTTGAATATTGTCAGCTTGAGCAGCGTCGCCGGGGGGTTATGCGTTTCACTTACTGACGTAGTCGTCGAAGCCTAGGAGCGTTCCACTGAATTCTAGTAACGTCCCTTATTAGCCACGACCTTACTTCTTTCCGAGTACTCGGATATGCAATACCCTTGTCACCCTTCATGATGACCCATATCCTTGAGCCGACGCACTTGTCGATGAGTTCTGTGGCGTGTGAGTTTCACCACTTGTTTTTATAGCTATGGTCAAGGATTTACGTACCTAACGGTAGAAGTTGGGACGCCATCTTGGAAGATAAGGTTCGTCTTCGTCGATGGTCTTGTCACGATATCGGCTTGGTATGCGCTTGGCTTTGATGGCACTTGTTGGTTGAATTAAGTATACCTAGGAAAGGTAAAGTATTAAGTACATGGGTAACTTTGGGCTTGTAAGTTCCAAGGTTGGTAAAAATCCGGTCACCTGATGGCGAGTAGTGGACGCGTTACCTACATATAAGTATCTAAGTACCTACCTCCAGTACCTAGGTACTTGGGTACACAAGGTACGACCCCTACAAGGTACCTAGGTACGACCTTTACTAGGTAGTGTAGATGCCCAGGTGGTGATCCACTGATGACTAAGTTTGACTCGACTTACCTAGGTAGACCCAGACCTTGTTTAATTGAATTCGCGCCAAACTTCATTTACACATTTCTCCTGTTTTAAACCTCCACCACGACGCGTCTGCCTAATAAATAACCTTGGAAGCCTCTGTCATTTGCGCTAGCTACGTGGTCATCATGGAGCGGCGCTTTGATATAACACTCACTAATTACCAATGACGTCCCTTAGGTGCTCAGAGGTCGCCGGCAATGCTCTGAGATCTTCAACGGCTTTGCGTGCGTCCCTCATTTTGCGGTTCGTCTACCTTTAAGAAGTATTTATACGGAGGGAATGAATGGTAAGAAGAATATTGACAATCAATTACTTTCCATAGCCATTGTGTGCCTCCAAATTCTCGAAATTCTAGGATGACTGCGACACCGCCTAAGAATCATCTATGGCATCATACACGAGGCATCTCGTTTTCCCCCGTTGCGCGGTCACCAATCTTAGCTCCTCAAGATGCGCAAGCTTCGAACGGAGCTTCGAACGGAGCTGCTGCTGTTGCTGAGACGACGACGACGACGACGACGACGACGACAACGACGAACCAAACACACTCTGTCACACCTCAATCAGATGATCTGAGTAACTCTCTTTTATATCCGAAACTGGAAGGATTATCGCCATTGCTATCGACGTCAGAACATGACGTGCCAAAATCAGTCGGAAGTACGCATGAAACAGCTGGGACGGTGGGTGAGAATGCAGATGCTATTCTCGCAGATCAGCAAACTCCATCCTCAGAGACGTTGATTCCCGACGGGCCTCCCGTTTCTCCATTATCATTTAAGATGGTGGACGACTTGTTCCACGCTGCCAAGAAAGCGCCGGTTGGATCTACCGATTCGTTCTGGTCCTACGCCCAATACCGAGCGACATCACAAGATGGCACGGAGCAGAAGGTGAAGGTGCACTACTGTCGAACCATACATACGATGGAACGAGTTTGCCAGGATTACTTCAAAGACGAGAAGGTCCTTGGCTTTGACCTAGAATGGGCTGCGGACTCGATGAAATGGCAAGGAGCTAAGAAGAACGTCTCGTTGATTCAACTAGCAAGTCCGAGTCGTATTGGACTCTTCCACGTCGCCCTTTTCCCCGACAAAGAGGATCTGGTCGGTCCCGTATTTAGAGCAATTATGGAGGATTCGAATATTACTAAAACCGGCGTCGCTATAAAAGGAGACGCAACTAGGTTACGAAACTTTTTACGGGTCGACTCAAAGGGGCTGCTGGAGCTGAGCCACCTGTATAAGCTCGTTACCTATTCCGCCGAGGGCCGGCACAATGAAATAAACAAGAAGCTTATACCCCTAGCGACTCAGGTAGAGCAATATTTGCGTCTGCCTCTTTATAAGGGCCCTGACGTTCGATCAAGCGATTGGACCAAGCCTCTGAAATTGGACCAGGTCATATGTAAGCTATTGCTTTTCACTCCACCACTTCCAATCTCACACACAGTATTATAGATTCATCATCGGATGCCTACGCCGGATTACAACTCTATGCCACTCTCGAGTATCATAGGAAACAACTCGTTCCTTGTCCACCCACTCCGTATCACGCGGAACTCAATATCCCCATCCGCCTAGCGGACAACTTGGAGCTGGCCACAAATGACGACGTAGTCGTGGACGCAATAGAGGAAACGGAGCTAGAGGTTACGGTAACTGCTAAATCGAAAAGCACATCTTCTAAATCACCCCCGGCTCCTAAGGACTCCCGGGTAGAGATTGCCGAAGACCGCGTGGCTTGTTATAAAGCCGCCCACCCTGATGTACGAGCAACCTTGGCACAACTACGCGCATACTACATGTGGCAAGATCAGGGCCTCGACCCTCAGACCATAGCGAGGCTGGTGCGGGACCCCCCCCTGAAAACTAGTACAGTCGTCGGCTATGTCCTCGCCGCGATTCAACTCGAGAAGCTACCCGTCGATATAGAGAGGCTGCGTATAGAAATCGCGAGTACGATAACCGAAGGCTCACTACGCTCGCGGTGGCCCCATGTCGCTGCTGCCGTCTTGGCTCCGAGTTAATGATGCTTATACTGAGCTTTTATGGTGGTCTTCCGACTTAATAGCCCTGTATGGGAGCTGTTGATATCTCCAGGGTAGTCACCCGAGGATCAGTTATCCAGCAAATGGGCTGGCCATTTATAATGGTCTCCAGATATATTGGATGGCGTAGGATTGCTTATCAACCCGCTGAATAGCTAATTGGTGATAGTAGCCAGAAATGCATCAAATCCTTGAGTATGTGTTCTGAGCTCGTATATATAGGTCAGGGTTTTAGCTATGTACTATGATGAGAATGAAAGAAAAATCCAACCTCTCGATATTCTAATTCGGCGTATTGTAGACATTGCCTTGTCTAGGTTGAATAAGTATCTATCATGTAGGTGCTGATGTTAATCGCTCGAATAGTAAATTATAAGCACTCGAGAGTTAGGTAGGGAACACTAGTAAGTGGAGTATCACGAACACGCTCGTATATCCATACGACACAGCATATCATCAAATGGGGGTATATTAGGTATTCAACACGCCTGCCTTTTCCTCTCAGCTCGCTAACTACTCTGAGACACTCTGCAGGTTCATATCAACCAGCTTGCTAACCTTACCCCCACGTCCGCCCTGCTCCGTCCTAGTCCTAGTCCTAGTTAGCAACGGGCCTACCGGCTAGTCGGCCGCGAGCAGATCCCTCCCCTTATTAATCTGCACCATCCTATCCTCGCCGGCGCTCACGATGCCCCAGGCCTTATCCCACGCCACGCCAAACACCTTGGCGCCGCGACCGGGCACGTCGCTCTTGTTGCTGCTGCCCTTCTGGCTCTCGCGCTCGACGACGTACACGGACTCGCTGACGGTGCCGCCGCCCTCGGCCTTGGCGCCGGCGCGCGCGCTGCGCAGATCCCACACCCGGCACGTGCCGTCGTGCGAGCCGGACACCAGGCTGTACTCGTTGTCGGGCGAGGCGCTCAGCGCGCCGACCATGTTGCGGTGGCCGCGCAGCGTCATGACCGACGTGGTGGCCGCGTTGGCGCGCGGGTCCGCCAGCGTCACGTGCCGCGCCGACGTGCCGGCCGCGAGCAGCACGCCGGATCCGCCGCCTGCGCCGCGCTGCAGCGCGCACAGCGAGAGCAGCGGGTGCGAGGTTGTGATCACGTTCTCGACCTTGGACGTCGTCAGGTCGATGGTGAGGATAGTGTGGTCTTGCGAGGCCGAGTACGCGACCGTGGCGTCGGACGGGTCGAAGAGCACGGCCGAGGCGGCCGACGTGTGCGGCTGGATGAGCGAGAGCGGGCCGCGCTGGGCCGCGGCCGAGGAAGAGGCGATCTTGCGCTTCTTGGAGACGGGGGCGTTGGCACCGGGGAGGAGGTCGGCTGGTGCGGCAGGCGCGGAGGATCTCGATGTCGTCCAGAGACCGATGCTGCCATCACTCGCCGCGCTGAGGACGCGCCCCGTTGGGCTGTGGACGTCGAGCGACTCGACACATGCCTTGTGGCCGTAGAGCTCCAGCGTCGGCTTCAGTATGCCCGAGAGGTAATCATCCGATTCGGTATATTTCCATATCCGGACGGTGCGGTCGAGCCCAGCCGACGCGACGTGCGAAACAGTTAGGAACTTGGCAGATTTGATGCTGGCGCTGTGGCCGCCCAGGCTGCCGGCCGGCGAGGTGGCGATCACGTTCCCCGAGTTATTCCATACCCTCAACAGCCCGTCGTACGATGCGGAAAGAATCCTGTCTTGGCCCGTATAAAAGTTACGGCCGCTCCAGACGCCCGCGCGCGAGCTCGCGGACAAGACATCGACGTCGCTGACCCAATCGTCGTGCTCGAAGCTGGCCTGGTAGACGGGCGGTATTAAGCTGCGCACGTACTGCACGGTTACTGTGGTTTCGGCTGATAGGCCATTTGCCTTGAGGTAGTCTTCTAGGGAGGTGCGCAGGAAGCTGCCGTTGACGAGGAAGTCGAAGGGTATGGGCGACGGGGTGTTGAGCATGGACTCGGAGTTGAGGACTCTTGATAGGCCATAGCGCTTGATATCTATACGTATCATTAGTTCGCGGTGTTACAATTCATGAATATGATGAAGACTGACCTGCCGGCACGAGCAATTGAGTTCGACCCTCTGGTAATTGTAGGTCGGGGGACGTTGTCGTGAAGTTGACCCTAAGCTGCTGGGGCTCGGCCGCTTCCGGCTGGTCTATGGACGAATCCATCGTTCTCGTATGTTGTTGGAGATCTTGAAGGAGGTAAGAGTTACTAGGTATTTACGACGGAAGAATTTGATGTAGAAAGTTTGCTCGTAAGGTAAAGGTATACCTTGTGTCGACAATTTTCAATATTGTGATTTCGTGATTTCGAGGTTGTAATTTCGAGATGTAAGTTAACAACCAGGAACTTTTTTTCTTATCGATAGCATGGTGGAGAAAATTCTCATATGCATTTCATGGGTCCAGCCTTCCAAAATTCACATGCAGCTTGTACCCCGCGATGCAGGGGTCTTAACCAATCAGAGTGTTTGTATTAGGTCGGTACCTACCTATATACCTACCTTGTACCTAGCACTATGTACCTAGGTAGAGTACCCAGGTATCTGGTATGTTAAGCCACATGACAGACAGCTGTTGCACAGCCACAGTCAATTAACGCCAAAAACGCGTCTCCGTCTTGTGAACGCGTTTCTTTCAGTGCATTTCCTTCACAGTTCAATTCTTATACTTATGTTTTCAATCTACCTAATAAAATCTAAACCAATAATGTCAATGATATGAATTCATGATGACTACAGTAGATGGTATCCCGGGGAATCTTCTCCGGAAGCCCTCGTAGGTTTAATTATCCTGACTAGCTGAGCTCGATTATACTGACCGTTCACAGGGGCAAGCCGGAAGATGAGCTCGAGAGAGCGCCTTCAAATTACAAACCCCTGCACTCTTTTAGACTTGACAAGGATAAGCCTTATCAGCAACAATTTGCTGATATGTACTTCCTGAGGCTCACTAAGATCAAGCCTGCCCTTGAGGAATTAGCAGCTGCCGCGTGGGAAGGCACAGTCATAGGAGACGAGCCGGTGAACAAGGCTGAGCGGGTGCTGGATATTCGACAGGGCGAGCTGTGTTGGGTTATTGGCACCGTCTATATGGACATGCCTCTAAAACCCAACATTCTCGAGGACGTTTCTAAGGATGTATGTGGCCGAGCAGCCGTATTTCCTTTTCCTGATCTGTCTAATATTTCTGTTCTCTTTCTAGCGATGGCTCTCGGCGCCCATATCGAATAAGAAGTACTACTCAGAAGACGGCTCTGATGCTATCACACTCGAGGACGAGTCCGGCCGTATACGTCTCGTGGGTGATATATTGAACTCGGTGATTCTCGTCACTGGCTGTATCATGGCTGCCATGGGTACCGAGAATGCAGACGGCGAGCTGGAAGTGATTGACCTGAAATTCCCAGATCTACCTCCGCAGCCAGTTCGTTGGGCTCTATCTAGGTCACTAGCCGCTAGTGGCAGCATAAAGAAAGTCAAAGCTGAGCCAAAGGACGACGATGTCAAAATGACCGGTGTCCAATCCAAAGGAAGTGGAGGTAAAATAGCAATTGTGTCTGGTCTAGGGTTTTCCGGCAGCGACGCATCCCATGCCATCGAGCTCAGTCTACTATTAGAATACCTGTTAGGGGAGTCCTTAGATCCTACAGCGCAACAGGAGTTATCTCAGATAAGCCGGTTGGTTATTGCCGGAAATTCGATCTCCCTCGAGGAGAGAAGAGCAACGGACGAGGATATGACCGAGAAGAAAGCACACAAGAAATACGGATACGATAGTAGTGCATACAATGCCCTACCCTCGCAACTCTTGGATGAATTCCTCTCGGCCTTGCTACCCACGATGCCAGTCACATTGCTTCCCGGTGCACAGGATCCTGCGAATGCTAGTTACCCTCAGCAGGCGATACACCCAGCTATGTTTCCTCACTCGAGGCCCTATACCGCTGAGCCCGCATCCTCAGACGTAGGTTGGTTCGACACGGTAACAAACCCGTGGGAAGGGGAGATTGAAGGATGGAGGGTCCTAGGAACCGGTGGCCAGAATGTTGACGACATCTTCAAGTACGTCGACAGTGATGACCGCCTCGGTATGATGGAGGCTATGTGCAGGTGGCGATGCTGTGCCCCGACAGCCCCTGATACTTTATGTAGGTTGATTATACATATTTATATTGTTGTGCCTTGCTAATTACCCTCGCTAGGGAGCTATCCATTCCAAGACGACGACCCGTTTGTCATGCAGACGTGTCCGCACCTTTATTTCGTGGGCTGCCAGCCCGAATTCGGCACCAAGGTCATCAAAGGCCCTGACAAACAGGTCGTACGGCTTATCACTATCCCATCTTTTGCAGCCACACAGGAGATAGTGCTGGTAGATTCCGAGACGCTGGAAGTTACAAAAGTCAAGATTGTCGCTGTTTAGGATGGTGTAATGGAAACAAGGTAGAGCATGTCACAGCATATCATAGGAGTTGAAAGGGCTTATGAAATACAGAAGATTTACTGACATAATTGCATGAATAATCCAAGAATATCACGACAAGCCCATGCACATTAGATCAGCAACCATTTATCGTTTAACGATAAGGCAGATGGCAATAGACAGAGAGCTTAGAGGTTATCACATAGGACCCATAATAATCCACCAAGAGGTACGAGCTGAATTCTGCAAATGAATATTCATTAAGATGAATCTGAAATCTAAAAGCAACATAGACAAGCTAGACAGAAGAACTCAAAGTCTGCAAGAGACCTTTGTACTAGGTTTTGAGCATGAAGCCAGATTAAAACCACTGTAGTCGATATTCACCTCTTGTCTCTTCCATCCAGCCACAAAGACGTGAAAGTGCAGAGATGGTTTCACTTATACTCCCCCTTATTCATCGTTAGAGATGTGGTCTTCCTCCTCACCAGTGTTGGCGACGACACTGTCTCCCGCCGGCTTGCCCTCCAACCACTCTCTAACTTCATCCTCCGGGAGCTGCCCACTAATGTACCTATGTACTCTAGAAGATGCGAAATCGAGGCTGTTTCCGAGCTTTAGAAGGGGTTCTTGTTCTATCCATGTCTTCGAATCATAATCATTGTCGTCGACATGCTTATCGACGATCTCCGTCTCTAAGAACTTCCACAATAGCTTCTCACGGTTGGCATATCCTTGGCCGTGTCTGAGTATGTCCATAAAACGGACGTCGAGCAGATCAATGTTTCTCTTCTCTTCGCGGGCCTTTTCCTCTCTGACAGGCTGCTGCTTCTCTCTTTGTTCGTAGGAATGCGAAAGGTCGACCACATGCTCATATACGTTGCTTTGAACATCGACAGCTACGGCGCGGATGTACTTGACGTTGAGATTATGGAGTGCACTTGTGAATTCGGTGTAATGGCCAAGATATTGGAGCATCACATTGTCATGGCATGTCATAGGCGGGTACCAGTCCTTCTGTACGTACGCGGTGATAGCGAGCGTGAGTGTTTGGAGGGAGGCTGGCCGGTGTAGGCCATGGCCCGGAAGGAATGCGGTGATGGCATTTTTGAAACGCTCCACACTCTGGTTACCAAAGTCGGTTCCAGGGACGTTGATCTTGATGTGGCGGATCAGGTGGCCGTACTCTTCGAGAGGAATCAATTCTTGAACTCGGTTGAAGAGAGAGGACCAAAGGTATGGGTACAAAATATAAACGACGCTCTGTGCCGGGTCGCGAAGGTCGTACGAGAAAGTATTCCGGCCATAGAGAACCGATAGTCCTTCCTGGTGAAAGAGTTTACAGGTGCGAAGGATTCGAGTATCCAGACCAGGCTTCTTTCGTGGGTACACCTGAGACCAACCCGTACATACGAGAATGTCATGAGGGGAGACCAAGATTCTCTCCCAGATCAGAAGACGGACCTCCATGGGTAATTGTCCAAAGTCGCCTATGGGTTTGGAAGGAACCATACCCGGGTTCCGAGATACGGGCTCAAGTTCGGGGACGGGAGGTGGCTGCCCTAGCATCTTACTCTGTCCCCAGAAAGAGAGATCAGTGGTACCGTTGGTGCTGCCGTCGTAGTCGGTTACCTCCCATCCGTCATTGTTTGGTACCTTCCACGTTTTCTTGCTTTTAGGATTGTGGACAAAGTCTGAGCGAGCCGATCGCTTGAGACAAATTAGCAATTCTACCTTCGGTACTAGCTTGCGAAGTAGACCTACCTCCTCGGCTCTTCTAACAGCTCTTTCCGCTCGTAGATGCGAAAAGGTATAGCTACCTACCTCGGTTATGCCGACAGCATCTGATCCTTGCGAGGCCATGCTGACGACTAAAAGTCAGACCAGAATATAAAAAAATGACACTTTCAGACGATGGATATTGGTAAACTCACGTGGCGGTTGAAGGTGCTGGTGGTATCAGACGATTCTCGAATAGTTGGTATGTCGTGATAGAGGGAAGATAACCAGTTGTAGGGCTATCGGGGAGGAATGTGTGGGTTTAGTCAGGAAAGTATCAACGAGTATGATTCGGTTAAGGTGCGATATAATGGCACCCAGAGACGATAAGACGATATGTTACGGGACTGTTAATCTAGTATGGAAATCCAAGTATCGATCTAAGAATCGGTGGCTTAGTGACAAGTCAGGGCCCCAAGATTCTATTAACCTAGATTAACAGTGGTAATGAAGCTGATGGTGGTACTGGAAACCGCAAGGCAACAGGATGGGCTGAAACGACTCGAATGACGATGGCTTAAGAAGGAATTTAGAAGGAGATGAGACTGAAAATCTGTGTGTTAGTAAGAAAAGAAGGTCTGGTATGGGAGAGATTGAGAGGTAGGTGTACACAGTGTTGCGAAGTTGTGAATATTAGGAAGGAAAGAAACCCGAAGAAGCAGGAACGTTTTAAATAAACGAGGGGTCTTCTCAATACGGTTGTTATCGGGGAACTGACCATTATATAACCATTTAGATACGTAGGAATAGTTTGGCAATAGAACATATCATGTCTGTAGCTCCATAGTCCATGGTAGATGCATATTGCTAGGTACCTGGGCATTACCACCAGCTGTTATCCAACACCACTTAGGTATGTATATATCCGTGTGTTTGACTTGATGAGTCTGTTATTCAATTACCTAGGTAGCTGCCAATAACCGAGTCACCGTCAATGATTATTCTGTTCGTTCTCCAAACACAAGATGGTCATATAGTGAGCCACGACATTCCGAGATATAGCAGTCGAGTAAATGGACTTCAAGCTTACTGTTTTATTAGGGTAGATATGAAATAATACTCGGCCTTTATATATACATACATACATACCTACCTAGGTAGGTAGGCAGCTTTTCTAGGTATAATACAAGCTGCGTAAATCAAACTAACCTGGGTGCTTATACAGTTCAACGCACTGTACCAAGCATCAGTTAGACTCTACGCATATCTATTATGAAGCCCTAATATTTTCCATACTACTCTAACATCTTGAAGGCCTGGATATATCTTTATAGCTGAATTCTCAAATAATATCAGTGGTTTCATTCCTCGTCGTCTGCTGAGAGGGAGGAAAGGGGTAAAGGGTAGTAATTACGCGAAAAGGAGACTTTGACGAGGGCAAAGATTTGTATACTTTCATTAGCTACCATTCGATAGTCTAATGCTATGCCGTAATAAATCCCCTTTGACTAGGTAGATCTAAATGTATGTATTGTATTGAGATGATAGCTTCGTAGAGTACCTAGGTACCTAGGTATGGTCGGAATGTAATGTGCACATGCCGGTTACGTAATAGATGTGACTCATAGATTTAACCGGTATTGGACCGTGAATCATGTCACGGCTGGCAGCAGCTGCCCCAATTTGAGTTTGTCAGCTTTTTGCTTAACCTTATTGGTTTAAGGTTCCTTACCTAAGAGGTAGGTGCTTCCAAGTTCTCCAGCTATTCCCCTCACTGAAAATTAATCCCACTCTCACTCTCAAACTTGGAAACTAGTCAGACGCTGGTTCGATTCTTTTAGCGCTCAAATCTTTTCTCTCCATTTTCCATCGTTTTATTTCCCCATGTCTAACATAGATATACAAGATGGAACTAGACAGTGGAATCGACGAGCTGATTGATGAGCTCTTAATTGAGATTGTCTTCTCTGGCGTCCGAGGTAAGTCTAATTTGTTAATCTACCCAGGTACCTTGCGATCGCGTGAATCATCTTGGTAGTGTGTAGTTGCTATAGCTGCTATAGCTTCTATATTCAATGGATGGATGCATTGAAAATCAAAGCTTACTTATTCATTCACTAGGATGTTCTGTCTCCATTTTGTTAAAAACAATCGAGTCTTTCTACACCAATGCCCAAAATGAAATTGGCAATTCTGCTAGAGCTCATCATGACCAAGATCATGAACCGGACAAAGTCAACGGCTATGATACTTCCATGACCTCAAAGATCTGGCGATGGTTGGTGGAAAGATCGGACGTCTCCGTAGGTACTAACAGACAGTTTAACAATCTCACACTAGACGAGATCCTAGCCCTCCCAGAAGATGAAGAGCCATTACCTTCCGCAGATGATGCCAGCCCAAAAAAGAATCAAACCTCCACTCTAGTGAATAGTCATCTTCGTCCGTCAGAACGCCAACTAGAGCTAGAAGGAGCTGCTCCGAAATTTAGACCACGACTTCATGTTTCCGAGGAGCGCCAATGGTGGACCTTTGCTGGACATGGCCCAGACCTGAAGCGAATACCACTATTTGAATGGAAGGCACTTGTTGATATTGCATCCGTGAGGGAAAACGGAATCCTCCAAGGAGACCTAGTTCGACTTTCCGGCCAGGATAAGCGTTCTCTTCCAACGCGCACTGAGAATCTAGCGAGAAAAGGATACATCATTAAACAACCTGTCATCCTTCGCGGATGTCGCTCTAGCAAGTTGTGGCTCGCTAGATTCGCCGAGAGCGCAAAGATGGGTCGCGATGGGCTTAGTTTTGACAATATCAACCTGTCAAAAGAGGCCTTGACTAAAGATCTCGCCCCGGTTCCGTTTAGTGCTTTCTGGAATGGCGAGAGACTTGACTATATCGCCATTGCGCAAGCTTTCAACGCTGTCCTCAAGGCATGGGGAGTTATGCGGTATTGTGATATGCGAACCAAGCTGGATGCTAATCGCGTGCCTCAGATGAGAGCTCTGGCAAAGACATCACGATGGTTTACCAATATTGGAGCAGCAACATTTGTGGCCGCACGTTTTGCAAATGGCCAGAAACTTTTCAAGGATTGCATCAAGTTTATTAGAGAACCGACAGCCGAGGAGTGGAGGGTCTTTCGCACCACCCCAACTACTCATATGAAAGTCCCTTCTGCACGGTTAGGCAAACGAGGACAAGCATCTCGAGCTAGGT
This sequence comes from Jackrogersella multiformis, assembly GCA_902806575.1. NCBI lineage: Eukaryota > Fungi > Ascomycota > Sordariomycetes > Xylariales > Hypoxylaceae > Jackrogersella > Jackrogersella multiformis. Next base: position 989,074 of record CADCXD010000005.1, on the reverse strand, counting down.
ATAGCAAGGGAATCCAGGCCGGTCCTCATAGCCAGGCGAGATTGAAGCAGGTCTCAGAAAAAGATCCCCAGGCCGAGCTAGCGAACCAAGAAGAGCTAATGCCATCGTTATGGTCTCCGTATAGGCCCATGGCCAACACGGCATTCGAGATAATCAAGAGAGCTAGCCCACACGGATCCTCAAATGCCAAGATCGGTCGCCTTACATTGGGACATAGTTACCGCAAGTATATCGCCGCACTTACTGGGGCATTGTCATTACCAAATTCGCAGCCTCGCCATCTACAACATTTAGACGTCACTTCTCAGCTCAATCGTCTAGGGAAGACGATGACGTACCAATTTTTCGCGAATAACGAGGTCGGTGGTTCTTCTGTGGGAACTGAAACAGAGAACACAGTTCAAGATGGAGATACTTCAAGGCAGAAGCCGATCGTCCCAGCAAGCAGTTACGCGTTTTCACAACTTCCGCTATCTAAATTTTCATCGATGCCTGCGTCCTCGCTCATTCAACTCTATAGCACGTTACAAATTTCGGGACCAAAATGGGGAAGGAAGCGGAAGATTGATTTGGATGACGAACCTACGAATAACTCAAGCGGAGATGGCCCGGCGCCTCCTAGCAAGAGACCTAGGATAGAGGAACCTCCGTCAGCAAAAATCACAGCTAATGAAAGGTCTATGGAAGAACAGGAAGTAGATTCACGTGTAAACGTATCTGATATTGTTCCTGTTGTAAACCCACAGCAATCGACCCATAGCTTGGAACTACAAGTTCCTCCTCTGCCACCGCCACCCCCTCCTAGACCACCAGGCGTTTATCGTGAGCCGGACAATATGCTGGATCCTCCTGGAAAGAAAGGGCGACGGAAGAAGTCACTTGTCCTCACATTCAGAATCGATGCGCTTAAAGACTCGTCTTTCCTTGACCGTATGCGGAGTAGACAGCAAGCAGATCCTGAGGGGACGTCTGTATGCCAAGGCGAAGCCTCATCTATCACGGATTCGACTCGAAGACTATCTCAGAATACGATTCAAAATGATTCTACGATATTACCGGAAGCAGGGCCTGCACAGAAGAGAGAGAAACGTGGTGGTAAAGGAGTATACCGATGTGATAAGTGCGGAAATAGTTGGAAGAATTCGAACGGTTTGGAATATCATCTCAACAAATCCCGTTCTGCTTGCAATCCCACTTTCGTCCCACCCCCTCCGCCGCCTCCTAAGCCCCCTAGACAAATCCTCAAACCCAGGCCGATAATTCAGAGCAAGCCAGCAAATATATCCAATGACCACAGCCAAGGCCGGACTCGGGGCTCGCTACGACAGCAAAATTTGGGTCGTAATCCACTTCAGCGTGCCTCCGACGCCGGGGACCGTCGTTCCCTACCTTCCAAACGTGTTCGACCTCGTGAGATCCGCGTAGACAACCAAGCTATCGAGGATTCATCTAGGGATGATTCTAATGGGGGCTCGATTATCCTCCAAGATGTGCAGGCTTATGATATTATAGACCATCGAAAACGCCGAGGCAATGGTCAAATTGCATCGCCCAGCATGTACAGCACATCCTCCCAACTACCTCAAACGAGCCAAGAATTACCGCAGGCTAAATACAAGACATCCTCTAGAGATAACGAACAAGCCTCTGTACCCCAGTCGGGGATAGTAATGGGACAAAATACACCTGCCTTGTTGGAGACCAATGGGATAGAAACCGATAACCATGTTCCACCGCTTGTTCACGGAGCTAAAGGGGGGCCCGGAACCCATGCTTGGATTGACCCTTTTCATGCAAGGACTACGGGAGACTTGAGTGGTACAATACCGTCGTCTGAGTTCAAGTCGAAGACGACGCCTGTGAGCCGTTCTCCCTCGGAAATGGCTACCCAACCTGGGGCTACTAACTATCCTGCTGTTGCAAATGCCACTGGCCAGAGACCAGTCTTTACGACAGTCAACAGCCAATTGAGCAAAGAAGCTATCCAATTACATCAGCAATCAACACCCAAGAAATCTCACAAGCCTAACCCCACCGTCGGTACATTACGCAGGGACCGCACGATCTCAATTATTAAACATCTGCTTGATAATAATGGCGGAGTGTTCCCTGGTCAGCGGTCTTTGTACTTGGCTATGGTGTCCCTCTGGGTCAAAAGACACCGTGACCTAGAGCCTCCTGACTGGAAGACTTGTCAGAACGTGGTGAATAGAATGGAGAAAGCTAGAGAATTGATGCAGGTACATTTCTGCTTCCTCAATGACAGCAACAAGCTTGAGGAATGCTGCGTCCTTGCGAATATCAAAGCTGAGGAGACCACCGCTACAAGCTTAGCCTCTGACCCCAAAGTGGTTATCATCAAAGAGAAGATGAGAGAGATGTTTCCTGAGCCGTATATTCCAGATGCATTTTCGTTGTCGAAGGAAGACAGCGAACTATTCGACGCACTTTCGTCGCGACACAGAGATAGTCCACAGTCAAGCGATGCTCAGAGGCATGTTCGGAAATCAAGCATGACTGAGGATATCGAAGTTCTACAGTACCCGGCGCATTTCTTGAACAATGTCTCTTCATATACAACTAGCTCAAAACGACCTATAGAAGAAGAGTCGACAGGTGCAATCCCTCCCAAGAAGATCCGTGTTGATACCCGTAACATTGGTAAACCTCAGAGCGCCGCCAAGCCTCGGAAACGAGGGGAGTATTGGGATACTGGAAAAGTTGCAAAGTACATCTGGAATCAGAAGCAGAATCCAAGCGAGAAATGGAACCAGAAACCTGCGTGCCTTCAAGACTATTCAACCGGAACATGGTCCAGCTTGCCCCAAGAAGTCACTTCGTTGCAACCTAACATCGATAAGATTCTATCTTCAATTCGATCTTCTCGCGAAAATGCGTTAGCTTTAATGCGGCAACGCTCTAGTAAGCCGAAGGCTTCTGGCAATGCTTCGAAAGAGAATGTTGGAAATCATGATTCCCAAGATGGTAGCAATGAAGAACTTTACAATGAATCGGTGCTTAACGGCGCAGAAAAGCCGACCAACGAAATGGCGGTAGACCGATTTGTTAAGCCGTCAGTTTCCACCTCCTTTGTGCCTGAAGACTCGGTGTCCGAAGATGAGGATGAGGATACGATCATGGTCGATGCGGAGCATGGCAATATTGGGGATGAGGATTCGAATCCCCATTCCGATAAAGCCAGCATCGCGTTTGCAAAGATGAAGGAAATTCGCAGCACGAAACCCAGCCATTGGCCTTCGTTACCAGCTAGCTTTTTCGAGGAGAATCCGAGCTTCACGTTGGCTGGGACTATGCCAGATGCTAAGTGGTTCCAGCGGCAGAATTTGCCGCAAAGTGCTGGGGAAATTATCAAAAGTTTCCGGGGGAAATTTCAATTCAACTCTTGGGCAGATCCTTCGTATGGAAAGTTTCTACGAGAGGTGAGTATCATCGAGAGATGGGAGCAGTCAGCTGATGGATCTCAAATTCTCATGCACGGATCCATCGCCCCAGATTACATATTTATGTCCCTTTCACCTGATGTTTCGAGGGTGAACATGAAGCCTATCACTCTAGAATGGCCGAGCAAAACCCAGTATACGGTAGAGAATATCCCAGATGATATTAAGAACGCGTCGCCTGACGATGAAAACGCTGGTTTGCCAAGCCCTGTCCGTCGCGGTAGGGGTAGGCCAAGAGGAGGATCAAATACCGAGTCGCCGTCCAAAGAGAAATCCAAACCAGCTGTGACAAAACCTCCAAAGAAAATCCAACCTATAGGACCCCGGGTAGAAATTCAATACAAGACAAGATCGCTTAAACCGATACCCATCTTACACCGAGGCCGTATAAATAAACCAGACGAAGACGAAGATAAGCCTGGTCTCAGTGGCGAAACTAATCTAATAGCCGCTTTTGTGGTCTTCAAAACTCTCCTTGGGGGCGTGGAGAAAAAGACAGACATTGGCTTGCTCCTGAAGACCTTTCCTCAATTCTCTCATTCGGCTCTGAGAAAATTCTGGCCCAGGGTCAGTAAGGAGCGTAAGACGTACATCGACGCTTTGACAAAGAAGTTCCAGTCTGCATTTATAGAAGCTTATGAGGCGGGAGATATTGAGCCAATCAATTACGACGACCTCGACTCGTACGACTGGAAATCTCTAATCATTTGGGCAACTAAACTCGAGACTCACGAGAACGTGAACCTTCCTGCGTCCCGCCAGAGTCTAGAAGAAACCCATTCGCTTGTAGACCAAGCCAACGAGCTTCGAGATTGGAGAGAGACATGGGTACATAGTTTAACTTCGATTTATTCTCGAGTTGAGGCGACTTCCAGCAAGCCTATCTCCATCCCTCTCATTCGCGGGGGCACAGCTGAAGAAGAGCTCATAAGTCGCACGAGGTCCTGGGTCCGATCCTTGTGTATCACCTCGATAACGGGTCCCAAGACGCCGGGAGAAATTCGCACAAAGTTCCTCAAGTTGAGTGGTAGAAACGAGGCCGAAACAAACAAACTGCTTAAGAAGGTGGTCGGTCGGCTTTCGTCAGAGAGAGTAGTAGCAAGAAGCAAAGGCAAAATATTTGGCCAGTCGCTGAGATTGCACGGAGTTTTCGCGAAACAGCTTGAGAAGCCCTCTCACGTTGAGAAATTTACCCAGGCTGCGAACTTTAAAGCATTGTTGGATCAGACTTTTCTTAGAGGCGAGGAGTTTCTTCTGCCGTATGTTGCCAATGACGGCACAATTATGGCAATCATCAACCTTCAAGCTCATGGTCATATCCGCCTAGAGTCTATTGGTATCCGCAACATTCCTTTTGGTTTCGAACCTGGCAACTACGACGGCAGAACGTTCCCGAAGAGCTATTATTACTTCGACATGAAGGTGTTACCTACGGAGACTTATGTGTACGACAAAGATCTACCACTCCTCAAGGAAGCAATACGCATGGAGGCGCCCCTGAATGGGCCTCGAGACGAGATACCAATCTGGGTGGACTTCTTCGGAAACCTCCATCAAGATCGCTGGATCACGTATCTCAGCATGATGATATTAGGATTGGCAACCAGGGGCCCCTTGACGCCGCAGACCGCAAGCGTGCTTATGAAGCCGTTTGTCGAACCGTTTGAGGCGAAGCTGATCATGGACTGGGTTGACAGCCTAGGTGTCCTGCAGCGCCTCGAGTCGAATCAAAGTGCGACGGTGGGTGAGTGGTGGTGGTTAGTTGTTGGGAAACTGGCATTGGATTTGAAAGGGGAGAGTCTTTCTCAGTCTTAAGGGGGAAAAAAAGATGTAGCCCATATTAATATTGAGTGTTTGAATGACATGCTACGGTACGGCATGTGGCATAATAAGGCGTTTGGAAGGCTGGGTGATATCCTATACATTCTGCTGCGAAGCATTTGCTTTCCTATTCGACATCTGTAAGATTAGCACTAATGAATGAATTTCATAAATTCGGCAGTTCTAGAAGACTGGATGATACTGTCAAAGGATTCGAGAGTTTTGTAGAAATTGGAATCTAATTCAATTCTTGGTATCAATACCCATGACTAGTAGTAACACCACCACGCCTTTATCCTACCCATAACGCCAATTGTCGATGCTTGCTCCCATTTATCAAATTTAATGCCCCGTTAGAATCTTCAGAACCATGGCGATCAACAATATCACCAGCGACACGATAGCATAGTCGAGCCATGGCGGCACTCCCGCATGTGGGTCGACTAATCTGGTGGCCTGGGTTGACGTGCCCTGGCCTGCTGGATCCGGCAACGGTGTTCTCCCCGTCGGTGACTGAACCCCTTGGGCTGGTCGAGCAGCAGGTGGCGCTGCCGAAGCGGTGGTCGGCGGTAGAACCTCCCTCTCGGGTGCCGTCTGCACAAAGCCCTCGGCCAGCTCGGCGCTCTCCGCGTCGTCCTTGGCGCCCTCGCTGCCGGCAGCATTGGCCTTCTCCATCTCGTCGCGGAAGCCCATCTTCAGCTCGGCGGGGACCTCGACCTCTTTCCTCTTGCCGGCGTTCTCGGCATCGAGCTCCTTGCACCTCTCCTCGCACTCGGCGATGATGTCGCCGTTGGTCTTGGCGCAGACGGCGCACCTCCAGGCGGGGCTCTCGGAGGCGAGCTTGCGGCGCACGGCGTCGTTGGTGTCGAGGCCGCCGAGCTGGCCGCGGGCGTCGGTCTCCATGAAGGAGCGCAGGGCGACGAGGGCGGTGCGCACGCCCCAGGCGGGCTGCCAGGTCTCCTCGTGGTGGCCGGAGATGCTGAGGCAGATCTCGCGGTTGGCCTCGAAGCGGCCGCTAGGGGTGGTGAAGCGGAAGGAGGGAGGGCGCAGCGGGTACGTGGGCGGCAGCACGATGCGCCCGTGGTAGAGCCCGTCGGCGAAGGAGGAGTTGGGCGGCCCGCGCAGGGTGAAGTGCCATTCGAACAGGTCGGACTCGAGCGGCGAGGCCGCGTAGTCGGGCGACGGGGAGGCGGAGAGCTCGGCTGCTTCTTTTACTGTTCGGGGGTTGGTTAGTCGCGGGTTATATGGTTACCTAGGTACGGAGGAGGACATACGTATGCGTCGGATCGTAGGGGACTTGGTGTTGAACTTGGGAGTTGCCATGGGAGTTGCCATGGTGGCTGATGAATGGTGAATGGTGAATGGTGACTGATGGCGTTCACACGATGTGTCTTCTATGTGTTAGCGGGGATGTGGTTGTTGATTGTAGCAGTAGGTCATTGCGAGACGAAGTAATATATCTATGTATTGGCAGGGTTTATTGGTAGACGGTAGGTATATATGAAATAGTGTTATTGTTGTTGTTGTTGTTGTTATGTAATTCCTCAAGTTTTAAGTTGACGAGAGTTCGAGGCCAGGTTGTCTTGATGCATTTCGGGATTCATGAATTGATGCGATATGATAGATAATATGATATGATATGATATGATATGATACAAAAGGAACAATGAAACCCTTCCGATAAGATCTTACGTAAACCGTTACAGCGTCGCGTCACTGAACCTGCATACGTAATCAGCTACGAGGTAATCTACCTAGGTACCTAGGTACCTACCATTATGCCAATGACGATAATCGAAACATGTGATTGGAGAAACTACCAATCACGTGGTTATGGATGTCTTCTCCTTCGTAGACTTCAACTTCAACTACAACTACAACCTATTTAGGTACCTACAACTTGAGCTTGTTAAAACGGCATATTAATCCATTATTTCTTTACAGCACCATAGTACTTACCAATGGCAATATGCTCCATCATATCATGGAATCACCAGAGACGAATCAAATAGCAATCAATAGGCCTAGGTTAGAGAAGCACACCCCTTTGTTTGGTGCTCATTAGATCGGGGTTGTTTATAATGACTCACACCAGAAAGGATAATCCTTTGAGAAGACATCATTTATAATCAGAATGCTTCCTATACTTGATAATGAGTACTTGTTTAGTCTGTAGCAAATATGGCTTTTGCAAAGGATACTACTCCTTAATACTGGATTCATATGTGTATGTCCGCCCAATGACCTTTTATAGCATTGAAATCCCAAACTAATAACTACCTAGGTACCTACCTACCTAGAGGTATATAATAATAGATTTGGAAGTCACTTCCAACCAACTTACATGGATGTAATTCACCTCGAGCGCTCCCTACGAGGCACTTCCTATCTGCTAAAGGAGCCCTGGTAAATTGTTATTCGCTACTACCCCCTTCATTTAGTTGGCGTTAATGAGTAAGGAAACTGCTGGGTTGGATGACAGCTGCTGCCTCTGCTCTTTCATACTTACCTGGGTACCTAGGTACCTAAGGTAGGCAGGTATTAGTAGCGTCAAACATTAATCATTGAAGAAGCACCTTCCATTCGTCTGAATACTTCAGATGACATCGGGCTCTCCTACTTGTTGCGCTGTAGGTAAGCACCCCCAGCACCATATGGGCTAATTTGGGTGATAAAGGCAATCACCGCTTGCGTTGGAACATACGCTAGTATGCTAGTTTAAGTTTGTTTATTCGATTGGATTATTCTTCGATCGAATTAAAGGAGAGGGTGACTCAAATCTCTTCTTACAGCTTCTTTCCACATTCAACCTCTAATCCTCCACTCTCCCTACCTACCTAGGTAGGTAATAAAAACAATATCCTCTAAGATAATATCTTTTAAGAAGTCTTAAGTTATCCCTTTGATTTCCTTCTCGAGAACCAACTCACTTACTGGAGAGTGCAAGGCGCTGTCATTCTTAAATCTCTTCGCCGCAGATTTCGTTTCTGTTGACTTTCTCCTACAATAAATGGATCATTTCCTTAGGAGGATCATTTCCTTAGGAGTATCCTTTCCTGTATCTACCTAGGTATTCAAGTATTTACTCATACCTTTTCTATCACAGCAGTTCTTCCATCAGGTCATATAGCCTTTTTCCTTGTTGAGAGTTCTATATCGAGCCATACAACCCGATACTAAGGAACAATGACCTCTCGAACGAACTCTTCTTTCACCGCCCCTCTGCCACGATGCCCAAAATGCCGTGCTACCTTCGCAAGCAAGGGAGCTCTGCGAACCCATCAGCATAAGGCAGGTCATTTGGGTTGCGGCATTTGTGATCTATCATTCCATACCATTCAAGCTTTAATGACTCACCGAGCAGATGTAAGTCCCCGCCTCTTTACCAATATACTATATCTGACCCCAACTCACCTCGGATCTATATAGGATCACAAAGCAGCTCAAGATCTAACTTGCCCTGGCTGTGCCAATAATTTCACTACTACCGCCGGGTGGATCCAGCATATTGAGGATGGCGAATGTACCGCAATCTTCCCCTCGGACATATCTCAAGGAATCGACAAGATTATGGAATCCATTAGGAAGAGTTTGTTTGACACTCGTATCACTAGAGAAGAAAAGGCCGACTATTCCGGTCCGTCCCATATTCAGGATACATGGGGCGACGAATGGAATGACGAGCAGAGCTTGGATGTGCAGAAGCACCCTGATAGATTTCCGAGAACTGCAAAGCAGGAATTCTATCACGGTGGCTCGAAACAGTTCGACCTACTAACTGGAGACGATGCCACCAGCCTCGAGCAGAAGCCAGGTAACGCTTGGGGTCAGAAGAAGGACCTCTTCCCGAAGAAGCTTCCCTTGCTCCCAAAGAAGGAAAACTACCGCGCAGTACCGCCTTCGCCATCTTTACTCGAGGAAGGGGAACCTGCTTCGCCGATTCAACCCACGGGAGAACGCATTCTTGATCCATACCACCCAGCCTTCAACGTGGCATTGTTCCTGAACCCCATCTTAGAGACTTATAATTGTCCTCACAGGAATTGCAAGTGAGTATTCAACGCCCCAAACCTTGCTGAAGCTCTATATCTCACATTCTTATAGCGCCAAGTTCAAGGTTGCGAGGGGACTAATGGACCATCTGAGGTCCGTCACACATACTGGCACTCAGTTCAATTGCCCGGGATGCCCAGCCATATTCACGTCCGCCGCTTCGTGGGTCCAGCACGTAGAGACTATCAGTCTATCCAAGTGCCGCGTTCGAGAGTCCCGTGAAGCCTATGGCTACGCGTTGAACAAGATCACCGATGGTGCCCTCGACATCGATACTCTTAACAGCTTTCCCAACGGTACGGTGAAGGTGAAGGTGGTGGAGGACTGGGCTGAGTCGAAAAGACTCCCTAAGCCTAAATTGGTACCAGGGACGAACGAATATGCCGACGCTAAGAAAGCTGAGGCATCTAAGAAACCTTTCGCCCCTCCTACCCCTTGGTAGGGCTGTGGACAAGGCTCGTGAGATGCAGTGTCTAGACGAGTCGTCTTGATTACTGTGGATATGCTTGTTGGCATGTCGAGCTGTTGCGATGTTTTCAAAGAAGGTATTTCCTTCAACGTTGTTCATTTCGGAGAAGTTGAGTTCACTCTTACCTGACTTACTTGTCCAAATACTGGGCCTAGTTCAGCTTTAGAGCGATACGATGATTGTATTTGCTTTAGAGTATCGATGATTTACGCGTCTGATTTGCTGTGGCGAATTCTTCGTTTCCAGGACAAAAAATATGTATTTAAAATGATGGTTCGGTACCTTACAAGTTATGAACATGAGTCTGCGATGGTTTGCTAATAGACTGATAATATTTCATTGGTTCTAGTGTTCTCCTCGATGATCGCGTTTTGTTACTGCTTACCTACCTGCCCCTAGGCGATAGGTTGGCGATTTAGGTAGATCGGCCGCTCTACCATAGAGGAACACAACGGGGATTACCTAATCAGCCGCTCGAATATATATACCTCGTTGCTGGCACCTAAGCTGAGATCAGATCTTCCCTCTTAGATCTTACCTACCTACCTGCCTAGGCACTCTAAGATCTTCAATCAACACTGTGATCTAGCTCTTCGTCCCCTTATAGCTGATTGCTCATTTCACTACTGCCTAGTTTAATAGGGGTAGGTATCTACCTAGGTAATTATTCAAGCCGCCATGACCACATCCGATCAACCTGTCCTGATCATCGGCGCCGGCATCGCCGGTCCCACGCTGGCGCAAGGCCTACGCCTCCGTTCAATCCCATTCCGCCTCTTTGAGCGATATCCTCAGGCGCACAGCTCACAAGGCCACCGTTTCCGTATCTCGGAAGATGGCCAGGCCGCTCTCAATAGCGTCCTGTCGCCTCAGCTCCAAACCCTGCTTGAGCGCACCGCGGCTGACCAGTTTCTCTTCAAGCCACGATATGTCGACGCTAAAAAGCTCGACTTTGCAAAGTTAACCTCGGTAGATCCGGATACGATGCCTATCGACAGGACCTGGATCCGTATGCTGACTACGCTGGGTATCGAGCATGATATTGAGTACGGGAAGGAGTTTAGGTCTTACGACATCGTGGACGGGCACGTCCAAGTCAAATTCACGGATGGCTCAACCGTATGCGGACGGCTCCTTGTCGGCGCAGATGGTGTCAAAAGCCGTGTGCGTAACCAGCTGCAGCCAAATCGCAAATTGATTGATTTGGAGCGCTGGATGATGTGGGGTCGGACTTCATTAACGGAAGATTTAAAAAAGAATTTACTCCAGGATATGCTGAGCTGGTGTATGTACCTAGATCAGGAGGCCAATGTTCAAGTCATCGTTGACCCGATGATGTGGTCAAAAAGCGTGCGGCAAGAGTCGGGCACCATGCTACCTGATTTCCCCGATTACGTATACTGGGTTGTCTGTACGGCACCTTCACAATACTCGGAGCTCCTACCGAAGACAGCGGAGGAGAGGAAGTTGTTTTTGGAGGAGGTGACTAAGACCTGGCACCCTGCTCTAAAGCTTTTGCTTGACTCAGCTGAGCATGATCTATCTTCCTGCGGACCAGTTCTATCGAGCAAGCCAGACATCGAGGTCAGCTCAGCTGGCCAGGCCAATAAACTAGTCACCCTCATCGGCGATGCAGCGCACCCGATGAGTCCCATGGGCGGTTCTGGTGGCGATACAGCTATCCAGAATGCCGCAGATCTAGCGCGGACAATTGCCGAAGAAGGCATTACGAAGAGCGGCATCGTAAACTTCGAGGCAAGGATGGAAGAAAGGGCGAAAGAGAAGATTGAGCACTCTTTTAGGGGCGGCCAGAAATTCTGGCATGGAAAGGAGTGGACCGCGTACGGTGATATTGATGTTTGAGAAGGCCTATTGAGTTGGATAAACATCTCCTGTCTCCCGCAAGAGTAGTGCCGCATAATATGTACCACGAACCCAAACTTGCGATGGGCTCATGCAGCAGGGGAGAGGGCGTGGTATGAGATTATGCAATGTAAGCAAGGCCACAGAGCTCTGACGCATCGTCTTCTATGAAGCTCATTCATTACGAATCTCCGTGACTTGCAGACGGTATGATCAGTGTCTAGGGAAAATATTGAAAAGGTGCAACGCCCCAATTGGTCGGTCAAGTCCCCCCCTGAATATGGCGGTGAATATATCGCTGCGACCATTGGGACGCATCAGGTGCCCTATTTGCACTACATCTGCTAAGGTTACTAGTGACGTGGACCACTTCCCAGAGACGCAGTACAAGAAGCAGCGTATACCAGAGCTGTACGAGCGCCATTACGAGCACTGCGTCGACTATCTACAAAAGTACGGTACCTTGAAGTGCTATTGTGCCTGAAATGAGGCTTGTTGCATGTCATCCATCATGCCTTTCTAGTTCGATTTCTGATTTTGAAATTTCGGGAGCCAACCTCGCGCAAATAATCTACCTAGGTATTTAACCGATGGAGTTGAGCAATAAAATCTTAAAGGGTCTTAAGAGACATTTCGACCTTTCGACGTCGAGCATTATTAGGTAGCAGTTGGGTTCTCCGCCTTTCTCCAAATTTTTAGACATAGCATTTTACCGTTACGATGGGCATTGGCGTGGCATCGAGCCCTGCATAGTAATATATTGCCCAGTCGGCTGGTGACTATCGTTACTCAGAAGGGACCCGGTAGATGCGTCGCCGTGTGCGAGCGGGGCTCTTATTATCAGATCGACGCCGCGAGGCTCGAAGGGTCCTGAGGGGATTCGATGGGGAACGGGGTTCTTATATAACACCCCTATTGGAACATCATCTCCTATCTATCTAGTACTTATCGCTCTTCCGGACCCTATACGACGATCATGTACCTACGCGTAGCAGTTGCCTGGCTTCTTGCCGGCCGGGTGGCGGCGCAGGGCATAGGAAACGCGGAGATGCATCCCAAGCTGACGACGGAGAAGTGCACGATCAAGGAAGGCTGCGTCAAGCAGAACACGTCCATCGTGCTCGACGCGAGCTTCCACTCTCTGCGACAGGTGAACGGGACGGGCAGCTGTGGCGGGTACGGCGGCGGCGGCAAGCTGAGCAAGGAGCTGTGCCCGGACCACGAGGCGTGCGCGAGGAACTGCGTCCTCGACGGCGCGGACTACGCGGGCAGCGGCGTCATCGCGGATGGCGGCGCCCTGACGTTGAACATGTACACAGGCAACGCGACAGCCCCGCGTGTGTATCTGCTGGATGCCGATGAGAAAGACTACGAGGTGCTGTTCCTGAAGCACGGCGAGATCAGCTTCGACGTCGACGTCTCGAAGCTGGTCTGCGGCATGAACGGCGCCCTCTACCTCGCAGAGATGAACCAGACGGGGGCCCGGGGCGACCTCAACGCCGCCGGCGCGGCCTACGGCACGGGGTATTGCGATGCGCAGTGCCCGACGCTGCCGTTTATTAACGGTGTGGTGAGTCTAGTTTAGTCTAGTTGCGTGTTAATGATGGCTTGTTTGCGTTTCTACGTACCTACTACATTGATATACTATCACGATAAAGCTGACCGGGTTTGCAAAATATATAGGCGAACATGGACTCTCGAGGAGCGTGCTGCAACGAGATGGACCTCTGGGAAGCCAACTCGTTAGCATCAGCATTCACGGCTCACCCCTGCAAAAACCCGGGCGTCTTCGAATGCAAAGGAGAGCAGTGCGGCAGCCTAGGGGTGTGCGCCAAGTCGGGCTGCGAGTACAACACGTGGAAGCTGGGGAACACATCGTACTACGGGCCGAGCTCGGCGCCGCCGTCGTCGGGCGGCTCGGGCGGGAAGAGATTCACGGTGGACACGACGCGACCCTTCACGGTGACGACGCAGTTCCTGACCTCGGACAACCCGTCGCCGATCAGCAACGGGATCCTGAACGAGGTGCGGCGGCTGTACGTGCAGGACGGGATCATGATCGACAACGCGTACGTGGTGGACCCGATGATGCCGCCGGGAGATTCCCTGCGGATGTCGCACTGCCAGGCCAGCGGGGCGCTGTTCGAGGACCTGGGAGGCCTGACGACGACGGGGCGCGCGCTGGATAGGGGCATGGTGCTCGCGTTTAGCATCTGGAACGACGACCGCCAGTTCATGAACTGGCTGGACGCGGGCAAGGCGGGCCCGTGTACGCTGCAGGAGGGCGATCCCAAGGTGATCAGAAGCAAGAGGCCGGATACGAGCGTGAGGTTTATGAATATTAGGTGGGGGGAGATTGGGAGTACTTATGAGAATGGTACGCCTAGATTGTGATTGTGATTGTGGTTGTGGTTGTGGTTGTGATGGTGAAGTTTGTGGATGAATAAATGATATGAGATATTGGAATATGAATTATGAATGATATGGTCGATATCCTAAATTCAATAAGTGCATATCAATCTGATTACAGATTACGTACCATATTACTAATGTACTTCCTCAGAAGATTAAAAGAATACAGCCACAATAGCTCAGCCTCATATGACCACTAAAAAAGGTGGGCCACCTAACCCCCCCCCCTGTCCTTTTGTCACGTCAGCTCTCTCGAAATTTGGAACGCTGGGAATTCGTCAGGGGAATAAACCCAACAACCATCTTTTTTTGTTTCATGATGTGATGCTGTTTGCCTTTTTCTTGACTGAAAATTGTCAAATTCCTTTCGTTATTAATTATATTTTTGTCATCGGTTCCTTTGGACGACAGTCAGATCAGTCCAGTCTTTGAATTATTGCTGCCGTTTCTATTGTCGCTATCGTCGCTGTTGTCGCGCTGTTGTCGCTGTTCCTGTCGTCTAACGTCTAACCTCGTGCTTAGTGCCTGGTATCTAATGGATAGGATTACGTCGCCTTCGTTGCGATCACCACCACCGAATATGGCCAGGAGATGGGCGCGAAGGATGGAGCGCTATTGTTGCAACTGTCTCACTTATTTCCCCTTGGCCTTCGTCTACAGCATCACCACATGGGCCGTATGGGTCGTTGTTAGTATAGGATCAAGCGGCACCCCGAAACCGGCTTGGATAGGTTCGTATTTTATTTTATCTATTTCCTTGTGGTTCTACTAAACTCATGCGACAGCTAATTACAGAATTTACTCGAAATAGAGCTGACCCATACATCTGCATATAGGAACATATTCTTCGATCGGTGGAGTCTTCCTTTACCTGATGCTCAACTGGTCTTATACCGTCGCCGTCTTCACGAACCCCGGCAGCACCACCAACTCTTCTGGCTACTCTAGCTTACCGACCGTCAACCCGCCGCAAGCGACATCCTTCACTGTCAAGTCCAACGGCGAGTTGCGCTTCTGCAAGAAATGCCAGGCGCGGAAACCCGATCGCGCGCACCACTGCTCTACCTGTCGCCGTTGTGTGCTTAAGATGGATCATCACTGCCCTTGGCTCGCTACTTGCATCGGCTTGCGCAACCACAAGGCCTTCCTGCTGTTCCTCATCTACACTACCCTCTTCTGCTTCTACAGCTTCGCCGTCTCCGGATCCTGGGTCTACGACGAGATGCTGACTCAGACCCAATACAACAACAGTCTTATGCCGGTCAACTTCATTATGCTGGCCGTCATCTCCGGAATCATCGGCTTAGTCGTCTGTGCTTTCACTAGTTGGCATATTCTGCTCGCGAGTCGGAACCAGACCACTATCGAGTGTCTCGAGAAGACCCGATATCTAAATCCACTGCGCAAGACCTTACAGCACCAGTTCGTCGCGCAGCACAACGGCGAGGGTATTCCACTGCCGAGGTACGGCCAGCAGTTACTGGACATTCACGCAAATGCGCTGCCAGGCATTACTAGGCCGGAAGAAGGAGAGGAGAGGACAGCTAGGGATAATGAATATGTGCCACAGCAGTTATCGTACGAGGAGATGGAACGTTATCGCGCTCAGAAACGCTACGAGGAGTACCTGGACGAGCAGGATTCCGAGAAGCTACCTAACGCTTTCGATCTTGGCGCCAAGCGCAACCTGTTACATCTATTCGGTCCCAAGCCGGCGCTTTGGTTCTTTCCTATTATCAACACGACGGGTGACGGATGGACCTGGGAGCCGAGTCCTAAGTGGATAACGGCAAGTGATCGCATCGCAAGGGAGCGCGAACAGCAAAGGCAGAGGGAGCGAGCGGCCGGGTGGGGCGAACCGGATCCTACGTTCGTTCCTATTACCTCTATTACCACTACCATCGAAAGGCCGAACGGGGTCACAAGAAACTACCTGACGTCACCCAAGTCGAAGCTAGAACAGTCCAGTAATGGCGGCCGGCGCACGCCGTCGAAAGCTGACCGCATACTGGGCCGAGATCCAAACATGTACGCCGACCAGCCGGCAGGTTCAATGTCAATGCGGACTTTGAACAAGAACGGACTAGACATCGAGAACGAATTTGAAGATAGCAGCGAAGAGGATGACGATGACGACGACGACGACGCAGAGACCAAGGCGCTAAATTTGGTTACCAACGGCGGGTGGGCGAAGAGCGGGGCTAGCGGGTTATTAAGGAAGCCATCGTCGAGGAACAGCAATGCCAACAGGAGGTTCACTCCGCCTAGGACCTTTGCAAAACCGCAACATCCACAACATCACGACGACAGCGACGAGGTGGATTAACCAGGCGTAGTGAGGGTTGGGCCGGCCTACCAAAATTATGCCCCGGGAAAGGGGCAGAGGAAGGGGAAAGGGAGGGGTATGAAATGGATAACTTGACTTGGCACTATGCGTCGCGTTGCGGTTGGTGTTTTTTACTTATGGATATATCACTGCATGGCTCGGGCGTTCAACATGTAACAGGTGTGTGTATATGACCTTTTCGGTCTGCTTTATGGTATCAACGCGGTATTGGCTTGAGGAGGGGTTGTTTCTATTACTTCGAGCTGGGAATTTGTATAGTTGAGTAAACTGCCCTGGCAGCTGTGACATAAGGATGGAAAGGGGCAAACGAATGACGGTGACTCTTGCTGCTGAGATATTGTCTTGTTTTTGACCTTGTGTATACCTAGCTACCGCAATTATAATTCCTCCTGGCTACCTATGTCCCCTACTTCACTCATCGCGATCAACCAGGTCTCACGATGTTCATTACTTGACCAATTCAGTGATTAAGAGAGTTGCCTTTTGCACTTATTCCAGGGCTTGAGCTTGAGCTTGAGCTTGAGCTGGTACATGTAGTCTAGACATTCTTTATAGCCCCTATGTTAGGTTAGTGGTTTAAGCGAGGTATAAAAAAGTATCATGTAAGTGTAATGTATAATCGATCAGAAAGGTAGCGGTAGTTACCTAGGTAGGTAGTCAAGATCTAGAATAGGAGAAATAGGTGATCAAGTTATTTGTATTTGATTTAGAAGTTAAAAACTAAAAAGAATTGATATGGCAAGAGGTTGGTCATGTCCAAGTTTAATTCTTTATGTCTAGGCACCTAGAGGTATACCTATGATATACTCATAAGAAAGAGGGGAAGCTACGATCAAGAATCCCCTTATATCTGCCTCACTTCTGTCGTCTTTTCTCCGAGACACTTCTTTTGAGTTTGGTGTAATGTATAACAATTACCTAGGTACCTACCAGGTACCCTAGGCTAGGAGGTATCCACCCCTTAACCTACCTAGGTACCTAGGTAGTATACCTACCTATACACGTGATGAAGCCTACATAGACGACAGTCAGGGGCAGCATATCCAACATATCAATTCAACCTTTATTCGTTTGAAAATAGAAGCAACCTAACTTGATTACCGTTTACCCAAAGTTGGTAAACGGGGTAGTTCATACTAGTCCAGGAAATTTCAGTTCGTGGACTGATCTGTTAAATCGTAACCAGTCTATCTGTCGTCTGATGACATCTTGCTTTGAATTTAACGACATTGAACTCCCTCTGGTGTAGTTAATTGACCCCTTTTCATATAAGCTGACAAGCTTGGCTGAATGTAATCTTGCTCCAATCTCTTAACAACAGCTTCAACATTCTAGGTACCTATACCTATCACTAACTCCTTAATCGCCATTCACAGAGACACTCATAAATCATAGATAGGTCTTGCGTGATGGTGGAGTTGAATCTTCAAATCAGTTCTTTGATATGACTGTCTTATTGGTAAATGTCTACTTGTAAGCTAGGTAGGTATGTAGGGGTTAAAAGCTGTGCTGCCCCGAACCAATGGGAACTCTGCCAATATCCATAAGGGATGACTACCTAATTACGTACCCTATGATATTGAGTAACACTTATTCACCCAACAGCCATGTAGTTACGTGAGCAATAATACAGACGCGCCGTCCTCGTATTCGCTACATACCTACCTACGAAAGGGTGCGTGTGTATCATGAACCAACTCCTAGTTACCTCGAAAGCACTCTTTAGCCATTCTACTCGAGGGCGAGGGCGTATTGCTAGAAGAAGAATGGCCGAGTCTTACAACAGCTTCCAGGGCCAGTATGAGGCATTGTTTATGCCCAGGATGAGAGAATTCTGCCGTATACCGGGCGAGATAGACTCACACCGTACCCTCGCGAGAATAGCCACCGAAGGCCAGCGCTTCTCCCAAGCGCAGTCCACATGGTACACTATCTATATCCGCGTCAAATGTACTTCAGGCGCATATACTGGTCGCTTCCGTAACGGCCACGACGGTTTCGTGGCCGTACATGCTTAGAAGTTATCCCCTTTCGTCCTCGTCCTCCGCGTCCCGGCTGTCCCGGAATGGCTTGGCAATAACTCGGGCCCGACTCTGGACTCAGTACAAGAAGATGTTACTGGGGTATAGAGTAAGTTGTAGGTACGACTGTTGTCCGAACGAGCCGGTTGGAGTCCTCGCCGTCTTGGTTGCTGCAGGTTGGCTTGAAGCTGCTGGAGTCGCATGTTATCGTCTTCAGGGGATAGGAAAAATTCAGCGCGAGCTGTTGGCAGGGTTCCTCATATACCTACCTAAGTAGGTAACTTTAGAGAGTCTGACAGTGGAAGATGAGCCAAGCCATGTGTATAATCTATGCTTGTGGTCGTTACTAAGCTTTCAGAATCGAGTATCTGTACCTACAGCCTAAAGTATCTAACTACAATCGTCAAGTAGAGTCCGAGCACCGTAATAATGAAGTGAACTAACACCCTTGAAAGACGAACGTTATATAGGTGAATGATACTTCTTCGAAGCTAGGGCTTAGAGAAGTTACTGCTTTCTAAACATCATGTTTGACTATTATAACTCATGCACCTTGACTTACGTTATAGGGGTACCTGCTCATGATCATCATACCCGTCCCCCCTTTGGCATGACGCTTAGCCGGAGATTCATCCCCGGTGAGCAATTCGCTCACCATTACGGTGCCCGACTCCCTTTGATTGGAAGCCGCCGTGGATCGGCGGATAGGTTATTGAGATTGCGGGCGGTACATACTTTCTTGCTTGCCTCTCAACATGTATGTAGTCATGATATCGTTCGGCCGCGCCGCCTGTGCCGCCGGAGAGTTTCGCGCAGGATTACGCTGTGCGTAGGTGGCTCAGGCTTATCGACTTAACCGGCCCCAATGGTCTCTCCCCTGGGCCAACATCGAAACACGCTTAAAAGGCAAGTCCTGCATTTGCATTTGGAGTTGGAGTTAGATATGCATGATATTCCAAATTCCGACTTGCATCCCATAGGTTCGCCACCTCTGGTAGCGAAGAGAGCACGAGATGCTGTACCCGAAGGAGCCCAACGAAAAGGTGTGAGCGAGGCTTGCATGTATATGCATAATACCCTGAGGTACTTTATGTACGAGCCAGGTTTCGTCATTCATTTCTCACTACATACTGCAAAAGTTCCAGGTTCCGTCCAACTGGCGTGCATTTCTTCAGCTCCCCGAGGGGAACAAAAAGCAAAGCGCCAGCGGGGTCTCAGGATCGTCTTGCCGTACCCATGCCTAAGGTAGACATTGGAGTATGTACGGTCCCTCCACGGGGATAGGACCTTAATAGTAACGCCGATGTGAAGCGACACGGGACGGAACGGGATCAGGGTCAGGGTCAAGGTCAGGGGGGAAAAGGCAACGAGTTCACATTCCACCAACCACATCTTAGTTACCAGTAGGGTAATATCGTATATGTATGCATGTACGGCATCTTGTCATCCCGCAAAAAGCAAAAGCCGCATACTATGTGCGTGTGTGTGTGCGCGTGTGTGCTACCTACGGCTGATCGATCCTGCAGGTTCATTGTCAGCCAGCCACGCGACGCAATAGCGCGAACCATTGCCTCCCCATGTGGTAGCGTCGAAGGCGCTCGTTTAGTTCCCTACCCCCCGCGTCCCAAGGGCTCACGTCACCAGAATCGACGCCAGGGGACCAGGGGCAGGGAAGTAGTGTAGATGGGAAGAGAAGGGGGTTGGGGGTTGGGAGGGGGGTCAGAAACGAAGGGGTTTTTTTGGAACGCATCAACCGGGTTGCAGGACCCGACAGCATGGTACGGTAGCTCACGGGGGTGTTGCAGGGCTGGGACCGTACGCCATTGGCCACATGCCGGTTCGTAAGCGGCTCGTCATCATGCAACCCGCATGGACGGCCCTGGCCCTACCTATCCAGTGGGATGGGACGAGGGTGGGAGAGAAGACGGGGGTGAGGCCCGTCAGCCCGCGCCCACTACCCAATAAGGTAAGGGAGTCAGGCTCGTTTAGGTAAGAAGGAATGTGATGAGAGCGCAGCAGAAGCAACTTCGTGCATTGCATGAAGCAGAAGAAGAGGCAGCATCACCACCAGCACCCAGCAAGCGCAGCTGTGTGTGATACCATTCGGTTTTTGGGTTGCAGCCAAGCACGGTCCTTTCTTCCCTTCCCCTTGTCCGTTCTCACACCTCGCTTCCACCGGCATGGGATTTCTCCCGGCGTCGGGTTTCTCAAGCTGAAAGCCCCCCTCCCCCAAAAACACGCCTATACGCCATTTATTTCCCGTTTTAACCTTCCCCTGTTCGCCTTCTTCGTTGCCGCCCAGATCACCCTTCCCATGTTAGGCAGTATAATACGATGCAGATAATCCGTCTACGCCAGAAGTTACCTAGGTGTATGTGGTAGGCCGGCGACCGTAATCGTCCTGTTCTAGGCATCGTACACCACTCCACGCCCAGTCCGCACTATCCGTAGCTTGCTACAGGGGCGGTGAGTAAGGCATGGTTTCCCTAAAGAGTTGCCTTCCAATGCTCTAGGCGTCAGCAACTGGAAGGCTGAGCTGACGGTGGACTTACTGACTTACCGTATCGAGAGAGGACTCGCCTGGTAATAACGCCGTCAGTAATTCGCGCCTGGAACTACCTAACAAAACCGCCTACGCGTCATGCATTTGCGCAGAAAGCAGCCAAGGTAGGATCCATTGCCTTGCCGTCTGCTATGGGAATGTATAACTGCCGTAATGATATGTATTCGACATTAATAATAATATACCGCAGTTCGGGAGGCCTGCCTAGTACGGCAGATATATAGGGCTACCTCGACGTCAGATCATATCATGTCGACGGCCTTGGGTTACATGTCGGACTCTTGGATGCATATGTACATACATACAAGGTAGGTACCTAGGTAGGTATGTATGTACAATATGTATACAAACACCGATGCTAGGTCCCGAGAATGGGGTTCGTCCGAAAGGGGAAATAAGACAAACCGCGGCTGAATGAGAAAACAACCGTCTCCGTACAGTTGCAATCATTCCCGAACCCCGAGTTCGAGCTAACAAAAGTCGCCGTCTCGGCAAGCCGGCCGCTTATGCTCGTGTTACTGCTTTAGCTAGCTATTTAGCAAGTAAGCTAGGTACATTAGATTAGGTACCTAAGCAGCCACATTATAACGTGAGTACGGTCTATGTATGGTTCTGGTTCACAGTCAGCAATGAGTCGGCGACAATATAGTTTTCTTGATATGTCGACAATCAGCTATCACTATGAAACATAAGGGACGATACAAGTAGTTCAAGTCACGAAGAATAAGGAACGCGTAGGAAAACATGCGGCTTGTGTAATGCGGAATCGCTGTTGGATTCAGTAATAGTGTGCAGCGCGAGCCACCGGGTGTTGTTTATCTGAGTTCATGCAAATGCGAGCCGACATGCCAATGCTAGTAGTTAAAGAAGAACCTGCGGGGAAAAACGGTGTCTGTCGAAGTGAAAGCTTGATGCAGATCAAAATATCAGGAACCGCCCGCCACCGAACCCACCCAACCACAATGCGAGTTGGTGAGATTTTTGAGACCTTCACCCGAAAACTGATCCTTCTTCTGCTGCTGCTCAATCGCGACCCTGCGCCTCAGCTTGCACCATAAGTCCTGCCCGTAAAAGCGAATGCAAATATGAAACCCCAATAAATGCTTTGGATAATGTCCTCATCGCTAGGAAATTCGTCATGACCCCCCTTTACCGTAAACACCGTAGCCCCGAATGCCACCACCCATGAAAACAAAACAAAGATTTTTTTGTCATTTCCCAGATCTATCTTGAAATTTCCCTTCAACACCTATGATATGCCTATCTCGCCGCTGTGCTTCCGAGACTTTGCTCAGAGGAAGTACGGAGAGTGAACGATTGGTATCGAACGCCCTCGAAAAAAAATGCATTAAAACAAATCGTAAAATTCGCTTATGGCCGTGCTGCGCCGTCTCCCTTTCGAGAGCTTGTGATCCGATCCGATTGGGTATTCGCTACAGATTCAAACCAAGTAGGAAATCATCGCGACTCAACTATTAATTCAAATAAAAGACGTACTGGTACAAGGTGATTCGTAACGGAGCCTGAGTGAAGATTGGCGTATGAATCAAATAAAGGGTTGTTGAGACGAGTCGGAATAGCCACCGTCGATGCTACTCTTGTCGAAGCTGGACTTGGTGCTATTGGCAGATGATCGGTTGAACACATTCCGACTTATGTTCTTCAACTTGCCAACAGTTGCCTCACCATTGTTCCCGGGGGCTTTTGGCACGTAAACACTAGTCGTAGGATCAACCTTGATCTGACAGAACAAGGTCGAGAAGAGATACTGGTCGCCATTGGAATCCAGCAATGGCAGAGTCCGATATCCCTGTTTGAGGCCGCTAAGCTTGACCGTATAGGTTGCAATAGTAGTATTGCGGCCAGTGTTAGTCTCGCCGTCGGGAGAGAGCTTGACGCTGAATTTGACGAAGACCATCTCGGGGTGTTTAGTCGTGATAATGAAATGAGACTTATAGTTAAATACAGGGTTGAATCCATTCTCCTTGACGACGGGTGTGATCGCCTTCAGTGGAGTGTCCGTAAGGATGGGGACGCCAGCCATACTGTCATGCTTGTCTCGCTTGTCATTAGTGTGAAATATTTCGATCTCGATGTATGGGTCGAGAGTGCGGTTGGAAGGCAAGGATGATGGACGGATTAGCTGCTGGGCTGAGATGACATTGATGCGGAAGGACATGTTTTGGCGTTCTAATTTACCGATAGCTTCTGCGGGGAGGCCGTCGGGAAGTATTCGTATCTCGCGCATTGATTCGGGCTTTAAGACGTATCCTGACTGATCGATACCTCCGTCGAACATAGCTTGATTCAACTGCATACCGAGGTCGAAGGTCTGCCAATTGAGGGCAGCCATCTGAACGCCCCTTCTCCAGTACATTAGAGGGTTGAAGTTGTCGGAAGAGAGACGGGAATATTGGGGATATACACGCATCATGTAACGCATATTGTGGCGCGTCAAAGCCAACTTCGAATCCGATGCTTTGGAGTGCTTCCTAAATGTACCTTCCATAAAGGACAAAATATGGTTGCTCTTCTTGCAATCTGCCGATTCGAAACCGTGGAACTTGACACCGCTACAATAAACACCGAGCTCGCCCAGACTCTTCACAATTTTGCTTGTCCTCCGTTTGCCTCGCTTCTCCTCTTCGCTATCGCACTCACTCGTGCTGCTACTAACTGTATCGTGTACTTGGCCCTCGTTTATGGTGTCTACGCGCTCGCCCACAACGCCACGCCGAGGCGGCCGAGGAGTAGGACTTAGCAGCGGACTAGACAAGTACCGAACTGGGATAGACGAGTTATCGGAGGGTACAGGCTTCGAGAAAGGAGAGGTTAAGCTGTTTCCACGTCGACGACCGGTTGTAGGCTCGCCACCGGTCCGCTGTGGCTCCTGAGCTTGATGTGTCCCCTTTACCTTGACCAAAATGCGATCCTTTAGTTCTGAGGGCGACGGAAGCTTAGTCGAAGACGGGTCTAATGGTTCAGTGACAAGACGGTAACCGAAGATATCCTTCATGATTTCTGCCATGGCCTCTTGCTGCGAAGCACCGCAGTGGACCTCGAGCGAAACCCAGAGAGGAAAATGACTCGCGACGAAGGCGTATTTGTTGACGGTGTTGATCACTTCGCGGAACGAGATGGCATTCGTCATAGCATATCCATGCTTGACTATCGGTTGACCGTCCGACCCATCCCAACAGTCAATCTCGACACTACGGCAGCCTCGGACAAGAGTCGAAATATAACCTTCGATGGAAGCGACATCGGCGATCTGGCGACCGACCAGGTAGGTGTTATGAGAGCTAGAGATAAAGTACTCGTTGAAAGGTCGGTCAAGCAAGCACTCGGCAGGTGACGCACGCACCAGAGGAAAGTTGTCCTTCGATGTAAGATAAGCCGCAAGTGCTTGCTCGTTCATCGTGATCGAACCCTTGTCGGGGCGCTGGAGAAAGGTGGTTTCCGTCCTGGGCTTGCTGCCCCGATGAGCATGCCGAGCAAATCTGGTCTCCCATAAACTAGGGTTGCTATCGACATCTTCGTCTTGTTCGTCTCTTAAGAACTGCATGAATTGCGCCAGGGTGATACCCCTCTCCGGATCTGAAGCTAGCTTGAGATACAACAGTCGAATATCTTCCCTTCGCTTCATCTCCCGGACAAACACCTGAAATTCGGAGAAATTTAGCCGGCCACAACTGGCCCTATCAGCAATCGCGAACTTGGCGAGAAGCTCCCCTCGAGCCATGTGGATGTGGAGGTTCCTGCAAACGCGTTCGACTCCGGGAAAGTCCATCCTTTCCTCAACAGGGGAGTG
This sequence comes from Jackrogersella multiformis, assembly GCA_902806575.1. Classification (NCBI taxonomy): domain Eukaryota; kingdom Fungi; phylum Ascomycota; class Sordariomycetes; order Xylariales; family Hypoxylaceae; genus Jackrogersella; species Jackrogersella multiformis. The sequence goes on along the minus strand of CADCXD010000005.1, from coordinate 964,253 downwards.
TTGTCTGTTCTCGAACTGTTTGGTCATCTCACCGTTCCAGTACCCACGGATAGCGCTGTCGTTGAACGCCATCAAAGAGGCCATATGCACCTCCCGATGCTTCGAGATGGAGTCTAGGGCATTAACCCAGTGCGTAAAGGTCTCCTCGTCCTCAGCGATCAGGTGCATCGTCTTACTTCTCGACTTGTCAGGCACAGCGTAGAAGATAGTAAAGAAGCGGCCCTCATCGGTTTCGGGGACTCCATAGTCGATACGATACTGGCGGATGTCGGAGCCTATCCTAACCTCCTTGATATTGTCGATGTAGATGCACTTGGTCGAACGACCCTTCTCCCAAGTAACCCTACCGGCGTCAGCCTCGAGGATGAAGAGCAGTCGCTTCTTCTTCTTCTTAGATATCTTCTGAAGATAAGTTCCCTTAACCAAGGCCATAGGAACGACCGGCCCCGTAGGAATATCTGCAATTGATGCAGATCCCGCCAATGATGGAGCAGCGCTACCAGAAGAGAAATCTCGTACCATACTCTCCGCTCCGTAGATCGAGCTTTGCTCGTTCGCCTCTTCGGGGTGGAACTCATCATCAGAATCGGTCAACAGGACGTTTTCGACTGCGGGTGCCGTGTTGGTGCTGTCACTCCTGCGTCGGAGGATGCCCGGACCTACACTTCCTTCCCGACTCATGGGAGTTGCTGCCGACTGCCGTCGAGTCCTGCTGGCAAACTTGGTCGCTCGATTAGAAAGCCGTCTGATTAAACCCTTTCCCGAAGAGTGGCTATTATTCAAGGCCTCGGCCATGGAGCCACTAGCAGTCGTAGCAATGGTGGGGTTGGCGGAGGTGGTACTGCTAGGCTTGTAAGTGAGGAGCGGGTCGCCAAGGTGGAAAGGCGGAGGAGGAGGGAATTGCTCGTCGTCATGACCCTGACAACGATAGGGATCTGGCGACGGTTGGATGGAACTGCTGGTGTTGGTTAACACCGCATGGTCAGGAGACATGATGGGAGATTCATGTTGGGAAGAGCCGGACGCTGCTGTGGAAGCACTTATGGCTGAGGTTGGCATCGAATTGGGTTGTGTGCTGGCTTGATGGGTAGTCTGAACTTGAGTTGGGCGTGGCCGCCGCAACAGAGAACCCTGGGCGGCCATGATCGGCGTACTAGAAGAAGGAACCCGGGATTCGACGCTGGTGCGGGAAAGATTATTGCTGTTGGGGGTTGCAGCCATGATATATATGGTCGAAGGGGGCGAAGCGTTGCCCGCCCGTGAATCGTTGTTAGTAGGTACGTGTAGTACAAGTAATATGAGACAGCGTCTATATGAGGAGGGCTGAACTTGTGGGCCTCATTTTTCCGGATATGACTTTCATAGAGGCACGTCCCGATAATAGGAGAATTGGGGGAGTGAACGTAAGCAGATAGGTAGACGAGCGTGGATGAGACGGCGGACGAATATAGATATGTATGGACCGCGAGAAGGGGGTGGTGAGAATATACACACCGGGGAAGGCTACTTATTAAAATCGAGGCCAAGTTCGAGGCTGCAGGATCCTCGGCGCCTTCCCACGATGTATGTATATGTCGATTGCGGTCCGGAACGCAATGGTGCGCCCGAGCAGTAGGTAGTAGTATTAGTATTGGTATTGGTATTGGTATACCTAGTAAAGTACAGGCCTGTCACTGGTACGGCCTTCTGACACAAGTACGTCGAGGTACGGGCCACAAGCTAGCTGCCCTCGGCGCGCGTGCTGTGCGTCTGCGTTGCCCTAGGTGGTATAGCAGGACGTAAACAGATCGGGTATGGGGGACTGATGTTGCAATAGCTCACGGTAAAAATGGTGAGGTGGCAGGCCGCATGCAGGTCGCTAATTTGGGTTATTTCTAAGTTGGGGGAAATGGGTATTTCCTGAGCGTCAGATTTTGAGAGTAAGATAGTTGGTCTCCTTCGAGGGATTGATATTGCTCGCTCTCTGGTCTGGTCTGGTCTGGTCCGGCCCCTGCAAGTTTCACTCAGACTTGGTGGTATATATGTGTATCCGTCTTAAGATATCTTCTCCGGCTTGCGATTGAGTTGAAAGTAAGGGCTTTGGAGGAGATATATAGCCTTATTTACGTAGGTATATATATACCTTATATATATATATATATATATCTCGTATGGTAAGATACACCCTCTTCGAATTTCCTAGTAGCCGAAGTTGGGCTTTTTCTGGTGGGCAAAAATAATCCAGGACAAAAGCACTGTTGTTCGTTCCTTAAGAGTAAAAAGGTGGACCTCGACCCCCTGCGGTGTAGTGATGACTCCTTTAGTTTTTTCCTTCCTTTTCTTCTTAGTAATTTTTGCGCTGGTTGTACAACAGCATTGGTTAAAAGTGTGCGTGATGACGTCCAGTGAGGCTCAGCAGCTCAGTAGAATGCAGAAGGAACGAGGGCCGGTCATATGTGTGAGTTGTTACGGTACAGCGAAGAGTCTGCGTTATTCCTTGTGCGACATGAACGGAATGCCAGATAGGTTGCCAGGTAGGTTCTTGAAGGTTGTTCAAGGTTGCTACCTTGGTAAGTTTTGTACGTGAGCGTATTGTGAGTTGAATGTGCAAGTAACTGGAAGTAACAAGTAGCAAGGTAGGCAGGCACGCGTCTGTTTATGTGTGAATTGGGTTGGCCAGACGTAGACTTTTGAAATCGTTCGAGAAGGATAAAAGAATATATTATAAAAAATACATAATGAATTAGGTAAAATAAAAACAATGCTAAACCTTTTTTTCCCCTTCCCGCCAATTTGATGAGGTGTACAGCTTTTTTTTTCTGCTTGCCCTTCTTCAGTCAGGTGGAGGAGAATGGGGTCGGGAAATTATTAAAGTGACGGAGCGGAAGGGAAGGCATGGCAAAGACAGGGAAGGAGTCAGGTAGGAAAGGGAAAATAATTAGGTACATGGTGTACCTATGTAGGAGGTACCTAGACAGGTAGGCTCCAGGCTGTCCCCTAAAACAAAAATACGTACTGCCCTATTCCTGGTTCATAATGGATAGATGTTTCTTAGTAGGTACCTAAGTACCTAGGTATCTAAATATGTAGCCAATGTACCTAGGTACCTTCCCATACATTTTAATGTGTGTACCTCGGTACTTGCACGTACGTATGTACCTTTTGACTACCAGGTTACCTGAAGTGTGCTCGGGTCAACTGCGCGGGCGGTGCTAAGCAATCAGGAAGGGGGGAGAGGCTAATTTGCAATGGGCAATGGGCAATGGGTAATGGGCAATGAGCAATTAGGTACCTCCTAGGTAGGACTTTCTCTCATCAGAACCTAACCAAACCTAGTTTTCTTAGGGGATCATTTAGGTTGGCGTTATGGTATCGTAATTCTGGGTCTAGTACAGTAAGATACTGGTCCGTTTGTTAGTTGGCAGTATTTGTTTTTTTCCCACCTGAATCGGAACGTGCATGTACCCAAGTTATCCCATTCAGCCCATCCTAACGTGTTGTTGTACTAAGTGCCCACAGTAAAATTTCATCAATGGAAAAACGGTCGACTACAATATTGTGGGACCTTGCACTTGACGTTAATTATTATATTATTATCATTATTATTGTTATTTTGTTGTATTAGGTATCATGATGTAGGTAGGTACAATTACATGCCTATTATGGAGCAGGTAGTTTGATAAGTAAATGCAAAGTGAATGTACGTGTGCATTATCTGCTCTTATCCTTTTATCATGTTCATGTGAGTCACTTACCTAGGTACCTAGGTACTTCATACACAAGATATCATCTGGACATCTAGACGTGCTGCAGAAGATCTAGTCAGGTACAAAAAGGAATATGACACAATCACACAAGCACGTTATGAATTTCTTAATATTAAAGCTACCTAGGTATCCAGGGGAAAGGGGGAAAGGCCACTTAGGTATTGCGTGATGGATGCTAGGTTTGTGCTACCTCTTGGATTGATAGGATGTACAATACGTCCCATCCCATCCCATTCTATCCTATCCCATACCTGGAATAGAGTCAGGTGCCCTCCCGCTCGATGCCTCGAAAAGAATTGGGAAAAAATCAAACCAGGAATGTACCTGAACATTACCGATCCTTTGTTAACTACCTACTAGGTACCTACCTAGGTAGGTAGCCGTAGTAAACTTAATCAACCTCAACCGAACCTTCATGTACCTATTAATAAAGAGCCAAGGACAATGAAAAGAGAATTAAACTCGAGTACCTTGCTTGGTTTAAAGCTTACATGTAAGTGCTACTACCTCGACCTGTATGTTTAAGACAACCTTGGAAGATAGCTCAAGCCTTCCTTAACGAACTTCGACCTGCATTGGATTTATTGGATTCATTGGGTACTTAGGTACAACTGAAGGCCATATGTGATATCAGTGAGGCAGCCTACTAGGCCTAGGTAGAAAGAATAGATGCTTCGTGAGGGATTGATAGTCATAACCCTATTGTGATGAGCACTTTCACATCTGATTTTCAAAGCTGAAACACAAACATCATGTAGTGGATTCCATTAAGCGGTCATGGGATTCGGGACGGAACATAGAGTTGACTGAGGGAACAAGTGAGCGAATGCCATTATCATCTTATCACTGGTGGAAACTTGTAAAAAGGAGTTGCCCGCTTTATCTATCTTTTAACGGGTAGCTTAGAGATATATTTTTTTTAAATGATAGAATAGGTAGGTAGGTTTGCTGTACTGTCAGTAATCTTCACGTACCCCATAACGGACTAAAGGACCAAAAAAGTACTGAAGCGCTTCTCCGAAATAGGTAGCAAAGTTTTAGCCCAGCTGGACTAGGACCGCTACAGCTAGGCTGCTAGGGCAAGGATAGGGCAGAACAGACAGCCCCTGTAGGGCGCCAGGGTAGGGCAAGATACCTACCTGGTAGGGTAGAAGGTGGGTGCTGAGCCAGGTGGCAGATGCGGTGGTCCCATAACTACATCATCGACCATCTAAGCCTGATCCGCGCCCGGCTTCCCCAAGATGAAAAAAAAAAGAAGGGAGCAACGACAGGCATTATTCTGACAGGGGTCCGGGGGTGTACCAAAGACCTGGGTGGAAGGAGGAGAAAAAGAATTTAAGATAAAATAAAACGAATGGATGTTCAAATGTTCGGCTACCTCCCTAAGCGCTTCGGCTATATCAATGTACCTAAGTAAGTTTTAAGACTAGTGTCTGTAGCAGATGTACATACAGTACTTGTTATACATATCTTACTTATTGCTCTTGTCTCCTTTTCACTCCTTTTGCCTTTCTTCTCGTGTATAATGTTGTTATTCATATTATTTAATCTACCGGCGTATTATGTATGTATTTTATTAGTTTATGAGAAGTAAATCTAGTAAATCTGGTACGATTGTCATGTTTCGTTTCATCACCTAGTAAGGCTTGGCTTAAATAAATGACATGACCTCATTTCGATTTATTATGCTTTACATAACCTATGTACATAGTAGTACTTAGGTAAATATAGGTGGAAAAAGAGATTCGAGAAAAAGATTAAACTAAAAATTGATTTAAAAAATTGATAACCAATGATGAGCGTCAGGGGTTATGCATAACAAGGATAGTATTAACCTTAATGTTATCTTATTAAGATATTAAGATTTCCAACCTTTCTTAAAAAGAACATAAAAGAAGAAAAAGAAAGCAACAGAGACTGATCAAGGTTGTTTTTCGGCAGTCGGAATGTCAACCTAAAGCCAGTCAATTGAAACCTTGGGGCTGCCAATGCTGCAAGACATACGATGATGCGCGCCGCTACTAATTCCAACTAGAAACGAAACCCACTCAAACTAAGATATCTAGATTATACATTATACATTTTACATTATACATATATCGTGGGGGGTGTTTTAATACCAGCTACTACCATGTTGCTACCAGCTACCAGCATCTTCTGATCCTTCTACTCCCTCTACCTCATCTTAACGATGAATGTTTTACTTCCCACCCTTTTCCATCTTTCGGTGTATCGGTATCGGTATCAGTAGAGAGGGGGAGAGAGAGAGGAAGAGACTCGTCGACAATCTCTAGCAAACTACCTATAGCCACCTAGGTATCCATGGATCGATCCATTTGCTACTCTATTCGAATCCGCTGGTGGTAGTACCTATACCCAAGTATTCTCTCGTTTCCATCCTGTCATGGCGATAATAAAACGTTGCCTGACTTACCTAGCCAGTCACATTATTCAAACGGCCAGACGCAACCTACCGACCTTGCATGGTCCCATGTTACCGCAACCCCCGTAGTGTAGATCTCGTTGGTCTCGCTGGTATCGTAGGACGGTGATGCTGAACCTCCATCCAACAGAAACACGCCGCGCGGCTCCGAGCCTTCTTTCCTTTTTCTATCGCTTCCTTCTATTTTGCGTCTTAAATATCTTAGCCTAACGACTCCTTTATGGCCGGGCAACCTAGTTATTCGCAATATAAATCCTATGGTATGGATATTTCCTTCTGACCGGAGTTAATAACCCGAGCAGAGTGAGAACACCTGACCCTATCGGGCGTCTGGTGCTCACAACTTACGATGGGCTGGATAGGCTGGCTCACCGCTTCTAAAGCATCGTTTATAATAAGTTGATGACAATACTGATATCTGCACTGATACCATAAGATTATTCTTAATGATATTAATAATATCACCAGGTACACTATTAAGGGAAAAGGGGGGTTTTCCTTTTTTTCCTTTTTTTCCTTTTTTTGTTTTCTTTCCTTCCCTCTAAAGCAAGGACATTCCAACTTTGGAAATGCTTTAGAATATTCTAGTCTCCCTTCCCTCACCGTTGTGGTTGCGTGCGCGCCTTGGCCTACCTTACGTTTCAACCGCAGTTTTTAGGCGCGAGTGGAGATGCCAGCTCGCCCTGTTAATGCTAGTCACTTGGGCTACGCTAGAGGGGGGAAAAAAGAAAATGGGCTTTCGCCTCGGCGTGAGACATGGTCCTAGTGTAGAAGGCTAGAAGGCCAAGCATCCTCCTTGCTGCTTGGCTCCTCTCCTCCCCACGCAGACTGGCGGACTTCTTCGAATCGTCGCGGAGATGGTGCCGAAGCTGAGGTAGAGAGAATGAAGAATTACGTCAAAATTTCTAGTACGATCATCAGGTCCTGTAATATTTCTTCTCTCCACAGGTGAATCAACTCCCATTCGTCTCCCTGTGCCCATCATCATTTGCTAACTGTGTACGATTGCACACGCAAGGTAATCTTCCCCAGATCCAGCCAGACCTAGCGTGTCGAGCGGTTTCACAGGTAAGTAGTCCAGTCACTGGAGGGGATGCTAGGGGATGCTCTACGGATTGACAGATGGTCTACACTAACAACCTCGACCCGTCGTCGGCGAGTCGATGTACTTGTACAAAGTAACCTCTCCTGTCACAAAACGCCGAAACCGTCTTCGAGAAGGCAGATCTCTTTTCTACTGCAGCCCTGCTCGAGAGACCCTGTTGGATGCATGCTCAACTCCACATCATCATGCTGCAATTAGCGTCAGGGGGGTTTCCTCGTTCCTAGACTCTGGCACTCTGGCCAATCGTAATCTTGTCGCTCGATATCGATCCATTGATTTGCGCAACACCGTATTTTCGCATCGTATCTGCGTACTTATCCGTAGGACGAGGAGCGCCGCGAGGTTCGGCCATGACCAAAATACCACCCATAGAAGCATAAACTCGTATTTTTACTTCATACAAGAGTCCGCGAACATAGCCCACCTAAGGCTGTGAGATGGCCAATTTTAGCACTCGGCAATGCAGGCGACATATGTTAATATTCTAAGTCCAGAAACACAACGGCGGTAGGTAATACATACCTACTTACTATTAATTCTGATGCTGCCTTCTTCCGTCGGGCGCTGCCCAGCCTAAACAGGAATCTTAGGACCGGCGCATATCTATCGGACCTCCGAGGTTTGGTCTGTTCTGGCTCGAAATCTAGCAGATACCTAATAACATTTATTTTTTCTCTTCTTCTTTCCCTCGAATGCATCAGCGTAGTAGTTACGAGCAAACCCCCTTGGGCGGTTCTTGGCGACGATCTGTTTTCAGCTCCTATGAATTGGATTGTGAGTAGATCAACCCGCCTACGTCCAATCAACCCACGCAGTTCGCTTGTCCTACGTTTCCCTGGGCAAGGAACGCGAGGAGGAGCAAAAGCTGCAAGCCACGGAGTCACGAACGAGATTCACCGGCATCTTCGGCACAGGCGGTTCTAACGGTGAAGATCCTTTTTCCCTTTTCTCGCGCTCTTTCCCCCCCCCCTCTTTGTCGTGTCAAATCAACCCCAAATCGTCAAACCAAGCGAGCAGACTGGACCATACAAGATGATTGTGTATCTCGATGCGCCGCAGTAGGTCCCTGTGCTGTGCCTGTCATCTCGGTCCTTTCACTCTTGGTAACGAGGGAACTGAACCCCTCTCCTGGGCCCTTCCAAACACATGATCACTCCTGTTGTCGAATGAACGGTGATTGATCTCCCTATCTCCCTGTAGACCATCCGCCAAATGCGAGATCGAATAGGGCCCCATCTTGATGACAGGACGGATATGTATCATAGGCTCCCGTGTCATCCTTGCTGCGACTAATGGGAAACCCCGTTTTGGAATCGATGTGGACGCTGACTGGTGCCATCGAGACCGCTTATTGAAAAGGTATGGTCAAGCTGATTGGCTTGTCGTCTTTACCCTTTCTCACAATCCGCGTGGAACAAACCAGGGGCAGGGTGTCACGAGGACCTTTTCGACCATGTCCTAATGTCTAAAGTCTCTGGTATTATGTATGCAGGACGCGATACCACGATATTAGGTATGTTTCTTCAAACTGCGTTTAGACTGAGATTATCTATCACGGCCCCGTGAACCCGTAGAGGTGGCTCTCATAGATCTCCATCGTACCGCGAACAGACCTAGGAAATATGTATCATTTTTACATTTGGTAGGTAGCGGGCTTTCCCGCGCTGTTAAAAAGCAAAGAGCATATACCGGTAGCATGACACCGGAAAAGCATGATCGTCAAGAATGGACTTAGTACTAAGGTAGGAGGATATGGATATGGCGGTGATAACACTCTCTCCACGCTCATCCTCTTCCCAACCTTGTACTCCTCGTCATCAAGTAATCACTAACGCGGGGATGGGGATGGCCTGGCGTATTGCCCTAGACCGACGCAACTTTCAACAGCACCCGTTGCGGAAGACAGACCATCGTGGGTGAGCGGTGCAATCCCTCTCGTCGATCCGGGACCACGTCCCTAGCATTAAAACCACGACGCGAGGTAACGTCCTCATGCACGTAAATAAAAGCCACTCATGCACGCTGCGTAGGGCTTTTTAAACAATCAGAATAGCTCAATTGACAAGCCTAGCCACATTTCGCTCCGAGGATGACGATTATCGCAGCACCAGCAGTGCCCCTGCACGTCAACCTCGCTAACAGCGGCTCGCAGAGAATGTCTGAGAGACGGTTACTGTTTATCTTGGAACGATTCGATCACGATGTATGTACCTAGGTATGTATGTCGACGACCTGTGCCGCATATTCCCTCGTGGATTTTGAGCTGGTGCATATTATTCTAATTATTCTAATCATTGTACATAGTAAAGGGCCCCCAAAGTTCATGCGACCCTCACCCATCGCGATCACCTAATTTTTATTTTTATTATTTTTATTTTTATTATTTTTATTTTACCTATAGCCACAACGCCATCGTCGCATTTTGCATCGTCACACTAATGCAGACGACTACCTTTCGGATTGACCCCCGCGGGCGTCGTTGCACAGCGAGCCTCCAATGTCGCGTGCTTTGGTCCGTAGTAATGAGAATTTCCCCGGACTCGTATCGTACTCACATCGCCATCCATCTTATTCTCATGTTCGGTTTCAAGAAGTCGATATTAACTGATCATCTAATTCTTTATGGCATATCCACTCTTATCTCAACTCTCCCATATAACTTACATACATGATACCTGATACCTTAGGTAGGTATCAACGTGGGGATCTGCGAGGCTACATGGCTGACTAAAGACTAACCTCGGATGTCTCGAACGTACTTGATTACTTGGGTTATGTTGCCCCTCCATAGATTCGTTATGATGTTACAACCGACATCGCGTAGTCGGCGTCGATGGCACACGGCCACGCCACGGAAGGCGAAGGGGAGATCACAGACAATATAAGACTATGGGGGGAGAGTTTTGTGTTCGTCGTTACGTGCGGCATCTCAAGATTGCAGCCCCGGGCTGCATCTAGAAATTGAAGACGTAACTAGCGTCCATCCTGGGGAGCTTAAGTGGTCGATTCCCCCCAATACCACGAAAACGTGCAACCGACAAAAGCTCACCACAAGATTCGCCCAAACGATGCTCCGGCTATGGAGAGAATACCCTCGAGCATGCGCCGATCTAGCTGTACTCTACTCTAAAACCGTATATGTGTGCGTATGCGTACGGATATGCATGGTTCATTACAGGTGCACTGCGAAAACCTGGCCAAACCTACATGCGAGCCAGTTGTCAAGGAGCTGATCCTCGCGCGGCAGTTTTATAGCTGACTGGTTGGTAAGCCTCACGATCAGCCCCTCCATATCTGTTTTTCGTTTTTGTGTTTCCTGCAGCGAAGAAATTGCCCCATGGCATGTCACCAGCCAGCCCCCCATGTTCTCTATTCCACGCCTCCTTCAAGCCACGAGCCAAATCGTCGGAAAAGGCGCATTGAAATACACGAAGCCCCTCGGCAAACCCTCCTTGTTCGGTCGAGGAGTACGACTACGGATACGGCGACAAGGAACTTGGGACGGCGACGGGAGGCGGATCACATCCCGGGATCGTCTATCTAGGTATAATAATGGAACCCTTCAGCCCCCATCGACCACCGACCACAATGATCACTTGGTAGTTTCCCGAAGAGGCAGTCGGCGCACGAATGCGCTGAAACCTGACCGCGCCGGAATAATCAGGCCAGATTAAAAACCGAGGGTCGGCAGGATGCTACTTTCGAGGTAGTCGAGCAATCGAGTATGTATTTCGTCAGACCTGCATGTATTGACATTTACCTCGACTACATACCTTCCTATCCCCTATGTGGCCTTCTGCATTTGCCGGGGATGAGGGACTTATGCCCGCATGACTACCCTATTTCCTCGCGAAGTATCTGTATTCGTTCTAGAGTTTAGCTACAACATAATACTTTCAAAGGTATACTCCTCCATGGGCCGTTATAAGGTTTTCACACGCCATGGAAGCATGCCCAGATAAACCTAGCCTATCGACCGTTAACGATGCATCGGCGGTATTACAATAGCAGCAGCGTATTATCGGATGTGAAAGGTGGGACAATGATTTCGGGGGGCCGCCAGACGTACGACATCAAGGACCGAGGATCTATGCTCTACCCTTCCTTTTTTTCTTCTCTTCTTCTTACTTCTTGCACAAAAATGAATAGCCCCTTTTAAGATTGTTAATCCAGCAAATACGAAGGAGACTAAGAATGAGACGAGAATAAAGAAAAATGAGGCTAGCGCATATTTTTAGTCGATGTCGACAGCCCTACTGGCTTGATGATGCTGCTTGGCGATGGGGATTCAAGCTTGCCCAAGACGGATTCCCGGCACTGGGAAAAAAAGAAGAAGCTCTTAACAACCCACTCTAATTACTTAAAATATATATACTACGTAAGCTAAATGAAGTGTTATCCGTCTTACCAAAGAGCACCTCCTCATCTTCCCGGCAAGCCGACCCGTTAATATGCCTGTCGCCCAACGTATTTAATGGAAAGGAACCCCTAGTACGAACTGTTTAAATACCACTTAATTCATACTGTGTACATACATATTTCAAGCCCATGTTCAAGTCTCGCCGCCACGTGCGTCCATACATCGGTATCCCTAATGTATCGATTGCATGAAAACATCATTTACTTGTACATACTTATTTTAGTTGACATATCCAATATTCTATATTTCAAATTATTGATTGCTCGGTCGGCCGTGTTTGATGAAGGATAGAGCAGTCTTGATCTCGACGTCCAGCAAGCAAAGCAATAAGGATAACGAAGTGTTACTACATACCTAATAGTAGGCAGCCCCTCTTCTACCCCTTGTTATTACTATTTGTTCCACATACGCTTTTGGCGATATACATCATCGTATCTGCCTCCTCATCTGGTATTGCTGGCCGGAAGGATCCAATATATGTCAGATTCATCGTCCGGGGAAAGCCTAGTAGGAAGATATGTTTGCACCGTTTGGTTTAACAGTCGCAAACCACGGCAATATTACCTAGGTACGCTGTGGCTGTGGCTATGGCTACAGCCATATCTATTACATGGGGTTTTTGTTAATGTTCGTCTCGTCGTTACTAGCGATCTATTGGATACATCATATGCTTAACAACGCACGCTTTGCCCCATCATTGCCAGCCAGACCCGTCTTCTCGTAGCGGACGAAAATCAAGATCTACCTTGAGGTCTTTATAAACAAGCCTATATACATTGTAGAACATCACTCTCTTAATAAACGAATATATTATATTAAGCCACTTGTAAAAATTATACGAATTTCGGGATCGAAGGTTAACAAATTAGTTTACATCGATATTCAGCCGTTGACCCAAAATCGCCATGTTGTAGTAGCGCAGCAATTAGCGGTGATCTACTAGTTACAGCCCCTACATAGTTTCGAGTTAGAGCTGGAAGCAAACCGAGAATTCCTTCCCGTATAGGCGGGTTGGTCTTATCGTTAGGTGTTTTTATTTTTTATTTTCATTTTATTTTTATTTTTTACTTTTTACTTTTTACTTTTTTCCTCTTCCCCTCCTCAATTTACGGCTAGGGATGGCATTCTATTCCTCCAGATGGGATTCCGGTTCGTGCTTACACGTTTTCCAATTGAGTCGAATGGAAGGCCTAGATAAAAATGGCAACCCTACAGCTCCACTTGCCGTGTTCATGTGAATGTAGCGATAATTCCCGTTCTAAGATTTGAGCTAGGCACTACGTTAGAGTAGCTTGCTGTCGAGTCTCTCCGAGAGTATGTACTCGTCGTCTTCTCATCAATCTCCACACATCAATACATATCGTACTACAATTTGCACAACTCCATGTTCCCCCCCAAGCGACATGGGCGATATGGGCGATATGGGCGACATGGGGGTGGTTCTTGGTCATCTCTCTCGGATCAAGCATCGTCACTTGGCGCCGACTCTCTGTGTTCCAAGGTTCACGGTTCCGATTTTCGTCATGTGCAGTTGCGTTAATCAACTCCCATCGACAACAGACCGCGCATCGTGGGGGGTTTTCATTTAGTCTTGCAGACATGAGGTTACCTGGTTGGAAGTTCCCCAATTTTGAAGCTTAAGCGATACGACGGCGAGATGCAACGGCTCTTGTTCTTCGGGGGTGAACAGAACCGTCATCTTCGGGAGAAGCTAGCTCTGGGTTTGCAGCCAGCCGGCCTAGGTGTGGACGCCCATTGGACGAAGCGGTCCTGCATTAAGCCGAGGAACCCAGAAAGCAGCTCAAGTTCCGTTTCCTCTTCTAGAATGCTTCCAGCGAGTGAGATGCGTTTCTAGCTAGCCCATCATCCTAGGACCTAGGCAAATCCCCCCGACTACACGTGAATAAAACTGGACCCCTATCCACGCCGTCGGATCCGTCAAGCTGTCAAGGGGTTGCGCACTCTACATAGTACCCCTTTTGCTCTACTTACTATGCAGATTTCCTCGAGGCTGGGGCTTATCGCTAGTCTATAGTCAAGCGCTTCGTGTGTAGCACTCAGAAATATACCTATCTACCGCCGACGCGAAGCCTCTCCTCGATGGCAACAGCAACAACAGTAACAGATTATCAGCTTTGAGCAGCTACGTCGAGAGAAGTAATACAAACTAAGGCACGCTTGTTTGCTGGAAAATGGGGTGCGGCCCATGCAGACCACCAACCCAGACAGCAGCCTCGGCAGCTTGCTAATATGTAACGAGCTCAGACCAGTCAGGACGGCGGCCTGGCACCGAGAAGAACAGAATGTGCGCCACTCAGCCGACATGGCGCATTACCCCACAGAGCTGTCAATGCAGGTTGGTATTGGGACTGATCTGACACTCAGGGATTCTGGGCTGTTCATAGGTTGCGACATCATGTTACCAGCAGCAGTCATGCTCGCTACGTCTGCAAGGGAACTCGTTTGGGGGGCAAGCCTCTGACTGACGTTTCATCAAGCTGAGAGGGAGACCTTTGTAGGAAAGTGCTTGAGGATGGCTTTCAGCTTGTCCGACTCCAGCTATCCAGCCAGTCTTAGGATCTTTGTACGACTAATATCTGCAAGCGATCATTTTTGCAAATGGCTATATTCGCGAGGCGCATGCGCCATGCTGTCCCTAATCTGATTAGGCAACCACCTTCTTCCTTAGAGGCTGAACCCCAAATCTGTATGTAGGAACAACAACCCATGAGGGTACACATAAGCTTAAAAAAAGGTCACGGATGGTCACGGATGGGTTTCTTTAGGTCGCAATCGCGCCGACAGAATGGGGGGGCCTGGCCTGGCATTCCCGCTTGGGCAGCGAACTAGCCCGAACGGGCCCTGCTCTCGGTTCGACAATCAACTCAAAAGTGACCTGTCACATTTGACCGCCCATCCGCGCCCCTGTGGGTATAGCCCTAAAGCATCCGCTCACCTCGAAGTACCTAGGTCTAAGACTTTGTTTTGCCTATCAGGTTCCATAGGCCCAGAGCTATGTAAACGGGAGGGCCGTTGACAGCTGCCATGCTCCCTAAAATGGCCGGGGTTTTTTTATTTCCTAAATTTCTTTTGCATACCGTTTCCCCTCTCACCGTTGGGCATCATGAAGTGGATGTCAGTTACCCCTGAATGACAACCGCAGCAGCAGCAACAACGACTACATAGTACAACAACAAAACCTTCCTTGTCGATCTTCCGGATTGACGGCCCTTGTACTCTGTGCTGTGCGTCATATCCTCTTAGAGATCAGCGTATGTACGAATGATGCCAAACGAAAGCAACCCGTGGGCCTATTGTAGTGTAGACATCACAGCTGCTGCATGCCTCCTCTTCTCTCAAATCTGACATGTTAGGTCGATAACAGGAGACCATGGCGCGTAGAGAAAGGTTAGTCGGTGAGGCCAGCCAATCTTCACCGAGAATAGAGTCGCTCAATGTTGTAATGGCACTTTTGTGCTACCTGATCTATCACCAATGCTATTCTCCCGGAGCATGCTCCACCCCTGGTGTTTTGGTCGTGCAGGAGAGACGAGCACATCTTATGAAAGTTCTCTCATCACCAATGGCATAATTGACACCGAGAGTTGTCCCGATCATAAAATTTGTGACGCTGGATACAAAGTCCGGTTTCGATGCGCTGTCGAAGCACAGATCAACGAAAGGCTAGTAACCTAAAGACTACCTACCTACCTACCTACCTACACTTACCTCACCACGGTATATGCTAAGGTCAGTCAGCCTCATAGGCAGTCAGCAGCGACGGCAGCGAGAAGCAGAAGGGACACGAACTTGACATGTCATTTTATTATGGTTCCTAGCCAACGCCGTGCCGACCCAGCAAGTCGAGCCCCCCCTGCGCCCTCGCTGCAGGTTTCCTTTCGGGTTTTGGGGTCGAACCTGATCGTCAACAAGGGGACTTGAAGCAATAGCCATCTGGTACGAACTGTACCCAGGGTAGCATTTGGTATCGGTACTTATGGAGACGAGCCAGCCCTGCCGCGTGAACTTTGGATACATTCACCTCGCCTTCCCCTAGAGTAAGTATAGCGCGTGTACCGACATACAGCGCGCGGTGGCCTAGTCGTAAGATGTGACGAATTATCCACAACCGTAATCTAAAGAAAACAAACGAAAAGATTTCATTTGGCTGCAGCAGCTAAGCGACGCATGCTTTGGCCAATTTAGTATCAGCTTACCTCACGTCGGGCTACCTCACGCGAGCAGAGTCGACCCGATTCGGATTCCGTTAACCCAAAAAGGGTCCGCTGCAGAAGCCTGACAAAGAACTATACAATCAAAACTTCATGATCTTACGGCCCAGCGATGTACGCTTTTCCGCACGCGTCCTCGTAGGTGACTGATCTGTAAGTATAGAGCAATATTCAGCGAATAGTTCCCCCTATATCACAGAATCGGATATTAGACTGCGGCCCTTTTTGGGAGGGAGCATGAGAACACGTCAAATCGTAGCAAGGCCCGGCAAACTCGGTCACTAGGCTCGAATGACGCATCGTGCTGTTTCCCACTGGCCCCCCTATCCGCGCGTCCCGTCCCTCGTCTTCCCAACCCCTTGGGAAACTTAGTTTCTCCGCAAAAGCCTCTGACGTCTACTACCTAGGTAGTTAAGTCATTACTAGTTATAACAGGGTCCCTTTATCTATTTTTAAATTTTAAATATTTTCTTTTCCCTTTCTCGCATTTTACGAGTTTCTTCAACCAACGGCAGCCGGAGCTTGAGTCGTGATTGTCGACCCGACCGCTGGTCTTCTGAATTTATCGCAGCGTTTCATCAGCTGTATACTACTGACCCTATAGGGCCATCCTCACATCTGCGGTCATTCTATAGTTCCGTTTTTTTTTGTCAGGCTAGACCTGGTTAGCTCCCGCAGGCGCCTGACCGCCTTAGCAATGATTAGCATGAGCTAGTAGCAAGATCTCCTATCGTACATTGTATAGTAGTACCTGCACAGCTAGGAATCTTGGGTCATCTGAGCGTCATCACGATGTCCGTGGGGTCCAAATAGCGACGCACCATGCATCTACCTTGGCCCGTACCTTGGCTCTTGGCTCCAGAAATAGCTCCGGTGGTGTAGTAGTAGGAATGCGCTCGGCGCTCGCTGCACCTTTCCGCTGCCCTAGACCAAATTCGGTCCGAGGCGGCCCTCTTGGAGCTCCCTCTCCGAAGAATACCGGTCAGACGGGTTTTGGAACCCACGCTGATCGGGACGATAGTTCCGAGTTTCGTTCGTCTCGTCTCAGCCCTGCAACCAAACCGGTAACTGCGCTGGGTCTGGGTCCGCTGGGGGATCGGCGAAAATACGCGATCGTTCTTCGGCGCGGGTGGTGTTGCCATTCACGGCGCTTTGCAGCTCGCTTTCAAGAGCCCACCACTACCATTGCCACCTAGGCATCACCTTGGCGGAGCGCACGCCGTCCGAAATAATATCACATTCATACGGCTGACGTATTACTGGTGAGGCTCACCCGGCCTCCTGGTGTCACAAGGCTACGCTCCATGCATCTACCTATGCATATGTAAGGAGTCCAACATGCTGTCGTTTCCCGCACGTGTTGCCAGGATACACCTCCTTGGCTTATTTCTTAAATCACCCTGCTGCGCTACTTGACGTGGCATTTCCTGACCATTCCCATCGTTCTCTGTGCGCTTACTCTGGGAAGAAGTAAGGGAGGGAAGAGAAAAGAATATAGATTAAAAAAAAACATTAATAATAAGTAATAATAACGAATATGCATCTCAAGATTACGTTTTAGTGTGTCTATATTATGAAAGTATGGTGGTAAGCTAAAATTGCTGGGCGACGGGGCGAGTGGTAGTAGGATATCGTAGCGTGGCCATTCAATGGGTTACAGGCCGGCAGCTGAGCCATTTAGTGCAGTTCAGCTGCTTACTCCTGTGTGTGTGTTTTTTCTTTCTTCTGCTACCCATGGCTTCGTATCTCCCTCTCATCGATCTCTCTCCTGCATATTTCTACGTCCTACAGGGTGTCAGATTCCGTGGGGATGGTGAAACGTACCACAGGTCGTATGTCTCACTGCTGAGTGCTGAGTGCTGAGAGGTGAGAGGTGAGAGGGAGAGAAAAGGGTTGGATGGTGACCCATATGAAGACCGCAGCAATTACCTTCCCTAATCTCCTTCTTACCCCCCCTGCTGAATCATGCATCTGCTTTCTGTACGTTTCCGGGCCATGTATCCATAATCCCGGAAATGCCGTGGTACCTGGACGCCTCATCATCTTGCCTCGCCGGGTGCAGCTCTGGTTGGCCCGTCCGGACCGCATCGAACAAGGTCGGGCGTTGCATGTTAGGTAATGCGTTGTCTCGCGGAGGTCGATGCCTTCGCCGCTGGCGTTGTTCATCCTGATGCCCGTGCGGACGGCAAAACCTGCTTGCCAAATCACTCCTTACCACGATTGTCAAACAAACACCCCATGCGTTGAATTACTCATCATCATGCCACATCACCTCACAAGGGAAACGAAATTGCGCCAGACATGGAGTGATATCAAACCATCGCCGACTTCGCAGGCCTAATACCTGATGTCCGCTGCGTGCTCTGTGCTTCATGTGTGTGTGCGTGTGTATATCCTTAGCGACGCCGTCCCGCGTTGTGGTATAGTCGCGCAGCAGCAGAAGCAGCAGCAGTACCTAGTAGCCTAACATGGCTCCCTGCGCGATCGAGCAAGAAACTCGACAACCTCAGGCGATATGGCGCGCGTATGTCTCAGGGGGGGGGGCCGGACACGCGAGCTAGTTCTTTTTCCCTCTTTTCCCTTTGGTCCAATTTGTATTTTTCACCTGCCGTCTAACGTGGTGCAACCCAATGTTTTATATATCTGATGCGGCCCTACTTTACCCTAATGGACGGCGCAATCCGATATCGCTAAGGTCCGGCACCGCGAGAGGGGGTTGGTGACCTGTTTTTTTGAGCTGCACTTCCCGTGCTGGTTTTCTCCTCTCCCTTTTCTTCCTCATTACCTCCACGGCTCGCACGAGTGATATAGATCGCGTGATGTCTGTACTGATCACGGCGCGGTGCGCGACTTCCAGGGGGTTGTACGTCTCGCTACCCTACGCGGGTCTACGAAGGGGGGGTTTATTTTATTAATTTTTTTTTACCTTCCCCTCTTTTGTCCTACCCTGCGACCCTGAGGGGAGGAAGTGACGAGAATGATACCATGGGCGCGACAGATTGATGATGTAGTGCGATGAAGAATGGTGCCAGAAGATGCTTCGACTTTGAATTTCTGAGGTCTGCCGGGCGACGATAACACTGTTATGGGGTAAGACAGATATGTTTGGCTGTGACGGGCGATGGACTGAGTGGTGCCGGGCCCCCTTTTTGGCTTATGGCGAGATCCTCTCGATCCATACGTATATCTGTCATATGTGATGAGACAAGGGTGAGAGGGCGAAGCAAAAACGCAACGGTTTCCTACAACCCCGCGGATATTTCAGCATCGAGCCAAGTATCACGGTGGCTTGCCAAGCCGGAGACGGCGAGGTATCGGAACTCCTTGCCATCGGCGTGCGTCTTGTATCCTTGGCCTCTCTACTGGCTTCAACGTGGTAAACGAGCGGCACGGAGATCAAGTCGATGATCAATTCATGCTTGATGATGCTTGGATGTCCTGCTCGTGCATTGTAGGTCTATCGTTCTCGATCGATATAGGTGGGGTTTGGGAAATGTTCAGTTTGGTGTAAAGCCATGAGACGACGAAGCTAGTTTCGATCGGTATTGTCCTGGCTCGGATGAGTCCTTTCCACTATGTATGAGCCTTTAGTCTTGTTCAGCCACTGACTCATCATTATGATCCACCGTGATGTAGAATACTGTGCTCTGCTTCCTTTCGATAGTTTGATTGGCAGTTATGATAAAAGGTGGGAATCAATCACTCAAAGTATTTTTTTAAAACGTAGAAGTAGTTCCGCTTACATTTTTCATCGGTAGCTTTCGGATGTGGATCCTAAAATGAAATAGATAGGGATGTTAACAACTGTATGAGCACCTGAGTACCAGGTAGATACCTATGTAGATATAATATACCCAACTCTGATGGGCTCTATTAACAATACCTATTTAGGTGGGCAGTCTCCGGGTCTCATCGGCTGTTGAACATTATTTTCGCCACCAACAAACATTCTTAGACTACGTAACTATTCTGTACATACTTGCTGGGTTAGACTTGCAGATTCAAGGTTCGGGCCGTCCCGCTCGCGAATAGACTTTCTTGGTATTGGTATACTTACCTGAAGGCAGGCATACGTGAGATGATCCTAAGGGGTCGTTGACACCACCTCCTTGCTTAAATGGTGAGATTACCATGGTCATGTGAGGTTTTGAATAGGATATATGAGCTGAATGAACACCGTAAGACTATATTGACTCATATAAGCCATATTCGTGCATGCATAATGCTACTCTTGCTTATAATAGCAAGATGTCACTGTGACATTCACCACCTACCTAGAATGTACCTAGATCTATCCAGGAATTGTAGAAGTTCACAATTAGTAAAGCAAGAAATCCACAGCTTTTCCCACACCTGAGCCTATAGTCTGCAAAGGTAGTTCGTGATATTTCCTAAATAAGAGCAGGCAAAAAAGTCAGTGGTTGAGGATCTTTTCCAAATATGATGGATAGGGGCTTGAAATTTAGATAATTTCTCACCTTAACTCAGTTATATGTGGCCTTTCTTATGATTTATTTGTTGCGTTTAGTCGAACCGCTTCAAGGTGAGTTAAAAGGATTGACCTTATTGATATATCTATAATAGTTGTATATTATTTTTCTTTTAGGCATTATATCTCGTAGATCTTGCATTCTTAGATCGTAATTCGAACTGTTTCCACCTAAGAGTTGCGGCATAAAGTCAGGGGCCGTGTTTAGGAATTAATACGTTTTCTAAAGGAGCTTAAATGAAGGATAATAACATGAATAGTTTAAAAGTTTGCTTTTTAGGATTAATATAGGAGATATTTTTATACTTAAAACTTAATAAACTCATCCATCTTTCCATTTAAAATCATAACTGTTTACTTAGGCTTTTATCAATTAATGGGTTCCTTATTGTCACTAGTATGTAAGTTAAAGGAATATTAAGAAATGAGATCTTAATTATTTAGAGGAGATGTTTACGATGAAAGAAGGTAATTATTTGGTGCTTTCAATAAAAGAACTCGAGAAGTCTTACTAATATGCCTTCCTACCTACCTAATGAGACGAATGATAATAGGGGTTAATTAATTGTCTACCTTTAACCCACCACTACCTACATCCAAGATGATGGAAAAGGCATTAGTGGCGATCTAGACATCCCTTTTAGTATAACTTTGAATGTTACGCGAATAATATTAATTACTATTAGAGGTACCTATTTATTTTATTTGCTTTTCATTTTTGTCCAGCAGATGTTGTTGGCCTCGCACCAAATTCTATATCAACTTCCGTCGTCCGTATAATGCCATTGTATGTCATAATCTCCTCTTCGCTCGTACTGGGAGTGTAGCCACGTATCTCGGTCCGCCTCTTCATTTCTTTCAGGGCGAATGATGACGGGCGATAGGGATGATCACCTTTTACACCGTTTCCGTTACTTCCCGACTTATTAGTGTTCCCTGTCTCTTTCAATGCATAAGGGCCGTCTCTGTAGCGGTAGTTCTGATTCGAATTCCCACGAAGCGAGGAGAAGAATCGAGGGAACCAAACTATAATCAAAGGTCGTAGAGCGGGCCCCGACGCCGTGATTATCGCTACGTTCGTTTCAACGGCCGAATAGGTAAACCTGATATCATACGAATAGTCAAATTTCATCGGGTGGAGAGAAGTCTCTATGATCCATAACAACCGGAGGATGCTAACAATGGTAACACTAATAAAAGTTGTTAACATTCTGGCAATAACTCACATAATTACATACCTAGGTAGGTACCTAGGCAGTTAGGTGGGTATAACTCACATCGCTCCCAAGAGAAACACTACCATTATAGCGAACTTAATCTTGGGGGTCACCTTCAATCCCATGAAGATCCAGAACGGGAGTGCAAGGACAAGAACGTCCGTGAAGATAGTCAATGCCGCAGTTGTGACATAGAACACCCCGGTATTGATACAACTTCCCGGTATCGTTGGATCGATAACGCGTTCCCAGAAATACGAAATTGGTGAGCACTGGAAGATTGCCGTTACAAATATGGCGATCATTAACCCGATAGTAAATATGTTGAGCGCGTGAATCGAATATCTGATCTTTTGTCTCTGCCCTCCTATTCGTAGGAGAAATGCTAGGATGGAGCATTTGACAAGGGCGAGTATCGGATTATATAGGATTTGAATTATATAATTCCAATACATACCGAGGCTGACGTCGGTTTTCATTGGGATATTATAGACGTGAATTCCCATGTATGATGTTCGCATGCCTGCCATGGTATAAAAATCAGCCACACCATTCGGTAAACGCTGTGTGGTAACCACTTACCCATATAAGAACATCCCGTTTCGGCGATCGAAAGAGCCTTGATAAATGTGAGTGTTGTGATTTCTAAATGGAAAATTCATCGCTTACCATAGCGAGGCATATGAGACCATCATCTAAGTATTTCGTTAGCTACAGATTCATAGGACGAAATACGTATCATATCATATCCCCTTTTCGATTGGCCACTCACCCCATCCGAACTGACTGGTTTTTACTCTCCCATAGACTCTAAGACCAACAACCACAAGTGCGAGTGCAGGAAAAAAGAACAAGATGAAGTAACCGGCCTGTTGAAGGGGTGAATAGGGATATTCATCGGTCATCTCCCCAGAAGGCCTTCCTGCACCCTCAAGGGATTGCCGTCTTGCCAAAGTCGAGCTGAACGCATATAGAGACTCCATAGTTTTATGAACTGCTGGTTATTCAACGGGTCCGCGAGATCAAACATCAAGTGATGTCGTTCTCGTTGAACAGACAACTCCATCTATATAATGTTTTAGCCCTCATTCGGGACAACGCACACGGCATATAGGTGGTATGCAGGGACGGCACGGAAGAATAAGCGCGTTCAGCAAATTAGTTTTGATCGACTTTAGTTTCGAATTCAGCCTCTTCACTTAATTATAAATTATTACTACAGCTTTATTTGGTTAAAATCAATTAATTGACCGGGATTTATCAAGGTGCCGATGGGATCTCTCTGCAGCCAAGACCTATTATATAGTTTCTCTATATTCCTCCACACACGCTTAGCTATATCTGTAGATTTTGACGGCATTGAACTGTAAGGCAAGTGATCGCGTTCTCGGACCTATCCGAACTACTGGCTGCGATATCAAAATGGCGAGGCCTCATACTTTGGCACTTACAATTGGTCGGTCAGGATTTTAAGAAAATCCGGCTCGACTGCCGTCCTCTAAGAGGAGTAAGAGAGGAGAAAGACCAATGGGAATAATCACATATGACAAATCTATGCATAATGCCGATAACACCCAACTTATACGCAATCCCTATTGTCTCGTGCATACTTTCGATCCCGTGTTAGTCGTCTTCGTTGCTAGGAGTAGTGCCTACGCATACTATATACTATACCAATGCCGTTCCCTAAGGTGGTAACTATGTGACTAACATATTAAATGATCGTTTATCGAATCATACCCGAGATTTGACTCTTTATAACGTCGTAGAACAGGGAATAATGGTGATATAACGGTAATATCGTTGTGAAGATCACAGGGATTAAATGCGGAGGAGTTCAACATATGTAGACTTAGAACGCGGCCCGTCTTAGAAATATATTAATCATTAGGGGTATATCTGGGGTAAAGGTAACCTCGAGTAGTTACATCGGGGGCCGCGTCTTGTTTATGACCCAGTGGCGGCTATTTAATTCGCTGGGCTTTTTATCCGGGTCGTCCTATATACAAGGGTCCGGGCAAAATTCAAACCTCCTTGTCTTCCGGCTTTATCGGGACGGAAGAAGAAAAAAGAATTCGACCATGTGTAGGTATCTGTCGAGTGCGGCCTTCTATGCTTCCAAGAATTTGACCCAGCTTAGTACCAAATTTCGAACATGTACTTAACCTATCTATTTACTCTTCTTTCTAGATGAAGTAATTGTCAATTTGTAGAACCCCAACACTGATGAAAAAACATCGCTCAACTTGCTTGCATCAACTTTCTCCAACAAAGTATGGGCATGATAGCCTCAGTTGGATTTACTGTCCACACTATGCATCTTTCAGCTGCCCTACTAGCTCGACTTTCTTTTCCATATTAGAGCCTGGTACGGATCTTCGGAAAAGCTACAGAGTAGCGCCGATTAATTCCCCTGGCTATTCCAGCCTGCTATGTAAAATTTTCATGGGGTAAAAGGATTCTCGCGTGAAGGTTCCGCTGCTACTGTTGCACTTTGTCAGCATGTCTCGTCGCTTATCCACGTTATGCGCCCGGGCAAAGCAGACGGGCACAGGTGCCCTAGCCGGCTTTCCTACCGGATCCGACGAGGTATCGTAAGATAAATTGAGCCACGTGGGAATATATACGGCGGCGGTAGACATAGTAGACCACTATTACTTAAGATTTCTCATTCACCTTAAGCTGCTTTACTTCAACCTGTGCCGACTCGCTGGGCGCGCGTAACGACGATGTCTAGCTTTAAAGAAGCCGCCGTAGCTGCTTTGCTGCTTTTTCTGTCACCCTTCGTGTGTGCTCAAACAATTGTCGTGGATAATACGACACTTTGTTAGTCTGCATCTTCATTGGGCAAGCAGAGATTTTAACTAATACCCCCTTTAGCGGCCGACGAGTCCACAGTTGCCCCAGCAGTAGCTATTATCGATGCCCACGAGACAAATTCAACCGCAGAACTCTTTGAGATTGAGGCACTGCAGCTAACTGACGCCATCATAGCCAACCTCACGGACTTGGAACTGACTAATATCACGCTATTCAACTTTCAGAACGAGTCAAACATCGAGGAGGCGCTGTCTAAGAGAGCCAAACCTGGAATATGCAAGACTTACCCAGGTGACTCCTTTTGGCCTTGGACATTGACATGGAAGGTATTCGATATTTTGCTTGGCGGAGCTCTGATCGAAACGGTCCCATATGCATCAGTTTGCTACAACTCCTTCGAGGATTACAACTCGACCAAATGTGACTTCATTACCAATAACTGGATTAATGCGTCTATATACCAGTACGTTCCTAGAAAACCGTACGGGGGTAGGGACTCATGTTAATTTGAATAGCACCGAAGATCCTACCTCAGTCAACGCGGTCCTGTTTCAGGGCTCAACTTGCATGCCGCCAGCTCTGATGACCGGACAGAGCGCATGTACAGTCGGCGGCTATCCAGCCTATGCGGTTAAAGTCCGCAACGTGGCACAGATCCAGCTCGCGGTCAATTTCGCGCGTAACCTCAACCTGCGTTTGGTGATCAAAAATACCGGCCATGACTTCAGTGCTAAGTCGGTCGGGATGGGGGCACTGTCGATCTGGACTCACCACCTGAAGCAGATCCAGTTCTTTAGAAACTATCAGGAAGGTCGTTATCGCGGCCCTGCCTTCAAACTCGGTACTGGAGTCCAAGCCTTTGAGGCGTACGAGGCTGCTCGTAAGTATGGAGTTACTATAGTAGGAGGGGAGGGCCGAGTAAGTGATACATATACCTACTCTAAAGTTTCGCCTTTGAATAATTAAGTACTGATAAACGATGTTAGACTGTCGGCGTCATGGGAGGGTTCCTTCTAGGTGGTGGTCATTCACCATTGACTAGCCTCTACGGCATGGCTGCGGATCAGGTGCTATCGATGGAAGTTGTAACGTCTGATGGTAGGTTCGTGACTGCAAGTGAAAAGAGTCATCCGGACCTATTTTGGGCTTTGCGCGGTGGCGGGGGGTCTACTTTCGGAATAGTTACATCGGTCGTCGTCAAGGCGTATCCGAAGATCAAAGTGACTACTATGACCTATGTCCTAGCAACAGGGCCAACCGTCACGGCCGAGCAGTTTTGGGCTGCAATGCGCGCTTTCTTTGATGGCTTCATCACATATACCGATGCTGGTAACTACGAATATTTCCGAATTTCAAAGATCGGCGACGGTCAGTTTCTTTCGGACATGGGACCAT
Organism: Jackrogersella multiformis; assembly: GCA_902806575.1. Taxonomy (NCBI): domain Eukaryota; kingdom Fungi; phylum Ascomycota; class Sordariomycetes; order Xylariales; family Hypoxylaceae; genus Jackrogersella; species Jackrogersella multiformis. The sequence continues at coordinate 938,386 of CADCXD010000005.1, read as the reverse complement.
GGTTCGCTCCGGGGATGAACAAGAGCCAGCTAGAGACACTGGTCGCCCCGTTGTTTGCTAGATTCAAAGAGTTAGGTGTTGAAGTAAACCCGATCTACACCGAGTACGACGACTTCTACGACGCGTGGAATGCGAGCTTTCCGGTCGAACCTTGGGGAAGCAACGCTATTCGGCAAGCGAGTCGTCTATTCCCGAAATCCAACTGGGAAGACGTCGCGAAGCTGAACGCAACCTTCGACGCTATCAAGAGCGTTGTTGAGGAGGGCGGTTACATAGTCGCATTCAACATCGCGGCCGCGCCAAAGAGGGGATATCCGGATAACGCTGTCAATCCGGCGTGGAGAAAGACGGTCATGCATGCCATTATGGCGACGTTGTGGGATGGGAGTAAGCCGGAGGTTGAGATCAAAACCGCCAGCGACAAGTTGACGTTCGACTGGATGCAACGCTGGAGGGATGTGTCGCCCGGTGCAGGCTCTTACATGTCTGAGGCTGACTATATCGAGCCCAATTCCACTCAGGCTTTCTTCGGGAGCAAATATGCCAGGTTATATCAAATTAAACAGCGGTACGATCCGTTCGGGGTCTTTTATGCTCACACCGCCGTCGGGTCGGAGGATTGGAAGATGTCCGAGATGATATTAGAAAACTTGCCTTCGCAGAATAGTAAACTGTGCAGAATACATTAGAATATATTTAGACCTAGGTACATTAGAAATATACTAGTTGTTTAGTTTTTTAATAGATACCTGAGACATCTAGGTACTCTGTAAGAATAAATGGCATTTAACTGAGCGAGATTTGATATTTCAATTAAACCTACCTAGCTGATGATGGATGGAGCTTCGTAGAGCGGCCGATCTTATGAGATTATGAAATTAATATGAGATGGGTATGAATTGTGCCCTACATAGTATGTGACAGTGTGATGTGATGGACGAGATAATTAGGTATGTAATAATTTCTTTTTGTGAATTCGTGGCCTGGACACTGCATAATATCCATACTATTACTATTAGTACCTCAATAGCGGCTCGGCATCACAAGCCTTGATTTGATGGCTGGTTCGCCATCAAGCTATATTTTCCAAGGGGCAAGATGGCCGAGTTGGTCCATGGCGCGAGGTTAAGGTCTATAAACTTAACACGATTTCCTCGTGGGGAAACCCTCGTGGGTTCGAATCCCACTCTTGTCAGAATTGAAAATCTCTTTCCTTTTTTTCTTTCTTTTATACCTAAATCCAGGTAATATGGTAGTGTATTTTTGTTGTTATACCTCGTGCGTATTCCTTAATTGTGTGTAGGGTTGTATTGTGATGGACCCACACAGTCATCTTTGAACAGGGGCAAGGCAAGGCAGCCATCTACCCGTCGCATCTGCCCGTCAACTTACGTACCTACCTAAGGTAAGTATACACTATATTCGGTTAAATGTGGAGCTAAAGGGGGTTCCTCTCCTCGATTGGAAGCACGCGAATAATATCTACACTAGGTACGCATGAATGGATGACAGATGTTAACCAGAAGATTCAATCATCTTTTACACTTCCAACCAGGTTTTTGGAACTGTGTATGAGGAAAATCTCCGCGTCTAATCTACCTTGATCATCCATGTACGCTACCTACCTGGTACATACGCTTTTCTTGATGTCGTATCGCTATTCTACGGCTTCCTCCGGGACCGCTTTACGGGATCTCGCTGCCGATTATGATACCACTATCGTTGATCAAGCAGAAAAAGATCCGAATACCGGATGGCTGGCATTCGTGACTCGGCCGATTCCCGATTCCCCATTCGGCCAGATAAATACAGTGCATAATTGTTCAGCCGCCACGTGTCTTACATAGCAAGTCCATTATTTCGTGCTTGGTACAGTGGAGTTTAGACCCTTGAAGACCAACCCATGTACATACATTACAGATGCTCATATATGATAGTGTAGCAGCACCCATACTGATGCTAGGACTAATGAACTTATTTATCTTTGCAGCTATCAACTTACGGTCGCCTGGGTGCGATAAATCAAAATGTATTGAAAGTATAAGTTATGTTATAGTGGTGAGCATGTTAAACGGAACGACTGCTTACATGACTCACCAGGATACGTTTTGACAAACCCTTAGGCAAGTTTCTCTTGATTTGACATGACCATGGTGATTCTTGGTAGATTTTAAGCCAATAAAGGCTTAGAGAAACTACAAAAAGGCCATAAATACCACGTGGGACTTATGGTGTATACATAATAAGTACTATCACGTAGGATCGAAAATCCTATAACCAAAGTAAAGTAAATCTTGTTTATACCTAACCAAAGACGAAAGATTATGTTTCGCACTGTCCTCTGCTTCGATGATCTATACCTAGAAACTATACCTAGGTACTTTCTTAGGTATTTAAGTACTTTGGTAGGTAAGCAATTACTACATAGTAATTGCCCACTATGTAGGATATGTTTACAACCCTTGAAATAGTCTCTTACGAACTGGTTCATATGGAGACGCTTAGCTGAGCTACGATGGTCATCACACTTAAACTTACTGGTGTATGGTAAGCTGTGTATATGTACGTACCTATATAGACTGTATCTGAGCCGGTGCGCAACATACGGTGGTCGTCCTTATTATAATGGAATTAGTTGTATGCGCGATTATAAAAGAGGCTTCTTAGTAGCCTATAATGATGCTACGTACCTAATCAGTAAATAGAAATTACATACTATCGTGATGAAATGGCGTAATATTAGCCGCTTTCTTGAATGACTAAGAGCAACAACAAAAAATGTAAGTAGTTAGAAGAAAAAACCAAGATAAAAATTAACATATCCTTTGTTTTTTATAACATTGCTCCCTATAGTAAAGTATAGCCAGCCCTTTTAGGCCTTTTCCTTTCCTTGGAGGGGTGCGGCCAAAGTACCTAACCTACCTAAGGTAAGCAAACTAAAAAGAGTTTGCGTTTGATAGGTACGTAAGGAAGTATTAACTTCCTTAAAGGGACTTTGACAAGGACCTTGACATAAATACTGTTAGTTCTTCGATTAAAACGGACAAACCTGTCCTTAATAGAGAGTAGCTTACGGGTATTACCGCCGAATATGTATCTCCACGGACATTTACACTAGGTAGGTAATTCAACTACACTAAAAACGAGGCTATACTAAATCAGTTAAGTGGGAACAAGGTGGCACATTAGGTTACAGCGCGGAAAGAAACAGGGATAAAACGGCAAGGCATGGAATGTCGCGTGGTCAGATATTTTGAAGGAGAGAAAATGGGGTCTGTGCTGGTTTCCGACGCTATGGATCCGGTGAGATCCATCCGAGTTACTGGGATTATCTTTTGGAGTAAGTAATTTTGTCTTACAGCTTTTCCTAAATCCTCAAACCAGTCAAATGAGATAACAGTGATGTCGTATCGTGTTAGATATAATAAACCCCTTTAGTGGGAAAGGGTAGTAGCAGTAAAAGAATAAGAGAATAAGCGTTGAATTAGTTTCTTGAGCTTCTTGACTAGCTAGGTATTAAGTCTCATGAATTTCCTTAAATCCAAAGATTTAGATCTCTGGTAAATTACCTAAACTACACCCGGCTGACCGTAACGTTATACGCGATCGACAATACATAATCACAACGCTTGACGCAATACACCATTGGCTGTAATTGGCCAGATATCGGAGAGCGGCTGTTTTTACCAAACTAGTCAAGTCATATGACTATCTATGTTGGTTAATGTCACCAATATTGAACCAACATGGCAGCCTTGCTTGCTTGCTCCTCCAAACCATCGGGTATCCCCATAAGCCACCCCCATTGCCTATTGCCCATTGTAGATATGGATTAGTCCGAATCCTTCCTAAGTTGCACAATATACTCACGACGTTCTGAATCGGGACTTCGCCGTGCGGGGATAGGTAACATAGGCTTCTTCTTCTTTCTATATATTCGCGGGAATATCTCATGTAACTGACTGTGTTTGCATAATGTTCTCTCCATTCTCTCATCTCCTATTTCCCTTCTCTCTTCTCTCTTCTCTCTTCATCCATAGTTCTATCATCTGCCCCGCTTCAAAATGTATAACCACGTGTGTTTTGCCATGCTATCGAGTTTATTGTTTGGCTCTGCAGCGGCACAGCCAAGTCTTAATATAACCGGTATTGGTGCTCGCAACGGTCGGTCGACAATCGAGTGCTGGCAACTCGATAATGAATTTTCTTCCACGACTCCTCTCAACCGAACTGGAAATATCTTTGCAGCGAATCTCGGCGGCACTTCCAACATGTCTTATGCTTTCGTCCCGCCCAACTACGATCAAGGCCTACACCCTGCGCCATATAAGCAGTAAGTAAGACTTTCCTTTGTAGGTTATTATGACACTACTAACAGGCTAACAGGTGGGTTATCTTAATAAAGGGGCTTGGATTAGTAACTGTCCCTGGCGAAAACACTTCTGCTTACATCACCCCTGGTGAAACTGGCGTTATATTCGCCGCCGATACTTCAGATGTTAGCTCTACAGGCCATCGATCTCAGTATCTTGGTATCACGGAGACGATTATCCTACAGATCCCAGCCAAGGATAATAAAGTCCCACCCCACAGCGTATTACACTCAGGACCATGCATTACATCTGAGTCGTCTGGTCTATGGCAATTGGCTATGAGTATCGCGTCTTGAACTAGAACTAGAATTGGAGGATAGAAAAGTTGGGTAGTTATCATCAAATAGGCAGGGTTTTATAGGCGGATTCCCCCTTGCATTAATATTCAGTCACCAGGTTACCTAAGAATATACACCTCAACGTGTGTAAGATAGTGCCTCGGAGTCTTTGAATAGGCTTCTTCGTAGTAAAAAGCATTCAAAGCCATACAAATATAACTTTCACATCAACTTTAGCTTATGGTGATGCTAATAGTGACAACGCGATAGTTCGCAAGAAAATAAATGAAGCTTCACATGTCCGATCAGGGTTAGGATCCTGCAGTAAAATCCCCTATATAGACTAAAATGAACAAAAGAATTATTCTTCTATAGTCAAGCCTTGGGCCTAGCAAGTACTAAGAAATGCACCAGTCAAAGATTCAAAGATTACAACTCTGTAAGGAAATCCTTTTCCCCATAGAAAAAAGGGGCTAAAATAAATAGTCGCCGTTGACCAATGTCATAATATCAAGAAACCAGCTTGCAAATTATACTTGAAACTGATCTATTACATCCTCATTGTCCAGTTCAAACCGCAGGGTTTCGTTTGGCCCCGAAAGGTTTGTCCAGGCTCCAGCCTTAACATAATTTGCGTCCATCTGTGCCTGTGTCAAGTCATCGTTTTCTGCTTCCTCCTCGTCGAAGAGAATGTCTGGCAACGTATATTTCGTGTAGGCCAGTTGGTTCTCGGAACTTTGGTCCCACGATCCCAGGCCCGAATCCTTTCGATATTGCCCTCTATAGAAGGGCGGTGGGTCGCTCGACAGGTTACACAATGCATCTTGCAATAGCATCGGATCGATGTTCTGAACACCGAGAGCCAGTGGTTTTACGGCTGTATCTAGTCTCGTATTATGGCACGACTCTTCGGGCTTCTTCTGGACTTGCAACAGTTCCAATTGCTTCACAAATCGCCAGCGCAGGACTGATGGCTGGAATCCAGGCAGGTGGTCTGACATTATTAGCGTGGTGAACGACAACCAGTAATCCTCATTGACCCTAAGCACTCACATGGCCCTGGGATCTCGTTATGGTAATCATGTCCCCACAGAGAACGACATATTTTCTTATAGCATTGCCCCGAATCACCCTTGTCCTTCTGAAAATTGAGTTTCCGATACTCTGCATCCTGATCCTTGGTCATCCACTCAGCATCCGAGTCTGACGGCTTTCTCTCCGGGGTTTTGCAGTTATCCATGTGTTTCCGTTTATTTTCATCAACTTTATCCGTTCTAACTTGGTTGAATCTCTTCCCACATTTCTCGCAGCCATTCCACAGGCAATGTACTCTTCTGATATGTTCCCTAAAGGATACTTTAGCATAGATGGTTCATCAGAATATCAGATGACTACTTACGTCAACTTTCCAATATCCTTAAAACCATCACCCTCTGTACATGAGTTCTTGACATATAGATATCGAGTAGGATTGTGTTTCCAGAAAGGGCATGCTAGGTAGCCTTTGTACTCCTCGTTAGGAGTAAAACACTCGACTTCATCATCAAGTAGCTCAACTACCTTATTCAAGAGAACCATTGATTCTTCTTGGCCAGTGGTAGACGAACAACCGATAATTCCATCACCCCCGCATGGTCTGTGTCTATTAACTGACATGTTGTGTGTTGTGTGTTGGACGAATTTCAAGATTGGACAATATCGCAGCAATCTTCCCTTGAACTTTCAGCTGATGGACTTTTAAGGCTGCTTCTCTCTTGATTAAATCTTCAGGCAATTCCGCAGATATGGGTGGCGTTGGGCAGCGCATCCACCTTTCGATGCCTCGGGCGCCCTCCTGATCTTCTAGAGATTCGGTGGAATACACGCCCTCCTGGAAACAGGATATTGGCTGGCTACTCTGAAACTATCAGCAAGAAGTTGATAAGGTCAACAAATTAAGAAGACTGTAATTATATTTACGAGCATCCTTCTACGTTAAATTGATAGAAGATCTCGAACGGTCGTCAAACCATACCTATTGTTGGGAACTGGCCGTTGCATTTGGCATTGTAGTCCTGTGTCACTCTATGTTATACTATGAAATGAAAAAAGGATGGTAATCGCAATGATACCAGACACAAGCCACCATTTAAGTACGAGCACAATACCTTCAGTCATAATCGCACATGCGATTCTGAATACGGCATCCCAGCCTTGCATATCAAGCAATACACTACATGCTGTTTCTAACCATATTAAGTATCCCGACTTTCATAGCTGGTAATTTATGCTTACGTGATGCGTCTGATAATCTGTAGATATTTATCGAAGGACTATATGCTGCTTTGAACACCCGCTCTTGGGGTCTGACTGACGTCGTCATGCGAGGTGCTATTTTTCGGGGTTTGATATGACTTTGGGAGCATTATCCGACTGGTTGAAAAATGAAAATAAAAAGGGATGCAACACTATTTCTCACTCGAATCTCGGTTCTTGTTGGCGGTCAAGGAGGTCTAGTGATATCATATCGTCATCCGAGATGCTAAAATCAAAAACATCCGCATTCTGCTTGATGTGCTCTTCCTTCTCGCTCTTCGGCAGCGGCACCCAGGCCTTCTGCAAGCAATACCGGATCAGCACTTGCGCCGGCGACTTGCCAACTTTCTCCGCGATTTCAACGACCGTCGGCTCCTGTAGTCTGATCCCTCTAGCTAGTGGGCTGAACGCTTGGAGAACTATACCGTGCTCATTGCAGTAATCCACGGTTTCGCGTTGCTGTGTCCAGGGGTGAAGCTATAATATAATTTAGTTGAACCCTCTGGAAACAAAGCAGCAGAAAGTATCGTTACGAAATACCGCTCACGAGTATCTGATTTACGGCAGGTGGCCAGATTGTCGCGTACTCCTTCATCTCCTCCAGATGCTCGGGCTGATAGTTGCTGACCCCAATAGCCCTGGCTTTGCCCTCCCCGTGCAGCTTTTCTAGTGCCAGCCAGATTTCCTTGCGATCCTTGGGTTTCAACGCATGCGGCGAATGAATGAGGAATAGGTCCACATATCCGTTCTCGCGAGGATCGATCTTCTTGACGCTCTGCAGGGTGCGAAGATAGGTCTTCCCCTCGCCGAGACGGGGATACCGGATTTTGGTGGTGACGAAGATCTCCTCGCGCGGCAGACCGCACTGCTGCAGTGCAATCCCAACCTCTTCCTCGTTGTTGTAGATCTGCGCGGTGTCGATGTGGCGATATCCAGCGGATACGGCGCGGAGGCATGCCCCCGTGCAGTCGGGCCGGTCGATCTGGTAGACTCCAAAACCGAGGACGGGCATCCGGACATCAGACTCCTGAAGACAGACGCTGGACGTCAACGTCAGCCCAGTGTGGGTCATATTTATCCTACCAGATGGAGCTTTGAGAACGTGCAATGTAGTTGATTATCGGTTGGTGGAAGGTCTAGTGTATATCCATACAGGAGCGGCGAGCCCGGAGCCTAATGAGGGACAAGGGACATACCCTAGGCTCCAGTACGCTAAAGACAGGCAGGCCTTGGCTGCATGGGTGCTAAAATACACTACTACGTAACTGTATGTGCTACGGGCCGAGGCCGACCCTCGGCCCTAGCACTATTGATAAAAGCTCGGACCGATCAATGAGCCAAGGATAGCTCGCACCTATGAATGGTGTGGTTAGGGGGTAGTCACCAAAATGACCAAGCCCCTGGCAATACCAGAATTTACAATGTCTGAAATGATAATCGAACTAAGGTCGAATATATTTCCATGTCTAACTGAGGTCCCTGGCTGGTACGGCTATATAGCAATTGAGGGAAGTGGTTGGCAGTGTAGCAGACGATCATGCGGGTGTGCGTACCTAGGTATGCGGCAGTCGCGCTGTTAGCTAGGTGGAAGTCAAGGAGGTGGTTTGTAGGATCTACCGGGATGTAGTAGCGAAGCGACGATGTGAAACCTAAACGGAAGCCGAGTATTCGTATTGAATCTAAAGTCTACCCCGATTCCTTGCTTCTAATGTAGGTACCTACAGTTATTAATCAAAGACTTAGGAGGTAAGATGTATTTTTGCTTATAGTGAGAGTAGTGTAACGGAATGACACTTACAAAATTGAGCTGTCCCGCTCGGGGGTCTTGGGTTGCAGATAACAGTAGGTAAATAAAAAGGGATTCAGGGGTTGCTCATTAGAGAAGTTTTTGGGGTACTTTCACCATACATAGGTAAGGTAGAATCTATTCACTAGATACCTATAGTCTTAGGTAGATTAATAACCGGAGTAAGGAATGAATAGATACATCGATAACCCTTCTGGTTTGTATAACATTCCTCCCTCCACACAACCAGGCTACGTACCTAGGTAGTTACAATATCCCCTTGAATATGGCTACTCAACCTGTCCATGAATAAGCCTAACACATAAGTTCATGAAATTTATAAGGTAAAATGAATAAGTTTTGCTTTAATAACTACGAGAAATACGTAGTTAAAATGGAACCCATTGCCTTTTGGTTTTCGTAAATGTCTTAGACTAACTATTAATGAGTTAAATCCTAGGAATCGTGTTTTATTATATATATCTCGATGCCGAGTACTAAACTTAATCATATTTCAACATAAAATCTAAGTCGTGTTTCAGATCTAACTATTTGTCTTAATGTTCTGTTGCTTCATATAATGCTATCATGGAACTTACCTAATCAATTATCCCTGGCGGCTCCTTTTCATTTTCTCCTGAGTTTTACAAGTGCATATTTCAGCTTCGAATCTTTTGCAAATTATCTCATAAGAAATAACACTAGTTAATGCCCCAAGAACAGACCTGAAGACTTTTTACGATAAAATTTCAGGAATCGAGTGTGGTGGATTCCATGTTGTGGTGTAATAGATGATCTTGTCCTAATATATCAAAATCTCATTCCTGAACTACCTGGCTTATTTGGACTCAAAATTACCTAGCTATGACGACCTCAGTTAGGGGACCTAATCTTACGTACGTGGCTACTATCAAGACCTTTTTGACTCTAAATTTACGCCTAGTAGATGGCTACCCGCAAAGTTGCCGATATCTCGATCGCGATGTGATGCTCTCAAGTTCAAGGGGTCATCAAGCCTCAGTCTTCATTCTTATTATATAAATCATGTAATCCCCTCAACGAAGATGATAAGTTACACCTGGGACATCTTCATATCCGAAATCAACACTAAATTGTTCATGAAAGTATCACAAATACTTTGGGCAACCTCTCGCCCAACTGGGGACGTCCTGGGCAATCATAGGAGAAGCAGTATCAATTGCGACCCATTATTCACATTAAATTATCAATATCTAAGTCACAGAAATGCACTATCTTCGAAACGTACTTCTTACTACCACGATTGCGTCGACCGTTCTGGCGGATTTCACAATCTACCTTGGGAAGGCTAATGACATCACTGATGTGGGCGTTACCTTCAGCTCCACAGAGATTCAAGTCCATGACCACGCGCCGCTCAGCTGCTCTGACTTGGGCCACGTGGTGCCCATCTCGGCAAGCACCAACAACGATGCAAGCAAGGGTCGCTGGGCGTGTGATGGGTGCAGTGCACAAGCGCCAAGGGACTGGGACATCGATCGCTTCGAGATGTATAACCGCGAGGACGCCGTAGGACATTCCACAGACCATCCCATCCCACTCTTTAATAGGGCTACCGGAGCTGTTAGTATGTCTAGCCACGTACTTTCTATTTTCAAGTCTTAAAGGTCACTAACGGCTTTGCAGCTTTGTATGGAACTGGAGGCGGAAACTATGACATGTTGGATATTAACAATACCTTCCTCGGGACTTGCAACCGTCCAACTCACCCACAGGAGATGGACTGCTGGGAGCTTATCTCGGCAACTTTCCTCACGCACATCTTTACTTGTAAGTTTGAGTCTAGGTACACAGCACACCCCCAGGGGAGAAAGTACTAAGATAATATTATTTAGGTACGAGCGACCTCGTCCCGAATGAGGGACTCTGGGTATCGGAATAATAAAGGAGACGATCAAGTAGGCTAACGACTTTATGGTAAATTGCGATAACGATTAGTTTGTGTTTTGATTCTGCTATTTAAGATTGATGTTGATTATTAGTTTATCATTAAGGCTTCATTGTAATTACCAAAGGAGGTATGGCATGTTAGCATAGTCTCTCGATCCCTCTCCTATATGTTAGATAGGCTATTCTTAAATCCTGTATTACTTTGGAAGATACTTTGATAAAATATGAAATTATTACACTTTGGGTCGTGAAGGGATATATGAGATCCCCGAGACAATATAAAGGGCTGAAAGCCCTTCTGAGGATGTCTTAAGCTTGGTCTCGGGATTTGAATGCCGTTAGTTCATATTAACATTTTTAGTTGCCTAGCTTAAATAACTAATAATAATTATATATTAATGAAGCTTTTATAGTATTAAACGACGATTTAAGGGGCGATTGGCGATGTTCTTACTTTTGCGTCTCGATCTGGAGAAACGGCGGCCCCTGCTCCTTTTTGGCACACGGGATCCTATTAAATTTGGCAAGAAGCATTCCGGTAATTACTACCTTGTTTTCCCCCTTTCATTATACATTCGCATATAGTAATAAATAATTGAGATTTAAATTTACAGGTAACTTTCGTGCGAATTTATAAAAGATTTAAGACACTTTATATAATTAGTTATTAAGTTAAATACTTACTTAATATAAAGTTAATTAATTTATATTTTATATTTAATTATATTAATAAATTTCCTTATAAAAAAATAACGTAAAAATATAGCTTTTTTTAAAATAAAAGTTAAATTTATCGTAACGAGAAAATAAATATTTTTTTTAAATAATCTTTTTTTAATAATAAAAGGTAATTTTAAAAATAATTTTATTAATTTATTTATTTATTTATTTAAGTATTTATTTACTTATTTATTTATTTATTTATTTATATATTAATATTAATATTTTTATAAAAAAACTTAAAAATCTTTTTTTATTATTATATATATAATATTATTTATTTAAAACGTTATAATATATATAATAATTTTATAATAAAATTATTCTTAAGTTAAATATCTTTTTACTTATTTAAAGCGTTACGATATATATAATAATTCCTTAATATTTAAAATTATTTTTAAAAATAATATGTTTTCATTACAATACTTACATTAAATATGTATCCTTAAAAATAAATATGCATAACTTACGACCAGTATCCCAGCCTCCATGTGTAAAGTCAAATGCACATACACGCTATTTTTACACGTGCGTAAGTAGCAGTATTCGCTTAATTTTTCAATTCTTGAATCAGTTGTATTACTCGAGTGTGGCAAAGTCGTCTGAGATGTGGACCCGTTTCCGGGCGAGGTAATTATGTGTACAGCGCATAATAAGCCTGTGGTTAGCTTAGAAGATGGCCGCCTTGTGCCTAGAACATCTTAAGCGACGCCTCTCATCGTCGTCCTGCATGATCTAGCGATCCTCTGAGGCGTAACACCCTTGTAAATGGGGCTATGATAGTTTATATAACGCATAATGCTTACTTGCACTGTTTATTTCAACCGTGCCCCTAGGGGCACTGCGCTTTAACTAGCAAAATGGGCAAGACTTGCAAAGGTACTTTATATAAAGTAGAAGGGCCATATAAAATTATGTACCGTCAGCTCTTGGCAGCATATTTGTTTCCTTATCAAAGTATCGATCTATATAAAATATATAGGAATAATACTTTGCGAGTTTTGCCTATCTTGCTAGTTAAAGCGCAGTGCCCCCTTAGGAGGCACGGTTGAAATAGACAGTGCAAGTAGTACAGGCGGGATGGGGGTTATAGTGTACTAGCAACATACAAAATAATATAAATCTACATTTCGATTTGATTTCTTCGTTTGGAAGAAAGTAAGAACGGCGAAATGGACCATTATTCGAACCTTGGTTAATATACTACGCTATTTTTTTTCGGTGTCACTTTCGCTAGGGAATCTTTCGGAAATCTCATTTCGGTGTTTGTCGGCTATTACATCCAACTGAGATAAAGATGCAATAACGATTCCGAAGAGGTCTAGGTTAAACCGGCTTTTCATACAATAGTGGCAGCCATAATGGCAACACCAAACACAGATGAGGAACAGCCTAAAGGACTAACCAATGAGGCTATCATCGGAATTGTTTTCGGTATACTATCCGGAATTATTGGCATTTTTTCAATTGCCATTATGATATACTGGAGAAGACGAAGAGGGGTTTTCGCAAGATTGTGTGGTGACTGATGATGATCACTCCCTATCTGCCGGCGCCTGCGGCGGTACTACTGTGGGCCAATTCACCAGATCATTATCGGAAGTAGCGAGAGCTGTCGGAGAGGAGTGGATACCAGGATCCTGATTCCCGGTTGATCTTCCGTAGGGATCTCCGCAGAAGTGGATACCAATAGGACGGACTCATCAGCGGGAACTCAAAATTAATTGCGGCATACATATGTCCTTCACTGGAAATGCCGAGACGCATGCGTGCGTTATACTCGGGTCTTTCTTCATCACATTTGGTATATTTGCTTCGACAAGTTTCGCAGCGAATAATGTGGACGTTGGTAAAAATCGACTGTAATGAGTGGGGAAGGGACTCTAAGAAGGCAAATTCTGTGGCGCGGCAACGACCTGAACTCGGAGAATTGAAAGAAGGACAAGATAAAGATTACCTCGCGTTCGAGGTTAAGATATCTAAATAGGTATAGATTATGGCAGGAATACCTAATCATTACCATTATGATGTGATGAAGGGAGGAGTACCAAGGTTAATGTACTGTAGCGGGCGCTAACCCGAAGGTTTCGCATGCAAATGCCAGAATCAGATATTAATGTGGAGATGAAGTTCTGCATTGTCCGCCCCCTTGAGTTTGCTGTCATGATGACTTGACCTAGGTACATACCTACCTCGGTCGGTAATCTTCTAACAAGCACCGCTGAAGTCAAATATCTAGTGCATCCACTTTAGCGGTTATTGAACTCTTTTTCTCACACTTCGTTGTAGAATCGTCAATATAGTTGCGCAGAACCCTACACATAATAAAGACAGCCTTAGTATTCTCACCTATCTTTAGCGAACAAGTAATAACAGTCCATGGAACCATGGAACTAGTAAAGCAGCGCAGTAGTCAGATCCCCAACTTTGGCAAGGTGACTCTCAAAATGGGTATCGAGGTTCGAGTGGGGAAGGCTTGCAAGAGCGGCTGAAGGCAGTGTGCATACCTATCAAAAGCTTTTCTCTACGATGTACGCTAATATAAGAGGCTAACAGATTATCACGAAAAGCAAAAGCAGGAAGGACTTAAGAAAATGACGATCTAGATCATTAATGGTTTCATTTGTTTTTATATTACTTCTGACATATAATATTATACGATTTAATTTGTTAATAAGGGTAACGAGTAGTAATATGAAGCGGCGATTTGCCAAACCCCATTGGCTTCGCGATTGCTGGAAGTAGTTTTATTTGATATAGATAACCATAAAAATAAAAAGTACAGTGGGCTTAGTGTAGATCCACTTTATGATGTTACGCGATAGGTGGTTGTCATACCTAATCTTGGGCGCATAAAGTCCCTATCAGATAGTAGTAGTATGGGATGTCGATGTAATCCGACCCGGTCGGCCATCTTCCCCTCGTTTAGATTCCGTAGCCGTCCGTATAGAAACTAATAGATGGATTGTTTCAATCTTGGAAGCCGTTGAATCTGTAATATACACCACCCTCACCCAGCTGTGTATTCCCTAGGTAGAAGACGTCGATAGGAATAAGCAATCACCGAGAAACAATCATGGCGTCTGCTCCATTCGTCGACTTAGTCGCTCCAAATGGCGTCAAATATGCCCAACCAACTGGTCTTTTCATCGATAACGAATTTATTCTATCCTCCAATGGCGAGACTATAGACTCTATTGATCCTGCGTAAGTCTAAAGAGCAATTTAATGTGACAGAAAGTAAATTTTGACGCTCGAGTATTTTAGCACCGAGGAAAAAATTGTGGCAGTACAGGCTGCTAGTGAAGCAGATGTGGACAAAGCCGTCAAGGCTGCGCATAAAGCTCTCAAGGACCCTTCTTGGAAGTTACTTCCGGCTACCGACCGTGGAACGCTTCTGTATAAGCTTGCAGATATTATGGAAGAAAACCGCGAGCTATTCGCTACCATCGATGCATGGGACAATGGTATGGTTCTCTCGCCCTAAATCATGATATGTAGCAACTATGAAGAAAAGGAAGAAACATACGAATAACAAATAATTCATAGGAAAAACCTATGTTGATGCCCTGGAAGTTGATCTTGTGGAGGCTGTGGCCGTCATCCGTTATTATGCTGGTTGGGCAGACAAGACTTACGGCCAAACTATCAACACTACCCACCAGAAGCTCGCGTACACAATCCGCCAGCCCGTAGGTGTTGTCGGACAGATAATTCCGTGGAACTACCCCCTCTCGATGGCGACTTGGAAGCTTGGGCCAGCTCTTGCGTGCGGAAACACCGTCATTCTCAAAGCGGCAGAGCAAACTCCCCTGAGCATCCTTGTTCTTGGAACATTGATTAAGAAAGCAGGATTCCCCCCAGGTGTAGTTAATTTCATCAACGGTTTAGGAGCCGTGGCTGGATCTGCTTTAGTCGGCCATCCTCTCGTGGACAAGATCGCTTTCACCGGCAGTACCGCAACGGCGAGAGCTATCATGGGCACGGCTGCCAAGACGCTCAAGAATATCAGTCTCGAGACTGGAGGCAAGTCTCCGCTAATCGTTTTCGAGGACGCCGAAATCGAACAAGCTGTTAAATGGTCGCACTTGGGTATTATGTCAAACCAAGGGCAAATATGTACCGCCACCTCAAGAATCCTAGTCCATGAGCAAATCTATGATGAATTCTTATCTCAGTTCTTGGAAAGGACGAAGACTATGAGCAAGGTTGGACACCAGTGGGATAAGGGTACCTACCAAGGCCCCCAGGTGTCGAAAGCTCAGTATGAGAGGGTTTTGGAGTACGTGAAGATTGGAAAGGGTGAGGGCGCTACGCTCGCATCTGGCGGGGAACCGTTCAAAGTCGATGGCAAAGATAAGGGATTCTACGTGAGCCCGACCATCTTTACGGATGTTTTGCCAACGATGCGCATAGTATGTAACATCGACAGTTCCTTTTTACCCTTCTTGGCCTGTCTTAGGAGCCAAACACTCCTAATTAAGCTGACTGGGGAGTTGTTGCTCCTGAGACATGCCTGGCACCTCTGCCCCCTTTACCTAAAGAAGTAATTACTAACTCCCGTCGCTGTAGTGGCAAGAGGAGATCTTCGGCCCTTTCGTAGTCATTGCAAAGTTCACGGAAGAGCAGCAGGCCGTGGATCTTGCTAACAGTACCGCGTACGGACTCGGCGCTGCTCTCTTTACGGAAAAGATCGACAAGGCCCATCGAGTCGCCGCCGAGATTGAGGCGGGCATGGTGTGGATAAACAGTTCTCAGGATTGCGACCCGCGTGTGCCTTTCGGAGGTGTGAAGCAAAGCGGGATAGGGAGAGAGCTTGGCGAAGCTGGTTTAGAGGCGTACTCCCAGATCAAAGCTATTCATGTGAATCTTGGTACTAAGCTTTAATGAGGGCAGCGGACTGGGGGTTTCTCCTGTTCTAATTTTGAGTAGGTAGTCTCGAGTAAAACGTCATCTAAGGTTGATGATTAGAATCTGGAATGAACATATTTTTACGCACACTGTTTGCGCTTCTGGTGATAGGAGACCCCTGATACCGTGGCACATCGTGATACAAGATGCACGCATGGAGATTGACAGTTGCTTGGCAACACACAGTTGACGGGTCACGGAAACCAACATGGAAATGTTGAATTGCGGTGGTACTGTGTGACTTGGTCTTATCGGTGCTAATGCTTCTTAAATGTCTATACTCGTTAAGACGTAAAAAGTAGTACTACCCTCTTTTGCTTACTCATTCCGGTCGTGCCCCGATCCATCACTTTCACCTGGCTTTGTTTGCTAGTTCCGAGTTTATGGGCGCTCTAAATGTTCCAAAATACAGTGGGCCTTCCGTCTTGGCAAGGGGTTCTCGGGCCGGGGAAACTTTACATGGCCGGCATAGCAGTTATAATTACCTTGCAGCTGCCTCGTCACGACATCAGATTACTGGCACCCTGGCTTATTTCGGTCCACTTGTAGGACACACCATTTTCCACGATAGGCAGGTGTTAGCTCCGGGCCCCGGCAATGTTACTGCTATCGACCACTCGCTATCTAGGTCGAACATGGCGCCATCGGTCAATTAAAACATTAGACACCTACGTACGTACCATCAGAAAATATATGCAAGATAGGCGAGGAACTGGGAAAGGCACATCTTACAGTTCCAATAATATAATATTCTTTTTATTTCCACCCTCTATTTCTTTCGCCCTCTCACCATCTGTTGCATTGACGCTGTAACGGCCAGCTTACCCTTCGGCTATCGAAATAGGGATTTCATTTATATAGAATTCTTCGATCCCTAGGAAATGACGGAACCTATCGAAGCTCCGTCACTTTCGGAGCACGTTCCTGATGTCTCCAAAAAGCCAGATAAAACCATAGTGACTGAGGCACATGTTGCGCCCTCTCGCGACGAAACAACTGCAGTAAATAAGGTGGGCTCTGAAGATTCTCGCCATGAGGATGATATCGTATACGTGAAAGGGCATCCCGTAATTCGGAATGGTAACTGATGTGTCCTTCCCCTCCTTCCAATTCTCACGGCTAACATATCTAAATAGGGGTCGACGTATCCAAATTCCTAGTATCGTCCCGCGATGATGGCGATCCTGCATTGACTTTTCGTTCCATTATCCTAGGCACTACTTTCACTGCCCTGTCCAGTGTTATTACGATGCTTTATATTTTCAAGCCGTATCAAATACAGGTTTCCGCCGTATTCATACAACGTACGTCCTATCTTCGAAAAGAAACTCATTTATTATTTTCGACTCACCTTTGGTAGTCTTGGTCTTCGTCTTTGGAGAGGCATGGGCGCTCTTCACTCCTCGTCCAGATCGATTTAAAGCAAAATGGCTGCAAAATGCACTCCGCTTTCTCAACTCTGGGCAGTCTTTTGGCATTAAAGAGCATGTGGTATCGTCTCTCATTGCCTCGTCAGGAAATAACGGGTTGAGTGGTGTAGAGATCTACGCCATTGAACGCCTGTTCTACGATCGAAGTGTCTCTGCCTCCACTGCCGTCCTCGCTACTTTCTCGATCTCTCTTTGCGGATTCGTTTTGGCAGGCTTGCTGCGGCCGTTAATCGTGTATCCCGCAGAAATGGTTTACTGGTCCACGCTTCCGCAGGTAGTTCTCTTCCAGAATCTCCATTTTGATCGGATTGCCAACCGGGGTCGCCTTATAAAGTTCGGCTGGGCTCTTGCTTTTGCTGCCGTCTGGGAAATCTTCCCGGCTTATATCATAACGTGGTTTAGTGGTATCTCGATCTTCTGCCTAGCGTCAATTAACGCCCCGGAAAGTACCCGAACCGTATTCTCTAAGATCTTCGGGGGAGCCTCCTCTAATGAAGGACTTGGTATCCTCAACTTCAGTCTCGACTGGCAGTACATCCAGAGCCAATTTCTATCGCTGCCGATAAAGCAACAGTTTAATTCTTGGATTGGCTATATAATTTTGTATGCCGCCTTGCTTGGGCTTTACTACTCGAATACGTGGAATGCGAGAAGCTTCCCTTTCATGTCAACGTCCCTTTTCTCAAGCAATGGCACTGTATTTCATCCAACATCAATTCTAAATGAAAAGGGTGTTATTGACGACAAGAAGCTGAGCGAAGTTGGTCTACCGTACCTTACTTCAAGCACAGTTTGGGGCTATTTCACTCAAAGCCTAGCTATAGGGGCGTTGATAACACACGTCCTGATATTCTTTGGCAAAGATATGGTTGCGGCGTGGAAACAGGCACGCAGCAGAACTCAACCCGATCCGCACTATCAGGCAATGTTGAAATACAAGGAAGTACCGCAGTGGTGGTATCTGGCTCTTTTTGTCCTTTGCTTCTTTGCGGGGTTGGCCGTCAACATCATAGGGGAAACCACGCTTCCCGTCTGGGGATATATCATCTCTCTTCTGCTAGGCTCTTTCATTGCCCCCTTCTCGTGTATTCTTTATGGTCTGTATGGAAGCGGGGTGGCAACCAACCAGATTTCCAAAATGGTCGCAGGCGCTTTACATCCAGGTCTTCCTCTGGCCAACCTATACTTCGCCAGCTGGTCTCATCAAGTTATTCTTCTGGCTGTCAACTTAGCGAACTGGCTCAAAGTTGGACAATACACGAAAGTACCTCATCGTATAATGTTCGGCACCCAGATCTACGGCACACTTCTCGGGGCAGGCTTGAACTACGCTGTCATGACAACGATCGTAAATAACCAGCGAGAGATCCTCCTCGATCCCGTAGGTAACAATATCTGGAGCGGTTCAATTGTGCAGAGCCTCAACTCCCAGGCAGTCACATGGGCCCTGGCTAAGCAAATGTATGGAATATCAGGACGCTATGTCATTGTTCCTCTCGGTATCGTCATAGGTCTTGCAGTTCCAGTCCTTCACTGGGGACTTACCAAAGTATATCCCGGTTTAAAAGAAATACCCATCAATACGGCGTTGATTTCTGCGTACGCTGGTCTAAATTACTACGGAAACACATCCTGGATCTGGTCCTCGATTGCTGTTGGGATCTTTTCGCAGCTCTGGCTCAGACGTCGTCTGCCGGGAATCTACAACAAGTATAACTATCTCATCGGGGCGGCATTGGACGGAGGATCTCAGTTAGTCATTTTTATTCTTTCTTTCGCAGTTTTCGGCGCCAGTGGCAAGGCATATCCATTCCCAACGTGGTGGGGAAATCCATCGGGAAATCCCGATCATTGTTTGTAAATTCCCGCAAGTTTCTGAATCGAAAAGACTTGCGTTGATTCTTAATGTAGAGATAACCATATGTATTCGAGATAGACTAGGCTAAGGAGCTGGGGCGGGCTCTAGGCTTCTCGGAACAAATACAGGACAAGCTGCTGCTCTACACACGTCACATGAAGTATACTCAAGCTCCCCTAATAGGATATGGAGCTTGTAAATTATATTCCATTCTCATAATAGTGACATATAAATAATTCACTTGACTGATGAAATGATAGGCTCCACCGTTAGCCCCTTAATTTAAAGGGGTACAGATTCTAGTTTAGTTAATATGGTGGGTAGGAATTGGGAAATTAAAGCGAAGCTTTGCTTTTCAACGTCTAGGTATGTGAAGTTTTCTTTATTTGGATAGCTTGCTAGTTATTAGGTATGGTTAATACCTAATTCTAGCTTTTAGTGGTAGATCCAATATCGCCCCATCGGATGTTAGAAAAGACGACGTGCGTGTCAGGATACCGAGACTGAATAGCGTCGGGAGTACTCTCTGCAATATTGCAGGGCCCATTGTTGTCGGCGTCGAGCCAAGACATCTGCTGTGTTGGGTCGTTCCAGATACTCATCGCCAATACCACTGTAAGGTTCAAGTCAGTAATTGCTAAAAAGCTCAAGGTTCTAAGTTCTAGGAATCTATTAAGTTAAAGAGGAAATGTGCCCTGTGCCATGTTCTCTTTTCTTACAACTAAAGTGTGGGCGAGGGAACTCGGAAGTTTCGAGAAGACAACTTGGTATTACTTACTCCCTCGTCCAAGAGCCTGGCCCATACCAGCAAGCCCACCAGCCCCATCGTTACAGCTGGAAATGGTCCCGCCGCTGGTTTGCTTCCCATTCTGGATGTAGAGGCGCGTGATTTGCGTCAGAGTGCCGCTGCCCGCGAATTGCGTCACAGCCGTGAACGGCTTGCCCGTGTCGACGGTCCCGCCAGTCGACCAGAGGTTACGCTGGCCGCTCGCGTATGGGTTGTACCCGCAGCCGCTTTTGTCACAATTGTTCCCGCTGCAAGGGTGTGGCGTCATGGCCGTCGCCTTCGCGTTGGCCTCGAGGATGTCCATCTCGTTGCAGCAGTAGCCTTGACATTGGGCGTCGCAATAGCCTTGGCCGGCTCCCGCGCCGCCAGAGGACCCCCCGCCGTCGGCTTCCATCTCCGAGAGATAGAAGGCTCCATTCTCTCCGCAGGGGACGGCCGAGTAGTCGACATCCACGGAAAGCTCCTGGTTCAGGAGGTTCATCATGACGTATTTGCCCTCGGCGTCTAGGAGGTAGATGCGCGGGGATGCGGGATTGAGCGTGCTGCCCGATTTGACATAGTGATACAAAGTCACAGCATCACCCGAAGTAGAAACTCCCATAGCAGCATAATCAGCCGTCGTTCTTGAGCCGGCAGTACCTTGAGCGAACTTAGAATCTTTGTCTAACACGATGGAGGTATTCTGCTGAACGCAGCCTCCTGAGGTGGTGCATTTCCAGGTCGTTAGGGGGGGATGTTCCTCAGAGCCTTGAGCGACAGCGATACCTGTTAGCAGCGAGCCTACCAGATTGGCATATAGAAGTTTGAAAGACATGTTGTATAAGCTTTTCAATGCCTTATGAGACTGTGATCAAAAACAAACCGGCGTAGAATGGGATAAAATTACCCAGATTGCGTACCCCTACTGATTGACTGACTACATACCTTTAATCAATCACTCTTCCATCTACCTAGGTAGGCTAGGTAGGTATGTAAGGAGGGTGTCTCCACATTTTAGGGGTAATATTAGACAGTTATATGCCGGCTATAGCTGGGCAGCCTGTGATTATTCAATCTGGGAAATCTGAAGTACTATGTACCTAGGTATGCGGGAAGGTTATAACATTTAACGGCTGAATGATAACTCAGGTAAACAACATACATTTAGGAAGGTATCCTCCGCACACCCGTTGTAGACAGCAACTACATCCATTGCATCGTTGTCGCGGCAAGTTTAATCGCGAACCTAGCTTGTCAGCGTCTATCGGACTCAAAATATACGCATACCTTATTATATTTCTGAAGATTAGAAATAATCGAGAAGCTGCTCTTGAAGTAATATCGATGTTCTTGCTAGTTCATATACTATGACGTCGCTGAAAGAGCTTTGTTAAACCCCAAGAAGTCTTCATATTTATAGGTACCTACCTAGGTAGGTAGGAGAGCAGGTCCTGGCAGGGGGTAAATATCCACATTTATAGTGTCATAGATTGACCCTAATTTTGATTTACCTACCTACCTAGGTAGGGTACCTCTGGTATTCGTTTAAGGGAGGGTTCTCACACCTAGGTAGGCACTATGCATTCGCAACCTCATTCCTGGCAGCGTGTATGTCACATCTACCTAGGTAACGATATATTAACTATACTTGCCATAAGGTAGAAGCTCGAGGAACTTTACCACTTTTTGGACTCCTCTCATTATCGTCGCCTTTTACAACACCCCTTGTTCACATAAGTAACATATCATTATACATTTGGACTTCATTCCTTCCTAACTAAGACAGTAACCGACAAGGTGGTTGCTTGATGGTAATTAATTAATTTTGATTTTATTGCAGGTAATTGGTTTTACAGCATCAAGATGCCATTTAATGAGGTGCTTCTAAAAGGGGTTCTCACTCGCGGATGATCATCAAGATATCCAACGAAGTGACCGAGCAAGGCATGGCGCGACATGATACCAAATTATCATCATCGTCGCCGACTCAGCATTGCCTTTCGCAGTGGACTCGGCGCTGCTATGAGTAGCTCCCCGTCGGTGACTAGCGCCGCACGATTCCTATTCAATACCCAACCGTGTTTGATGCCTAACCTAGGGGAGCTGCGATCGCATCGACGCGCTTCCGGGTGGTAGATAACGTCTCGTTCTAGACCCTTAGTCATATACGACAGCTCGATAATGAATTGATTGATTGGTCGCCTCCATCATTTAGAAGCCGCTTCACCGTCGGTTGAAGCTGGGTGTGTATCCACCGCCACCCCACGCCGTCTCGCGGTCGGCGAGAACGGACGATCCGGCGAAGCACGTTAAATCGGCGCCGAGCATGATGGCGTCTAGTAAGCCCTATGATCTTAGAGCGAACGAAGTATATCAAGGCCATCTGGGTGATTCTTAGAAGGTCGCCGCCTCCTAAGATCAATATCCAAATTTCGGCCTGGAACGAGAAGCACGACGAGACAGCTCAGCTTCTGCAAGCCTTGTCGCATCCCGCAACGTCTCGGCATCCCATTCCATTCCATACTTTTTGTTTTGTTGTTTTGGTAACAAGCCCAAAAGTTCCTGCGCCCGCTCACCCCGTCGCCCTGCACACCTCGGGCATCACGGGCTCCAGGAACGCGGTCGCCAAGCGCCACCCGTACACGCCGTGCCAAGTGCGGGGCTGCTCGAACGGCTCGAGGTCCACGCTGAGGTCGGCGACGACGGGGGTGGCGGCGTCGGCGAGCGGGGTGTCGAACATGCGCACGTAGTAGTCGCATATCTCCGGGCGCGCGAACACGGGCTGGTTCGTCACCTCGCGCATGAAGTCCAGGCCGTACGGCACGTGGCGCCAGGACGGGCGCGCCTCGATCGCCATGGCCCTGCCGTCGGCGCCGGCGGCGCGCGCGTACGACGCCCCGCCGGGGAGCGCCGCGTACGCGTCGCACGGCGGGTCGAAGGTCGCCGGGTGCACCGTCACGCCGTACCCCTCGGCGCCCGTGATGGCCAGCTCGTTCGTGTCCGATATCATGAACGTGGAGGCCCAGCGGAAGGGGGCGCTCCCGTTGCCGAAGATGTCGACGAAGGGGAACTCGAGAGACGCGCGCTGCGGCTGGTTAGCTAGGCGTACACAAGAGTCGTCGAGATTGCCGAAAGAGAGACAAAAAAAAAAAAAAAAAAAAGAATGGCTTACCGAGAAGTCCGCGAGAGAGGCGTTGTACGCGGGCAGTTGCAGGTCGTGGTCGTGCACGATCTGCGCCATCATGGGGTACATGCCGTCCGGGAACAAAGGAAGCAGCGCCCTGTACGCTTCCTCGGCGATCCTGTATTCCTTGGGGATGACCCGGCGCGCGAGCTTCACGGGGATGGGCACGATCAGCGTGGTCCCGTTGAGGTTCCCGGTCACGAGCGTCGGGTGCTGCTGCGCGTGTTGGTTTGGGGCGTCCTGTGACGCGCAGACATCCCGCGCGGATGAGAGTATGTGCTGTGAAGACGAAGAAGCGCTGAGGACGGCGGTCGACATCAAGATGTAAACTACCAGAGAGCGCGATAGCCCCGCTAGCGAGAGTAATGCTGAATGTATAGCCATGGTGATAGCGTTCTATCGGAAAAGAAAGTCCAAGGGCCGATGCTCTGAGTTGATGGAAAGATGTTTAATAGTGAGTGAACTTGGGCACTCAGCATGGGTTTAGCTTAACCCTGAACCAATATAAGATGTTTCGAACTTTAATAAACGAAGATATCGTGAATAAGCTGGGCAGATAGGACTAGGTTATTATATTATCTAGAGAATAGATATCCAAAACCTGCGACGACCCTGAAAATCGCGTGAGATTGTTCCGCGTAGGTTAGAGATGAATCGGCTCGGTACCTTTTTTCGAGCGACGCGATCTGAAACGGATCGACGATCACCCGGAATGGAAGGGCGGAACTTAAAAAATACCAGTCTGGGGAACAAGTAAGACTCTCTACTGCCAAGAATACGCAGTCAAGGTTTCCCGTCACTTATTAGTAAGTTCATAGAAGGAAACATAATGTAGATTTTATAGGATCTTGAGAATGATGGAAGAAGGTTGGTAGAGAACTGATTAACGATCGATTCGCTATCCATGGTTCGTAGTTCTTACTAGCTTCTTGGCAACGACATGCTGGCACTAGGGCAGAACAAACGCTGATGACCCGAGACATTCAGATTTCACAGAAGCATTATCCTGTAGAATGATGTCGAGTTCGTTGTCAAAGAAGGTGAATGAATGCCTCTTCCGAAGCAAAACGCCACCTTGCTGTCCTGGTCCCTAGTCCGATAGTCTAAAATGATCCTCAAGTGGACACATCCAATCACAGCGGAGTCTCTTAGTTGTTGAAACGGAACGTCCTCAATCCGGATCGGCGCCTCACATAAGCGCATTGGCAAGCTGCGTGGTAAATTCGAAAGGGGGAGAACAACTGGGGAAGGAAGAAACATGCAGCGGACCCTACTGCCGTCGTGGCCCGTGGGAAAGGGTATCCGGGGGATCGGTACTGTGGGGCACGGATGCGCGACGTTCCGGACGAATGAGAGCTCGGCAATGACGGCTCGTACCACTTACGACATCTTACCTAAAAGGTGCACCGCATACAAAGCGCATGCAAGGTTCGTCGGTACGATCGTTATCCGTGGGCCTATGGCATTTTGACTCCCCTTTGCTATCCTTGCCGTAAATCCGGCTCTGCTGTGACCAGTTTCCGGTCCGATTTTAATATTGAAGAAAAGAGCGCGCGTTTATCACCTACCACTTAATACTATGTACCGAGTTTAGCGTTACAATATAACCGGATCATGTGGAGTTGATAAATATTGCATGTAAGTCGGTGATGCAGGCTTTTGTGTATGTAGAAGATGGCATTTGAAAACTAAATTTCGGACCCGGGGAAACTAATTCATTCTAAGGGGGCGGTCAAACACAGCGTTTGTATGTACATCGCCGTTCAAGTGTTTAGGCGCGCGCAAATCATAAGGGCCGTCCAAAAGCCATTCCGACGGATGTGTGAGATTCCGATTAGATACAGATGTGCCACAATTTAAGCAGGGAACTCGGCCAACTCCCCCCCTGCGACACTCGCCTGGCCCTTCCACTGCAGCTTGCTCGGGACAAGCGGCTGGAGCACCTTAAGCCATACGGTATCGTAAAGACTCGGGCCACCGTCGGCGGACTTGCTCCCAGGCTCGAAGCTGCCGTAGTTATTCGAGTCTGTGCAGCAAGGGCTTGCAGAACCCCAAAAGGGACCCGCTGCCCAAGCTGTCCACCCGATGTAGACGTCATTGTCGTCCATGTACTTGACAAAGTCGGTCAACATGTTGTCGCATCCCGTGTTGTTGTGTCCGCCGAACTCGGTGATGAAGGCTTTGAGGTTGTGGTCCTAGAGAAATGGTCAGTGCCTCCCTCGTTGCTGATTGAACTGTTTCCGTTGCCAATAGAGCTAATAGCGCGGATCATTTGAGGAGTCCACCCACCTTAAGCCACTTCGTCACGTCCGCCAAGTTCTCCGCCGGACTGCTCACGCACTCGCTGTGGCTACCGCTATAGTCCACATCGAGATATTCGTGAATATCAATTGCCGTATTATTTAGCGGGTCCTTAAACTGGTGAATGATGGCACTGCTCGGATCTGGGCCTTGAGCCCACGCGTGACCTCCCGTCCAGCTATTGCCGGGCAAGATGATCAAGTTATCAGCATTGGCAGCACGGATAGCGTCGATAGCAGCTTGGTTGTTCTTTAGCACAAGGCTGGTTTCCATATCGTGCGGCTCGTTCATCAGCCCGAAGATGACCTTCTCATTGTCTGCGAAGCGCTTCGCAAGCTCGCCCCAGAACTCGCCGAACTGCTCCGTAGTGGCGGCAGCGGGGTCGGATGTGTTCCCGATTACGCTGCCTGAATAAGGCTGCGAGGAGGGATCGTTATATCGCATGTAGTTGTGTGGGTCCAAGATCGCGTATGCACCCTTAGTGACAGTCACATAGTCGACGGCCTCCTTGAAGTGATCAAAATGGGTCTCGTTAAACGTCTTACCCAGACCAGTTGCAACCGGGGCCATTCGCTCGAGCAAGAATGCTATGCGAAAGAGATTTAGGTGATTCTGGTCGACGTGGGTGTCGATGCCAGCTTTGTTGATGAACTGGTATTCGACGCCGAAAGTCCCAGGTAAGCCAGTGCCCTTTTTAGCATCAGCACTCCATACACCGAACTCGCCACCCGACTCGGCGACACCGGCATAGTAGATGGTTGCCGAAGCCGTGGATACCAAACTAGAAAGGAGAACTGAGTACTTCATGTTGGGCGGATTATTTTACGAAGATCAATTATTTGGTAGCTAGAAGTCAAAGCGGGAAAAGAAATCGTGCGCGCGAGATACTTCTTGTATGTGAGACTTGGTTCGCCTGGGTTAACGGGGTCGTGTTGAGATTTTCGCTGTAATTAATTAATTTGCATATCTAGCGGAAGTGAATAGACCTCATCAATTTCCCTTCCTGATGAAACCTAGGAATGTGCCGTTTCCTACAATCATTGGATTATGTCGGCACAAGTTCGTTCCATTTGGACCCGGAACTTCGGATCGTACTGAGTTGCCCGTGTAAATTTACTTTCAGGGGATATGAAATGGTAAAAAGCTCGCAAACCGGCGCGGAGGTTAAAAAAATGAATTACATGATCTATGATGGGTATCATTGAGGTGACATTGCGAGATCGAATACGGAGGCAGATGCTCCGCTTATAGATCTTGAGAAGGCTCAACCAGCTCCGAAGCTTTTCCCGGTGTCTTTCTGGTCGTTCACAATCACGTCTTATTTATAAGGGATAAAGGGAGCGGTTTCGAAACGCTAGGTCAAGCAAGACCTCGGACAGTAACCGGGTTGGCCGCCGAACTTTACCGAGATCGTAGCCAAGATCATTAATGTCGATATTCCAGCTCCAATATGGGCCGGGTCACTAGAGCGCGCCACCGACAAGACCGACGATCCACATCGCAATTCGTACCTGTAGTCCAACTCGTCTTTCTGTTTTCGCGAAATCATCTAGAGTGACAGGACTTGCATACTCCTGCAGCCACCGTTGCTCGTCACCTAACCTTTTCTTTAAACTGGGATTTTGAGTCACGATCAAAGCACCTACTTCGAGATCGTGGGAATAGCTGCGTTTAGTATAATTAGAACTTCCAATGATACTAATCGACGGATCCTGTTCCCGGGGGAGGGTTATCCATAACCCCTTAGCGTGATATGTCCACCCGCCCGGTTCGTTGACAGTGCCTCTTCTCCATTCCTTGAGGACAACTGCTGAATCCTGCTTTCGCTTTTTAACCGCTTCAAGAAATCTCCTAGCGAGTAGGGTATATGCACCTGGCAGAAGTCCCGAGACGCCTTTAGATTTGTAAAATCCATTAGCATACGGCGACGCAGTAATGACCACATTGTTTTGCGAGGCTGTTGATAGTAGTAAATTCGTCAGCGACGGGGCTGGGTTAAAATACCCCGCCGTAAAAGTCCACGATGAGCCTGCATACTCTGGCGCAGCAAGCGTTTTCAAAGCATGTGTGATCGCAGGTAGTTCGGTTGATGTATCTGGTTTCATAAGCTGAGAAAGCTGACCAAGCATATAAACTGTCGTATCCCGTTCTTGTATGGTAAGTGAGTCTTTTCCCTGCGATTTGATACCGCTAGACGTATCTTTTGGTGATATCAGGTGGTTTATAAGCGTTGTAGCTTTTGAAACATATTTGGCAGGCTCATCCAGAGGGCAAGGAGCTGCATTTCCTGACGGCCAAAGAAGCTCAAATCCTCCAGGTTCAGAATCCAAAGGCTGCAGTAAGAAGCTAAGTGACGCGACGCCCGAGTAGAGGTCCCAGAAATAGGTAGTCACATCGCTAGAGGAAAACAAATGGTATCGATCCTGGCGGTTTGTGAAGTAGTCGTTGGAAAGATTCGCACTATACGAAGTTAATCAAATGCCTTATACTTGCAGCTTGCAGATGGGTTCAAGTACCCTGAGATGATAATCTCATCATCGATGCCATAAAGCTTCATATGTTGCAGACCCCATCCTTCGTTGATCCGCTTCGGTATGTGTTTCTTCCGAAAGCCAGTCAAGTTCGGGGTATGGTACATTCGAATCTCAACTCGGTCTGATCCGAACTCTTCGATAAGGGGAAGAAGAAGTGTTGCGCAGGACGGATCGGGTTGCTCTCGACTCCCACGAAGCGCATCTACGAGGATGCTCAACTCTAGCGAAGCATTCGCGCGAAGAGCATCTTGGAGTGCGGCAATCTCAGCTCCAGTCAGCATTGATATTTCGGTATAAAGGTTGACTCGGATTCATCCATACTAGCTCTATCTCGGACTTCCCAATGTAAAGGGTAGATAGAAATATTCGGTGCTTAGCGCAGCGAATTTTGGCCTAGTAATGTCAACTGACTATGTCTACTTTGATGTTTAATGGCACATGACGGACCTTCAATGTATCGTAGAATTCGGTAGGCGTTTTAATGATTTGTATCTGATCCCCCCTGATTCTAAATGACGGAGCGATCTTGTCTAATTCAGTTACGAATGGTGCCAACATTCCGCCAGAGCTTGCAGAGCTAGCTGTCGGCGCAGGACCCGAAGGTATCGAATATCGACGGCAGCGCTGCTGGCTATATCGATTCATTGGCCGAGCCAGGGTAAATCGCAGCTTTAGGCAGCATCTCGATGAGCCTCTAGCTATCATTGCAAGTATTATGAACGAATGTCACCAGGTGAAATGGATGGATGTAAGTTGTAAAATTTAAATATTTGAGCTCTTTCAAGCTTCACAGCTGAACCAATGATGATTCTTATCGATAGTCGAACTAGCGCGGACTTATGACGTTGCTATCTACCTAGGTACCTAGGTAGTGGGCAGGTACCTTAGGTACCTAGGTAAGTAGGCTAGGTACCTATTAGAGGCAGCTAGGATAGCCTTGAATTACATAATATGTACACTTGATGGACCGATGAATACCCGTCTTGCCAAGTCGGAAAGTCCCGTCTAATTGAATTCAATACGATGACTTCGAACACTACAACAACAACATCCGAACGCGGCAGAAGTCCGATTGAGCTTCGCCCATCATGTCGACCGTCACAAGAACTCTCGCCAACCTATGGAAAGTGGGATTCAAGGTATGTACCTAGGTAGTATCCTTTTAAACCTATATTCTACTGCTAACTTATCTTGCGACAGGACTACTTCCACCAACTTAGCGTACGTCGAACCTCTTAACATAACATCTAACGAACGAGCTGTTACTTCGAGACTAATGGATATTCTGCCCGGAACAGTATATCGGTACGACTGGATGAATATCATATTGAGGTAATATAGGATAGTATTCTGATAGCCTATAGGTGACACCAAGGCTGGTATCCTGATCGGTACCGATCGATTCGGTAACAAATATTTCGAAAACAATGAAGAATTGCCTCGTATGTTATTGTAGCTCGAGACCGGCTGGTTGAACTGGCAGGACTGATAGATTCCAGTTCGAACGCGATGGGTAGACTACAAAGTGCACGATTTCGACCCGTACGTATGCCTAAGGGGTTAAACATCCGGACTCGTTTGCTTAATACCGCACTTTAGGGCCCAGATTGAGCCTGGTTGGCACGCCTGGATATCCTACTCTGTCGACAAGGCACCTACACAAGACCCGTTGCTCGCATATAAGAGGCGACCTTGGGAGGATACCGATGCTAAGACCATTCCTAACTACACCGCGACAAAAGGAGCTTACAAACCCTATAGCACGTACGTAGTTCGGAATCTGGAATTGCTCATCTGCTAATATCCATACAGGACGAAGGCGAAGGTAACGGCGTGGGAGCCCACCGTTGCTGCGAGGAAATAGGCGGCCATGCAAGAATGCTATGTACATATCCACAACACGATGGTCGAGGGAACCTAGAATCGAGGCGTTGACAATCATATTCGTATTATCAGCTTTGATCAATCTCCATGCTCTTGTGCAGCAAGTGCGCTCTACTCGATACCCAGCTCTAACGATGGATATTAAGCGACAATTATACCCACAGAACTATGATTATTAACTATTAACAACTGACCCTAGGTATTGTCCCCTCTCATTCAGAGGCAATACGCATGTCCAAGGTATGATACTTACCTAGGTATATATCATAACAACTAATGGAACGTAGAATTGAACGCCTGTATGACCTGCGGTGGAATATCCCGGTACGGCTCCAGCTTACCACCGAGAAGTAGATCTTCGAGGCTAGCCTTCTTATAGCCCTCAACTTCCCAGATGTCCTCGCCAACCCCACTCACCAAGGTCCCATTCCCCCAGGTTTTACGACAGTACCACGCTAGCGATAGAGGGATCCCGTTCTTTATGCAAGTCTCAATTTCTTTGTCAACCTTCTCAGAGCTATGCACAAATACTTGTGGTTCAGCACCGTGTTTCTTCTTCAAGGCCGCAGCGATTTCGTTCCCAGCAGCCTTTAACTCTGAAATCCCGATTGCTCGTCCCATCAGCTGAGCCGGAGGCGTCCTAGCAAAGATCGATGCATACGCTGTAGTGATATAGTTCCTTGTGCTATTGGGAACCTTTGTCAGCTTCCAGGGCCAGCCTTTCGTATTAAAAAATGTTCTATTACATACCATATGTTGACCTTTTGGTTAGCACTATCACCAGTAAAAATGATTCGATTTCCGGGATAATCAATCCCCATTATCCTAAAATCTCAGGATGTTTAGCTCCTCCTCCACACCTAGGGATTCGTAGGAGCTTACCCAATTGAAAATAGAGATTCGGCAAAGCAACCAACCAGAACCGTGGCTACAGGTATGCCTGCCTCCTTGGCTGCTTCCTCAACCTCGTACTTCGTCTTGTTCACAGGTACACGGAGTCCTTGCTCATCAGACACTCGAAGTCCAAGGTCTGACGGCACGAATAGTTTAACGTTGGTGCTTGGGATTGCCTTGACGAAAGCATGCTGCCTTTCTAAACCTTCATGGCCAACCAGAGAACTGCAGTTTTTATTAGAATTGGAAGATTCTCGAAGATTGCAGTCTTACATGACGATATCAATGTCTTGTAGAGCAGCGATTAACTCTTGTTGCTGCTTTTCAATGTCCACTTCAACCTTGACTACGCTCGATGATAAACTGGACACATCGGAGCCTGGCCGGTATATCACCTTGATTGGGGCACCCGAAGATACAAGAGCATTGGCGATGGCCGAGCTAGCCCAGCCACGATGACCATATATGGCAATGCGGTTATACGACATGTTGTATATACTACGTGAGTATAAATCAAATAATTGTCGACTAGACGAGTTCCACCAAAGAGCAACAAGGCTGCATATTTATAACCATCAGGCTGACAATTAAGAAAGGGGTAGGCTCGGGAACATTAGTAATATATTTTATCTCATAGCACATCTTAGATTTATTCCGAGAAGCGAACCCCGACCAAATATTGATATCAAACACGAGACACTCGGGAATAACAACTACTTAGAAAGCCGACAGCACCCATTAAATCCATAGGGTCTGACTCATGCCGAAGATTGTCGGCCGGCATGGGTCACTCGCATCCTTCGTATCGAGCTAAGACGGAGCTAGTTAACTCGGTTCATAGTTGAACTGTAGAACAACGTATCCTGGAGCCATGCAACTAATCGAGTTAGTCGGAAAGCCTTCCATCTTAGTTGCCAGTACACAGATAAATGATAATTCTCTAATTCTGCTCCTCGGGGACCTGGAAATGAAGTAACGAGGCGGAATCATACCATGTTTTTTTACTACACCTCTTAGAGCCAGGGGCCCTGGTTATGACGGAATCATACATGCAGCGCTCGTCATGCGATAGGCGCATAAAAGCTGAATTTCCGATGCGGATCATACTTGTCCTTCAAGGCGAGTAGACGGTCCTGGCGCCACTGCTCGTATCCATACATATTCTGCCTCGTTTCGTCTCCGAAAGCGTAGTTGACATAAGTGTGCATCTCCTCCCGACCAGTTGCTTCGTGAAGAATGCGACGAAGGCTCTCCCCTAGCTCCACAGCCTTCTTCTCGAGTTCCGGCCCAGCAGCCGCGAAGCTAATCACTGGAGCAATGAGAATATTGTCACCTCTAAATGGGTAGGCAGTTGATTCGCTGGGGATGGCCTTTACACCCTGCATAGAGTAGCCTTCGAAGAGGAAAAAGGAGTTGTAGAATGCCGGGGTCTCCTGTGTGGAAGATGCGAAGAGGTCATATACGTGACGCTGAGCTGGAACGTTATATGTCTCAACGTAGATGGGGAAGCGATAGTTAACTAGTCCGGCTTTTTGGCACGGCGGCGAGTTATTGTCGTTGCCCGTCCATGTTGCTAGGTCGGTGAAGCTACCTCCCGCGCCATCTGTAGCTGCTGGGCCAAGATCGTGGAAAGGCTTCGTGTAGCTTGGATCAACTGATGTTTGTCCTTCCTGGAGAATATAGAACATGATCAGGGGCTACGTTCAGTGTTAATAAAGAGGTAGAGCAAACGTGGGTTTGACCGGAGACCACTTGCCTTAGCTGGATCGATCTCCGGATTATTAAAAAGGAACGAGTAATTGATAATATCAACAGGCTGGGTACCATTCTTCAGGAGATGCTCGTTTATAGTGTCATAAAGGCCCTCGACTTTATCACCTGTAAAGACGAAGCTCTCATACGCCCAATCTCGGTTCTGGATGTCGTATATTTTAGACGTGACAGATGTCACGATTCCGAAATTATGGCCGGCTCCTTGCATAGCCCACCAAAGATCGGAGTTCTCGTCGATTGTTCGCAACCCTCCATCGGCTAGCACAATGTTCATGGAAACGAACTGGTCTGAGACGAGCCCATATCGTCCCTGGAGAATTCCGTGGCCGCCTCCTAACCCAGGCCCAAGAATGCTGGTACATTCACACCACCCAGTCGCTACCCTCAAGTTAGCTACCTTATATACGAAGAGACACGAAATCTGAAAACTGGAACTAACATGTCTGCTTTCCCGCATCCCAGAGTGCATCGGTAACTGTCTTAGTTTTCGTCCCTCCGCCAATCTTTGCTGTAGTGCCGTCTTCTGAAATTTCGACACTACTTAACTGATTCATCCAGATTTCGATGCCATTCTTCATCTTCTCGACTGTCGTAATTGCTCCATGACCAGCGCTAAGAGCAAGATAAGGCATATTTAGCTCATTCGCGTATTTCACCTCAAGTATAGTTAGCTCTCCCCTATATTATATAGTCGTATCCATTTACTTAAACTCCTTACAATTTCTGCGACGTCATTCTCGATGCGAGGAACTACGACGACTTTCACTTCTGGGGTGTGTGACACCGACCAGCGTATTATCGCCTTGGTAAAATCATCTGATCCTGGAGTGAATATTTGTGCATTCCGAGAAAGCCTCTCTGCAAGTTCCCTGGCGTAGTCTCTTTGGGGGCAGATGGGTCCGAGCCAGCCGCTCACAGCAGCATTCTGACAGGCAGAGGATATGGCCCATGCGGCCACCGCCGTTACGACCTCCATCCCGTATCGTTCTGACCGAGCAAGAAAACCCCAGAACTGTTAAAAAGAGATAATAAAAAGAGAAAAGGCAGATTGCATCTAACAACAACATGGAATATATTAACCACAATATGGAGATATTAGACTTCAATCCGTACCTTTGATTCTGTTCAAGCCGGACCGGAATTAAGAAGCCACAGTAAGTATCCATGAATGGCGCTCCCCATTAAAAAAATTATCCCGCATACTTGCGCCGCAACCTGACAGGATGATCCACGGGAGCGGTGAGACAGTTGAGACCCCAACCGAATTAGGGATACCTACCTAAGTATAACCACTTATACAACTATCTACGCTTCTACATATGCTCTCTCCAACTTCTTCCACTTAAGTTGACTAGACAAGACCAACAGCCCACTGTACCATGTTGTAAGGTGACCCACATATGGACATCAGAGCTATGTCCGTCCATGTGCCTAGGCTATCAACCCCTATCATATAGCCGTCCCTGCCATCCCAGAGCGATGATCCCACGAGATATACGATTCACGCGTAAACCGGTCGTTCTCCATAATTGGCAAATCGGACCGCAAAGTCGCTCGACTCGTGTTGCTATGTATTTTGTCATATGCAACACCAAACACTTGGTCGACGCGGATAACGTCTTTTTGAGAGGCGGAGGACCGGGAGGACCGGGAGCTGAATAGGCTTTTGGTGGAGCTGACGGCCGGCTCCCAAACGAGTTTCCTAAAGAGGAATTGATTCGTTGGGAGGCAGGCGGCAAAGACCCCAATGCCGCATTCAACCATGCCCCAGTACATGCAACCTGTTTTCCCGACTACAATAGAGTTAGCTACCTAGTATCTCTAGAGACCGACGAAGTTGTGAGAGTACTTACGGATAATGTCAGATGTAAGATCGAAGTTCCCTATGAAGCTTCCAGCCATCATTATGAACCGCAACAACGAGACCACAACGGTTCTACTAGATGTCAGCTTGGACGCGGTCTATTCTAGGTGTTTATCTTACACTCCTCCAAGAAGGAACATCAAACAGACACTGATCTTCTTACTAGTAGACAGATTCAATCGTAAAACCTATCTTACACTTTAGCCTTGGCTTGAGTCGGTAAAGCAGAGTTACTTACCAATGGAATAGGGATAATTAGTATAAATAAATCTGTAACGAAGTCGGTAATGCAAAGAGTAAGGACTATGTTGATAGTATAGGAGCACCGCGTCTGGAATTCTATTTCCGAATTCCAGATCCTCCAGAAATCGTGCCCGCATTCGAAAAGCGATGCAAAGAAGAACGCCACTGCCCACATCGCTATGACGATTATGAATCCTATGAGGAGTTTGTTGATCACGCTATGCTTTTGGATCGTGAAGACGCGTACGTAGAAGAACAGGAAGCTTGCCTTCGTGCATGCCACCGCTATGGGCAGCATGAGGAGGTAGGCCCATTCGATCTATGAACTCGTTAGATACGACCGGCCTCAGATAGGTTGAATATACTTGCCTGTGATGAGAGAGTATACTGTGGTGTGACTAGCTCGTAGAAGCTCCCCGTATATCCAGGGGGGAATTCGACAGGGTATGCAAGTGCTTTTTGCGAGACGCCATAAAATTGAGCGATGCCGATTCCTACAGTCATAAGCTATGTATATAGGTCAGCTTATATGATGAAGTCAAGTTGTGTCCAGTTTGTAGTACCGTAGCAGGTATCATGAGCCAGTCATCAGCCTTGGGAGGTTGCCTCTGAATCTTCCGTGCCCAGAATCTAAGCGCAACGACAACAATGTCCACTATGGACAATGCTATGGCTGCCGCCATAACGTCACCGGGACGCATGTAGTAGTCTCGATCGTCATCGTCACTAGCCATCTTGAAGATCTGGTACGTCTGTCTCGAGAGAGGAATTGCAAAATCAATACACCAGAGAGAATAGAGTGTTATCAGTATTCATTTCAGATTTTGTGGAAATAGGAGAAAAAGCCGGTGTAGCCTCATCATCTTTGAGGGACATAGTTACGTGCATATATCTACCAACATAGTTGCAACAAATATAAGATGAAATGAGAGGACCGATGGGTGTAGGATGTTTCCCTCCCATCATAACACCAGGCCAATTCCACATGCTATTCAACGGGGCTTGCATATATTATCTTCCCAAATAAGGATCTATGAAGCTTAACAGTCGAGAGAGAGTACACTTAAGGATTAGTGTCAAGTTGTCAGCGTCGCATTTGACTGATTTCAACCAATGATTTCGTTGATGGGAAGCGAAGCTGCATCGTTTCACATTACACAACTTTGAAGGGACAACGCCACCTGCAATCGAGATCAATATAGTCACACATACCTAGGTCAGGTAGGCGGTTAGTATCTTCACCTTCGGTATGCTCCAAATATCAAATCATAAACATGTCTGCTTACTAGAATCCTCCACGTATGTGAAGAGGGGCAGTGCCGACCATTTACAGGTCTGCAAATATGCAGGCTCTAATTTTGCACTTTGGTGACATCCCATAGTTGATATCACTGAGCTCGCCGATTGGATACCTGCCACTCGAAGGCATCAGATCATCCATCCTTCAATGAGACCCTAAATCCCTCCAGGTCTTAGTCTAGTACGGCTCAGGGGCGAAACGGAGGACACTTTCGGAGTAAAGTCTCGGCACCGAAATTTATCAAAGCATATTAATAAGTTAAATAATTATATAGAGCATTATTATCCGGGCTGGACGGTACTGCAGATTTAGTGTTGCTCATTATAAATGTGGTAAAAAGTTCGTCCACTCTACACAGAGGTACAGCTGTGATGGTAAACCTCTCAAGCCGACAAATCCTTCAACTAGAATGTAAAACCGCGCGATAATATATACCATGATAACAGATCCATGGATTGCAACGGAAGCCCATTGAGGTAAAACCTCAACAGCCTCAGCGATCGATTTTGTTTCTTTTTGGAACAACCAAATTGCTAGACGTGAATGAAGATGGTAACCTAAAAGGTGAAGAGTGGCAAGATACAGGATCATTGTGAGGGCAAGTATAGAGCTTGCGGCAATCCATAGGTATCGCTCTATAGACGAGGGAAACTGCAACATTATACCAAAAAAATGCAAACCAAAATAGATAACCTCGAGAAGGATACCATATAGCCTTTTTGATACATTGAGGCCCCTTGGTGGCGTGGTACTATGATTTCGAAAATGCCTTATAGGTCTTCGTCCGGGATCCTCGTGAATCTTGATAATGGTATTAACTCCAAGCCAGAACGGCGCTATCAAGCTTATCTTGTCTTGTTGGCGTGGCCTGATGAAGTCTAGAGGAGTTCTAGAATATGGTCGTCTACCTTGGTCTCCGGCATTGAGTAGGATCGTGTCAATGGAATATTCGGTAGAAAGTGTAATTGACGATTGGACGTTGTGTGGCTTGAAGGCCCAGAAGAAATACGTGTTCAAAGTACACGGAATGAATGCAAGAGTAGTGAGCTCAAGAGTGCATAGTCCGAGTCCCTGTACCGCTCGGCCAATACATTGAACCGTAAACCAAATGATCTGATAAACAGCAAGTGTTCGAGAAAGTCCATCGGCTTTATCTCTATCAAGAATATCTTGTTCGGTGATATGCGGCATATCAATGTATTCGTTCTCAACAAGATATGCAAGCTGCTGGCAATCGACTGGGAAAGCTGGAAATCCAGAGGCTTTGAGCAGGATACCACCCATATCAGCGAAAAAGGCATGCCTCTTGGTCCATTGAGATTGGCCAATCTCTTTGAATCTTTTTACACCTTGATTGGCGCATTCCCATTGCTCACCAGCAACCGCGACTGTGACCTCGGGAAAAAGTATTGTAAAGATCTGCCACCTAATCTGATATACAAGTGAGCCGAAGGGTGTGACATCCGGCCTTGGGACGTTGAGGCAGACACATGACCAGGTGCAAAGCACGATAGTAGCAATGCAATTATAGATTATGTCAAATGAACCGCGTGTGTTCGGTTCCGATCGCCACCCCCAGATTAGGTCCGTCATTCTGAAGGCGTGTCAGTATGTTTAAGGTACCTAGGTAGGGAATGGTCCCACAAACCCAGCACAGCTCTCGATCAACGGACGTGTCTAGTTTATATTCGCGTGTCTTGTCTGAGAAACTTCCTTGTCAGCTATATAAAAACCTTGGAATATAAGGACATCGTACAAAAATTAAGGAGCAATCTTTCACTGACAAGAACTATACTCAGCTCCCTAATCTTATCAAGTCTATTAATTGATATCGAGCTTGTCCATTGTAAAGTTAAGGTGAAGGTCGTTTATGAAGTTGCAGTAATGTGGTATTAATAAGTTCTAAACACACGTAGGCAGTTCAAAAATGTGCTGTATATGAGCTGCGATTGTCTTTATACTGACTTCCATCTTGTATTATCTCTACGAACGAGACGGATCATCTACCTCCAGAAGTCTCCTCACTAATCATGTCGGCAACTGACGGACTATAAACACCTACCGGATATCACTCGTCAACAAGTGAATATCTTGCAAGTGATGGATCACACGGAGTACTACTCTATATCTTTAGGATTTTTAGCTATTCACTCACTTCACCTTTCCTTTGTGTAGTGAGTCGGTTTCCCCTATGTGAAGCGATTTGCCAGCTCTGCGGACACACTATGGCCGTCCTACACACCACTGATATTTGGCGATATGTAAGATTAGGTACTTAGTATACAGTCTTCACGTCCTCCGGATGTTAACTAGCTCATCATCATTATTCGATAGTCAAGTAGCCGCATGTAACTAGGTTGGGTGAAATATACCTACTCTACGACACATTACATTCATTCTTACACCGGAAAGACAGACACAGAGCCCAACATATGGTACTTAGTTTACCTGACGTGTAATTTTACTAGCTAGTCATAAATGAGCAATTTTACGCAGTTCTTTTCATATAATACAACATCGATCCCGGCTCATTAAAGTATATGCATATATGCTAACCTAGGATGACGGTACGAAAAGCAATTGCCTTCCACCTACTTCCCTTAAAAGAGAGAAAGATAATAGAGAGGACGATTTTTTCTTTTTACCTTGCAATTCTGAATGCATAGTGCGTGGCTGAATATCTGTTAGGTTGATAGTGTGGATTGTTTCTTTGTTAGCTACAGAAACCTCAATTGATCATCGATCCGGTTTCAGAGTAATTTCGCAAATTCTTTGATCTTTTCGCACCAGGCCTTCCCACGGAACAGTTGCCTGTGTTTATGCCCACACCCGATTTTCAATTGCACACCGGAAATTGACAGAACCAGATACTTTCTTCCGCATCAGTTATACACACTGTCGACTTTATTTGCCGCTATTACATTTGAAAAGAGGGTTTTCAATGCCATCAAAATGAATACCCATAGACAGGCCGTATCCAAAGTAGCCACATCTGTCAAACAGTTTTTTTCACGGGGAGATCCATATCGAGTATTCCATGGATCAACCAACAGCACCCGGCCTCGCCTGGTTAATCCAGCAGATTCGGTTGACATTAGTCCATTGTCAAATATCCTCAGAGTCGACACAACGTCACGAAGGGCCTTTGTCGAACCCAATGTTTCGATGGACCATTTGGTTGCAGCAACCTTGAGATATGGCCTCATCCCTCCAGTTGTCATGGAATTCCCCGGTATCACTGTTGGCGGTGCCTTCGCGGGTACTGCAGGGGAAAGCAGCTCTTTCAAATATGGTCTATTCGACAAGAGCGTCAAATCTGTGGAGATGGTACTTGCCAATGGTGACGTAGTCCAGGCATCGGAAGAAAAGAATCCAGGCCTCTTTTACGGCGCGGCTGGAACACTCGGCACGTTGGGGCTCGTGACTATGGTTGAGTTGGAATTAATAGAGGCCAAGAGGTTCGTCAAAACAACATACCACCCTCGAGCAAGCATCAAGAGTACCATTGAATTGATACAGCAAGAGGGTGTCAATTTATCCAACGATTACGTTGAAGGCATTCTCTTCTCAAAAGACCATGGTGTGGTGATCACCGGAGAGATGACAGATGAGAATCCGGGACGGGCTCAAGGCTTCAGTCGTTCGACAGACCCATGGTTCTATCTCCATGTTCAGGAAAAGACACTCCATTCATCTAGCCCAGTCACAGAGTTCATCCCTCTCCCCGAATATCTTTTCCGATACGATAGGGGGGGGTTTTGGGTCGGCCGGTCTGCTTTCGATTACTTTGGTGTCCCTTTCAATAAATTAACTCGTCAGTACCTAGATGACTTTATGCACACTCGAATGCTTTACGAAGCTTTGCATGCCAGCACGGAGTCGAGCCGGTACATAGTACAAGATCTTGCGCTGCCTTACTCGACTGTGGAGGCTTTCATCGACTACACCACGAAGAGCTTCGATATTTGGCCGCTCTGGCTATGTCCTATTCAACAGACTCAGTCCCCAACATTCAACCCACGCATAGCACCTACACAACAGCAGTTGGATGGAAAGGCAACATCGCAATTTATCAACATCGGACTCTGGGGTTTCGGATCCCAAGATCGCACGGCTTGTATGGTGCTCAACCGAGACCTTGAGCATCGCCTCCATAAGGAGTTTAGTGGTATTAAATGGTTATACGCGCATACCTACTACACAGAAGAAGAGTTCTGGGAGATTTACGACAAGACCTCATACGACGAACTGAGGAAGAAGTACCGTGCCAGTACATTACCCTCTGTGTATGACAAGGTCAAGGTTGGCTTTGAGGAAATCTCGAGGAAAGAAAGTGAGGAGTGGGGACCCTGGGCATTGTCTTTCTGGCCTTTGGGCGGACTCTGGGGCATCAAGAAGGCTATTGACAGTGGGAAATATTTACCACGATGCCCACCCTGGCGGAATCTGTAACTGGGCTGTCTGATAATGCCAAATCTACAGTTTTCCCCTTTAGTAACTAAGGTATGTAATAGTCCCTGTTGATGTACACTTCAACTGGGGCGAGTCCACGGCTAGCATGATCTGAGAGGATGCGAAGCATTCCTGATTATTGGCCTTATTGAGCCCTACTAGCACTAAAATAATCAGGTCTAAGGATTTGTTATCGAAATATACCTAGGTAGACAATTAATATGCATAATACCATTAATAATAGATGCCTCATTTTTAACTCCTTAATTTGCAGTAGTCGTCACCTCTCTTGTAATTCGTGTAGTAGGTTGACACTATAGCAAGCTTTAGTGTTAATACTACCAATAACTAAAATATCTAACTATGTAAATATACTGCACTTCAATTATTTATACATAATATCCTGAAAACCATGCCGTGTAACTAGGATCGTCATCATTTAATTGCATTGCATATTGGTATTTATTGATTGTTAAGCTTAACTTTCCATGTTATTATTACTAAAACCAAGAATAGAACAGCTGCAGAGAATTATTTTCGATTGGATATCTAATCAAGGGGTCATCCAGTCATATTGACTTTGACTTATAAGGTACCTTTCAGTTAAGCATCAATGAAAAGACTTACACGAATCGACCTCTCTAGGCACTGAAGTTTTCTTGTTTGTGAATCATGCGGTTAATTTCGATGACATACTGCTGTGCGAGCAGGCGACATCTGTGTGGCTAAAATACTTCATAATTCCCTGTTTCGTCCTCATCTTGTCGAAACAGCCAATCAGCGTTAAGCGGCTAGCCACCATATGACGTAGGGGGCAGCCACACCGGATCCCTGATGCTCACTAGTTTCACTTACGTAGACATTCGCATCGTACAGAGTCGATGCTGATGCTGATGAATTAAATAACCTACTGTTCTCTATGTGCTTGAGTACTACTCTTTTATTCTCCTTATATTCTCCAGCTACCTATCCAAAACACTGCAACCTCAAAACCATACTTTTCCCAACTTTACACATATTCATCAGCTACTCTCAAAAGTATTGTTCTACCTATTAGACTACCTAGGTACTTTCCATTAAACGACTCGATTTAAAGAAGCCAAAATGGAATGGGCAAAAGAGAAGTATAATGAGCAATACGAGGCCTGGATGCCCTGGATCGAAGACAATTTCCTGTATTACTTCACCAAAGATAACAAAGCAAGCTATACGACCAAAGGTAATGTCACATTATCTTCCTCTACCTCATCGTCTTCTATCCCATTTTATCTATTTCTTGCCTATCTAGCTAACCGGCGCTAACACATTGTCATCGCAACAGAGCAGCTAGACAAGGCCAAAATATCAAACATTGACCAGGTCAACACGCTCCAAGATGGCGTCCACAACGTAGTAGCCGGGCAGGTGGGACAAGGCGGGCTGCTACAGCCTGTCGGCGACTTCGTCTCGAAGGAAGGCATCAACCGAACCGAGCGCGCCGGGAAGGACGAACAGAGCGGGTACCTGCCGGCTTCCGTGCCCGGACTCTCCGGGTTGCTGAAATAAGAACCATACACATCTTAGTTCAACAGAATGAACTTATGTGAAAGCTATGCGCGCAAAAAGGGGTATCGGTAGCCTATGATACGACATACATATCAGGAAGATTATCGAGGAGATTGGAAGTCTTAATGAATGGGACATTATTTGGTTTATGAATGATATACGACTTATATGGCGAGGTCTTCGGGTTGTTCACTTGCATTTTGGATTTATATGCCTATGTCCTAGTACATCACTTTATTTAATATGACGATTCTTATTCGCGATTACCACATTCACACTCTTCGTCCTCAATTACTCCGATGTGGATTGTCGTGAAAGCCAAACCAGTTATCGTTAAAAGGTAACTGTTCATATTTTAGGCAAAGAAGATCATCCAGGTACCTATATACACTTCTCCCCTTTCCCGCAATCCTAGACCGCGCCAGAACCCTTAAGCCACGAACTCTCGCCCCTATTCACCTAACTTAACTAGGTACCTAGGTAAGTTAGTTAGCAAATACTCTTGCTAGCGGAGCCCTTGATATTCCAAGTGGTGTTGTCGCCGCAGGGGGACTCGCGGACGGAGTTGTCGTTCACGGTGAGGGTGACGGAGATGTCCTTGTTGTTCGGGAACTCGTCGCGGGCGGCGAGGCGGACCTCGCCGCCGCCGTTGACGACGCCGCCGCGGATCGACAGGTTGTAGCAGTTCTCGATGAGGATGGCGTTGTTGCCGTTGCTGGCGAGGTCGACCTGCTCGATCACCGCGCCGCCCGACTGCGACACGCAGAAGACCCCGCGCCCGCCCCCGCGCGACACCACCTTGTCCACGTACACGTTGGTGTTGTAGTTGCCGTTGGTGTTCTGTCCGTTGTTGTTCGCCATCCGCAGCGTCGCGTACCCGGTGCCCGCCGCCACGTTGTTGCCGTCGACCAGCCCCACGTGCGCGTTCGTCGTCTTCTGCAGCAGCAGGCCGCACTCGCCCACGTCGCGGGCGATCACCTGGTCGATTTCCAGGCCGTTGATGTTCCAGGTCTCGACGGCGTGGCTGCCGGCGCCAGTGACCTTGATGGTGCCCATCTTTACGTTGGAGTTGGCCGCCTTGTCGCGCTCGAAGCGGATCCCCAGGCCGCCGCTGAGGTTCATGGTTATCTGGCCCAGGACCAGGTTCTTGGTGCCGTAGAACCACAGGCCGAAGTAGGGGTTGCCGGTCATGGTAAGGTACGGTATTTGGACGTCTGCGGTATTCAGCGACTCGATGGCGCCGTGTCCGGCCCGATTGCCGGTGTTGATCGTACCGCAGCCCTCGAAGATCTTGCCGCTGCCGATGCTGATGCTGTTAGCCCCGATAGAACCCGACGCCATGACTGAGATGCGCTGGCCGCTGCTTATTGAGTCTAGCGCTGCCTGGATTGCGGCCCGGTAGTCGGAGCCGGAGTATACGGAGGTTGAACCTTTGGTAGCCTTGAAAGAGCTGCCCGAGCCAGTTACCGTAGCGTCTGGCTTCCCTGCTCCGCAGTCGGCGGCACGGACGGAAGAGGCAAGTGCGAGCACCGCCGTGATGATGGAGAATCGAGCCATTGTCGTGTTTTCCTCGCGAATCGTAGAGATGAAGAGCTACCCAAGGTTCCCTTGCATTCCGAGGAATAGCAAGGAGACCTAGGTATTTATACCATCTTCGACGAACTGGGGACCGTAAACACCACAACATGATGCATATTTCTGTCAGGGGCACCTTCGTTAGAGGACTTGGCATCATCCCCTCGCCCTCCGGAGTAATGAATTCCACGATATATCATCGACGCCAATGCCCGTAATTTCATTATCCCATAAAGCTTGGCCATGCTAGGTCAGGGATAAATTCAACATTCGTGGCATATCTCCGTTAGGGCCCTTGGCAATGCGATGGGAGTCGCAAACTCCGCCGCTCTTTGGGGTTGCAATGTGACTTAAGGCTAATCCTAGGTGCTAATCTCAAAATAACAGGGATATCTACCTACCTACCTAGGCAGGTAGGTCACAATTGTTACTTGAGGAAAAGGTTCATACGGAAGATTTTTGCGTACATCTAATTAGTATCGTCTTTGGATTACGTTCCATAGCTCTGAAGTCGCAGATAATCGTACCTCACGCCTCACGCCATGTTATGACTTAATTCACACATCCCACACCCAAAGGAATTGAGTGCTGAGATAACTGTAGTATGCTGTCATATTTTATGCGTGAAGGATCCAGCGAACCCAAGGACCTGGGACGACCCCTGTAGCTGCTCTAGCAGAAACATCTACAAGATCGTCCTTAATATAATAGGCAATCAGAGTTTAAAGAACTCATCCGAACGACATGATATGCATAATCATCCCAAAAGCATCTGGCTAAGCTAGTAGAGACCTATATAACAGACGTATCTCGGCACTCTAGGGTCTCGTCTTGAAATTTGCTC
Source organism: Jackrogersella multiformis (assembly GCA_902806575.1). Classification (NCBI taxonomy): domain Eukaryota; kingdom Fungi; phylum Ascomycota; class Sordariomycetes; order Xylariales; family Hypoxylaceae; genus Jackrogersella; species Jackrogersella multiformis. Next base: position 893,644 of record CADCXD010000005.1, on the reverse strand, counting down.
TTGAAAGTGCAAAGGGGAGATGCCCGTGTCTCTACGATCTAAATGCGAACGAGATGCTCTGATGCGCCTAAAATAAATGCTCCAAAGGTAGACAAAGCGTTTCTATTCTAGGCTCGGGATTCGATAGCTGCTTTGATGGCTGTTGTTACAAATTAGCTTTATGTTAAAATCAAGCGCCAGGAAACTAAATGGCTTACCATCACAAGTAACTTTAGCATCGCCGAACAACATCTTCGTTCCGGGCATGTAGAACATGGGGTTAGGAACATCAGCTTGTACATTGTTAGTAATTTCGTACCCGTGAAAACCAGAGTCGGATGTTCTACTCACCATAACCGCTAGCCATACCACGCTTCATAACAATCACCTGCTTGCTCTTCCAAGCGTGGAGAACAGGCATTCCCGCAATCGGACTACCGGGCTCGAGGGCAATCGGGTTCACCGTATCGTTGGCACCGATGACGAGCGTAATATCGGTATCGCCAAAATCATCATTGATCTCGTCCATCTCGAGTACTATGTCATACGGGACACTCGCTTCCGCAAGTAGCACATTACACTGTCCCGGCATGCGACCCGCGACAGGATGGATGGCGAAGCGGACTTTGATCCCTTTGCCGCGCAATATACTCGTTATCTCGCTGATGGCATACTGTGCTTTCGCGACTGCCATACCATAGCCAACCACAATAATGGCGTTCTCCGCATTGACGAGTGCATCAGCCGTATCTTCGACATTTGTCTGAGTTACCGATCCTTCGATCTTGTAGTCGGTCGTCGCAGGTGCGGATATGCCGCCGAAGAGCACGTTTGTGAGGCTTCTATTCATTGCGACACACATTATATACGAAAGGATAGAACCAGAGACTCCGATGAGCGCGCCAACTGTAGTTAGTAAGGGGTTCTCTAGCATAAAACCCTCTGCTACTAGCGCAAAGCCACTGTACGCATTGAGGACCGTTATCACAACTGGCATGTCTGCTCCACCGATCGCTGACGTCGTGGTGTATCCTTTGGCAAAGGATAATACCGCGTTCGCGCTCAGGGCCACAGCAGCAATCATAGGTGACCCAGGTGCCATTGCCACAAAGGCGCCCATCGTTCCGATATTGGCAGCAAGCATGCTAGAGTTAATAAGGTGGCGGCCGCGGAGAACTAATGGCTTCGAAGACATTCTCCCGGCCAGCTTCATGAACGCGACGATAGATCCAGTAAATGTGATACCACCGATCAGCACTCCGAGGTAAGCTGTGACGAGGTGTAGGGTCGTGATATGGTCAAGACTTCCCATAACACTCCCGATACTAGTCAACACTGCAGCTAGACCAACGACGGAATGCAGTGCTGCGACAGTTTGAGGAAGATCCGTAGGCGTGATGCGCTTTCCGATGACGAAGCCGAGGATGCTCCCGATTGTGGCAAGGGCACCAAACTGGGTCAGCACCTCAGGACTGAATCCGACTGCCACCAGAGAAGCGAGAACACCCGATCCTACACCAAGAATTCCGAGCAAGTTACCCATTCTTGCTGTAGATTGAGATGCCAAGCCTGACAACGAACTGATGCAAAGGACTGAGCTAACCATATAGCCTGCCTGCACAAGTCCAGCGGCGCCAGTAGATGCTGCAGCAAGATAACCACCCGCAAATACAACCCCAGGAACGGCATACAGCCAAGGGTATTCAGGTGGATCAGTTGGTCCTGTTTTCAGTTAGTTTCCAATACCGTCACTGCTGGAAGTCACATACGTTTAAACATGTCAAGCATCCTCTTCGTTATCACAAAGCCGCCTGACACATTTACGAAAGCTAGAAGTACAGATGCAGCGCCAAGAACTTGTGGGATAGTCTCAGGGACATAACCACCACCTAAAACGAAGAGCCCGCCAACGCCGACCATTCCTATAATACGTCAGCTAGGATATGTATATGACTTGACATGTTACTTACCAGATATAGCATTGGTGACACTCATTAAGGGGGAATGGAGAGCCGGGCTCACACCCCAGACAACGCGATACCCGATCAAAGAAGCCAGCGCGAAAGTAAAGACGTTACCCATGAAAAGTGGCCCTGTAAACTTGCCGAGCGCCAACGCAGTGCCCATACCGGCAGTTACTGTGGCTACTTCTCGGGATGTCTTTTGGAAAGGCGTTAGCGGAATAACCTCTTCCTCTGGCTTAGTAATCGCTTTGGGTTTTGGAGCCGGTGGTGGAGCTAGTCGGGGCGCGGGCAGCAGGATGTTTCCATTGTGAGTGACAATAGCTCCTCGAACAACTTCATCACTCAAATCGATACCAAAAGATTTATCTTGTGGTGACATCGATAGAAGAAACTTGACAATGTTGTTCGAATACAAAGTCGACGATTGCGTGGGCAGTCTAGATGGCAGGTCCGTATAACCTACAACGGCGTAAGTAATTCAACATTTTAAAACAAGAAGTTGAATCATACCGATAATTTTGACATCTTTGTGCGTTATTAGCTTTCCAGGTTTAGTCATTTCGCAATTGCCCCCTGCTTCGGCGGCCAAGTCTACGACGATAGAGCCGGGCTTCATAACTTCAACCATGGCCCTGGTGATCAACCTTGGCGCACGTTTGCCTGGAATAAGAGCCGTCGTGATTATGATATCAACATCTTTAGCCTGTTCAGTAAACAGCTTCATCTCGGCAGCGATAAATTCAGGAGACATCTCCTTAGCATAACCTCCGGCTCCGGAACCATCTTCCTGAATCTCGACCTCGATGAATTCTGCGCCAAGAGACTGTACTTGCTCCCTTGCGGCAGGGCGAGTATCAAAACCTCGGACAATGGCGCCCATTCTACGTGCCGTCGCAATTGCACTCAACCCAGCAACACCGGCACCAATGACGAGAACCTTACAAGGCGGGATTTTGCCTGCCGCCGTGACTTGGCCAGTTAAGAAGCGACCAAAGTTGTTTGAGGCTTCTAGTACTGCCTTGTAGCCAGCAATGTTTGCCATCGAGCTGAGAGCATCGAAGACCTGAGCGCGGGAAATACGTGGGATCATATCCATAGCGAAACAGGTGGCCTTACGAGAAGCGAGGTGCTGGACAATCTCCTCGTGCTGCGCCGGATGTAGCATCGAGATGACTGTTGCACCTCGCTTAAGGCGATCAACTTCGTTAGAATTGGGCCCTCGTACTTTCAGCACAATGTCGGCTTGACTCCAGATCCTTGGCGCGTCGACCAGGGTGGCGCCAGCTTTCTCGTAAGCTTCATCTAGAAAGTCGGCCTGCACACCGGCACCACGCTCGACTATGACATTGCCGAACCCCTTCTTCTTCAAAAGCGCAACATTTTGAGGTGAGATAGCCACGCGCCGCTCATTAAGAAACGTCTCGCGGGGCACGCCTACTGTAAGTTTTGAGTAGGGAGTAGACGACGGCTCGACTACAGTTGAATAGGATGTTACAGGAATTGTTCGCCTTACAACATTCCTGCCACTGTCAAACGACTTCTTTGGTACAGCAGGCAATATGGTAGGCTGCTTCGAGCGTGTGCTGTTCCATCGTGGCCAACAGCTCACAACAGCAACCCCGCTAGGATGGGCGGTCCAGTCTATGCACGGCGTTTCTTAGCACCTATTATCTCAAAGAGATTAAATTAAGAGGCATAGACGCCTCCGTTCAGATTTCATATGTTGCAACGAACCTAGAACACGCGATACGGCGCGATGAGCGAGATCCTCTGTCGCACGAGATGAGGCATGATTAGCGACCAGCGCTGGCCGGAGCCATGACCGAGACATCATATTGACAAGACACAACAACCGTCTGTAATGCAAAGAAGGGTTAAATCTTCATTTGTCATGCGTCACTCGTCGTCTGTCATTCGTGATACCTCACAGCAGACTCCCGAGATAACCTCCCAGGCATTACGGGGGAGAAAGGAGAATGTTGGAATGAGGTAAGGGGCGGAAGAGGTGGAACGATACAACATTCATAGAACGAGGAGAGCCGCAGAGATGAGGGGAGAGAAGGGGGCAGATAAAAAAAAGTAAAAGGTAGAATGAAAAATGGAAAATGTCAGGTTCGACACAATGTGAAATGAATGGTTGACGCGCTTCGACTATCCCTTTCACACACTCTCCACTATCCCCTACACACTACTACCATTCTCCCATTCCCATCCCCGCTTCTTGAAGGACGAGCCGGGCCCTGGATGCCTGCAGTAGATAACCTAACACCTAACAACTTGGATCATCTGGGCATCCATATGGATATTGGCGAAACCAGCCGCTCCAATCAAGGAGTCGGGAGTCTTTTAATCTGGATCTGGTGTAGAAATATAGCCGATGGGGACTGTCCAAATCACATTCGCATGGCACGGTGCCAGGTGCCAGGTATGTTAATAGGAGAGCGTGGGCGCGTTGATTCTGCCTAAGCTGGTAAGTCGTCAGGAGTGTAGGACAAAGGTGACGCAAGTTTAGAATCTCAACTGTCTGGGCCATTTATGAGAGGCGAGGCGAACTCCGGAAAGACGATGATACGTAGACCCGCAAATGATATCCCTTTCCGGAAAGTGGGACATGTCCCATGGTACTAATAATACATGCGGGGAACCTTGGAATTGCGGGCACCAATAAAAGAAGAGCAGAGCCAATAAGGAATGTCACGATGCTGTACGATGTACTGCTCATGTACTACTACCTAAAACTACCCTCATTATCAGCCCGTACTGATAGGCCCAGTACTCTTTTATACATCCTTAGACATATGCCCTTTCATTTCAGATGCAAATGGTCTTAGCCACAGAGTCGCAAAGCCACACTCTCAAACAACCAACAGTTATCTCTTGTGCTCTTTCTCGAGAATCTTAACTTCAAAATACAAAACACTACTACCTTGAGTCTTGACCCTATCAAGATCCCGTACGACAATTGGAATTATCAAGCGCCTATTAGAAATAAGATATACTAAGCGGGCGTAACAGCTTCAGGGCTACGCATGCCTAACACTCGAGGACCTCGAAGACATGCATTACTAGCCATCATCTTCCTCTGTTAAAGTTGGCTCAGGTAGCTGGATTATCATGGGCGCAGGCGAAGGGGTCGTTTTCTGCACCCAAGAGTAGCAGGCTGGTATCGTAGCTCAACCGCATCCATGGCCAGCTGTTCCAACAACAATCAGTTACGATACCACTAGATGTGCGCGTGTTGTTTAAGGAAGTAATGCCGGGTCATCCGAAGCCTTATCGTGCATCCTACTATGCTACAAGACACCCACTGCCATCGGATATTAATAAGTTTGAAAGGTGAGGTTTCTTTCGCAGAGAGTTAGGGGCGCCACTTAGGACTTTTATAAAACACACAATGCCAACCATACCTTCTACTTACTAAAGTTCCAAGTCGCCCAGTGTAGTTATTTACATTATTACGATCACAGAAGCTTATGATACCCTTGCGCCTACGCCGCTAGTAATTACGAATCTGACCAATCACATGTTATAGTTTCGGAACAAGCCAATGAGAGCTTTGGGTCGCCCCCGAGCCAAGAAAATTCCCGGCCGTCCGCCCGTGTTCTCCGGGATTCTGTGCGACTAACCTAAGATTATCTAACTCATTCAATATTGAAAACTAGGCTTCTATCCATAGTCTCTCCAGAATGAAGAATTGTAAAACTAGGTACATATCTTTAGTATCATAGACTTTGGTACATACTTATAGCGGTAACCCCGATATAATAGGGGTTGCACAATACTAAACAAGGAAGTTCGCTTACTAAGGTTAGGTAATCAGGGGTTATTAAGTGCTATTCGGCACCTGAGGACCTACCAAGGCTCTAAGTTCATAATTCGAGAAGATGGGTTGGCCAACTTGTAGAAGCTGTCTTAACCACTTCAAGGCTACCTACCTAGTCATAATGGAAGGTTATTATCAAATCTTATTAAGGTAAGTAGGTAAGTATGAGAAGAATGCTTCGCTATGGTCATTCGCTTTGGGGAGATAACTTTAACTTAGCATGTTGATATCTATATTCATAAAGGTTGGAAACATAGAGAACATCTAGTCCGTCCTATCTAATTAGGAATTAGTGGTTGTTCTATGTTGTTATTAATATATTATATTTCTTTTACCAAGAGGAGGTAACATATAATAAAGGACGAATTAAAATAAATACCAAACTCCGTGTCAGGCTAAAACATGAGCTTCCTTCAGTAAGATATAATGACGGGATTCCTTGTGACAATTATACAACTTTAAAAGTAACATGTATGATTCGTAACGCAATCCTTTGTCTACTTAACTATATAACAATAAGCATTCATTTTTGATATATTATGTATATATTATACAAAGAAATACGCGGGTAGCTACATAGTTATCATATTCAATCAAGATGATAATTCTTGCACAATCAGCTTGCTATAGTGAGTCCAACATTTATACTTTATATATATAGTCGCCGATAACATCATGACGTATAACAGAGCTATGTAAGATTCTCTTGTTTTAAGAGAGAAAGGAAGAGTACTGTCTCTGCCTTTCTGCTTCCTTGCCCCCTGGTATTAGCTAGTATCTTTCTGGAGAAGTCCAGAGAACAAACAACATGTGTAATTGGTTGACGTTAGAAATATGTTGTAGGGAGGAAGTGCACGCTCTCCCATTTACACTTAAAGCATGCCTAATAATGGTACTCTGCAATAAGGCAGTCTTTGCCCGCAACTTTGAGCAAGTTGATAACGACGGATCAACTCGTCCACCAATAGCCTGTGGACATGCGTGTCCAGATTTTGACCCAGGGTACACGCGGTGTGAGCGTGTGTACTGGACTAGTTGTGATGATTGTTGTAGATCTATGGCGAGGAAGGCTAAGGATTTCAACGAGGATGACTTACTCGTCGCGCTGGAGTACAACCAACTCCACCGCAGCGATCTCGCTAAGCAGCTTCACCAAAGGCCCTACGACGAAATTGTACAGGCCTTCCCTTCTGAATTTGACATTAAAAAACGCTATATGTTGAGCGGCTCTCGATGGGTAGAGGCCCCTGAACCTACCGCAACGGATGCTCTGGGTCCCAACCCCCCTTTAGATTCTGAGCTCAAAGGCTTACAGTGGTGGCTTGACCAAGGGATGGGTGAAGTGGGTGAAGAGATATGGAACACCTTCTGCGCAAAAAATTATCCATCTAACCCTTTTTTACACACGATAACAGATTGGATTGACTGGCTTCCTGCAACAGCAGATCAGTTTTCTACAGTTGATAACAGATCTGTATCGATTATATCCGATGCGACATCTTTTGAAGAGAGAGTATCGCTTTCGGAACCAGTTATCTATCGTGGATACAGGTCCTTTGAACATTATTTATCGAAAACTGACTGGTATCCCTCGTCGCATTCGGACGACGACGTCAGAGAGGAGAGGGGATCTCAGAGCGAAGAGACTGAGAGCTCCATTTGAGCATTCTAGTCTCAAAGAAATACTCTGGTAAACGAGCTGGTTCAGTGTTGGAAATAGTGGTGGTAAAAGGGGTTGGTTTTGTTCGCGTGGGAAAACTGTAGCGAGATATGTTGGCTAACCTAATATGTACACTGATATCACATGTCTATTAAATTGATTTCCGGTGTCATATAAATCCGTAATTGAAGTGAGATTCCAGGATTTCAAATTATACTAAATTAATGAATGTTAGGGAATCCAACAACGCGAACAAATCAAATACAGAAAATCACGAATTTATTTACGGTTAACCCTTTCAAAAGTTTCTTCCATAGGGAGCCCCTGTCACCAGATGGTAATGCCTAGTAACAGCTGGCAAAAACCTCGCTCAGCTGTTAGTCTCACCTGATTTATTAGTCCCGTCAGCTGGCACAGCCATATGAGACAGCTGGCAGCAACCCTTATATGGAAGAAACTTTTGAAAGGGTTATCGGTAGCAATTTTAAAGATTCGATTTAACTTACTGAGCAGTAAAAATGGAGAAAGCTAGGGGTAAAAGTTGATATTATCGTCAGCGTTCATTTTTTACTATGAAGGTATCGCGAATCACGTCGTCGACCTTTAAAATGTCGAATGAAGATGTAAGAAAGCTCCCAAATGGTAGCCAATGGATCGGCCGAAAATATAAGCTAAAATTAAGCCGGTATTCCAAGTGGCTAGGCTGCTAGGTAAAAAATGATCGCCATACAGTAGGCCAAAAAACACCCAAACTCCCCAGCTTGTAAAGCAAGATGGATATATTATATGGGTATCTCCACCCTCATAATATTATGTACGTATACCCCACTCAAACCAAACAAAAAGTGTAACTTTGATTTGGACCCAAACAAACCTTAGAATATTATTTACTTTAATGATATAGTTATATGTTAGTTGCCCCTTTTAGTTGACCTTAGCATAAACTGTATAACGTGTGTAAGACCAATGTGCTACTTAAGCCTAAACGTATTTATAGCATCCTTTTCTACCCGTGATACTATAAACATCTGAACAGCTAAATGAAAAAAGCTAATGAGTTGGTGTAAAGTAAACCCCAAGGCCTATCACTATCACATATCTTACTAGAAAGTAAGTCGAACCAGAAATTATGATTGGTTAAATCGAGAGTCTGACGCGTAGCTCTTAGGTGTAAATCTCTAATCCTAAAATCAAACTTGTTAGCGGATATAGGTAGAAATGTTAAGGTTGATATGGGGAGAGCTTACATTGAAGCACACGTAAGTGCTGGTGCACCGGTGGCCATTTCCATTGGTGTAAAGAGCACGGTTGTTGTCATGGAAGCAGTTGAAGTTGCGGAAGCCGTTGCTACCAGTTCTATTTCACCGACCAAATTGTCAGTAACTTTTCCCGTGCTTGGCTAGGTATACTTTGCTAATGAGTTAACTAGAGTAGATTACACTTACCCAATCTTGGCTCCGTTGCGAGATGAGGGGGCTCCCGACGAGAGGGTCCAGGAGAAAACAACACCAGTGCCAAACTTGCAGCTCTTAGAGCCACCCTCGGCAAAGCTGCTTATAACACATTCATTGTCGCTTCCCGGGAAATGAACGGAGTCGGCGTCCTCCGCATAATACTGTATAGTTTAGGGATATTTTAGCAACGTAAATCGACAATATATTGACAGTAGGAGATACCCATATGGACTTACATCAAGAGCTTTGTAGGTCTGGCAGTTAACCATGTGAACCGATTCCCTTCCGGCAAGACCAACGCCAGAGAGTAAGGCAACAATAGCAAGCGTGGAGAATTGCATGATTGAGGATTTCGTTGGAACTTTATAGTTAAGAGAAATTCAGAGTCGTTTCTGGTTCTTGATATCGTGTCTGAGATAAAGAATGGTGTGATCCTATAGATGAAAAAGGCGACGCCCTTGCTATTTATATTACTGTTGTCACTGATATCGTGCCGACTACCATCCAATATATGAATTGCGGAGGTCAGCACAGGAATATGTGCTGTATTGCATAACGCGGATTGTAATGAGATATCGTCATTTGCCCACTGCACATGTATCGACCATTCAAACCCAGAAAATCATAAAGCGGTCAGCCATGCTTCCCGATGGGTGCGATTGTGATTTGGAAATCATCTATAGATTTTTAGGAAATAAATACGAGAAACTCTATCACCTAACCTGGGTACATCTTATTGGAATATTGGGTGGCTGGAAGATCCCATACACTCTGTATCTAAGGGGGTATATGTGTAAATCTACGGACCTCTAATAGTAACTTAACCTTTACCTAGGTGGTATAACAAGAATAACACTCATAACCTGCGCTTATTACAACACATCTCATATTATAGACCCGGTCGAGGCAGTTATCATATTTAGTTATTCTGGAACAATTATAACTACACTTAGAATTAACTCGAGCCATCATATTTCTAGTCATAACTACCTACGAACATTCATAGCGAACAATAACTTGTAATAACATAGGGGTACATATGGACATTTGCCATGTAACGTCTACCCTCTAGTAACAAAACTTGTCACCAATTAAAGGTTCGGCTGGATGAGGTTAGCATAGCAGACTTATTATACGCAAAATGGCGTCAGCAAGTCCTACTTAAATTAAAAATCCTAAAAATCCTAGGTTTTATTTCGTCCTCAGGGGTTTAAACTCTAAAGCCACTCCGTACAGTTCACAATGAGATCTAGTCAAACGGTAACAGAGCATATATCACTAAAGAGAGTAATAAAAGCTACTTTTATGATCAGTTTAAAGCGGTAGGGCTGGATTAAATCTCTCTTTTGTTGTCATGGAGTCTGCAGGCTGACATCAGCTAACTAAATGAAAACAAGAGCTCCCTCCGTATTAACCAGACAAATATCAAAGTCGAGGCTAGCTGACACTTCCACACTCTACTCAAATAACATAGAGAATAAAGGAGAACTTAAGAAGGACTAACTAAAACGAACAGCAGTTGTATCGTATAAGTAAGATTGGGTGTTACTCGCTTATTAATTATAAGCTCTTCTCTATGTATTAATGTTGTTTAGAGAGGGCTTAAGTAATGCAGATGTCTTAACAAGATAAATATAGCTTTTAGTTGATTTGAGTTGAGCGTCACATACCGGTACCTAGGTATTTATAGTCTGGCAGTCATGATTAAGGTCGCTTTCGATTAGGTTAACAGTTGATAATTACCTAGGTAATATCCAAATCCTTGGGCGACCAATTCCCTAATAGATGGAACTGCCGAGCCACATCGAAATATGGGTAGCCAGATACTCCTTGTTATACTATATATAAGCGCGACCCCTATCGACTAACCATACCATTTGAGAGTACCTACCTAGGTAGGTAATCGGGGTTCTAAGGGGTCAGACAGGCCAGGGGTACTTTCCCCTATTTCGGATAATGACCAACGTAAAGAAATCCCCGGATCTCCTCAAATAAGCTGGAAATTCTCGATACTCGGTTTCGATTATCTTGTTGATCGCCTTGGTAATACTCTAAGACATCACAGGGAAATACTAGTGTGGTTTTCAAGGACATTTCGAGTATGAATACTTAAAGCTTATCCTACGCTGCCTTTGCTTATATCATTTTAAACTCAGAGCCAATTCATACTAGGTACCTAGGTAATTTCCTAGCATCACTTAACATCATGTATAGTAGCATTCATTCTTTCGTATTATCTTCTATCTTCTACATTGCGCATGTAGATAGAGCGAGATCTAGTCGTATAATATCATAAGCTCATGTGCCATGTCCATAGGATGCTAGGTCCCCTAACTCCCGAAATGCGGAATATTTTCCACCCAGGGCAGTTTGCTTCTCTCCGTATCCTCTCCTTCCATATTTCATCTCATCACATTGCCATTAGTTACCAATAAGTATCCACCCTCCAACTTCCCCTTCTCCTTTCCTTCCCTTCGCTCTCGGCAGCCAACTAACACTCCCCTCTCACGCCCCCTTACCCAGCCCTTTAGACGGAACCAAAGCAATCGACCTCCTGCACGAAATCATGCGTCCAGTCAGACCCAGCCGGCAAGTCAGGCAGCGCAGCGCACAGCGGGACAAGCGCCACAGCCGCGCATCCATCCGGCAAGCCCTCGCCCTCGTACACGTACCTAACGACAGGCAAATCCGCCCTCGCAGCGCCGACAAAGCGGTCGCACACAGCATAGTACCCGGGCGCCAGCCCGCCCAGCACCACGCTCCCTCCCGCCGTCACCAGGCCGAGCCCGTCGGAGCCGGCACCCCCGTCGATCTCGGCGCCGTGCTCGCCGGGGTACGCGGGGTCTTCGCCGTCGCGGCCCTGCACCTTGAAGCCCCAGGGGAACGAGGTGCCGAGGTCAGTCAGCACGTCGGCGTACCCGAGGGCGGCGGTGCCGTTGCTGTAGAAGGGCGGGTTGGTGGCGTCGGGCGGGTTGCGCGCGCTGGCCACCGCGACGTTGAGGCCCGCGCCCACGTGCACCCCCGACAGGTAGTGTCCGGCGATCGGCGGGTCGAGGTCCCTCGTCGGGTCCAGGAGCTGGATTTGCAGCTGGTACGCTTTGGCTCTGGAGAGTTGCGGGGGAGTCTGCGGGACTGGGGTGGCGATTGTCAGGGCGAGGAGGGTGAGTGTTGTGAGGAGTGAGGTAAGCATTATTTTTTTATGGATGAGATGATGAGGTGGGTAATGAGTAAGGATTAGGTATTAGTAATAATGTAGGCTGTTATTAGGGATTGATATACTTGTATAATGTATTAGGTATTAAAGTCTTTTCTAAGATGTATGGTGATTATGTATTTTCTAACTCTGTCATCGTCGGGCGACCATCGCAACTTTATATATAACTACCTAGGTACACTTGACGATCGATTATAATCTGCGTGGCGGCGGGCGGGCGCAAAGCAAAGCCGCAAAGCGCAACGTAGTAGCGATCGATCCGATGCTGATCGTCATGTTACATGATTCCTCGAGGTTGCGAGTAGGTATCGTGCAGTCGTGAGCCTTACGAGGGTCCACTTGAAAAAACACGAACTTGCGGGCATTGTCAGCAGCAAACAATGGCATAGATCTCCAGGTGGTCGTTAGATATTATATTGAGGTCGCCGAGTGGTGATTGGCCGGAAGTACGGTAAGCAACTAGACATTGCATTCTATTAGGTTAGAGGCTGAGTTCTACATCACCAGGGATCATCTTACCTGTGCCACTGGACAGTATTGATTAATAGCTAACCTAATTGGTCTGCTTCTTAAAATAGGAGTCCTTGGTATGACAAGCCATGATATGTCGGGTTATGTCTATTGTTTTCCTTCGGTGAATGAGCTTTTATTTAGCTTTGACAATTTGATAGTACCTAGGTTAAGTGATAATGGGGCAAGGCAAGTGAATTTACCGCGGAGACAATTTTATATAAATATTCTTAGAGAAAATGAGACGTCGGGTTCCCCTATTTGTGATGTAAAAAATTCGGCTGCTTGAGTTAAAGGGGAAGCGATGATCACATTGGAACGGAATTGGTTCATGGATGGGTGAATGAACATAGGAATAATACAATTACTTCAATTTTGCGGTAACGTATTCTGCATACACCTTCCCATCATCCTGCTATTCTTAAATGGACATTGGAACAGGCCAGAGCTATGGCGGTGGTATAAAAGCTACGGAGGAGCTAATTGTAATTCAGATACATGTAACAAATGAGCGGCATTGGAAACTACTACGGATTTCTGCTCGCACTAATCACATGAAGGCCTCCCCAATACATACTCCCACTCTCCGTCATCTGCACATGTTTTCATCACAAGCGTGCTCAGTTGTTGATGCAAGGCTTGTCGCAATGGGCGATAAAGTTAGTCTCGGCATCGTTGCGGCATTTGCCACCACAAGCACATAAGAGCTCAACGCTGGACGGCTGGTCATTCATACAGACGAAGACAGCTTCGGAGACATCCGTCTTAGGCTTGCCGTTCGCACAGAGCTCTTGCAAGCCGTTGCAGTAGGCCTTGCTGACATCAGTAGAGCCAAAATCTGACATTGTTAGCAATGCCGATTTCCTTTAGATCAATCATCCTCCGATTGGGATCCATACTGTGTCCACTCGAAGTAAGCATGTAGCCACAGTAAGTATAACCCTTGCCACACTTTGGACCAAGGCCTGGAGAGCCGCTTGGCGAAGGACCGGATGCGGTGCCGGGCGGAGGACTAGACCCGCCCGGGGAGGGAGGCTCGCCGGTGGGTGCAGGAGAAGGGGGTGAGGCGGGAGAACCCGATGGCTCAGCCCGTGGAAGTGGGCCTCTCCAGGCCAGAGCGGAAGTGGCCAGGAGGGCGGAGTTTAAAAGAAGGACAGAAAACCTCATATTAGGATATGTAGATCTTCTAGAGAGCTGTTCGATATGTTGAAATAGCGCCTTGGCTTTATAAAAGGTTGATATTGGTAACTCCTCGGTAAATTAAAGCACGTCATGATCTATGACTTTTATAGAAAGCTACTCCGAGTGAATGGGACCGATCTTGGAATAATCTGGTGTAAATGCCGATGAAGATAATTATCACAGGCGATGGAAGTAGAGGTGAACCAGGTGTGTAGGAAACCTCGACACGTCTCAGTGAGACGCCTTCGTGATATGGTAGGATGCCTTATCTGGAAGTGACAGGCGAAGCGTGAAAGAGACGGAAAAGCGGCAAGAAAGGAGGTGACACCTGAAGATCAATGCCATGATTTCTTGTGGGTGTCTGCCGTGAACAGAGAGGCATCGATTATATATTCGGTAGGGTACATGACCATAATGTATAGTGTTACTAGGTACATGATCGAAGCATCGGAACGAGGTACGTGGTGTAGCTTGGACGATGAGATATCTGTGCCATGGAGAATTGTAGTTCTAGAACTTATGTAGGGGGCCGAATCGAGAGTAGGTGAGTAGATAGGAGAGTGGTGCATTCATGACGGCAGCATCACGGATTTCATGCCTACCCACCTGCCTACCTGCCTGCCTAGGTAATCGAGCTGTGCTAGAGAGAAACGAGAGTTTCAAATAGTCTGCTTGCGTGGAGAAAACCGAGTATGGTTCATTTACCCGTCGGTCCTAGGTCAGCAGTTGAACGGACGGGTATGCCCTAGATACCGGGGATCGGATGATGTCTTGGACGGGAAATAGCAGAGACATCCGGGGAAATTGTTCAATACAAGTTCCATTGATTTAGACGTCGGAACTTTAATGTGAATGTGAAGCTAAGCAAGGTGTAGCAACTCTTCGATGATGATAATACCTTAGGAGTAGGTTAGGTAGATTGTTAGACATTCCAATGTTGTAAGAGGAGAGTTAAGGGAAAGAAAAGTAACCGGAGTAGGAGGTAGGTAGGGACAGAGCGCCATAGGCTACTGCCAGGTGCATCGTTAACAACTTCCTTTAGTGCTGATGGCGTGCGGTAAGAGCGGCCGAGCCGATGTCCAGTCTGCCAGTTCGCACTCGCTCGCATCCATCTGCAGGTGCAGGGACCTGCCGCAACCTTAGAAGGAGTCCCGCCTCCCAATTGAATTAGTATTTACCCAATCAGGTATCGATATGAGCATGGTAGTACCGGTACCCGCACTGCCCCGCCGTTGATCCCCCTCCAAACCTTGGAACTTGGACCCCGCGAAAACTTCACGAATCTTGCCTCCTTCAAGTCTGTCCTCCTTTAAAAGTGAGCGAATACTTGTCTGGTTGTGGCTTACGATACGCGTCAATTGCATACTTAATAGGGTGACTTTTCTATCTGGACTCCTCTCAGCCAACCTAGACCGTCATTTCCTCATCCGAAATCAGACAGACGCCGCGTCCACGCATACGCAGCTTACACAGCCACAGACACAATGTCGACGCCCGCTACACAGCCGGCCATAGCGTCCGCGACAACAGCGGCGCCCAAGACCACCATCCGGGTCGGCACGCGCAAGTCCGCGCTCGCGCTGGCGCAGGCCGAATACGTCGTGGCGGCGCTGCGCCAGCTGCACCCGGCCGTCGACTTCGAGATCAGAGGCATGCACTCCAGGGCCGACAAGGACAAGGTGACGGCGCTATACAAGTTCGGCGGCAAGGGGCTCTGGACGAACGAGCTGGAGGCCGAGCTTAGCGCCGGCGCTATCGACCTCATCGTGCACTCCCTGAAGGACATGCCGACCGTGCTCCCCGACGGCTTCGTCCTGGCCTGCGTGACGCCGCGCGAGGACCCGCGGGACGTCGTCGTCGTCAAGAAGAGCCTCGAGGCCAAGTACAAGACGCTGGCGGACCTGCCGGCCGGCGCCGTGGTAGGCACGAGCAGCGTCCGGCGCATGGCGCAGATCCGGCGGTGGTACCCGCACCTGCAGTTCAAGGACATGCGCGGCAACATCGACACCCGCGTCAAGAAGCTCGACGCCGAGGACGGCGAGTTCTCCGTGCTGATCCTGGCCGCGGCCGGTTTGCTGCGGATGGGCGTGGATGCGCGCATCGCGCAGTATCTGGACAGTGCTTCGGAGGGCGGCGGTATGCTGCATGCCGTCGGCCAGGGCGGCCTGGGCATCGAGGCGCGAGCGGGTGACCAGACGACGCTGGACTTGCTGAAGCCGCTCCAGGATACCGAGGCCATGCTGATGGCCGAGGCCGAGAGGAGCGTCATGAGGGCGCTGGAGGGCGGATGCAGCATTCCCATCGGCGTCGAGACGGAATGGGTGGGAGACAACAAGCTGAAACTAAAGGCGACGGTGGTCAGCGTCGAAGGCACTGAAGCCGTCGATGCCGAGCAGATCAAGGAGGTCAAGACGCGAGAGGAGGCCGTCGAGTTCGGCTTAAGAGTGGCCCAGCAGTTGACGGAGAACGGCGCGCAGAAGATCCTGGACGTGATAAATGCGGAGCGGGAGGCAAACAAGGACAAGGCAGAGCCGTGGGTGCCCGCGTAGAGCTGCCATATCAAACTACAGTCAGTACCTTGCTAGACACACTGGAGCTGGGCTATATAAAAAAAATTGGTTGGGACGATTGCTTTATAGACTCTGTTAGCCGCCCATCTATGTAACCTTAGAATCTCTGCGGATGCTTTCGCCATGATGATGAGAATACCCCGAACGAGCTTTATGATACAAGGTTGAGCCCGTCTCTCTCCTACTCGTTGGTTGTTGAATGTCATTTATTTCCGTTACCGGTGAACACCTGCCTCCCCCCCTAAACCAAAAAACTTCCTGGCCGTCGTCTCTCCCGCCTAGAGTTCCTTGCACCATTGACTCCTTAGAGACGAGCCTAGCCCTCACAAACGAGCCTAGTGTTCTGCCGAGCCAATAAATGCCTTGTACTCTTCGGGGTCCATGAGGGTCTCGAAGTCTTTGACGCCCTGCTCGCCGACCTGGATCTTGGCGACCCAGCCGCCGCCGTGGGAGTCGTCCTCGGGCACCTGGTTGATGGTGCCGGGCTTCTCCTCCAGGATCAGGTTGACGGCGGTGACGGTGCCGGCGATGGGCGAGTTGATGTCGGCGGCGCTCTTGACGGACTCGACGGCGCCGACGGCGTCCCCGGCGCTGACCTCCTTCCCCTCTACGGGCAGCTCGACGTACACTACGTCGCCTAGCTCGTCGGCGGCGTACTCCGAGATGCCGATCACGCCCGCCGTCTTCTCGGCGTTGAGGTCGATCCACTCGTGGTCCTTGGTGTACCTGCGGATGTCTCCTGCGGTTGGGGAAAAAAGCAAGAGGTGGTTAGCGGTGAGCTTGCGTGCGTGCGTGTGCTCGTCGCGCCCGAGAGGTTTGGGGAGAGCACGGGGGTGCGATGCTGGCTACATCGGACGGAGCTGCTTACTTATCGGCGAGGCAGAGAATGCTCGCAGCGACGCTGCCGGCTGCCAGTTGGATCGTGTGAGGGGCGTCGTCTGGGCGAGGCGGGAGAGAGTCGAGGGTCTAGCTGCCCGAAGGCATCGCGCAATTGATGCCATAGTGTAGGGTAGAGTAGAGACGGACGGTGTAGAGTTGTGGGAGAGTGGAAGAATAAGAATTGTGCGTGGAGGGCAGTTTCGGTGAAGCTTTTTCTCTCTCAGCTGTGTGCAAAAACTGATATCGTATCTATGATACCACTACCTGGAAATTGTTAAGGCCTGGTACGATTTCTAGAGCTTGACGCCGAATAGTTACCCGATGTTTTGATTCGCACTGTTTGCTGAGGTGTAAGATGCACTCTAGTGGACAGTGCGGGCCGCTGAGGGGTGTTGGGGTTCCCGGCATAACCCGATAGCAAGCTTGGCCAATCAGATATCTTTAATAAGCCCCGCGTCATGATTGAAACTCCGGATTACTTAGACTCAATCCCAATTGATAAGAAATATCATTATAAGCATATCTACTTAGGTAACCTGTGTAGGTAGTTATTCTCATATAGTATATCTGCTTATCCAACTAAACTTCCAAGGATCCAAAACTCCAAGGCTCTATTGGTTAGTCTGATAGGCACTACCGATTGGCTACAGCATGTTGCATGTCACATGTTACGTTGATTGATGTTTACCTGCTGCATCAACAACACAGAGGGAAAATAATTCGTTTGTCCGGAGCGTCGCCAATTATAACAATCAACGTCAACAATGTCTACTTTTCGGCTGACAGCAATTCTTCCATCATCCATTTAGGTGAAAGCTTTCAGCTATGCACATAATTATTAAGCTGGTCTCAGACATAATGGTGCTCACGTCTTAAATGGAAAGACAGCTAAGCTACCTAAGTATACCACTTAATTTACACTGCCTACCTACCTACCTAGGGTAAGGTAGAAATAATAAAGAGTGTTTTGTGTTTCCTATCGCGAAACGATCTTTCGCGTCGCGTTTAACCAAGACTTCGTTTCCTACCATTCTTATTCGTCAGTTGTCTTTAGTACTAAACCTTAGGTACCTAACCTTAACCGCCCCGGATTTGCGATACCGACCTAGCCGGAGTTATACCTTTATACACTATAATACACTACGTGACGCACAAATAAAATCACGTACAGGTAAACGGGGAACAGGTGGGATAGGTTAGGTACCTACAATCTTTTAAATCTTAACAATACAGTGTGATACGGTGTACGGTAATAGCCTAACTCCCTATCGTCACAGCCAGCTTTATTAATCGTAGAGCCCCTCAATCACTTACAGCAGGTAGGTACGAAGTAGGTATTTCGTACCTAAGTCCAAGGTCCAAGGTCCAAGGTCGCAGGTCCCACCCGTCACATCTCCCGGGATCCGCAATCTTTCAAGGCGCAAAGGTATTCTTGGAACTTTAACCAGCTTTAATTCTTTATCATCATCTCATCGTTGGTCTTCCTCCATCCTGTGACGGGCCTCATTAGGTATGTATTTATGCACAAAATAATAATACCTACCTAATACCCATCCTACATAACAGACGATATTAGGTCATGTATTGATCTGCCAAGGACCAATACTAATGTTCATCGTCTTCTGTAATCTGAAATTCTGACCTCGTCCTCCCCTTTCCCATCATAGGTTTGATGCCTACCCATCTCCATCTCCATCTTCCTCTGCATCTGCATCTGCACCTGCACCTGTATCGCATCCCCGGATCGACAGCCTAACCTTTTATGAGCTCGCAGCCGAGTTCGAGTTCACATTCACGATCACGATTACGATCACGATTATTATCACCTTCACCTTCACCTCCACCTCCACTCCCTCATATCGATAGGCATCAACACTGACGTATATGTCCTATACACACAGACAGCCAGGAATCGCATCGTACAATACATTCCACCTCCCTGTTCACCGGAACCCGAGTTATTCCATTCCCAAGACAAATCCAATGAAGCTAGAAGCCGGGCTAATCTGAGACTTTCTTGTCATCACTCCACCCCGAACTTCTATTTCATTCCCTGCGGCAGAGTAACGACCAGCTACTATTGCTGCCTCGTCCCCTCCACGCGGACTCTTCAACCTGGATTCGTCAATATTATCGGCGGGGTCTGGAGCCCAATTCCACGACGCCTTAGATACGATGGAGCAAGATCCCTTTTCCGCATCTACACCTGCGACCGCGTCCGTGCCTGCATCCGTGCCCTATGATGTTCTCGAGGATACTCTCGGTGGTATTGAAGGATCTCCGCATCTAGCGGGCGAGTCGAGCAACCACGAGATGTACCAGCATCAGCATCAGTCGCAGTCCCTCGATCAAGATCTGTCTAACAGTGCAAACTCTGATGACGTCGACCCGAACCTTCAATACGAAGCTCAACAATACGATGCTCACGATGTTCACGACGCTCACGACGCTCATGATGCTCAAGCCATTCCCAGACCTACATCCTCTGGCGAGCGACAATACAGCGACCAGGCTTCGCGAGAGGCTGCACGAGAGAGCAACAGCAACGGCAACGGCAACGGCAGCAGCGCGGATCGCAATTCCCGCAGCCATGTCGTGATCAAGGTTGGCATGGTGGGAGATGCGCAGATTGGCAAGACGTCGCTTATGGTCAAGTACGTCGAGGGTAGCTGGGACGAGGATTACATCCAGACCTTGGGCGTCAACTTCATGGAGAAGACCATTAGCATACGAAACACCGAGATCACGTTCAGCATATGGGACCTGGGCGGTCAGAGAGAATTCGTCAACATGCTACCCCTGGTCTGCAACGATGCCGTTGCTATTCTCTTCATGTTCGACTTGACGCGCAAGAGCACGCTCAACAGCATCAAGGAATGGTATCGCCAAGGTCGAGGCTTCAACAAGACGGCGATTCCTATCTTGGTCGGCACGAAGTATGACCACTTCGTCAACTTCCCTCGAGAAGACCAAGAGGAAATCTCCAACCAGGTAAGCTTCATGGATGAGTTATAAGCTCTCGAGAGTTCACGGCTGACAACTGATCCAGGCAAAACGATTTGCCAAGGCGATGCGAGCTGCTCTTATTTTCAGCAGTACTAGTCACAGCATCAACGTTCAGAAGGTTAGTAGCATTTCCATAAATACTATCCTAAGAAAGAAATACTGACCAATCATGTCCAGATCTTCAAGATCGTCCTATCCAAGGCATTCGACTTGAAGTGCACAATACCAGAGATCGAGAATGTCGGCGAGCCTCTTCTACTCTACCAGTCAGTTTAGATCTGGGTCTAGCCCATATTCTAGAAGCCCGGCTAGGACTGGCTGCTCTGCGTGTTTGGCTCGGCACGCAAGATATTTGCGTACATCTAATTCTCATCGTCCTGACGCATTTTACGACATTGAACGGCCGTTATGAAAATACTAATCCCTACTATGGGTCCTAAATCATCGTTGCTTCGCCGACGTGGCAGAAGCATGTTCTTGGCATCAACCGAGCTCTTCGTCACAAGATTAACTTAATGCTTTATGTATCGATGAGCATTCCTTTGACGGAGCAGCACAACACCACCCCAATCGTCGAGAACACATCTAGATACATTTCCTTTGTTTGAATCGTCGCTGGACGAATCCCATCTGCACCCGGGTTTGCAACATAGTCTCGCATTGAAGGATACATCGGCAATTTCAACAGGAGGAGGGGTTTTGTCACGCGACATCGCCGGACGAAAAGATAAATCACCAGTTGTCTTTGCATGGATAATCAACGAAAGGAAGCCCACCGCTAAACCCAAATTTGCATTTCACACGTGTTTTTTTTTTTTTCGCGGCTCCCG
This sequence comes from Jackrogersella multiformis, assembly GCA_902806575.1. Lineage (NCBI taxonomy): Eukaryota > Fungi > Ascomycota > Sordariomycetes > Xylariales > Hypoxylaceae > Jackrogersella > Jackrogersella multiformis. The sequence goes on along the minus strand of CADCXD010000005.1, from coordinate 872,573 downwards.
AGGGGGTCGCCTAGGAGTGAGGGACCAGGGAGGCAATGTATTGAGTGTAATTACTAGTCGTCCGACACGCAACGCTGGAGTTGATGTGTTCTTATTTCCCCTCGCGATGTTAGCCCCGGGCTTTACATCTTGCGCATCTCTCTCTACCTATCTACCCACCCACCTGCATGGACGTCTTGCAAATGGATGTATGACATGGCCGATGTCGATGTTTGATGCCGGAAGGAGGGTCCAGGGTCCGAAGAAAAGGACGGAGATGATGATGAAACCTACTACCCCAACTACAACTCTTTAACTACTACTACTACGAACAACGTACCATACGGTAGTTAGCCCAGACTAGCTGAAGCAGAAGAGAAATCAAGACTGATAAAAAACATGTAGTTCTGCTTTCTCCCTTTTTTGTTTCTTTTCGTTTCGTTTCGTCGATGGTGATAGTGACGATGATGCTGGTGAGTGTACGTCTTCGTGAATGAATGTCACTACCATGTGTTTTCCACACAACTACCCGTTGTTACGATAAGGCCGGTGGATCCCACACCAACATCCACACCCACTCACATGCAGACATGTATGCCTAACCTACCTCGTCTTAATATGTACGGGGCTAGGGCACGCATGAATAGATAAGTAAATAAATGGGCTAGTATAGGCGAGGAGGGAGTAGGGATTCTTTGTTTCTTTTATTTATTCCAGGTCGTCCCCTCCCATCCTATCGTAACTCCATCCACCTCTTTATCTTTCCTCTGGCTCGTAGGCACAGCGCGGCAGGTGAAGCAGGATAAAGATACATGCCGTGTGAGAGCACAGTGGGTTGGATGTAGGAATACCGCGTTCTTCTTGCTCCCCCCTATGACAATTTACATGGACAGAGGTGCCCTGTTTCCCCCCCCACCTGGCTTATATCCCTCTCGCATCCCTTAGATCCATCCTTATAGCCATCCTGTCCTAGAACACGTTATCGTACACTTCGCTTCGCATTTTCTTCCCCTCCCTCTCCCCAACATGCCCCATCATTCGCGCGGCCCGCCCTTCTTCGCGCCCTCGCCCTCGCCCTTCTTGGGGTCCTCGCGCGGGTTCTCCGCGGCGGTCTTCTTGCTCGGCAGGTCGGAGCTGCTGGCCGCGGCGCGCGTGTCCTTGCGCGCCACCACGTCCTTGTAGTCCTGCTTCGCGCGCTCCGCGCCCGCGCCGCTGCCGTCCGGCGGCGGCGGCGGCACCTCCTGGCCCGTCTGCGAGCTGCCGGGGCGCGGTTGCGGCGGGGAGTCGGTGTCTGTATCTGTGTCGGAGGATTCCGGCGTGTCGGGAGAGGACGAGTCGGAATCGGAACCGGAATCTTCGGCCGGAGCTTCCTCCTCGTCCTCGCTAGACGCGGCGTGCGAGGACGGGGCGGCGTGGTGCGCGGCGGCGTTCTTGGGCCGGCCCGAGAGCAGCCACGCTAGGGCGGGGACGGTGAAGCCGACGGAGCCGATGAGCCTGCGGGTTTAGAGACGGCGCGTCAGCCTGTCTAGGTAACAGCCAAAACACACGACGGGAATAGGTCAAGCCCTGTTCTCGTCTCCAATTGGCTTCTCTCTTCTCGAGAGTAGGTGTATCCCTGGGTCGCGGGCGGAAGGGGATGGCATGGTGGAGAGAGAGAACACACTAACCATGGCAAATCGCTCGACTTCTCCGCGCCCGCGCTGCCGTGGCCGCCGCCGCCGCTGCTGCTCGCGTATCGACTCTGCGCAGCTGGGCGGAATACCGAAGGCCTGGTCGCAGGCGTCCGGGCGGCGCGTCGAGCAGCGGTGCGGAGAGTGGAGGTAAGCACACGCGAGGTCGACATGATCTTGCTCTGTGTTCTGTATGGTAGGTAGGTAGGTAGGTAGGCAGGTAGGCCAGTGTAGTTAGTTGCGTCGACGATCAAGAGGAACAGACAAACAGATGGAAGTAAGTAAGTTCAATTATCCTCTAGAGATCTTCCCGGCGTGCTCCAGAATCCCGGTGGAGGTTTGTATGTTTGCAGAAAGAATCCTACACGTGCACGTACATATGTGTATGAGTAATGGACAGTCCTTGGCGAAGAATGTCTCTTATGTAAGTTGAATCAATCTTTTTATTTATGTTTTTGCGTTACTTTTGCCCAAGGTACACCAGCAATACCGAGGTATTCCGCGGCAGCATTCCGGACTTGGGTACCTCGAGAAGGGAAAAATTGGTACCTAGCAGCCTAGGTAGGTATGCTAAGTAGGTAGACGATGACGAGAGCAAGGTGCTAAGGTTTAAAAATAAATATACCTGGGATATTTGAACATTTTCTATTTAAGCTTAGGTAAATAAGTACGTTATAACAATATTGAATCTATTGACAATCAAGATATACCTAGGTAGACATGTAGTTAGAGGCTTCCCGGCCTAATTGCTCCGGTACCTTCCAATACCAGGTAGGTACTATTCCCGAGGTCCTTCTTCGACGTTATTCATTGTTCATTAAATGTTCATTAAAGCTGGTAGGTACATACCAGCCATTATGTAATGGATCGGAGCTTGTGTGGGGCTCTTCCCGGCAGCCCGGCTAAAAGGGAACCACTTTATCATCATTGTCAAATCTTTCCATTTCTCCACGTCATTAGCGCGTACAATATACATAGGTATCCTAGTGTAGTTCTTCCGGGGAGTTGTGGCCATAGCTCTTTTTGCTCCAGCTAATGGTACTTTAGGTATCTAAGGTAAACTTCATTCGCATCACGGTTCCTCAAAGGCATTACACAAATTACGAAATCTGTCTTCGCATTGTAATAGTTACGAATAGGTACTATTCCTACGCATTTCTGCCCTTGGCATAGCATAGCTTCATCTAGAAAAACTAGCCATCAGCCGCCAACTATGCATTAAAGCAAATAGCGCAGCCCCTTTTTCCATGCAATGGCGGTCAATGAATCATCACGGCGTAGCAGATACTGCTTAGGTACTGCTTCATTCTCTCTCTCTCTCTCTCTCACTCTTGCTCGGATCTGGCGAAACCCCTTTCACATACCCATCTCCTTGTTTTCGTCGCGTAGCGTCTTAAGTTGACGCTCAAAGTCCTTGTTGACCCATTCCCAGTACTGCTGCCACACGGGGTTCTGCACCGACTGCTGTGCCTGGGTTTGAGCTGTTCCCGCCAGCGTAGTCTTGGTCTTCTCGACGAGCAGAAGAGTGATGCGCAGCACGCTTTTGATTGCCTCTTCTTGCTTCTCGACTTCCTGCTTGACCGCGCCATCCCTAAGTTTAGTCGACAGCGTCTTCCTGTAGCATTCCGCCACCGTATCTAAACGCCGCGTCGTCTCTTCGGGGTCAATAACAATTAGCTTACTAAGCATGAGATTGCAGAGCGACCGAATGTCATTCTCGTCGTTGAGACCAGCAATGATTCGGTCATAAAACTCGAGCGAGCTGATACGAGAGAACGCCGTTTCCATCAGAGCGTATAGGGTCTCGTATGCACTCTAGACACATTGATTAGTAACCTGCATTAGTGAGGACGAACCCACTCACAGTGACTTACCTTGCGCACCTCTAGGCCATCATCCACTAGGTGCTTGAATGGCCCCATCTGAACCTCACGGATAAGCTCTGGCTTGATAACAGACTCAGTTATAACGTAGGGAATTAATTCGCCAAGATGCGGTAATATTAAGTCGGGCTTGTTGTGGGCCGCCGAATTCAGCGCCGTCATACCGATACGGCGAATCTCTCTGTCCTCGTCTTTTAAAACCGTCAGAAGCATGTCGAACAGCACCGTCTTCAGCATCATATCAAATGGCTCGTCACTATCCGGTAGTGTGTATCGAAGTGCTTGTACAGCCACGCCCCTGAAGATCGGTGACTTATCTTTCAGAAGTTCCTAGGAAGATTAGTATTTATCCAACGGCCAGAGTATGGAGACATACCTGGAGTTTTGGGATGTAAGTCTTCGGCTCCATAATAGCCAGCCGCCCTATACACTCCGCACAGGTCGCCCTGTTATCGTCATGTCGGGATGCCGAGAAAAGCAGTCGCCAAATGTCGCTCTCATACGAACTGATATCAGCCGACGACGCGATAGCTTGATGGAGGACCTCTCGGATGGATTGGAGAAGCAGATACTGTTGGCAGCCCGACTGCTTAATCGCACTCAATATAGTTGGTAGGAATACAGGCATATTGCCTGCGCCCGCACGACCTAGAGCCACAGCGGCAGACACTGAGACTTTGTCTGGCTCATCATGGAATTGCTCCAAGAAAGTGTTAGGTTGAAGGCGAGATTTCGCCCCGAGCCGCAGACCAATCTCCCCTAGGACCGCCAATGCGAGGCTCTGTCGAGCAGTGTCAGGTGGCGTCAATCTGCTAGACTTGTTGAGCTCGTCAATAAAATTCTCAACATTAACACCGACCTGGCTACCGCTCGATACGAATAGAGCGCCCGCGATTTTACCGACGACTGTCGGGTCGCCGGCTACGCCAACTCGTAGAACACCTTGCATCAGTGGCTTACCCATACCGCTTGAGCCGACGTTATTCACGAGGGTCACGAGCGACTCTAGTGCTAATCCGGTAACGTTCTTCTTGAGAAGCTCACAAATGGTTTCGATCAAAGTAGCCGAAGAAACTAACTGCGGGTGCTCTAGTTGCAACTGCGAAACGACTAGCAGAGCCGGACTCAAGTGGTAACTATCATTGGCAGCAATGACAGGTAGAATCGCCGTCACGATTTCGTTAGCAGTGCTCGCTTGAATCTGACCCTTGGCGACCGGGCTAAGGATGAGATGCTGTAATGCTTGGATGCTAGCACCTCGGAGAGCGCGGTTTGACTTTCGCAGCTGGCCGCAGAGCTCCAGCGTGGCTTGTTCAATCCAAGCTGGTTCGAGGCTACCCGACGTTGAAGAGTGTGCCGCAACGTTGTCAATTGCTCGAACGGCATAAAGACGAGTCGTTTCGTTTCGCAGGCGATCCAAGAGTAGATCCAACGCAGCCTGGCGCTTGGCGGCAGGGATCAGGACGATTCCATCTGAAGACGATGTCCTCGAGATCAATGTCCCAAGTGCTTGAATAGCCTTCTGACGTACCTCAGTGTCAGCGTCAGCCGCAGAAGCGCGATCCACGATAATATCGTAAAGTTTCTGTAATTCTGGCTTGTACTTCTGGATCGTGAGCCTAGCCCGCGGTGGGGTTATAGCTTTAACCAATTCCTCGGCTGTGCGGATAGCTTCGCTAGAAATCTTATAGAATCTGTCGCGGACAGCAGAAACCACCCCAGCAACGATCTTCTCGAGGTAACGCTGGAATAGACTGGACGAGTGTGTTTTTGCTATATCGCTTGTGAAGCGAAGGACTGCCACGCGTAATGTAGTAGCAGTAGCCGATGCGCCACCCGAGAGAGTCATCGATGTCGAGCTTGCACCACCTGTCATACCCCTAGTGACATCGATAATTGGTTGCATAACCTGATCGAAATATTCAGCCAAGCCGCCATTCTGCACCGCGATTAGATCGTCCAGCAGATTGATAATTGCTTGCTTCGTAGCGATCTGTTTGCCTTTCAGTAGCTTTGTCGCCGACTTAACGATCTGCGGTGTTAGTTTTTGGAGATCGGCGCGTGGCCCAGTCGGCGGGACCGATTCGCGAGCGGGCGATGTAAAACCAGTAACCCCCAGGTAGGGAGCCTTGCTGGTATATCCAACTCCACCGCTGCTCTGCCTTCGGCGTTTTCGGTTCACCAGAAGAGAAGGGACGAGCTCTTCATCGGCTGAGATGGATTGGATTACACCTTCGCCGGTCTTGCGAATCAGAAGAGCTACGGTGCTGATGACTTCGAGACGGACGCTCTCTTCCCGCTCATCAAACCGCTTGACTAACGGGGGAGCAATTTCATGGTATAAAGTTCCTTTTTCCAGTAGGTCGGCACTACGCATCGAAATCAGAGTATACAGCGCCTTCGCAGCGCATCTCCGGACCTTCCAGCTTGCGTCATCGTCGTCATCAAACCCAGTATCGTCTTCAAATTCATCATCCTCGTCACTTCCCTGCTCATTGTCGGAATCCTCATTTTCATCCATCTCTTCATCGTCATCGACGGCATAATTAGGATCGAATTTCAGGTAACGAAGACATGCGGCGATGACCCTGTCAGTGTAATCCCGCATCTGCAGACCGCAAGAGGCAAGGAATGATTCAAGTGCAACCAGAGCGGTTTCGCGGACTTCGTTGAACTCGGGATATAGTTGATCGTTGCCTTCACTCAGGGCATCGAGCTGGTTCTGTAACTCTTCCTGGCTTAGGGGAGACAGGACAAATTCGATAATCTGAGGTAAATATTCGCCGAATTTGTACGGAATAGACCTGGCAAGGGAACCCATAATTGAGATGTACAGACGACGCATGACTGGACTAAGTTTAGGCTGTCTCAGAGCCTTCTGGATCTTCGTGACGAAGCCATCAAGAACCTCAGTTGTGAGGTAAGGTGCAAGGATGGCAAGCGCAACAACCGCTCTTTTCTTGACGGGAGATGGCGTGGACTTCCTCTCCAAAACTTGGACGACGACATCTTGCAGTTTTTCGACTTCCAGCGGCTGCAACAGCGGACCAAAGCATCGAACGACCTCGATAAGTACATCAACAGACTCGGAAGTAGGGTCCTTGTTCTTGTCCAATATTCCAGAAACCTCGCTAGTTGTCTGCTTGGAAGCATTCGAGGGTCCCGGGTAGCCCAGAATGCGCGGGATGAGAACGCGGCTGACGACGTTGTAGGTTTGTATTACTTCTGGAGAAGGGGTTACTCCTCGCACGGGTTTCTGGAGAGACGAGATAGCGTTCCGTAAAGCCAAGGATGGTATCGAATTGTCGACCGAGTTTTTAATCTCGACCATGCTAAGCTTGTCTAGCATGGGAGAAAGAACCGCAATGGGGATCTTAGTAACTAAGGGACCGATGCTATGCAATTGTTAGCACAAGACTCAAGTTGCTTATGATTTAGATCATATTCGTACCACTTCACAGCCAAGTTCTGCACCTCTCCATTCTGATCATCTAGGGTCTTCACAACGTTGTCAACAATACGCGACGAAGTGTTATAATCATGGCTTAGAAAGTCCGTCTTCTGCTTGGTGAGGATCTGGTGAAGGTCGTTCAAGGACATGAACCGGAAATCCGGATCTGGGTCAACCAGCTTGGTCAAAAGAGCGTTTATGTTTTGAGGATTCGGGTTGTTGACGGCAGAAGACGCAGACGCCATGATGTGTAGGTCGGGAGAATCGTCAGAAATTATGGTTACTGAGGTGAAGGTAGATATCCGCAGAGGGGCAGGCCTAGAATCCTAGATACGTCTTGTAGGTATTTGTCTACACCAAAAGCGAAGGTGCCTCGTGAGGTAAGTAGCTACCTACCTAGGTGCCTTGTGGACTTGATCCTAAGCCTTAAGGTGCCACGATATTGAGAAGTCTGCCTCGAAATCGGTTGGGGATTCGGATTGCGATAGAATACCTAGTAAGAAAGGAACGCGGGCTTTCGGCATAAAGTGTATTCAGATATTCTTATCTAGAAGTCAGCATCTAGAACTACCAATCGATAGGCCGTCATCAGGCACCTCAGGCACCTACTTTGAGGTAGAATTGGTGGGATGTTCTACGGAACAAACGTCGCAGAAGGAAAGGAAATTACCAATAACTCTCTAGAGAAAGAATGCTTTTTGAAAGACTTTCGCCGACTGAAACAAGAAAACTCGTAAATATCATGGGTTCAAAGGGTCATGGGGAGAATTAAATTATTGGGAGTGGTTTGTATGTGATGTGATGTAAGTGTAAATGTTGAATAATAGTAGGTAGATGGTAGAAATGGATGGTACAATATAGATGGTGGGGTTTGTCGATAGCAACCTTAGCTTCGAATTATTGCCCCACAATGCAGCTACCTAGGTACGTTCCTAGGTTACTACTTTAGTCAGCGAGTTGTGGCTGCCAGATTCCAGCCACATGACAACGCCCCATTCTTTTTATTAATGACGACAAATATGTAAATAGGAAGCAGTTTCCCATTTTAACAAAGTCCCTTTCCAGCTATGATACCTAGGTACCTAGGTAGGTAGGTATTCTTTTTAGGATCCTATTTAGGTACAAAAGGCATTATCATAAATAGTACTTTAGGGTACTTCTTGACTTGCTTTCTACTCTAAATATTCATTATCTAAACAGTTCGTGAGTGGCAGCGGCGTCGCGTTTATTGTGGCCATTGAAAGGAGTAGGGGTGTATATGTGTCTATATAACCTCACTTTTGACAAACGGATAGTAATTCGACCTAGTGATAACGCTGATTATAGCCTTAGAAGTCACAACAATTGTCAAGTTAACCTACTCGCGTACTATTAATTGTACAGACCAGTGTGAATGTATACTCGGCTTATCTGGTTTCCTTAAAAAATCAGAAGAGCTACCATTTCTTCTATATAAGGTAGTTTTCTGTAAGTCAATTTCAAGGTTTTCTCGACCATCACAACCAGCCTCGAAACTCAAACAAATCACATCAAATTACCATCTTAAGCAAGGATCATACTGCTCTTTAAGCACTCTACGGCCCCAGCAACCAAATATGGCCGCTCAACACCAAAAATTACGGTTAGTCAAGGACAAGAACAACTATGTCTAGAAACTTGTGACCAAAGTCGTCGAATCAACTAAGGTAGAGCCTAGAGGAGCGAGACTAGAAGGTCAAGTTAACAGAAAGATAACGGATAGGTCAACGAAGGTATTTTAGAGGCTGGTTATTTTTGTCATCGGGTTTCCTCCAAATTGACCACCTTATAACCTAGAATCGCATGATTATAAAATGAGTTTATCTTAATATTATCTTCTACCAAGTGGTTTAAGTCTTTTAAGCCGACTAAATATAGCTCACCTAACTTAGTAAGCTAAACTGATGATATTAAAGGTGTTAAATAGTTAAAGGGATGAAACTCGGTATACAAGAACTAGAAAGTTACATAAAGTACCTAATAACTTGATATTTTTCAATGTTAAACCCGACATTCATTAGGTAATAAAGATATCAACACGAGGGGCATGTACGTAAATCGCAATCAACCCTTGATATTACCACATTGATTGATTTACTGTTTGCTAGATGTATCGAGTCGTTTTTTTTGATCACTTGAAGGCAACTAAGGCAACATGTCGTCTGATAAAATTGTTTGAAACATGACATGAATACCCACATCATGGACATTGTCAGAGATCAACGACACAAACGACCCGTATTTTATATTTGAACCAGTTGTTCCTGTTGCTTCTTTCCCTCACTCTTCTATGTAGTCTTCACCACAAGAACAACAGAACAATACGTCAATATTCTCAAGAAATCCAATATCCACAACAAGACTTATTAGACAGACAACACAAACCACACCAGATTTGGGTCTAGCTCCCTCAACAACTCTGCAAGCCACCAATATCGTCAATTTCCAAACCAGCCAATTAAAAGAATTCGCAGTACCAACTCCGAGACGCCTACCCCAAGATTCACAACTATCTCAGTTCGAAGCATCTGACGTAGCCGAGATGTCTCGAGCAAAAGAAATCCGCGACAGGCTCACCGAGCTAGAGCCACTCATCCGCGAGGAACAAGAGCGCGAGGACCGCCTACAGGATTATCTGGACGAAGATGTTGGAGCGGGCAGTGTGTCAGGCTTGAAGCAGAGGCACAAGATATCCAAGGAGCGTCGAGAAAAGTTGGAGACGGAACGTGACGACCTAGAGGAGGAATTGAAGAAATTAGAGAAATAGGAGAGATGATAAAGGCCAAGGAGAATGATTCCCGGTAGAGAATGATAGGGGAGATCGGGATTTTTTAGCAGGATGAATACGACGTAGAATATAAGTATTCGTGGTATTAGTCTTATGTCTCCATGTTTGACCTCGTGCAGGAATGCTGGAACTGCCACCTGATCGCTCGTCGTACTGCCAGCACTTGATAACTCGACCTGTTTGCCACATTAATGTAACTATTTTATGAGTCGGTTATAGTAACAAACAAGATAGCAGCCCATCCTAAGTGCTAGATAGGTAGTCTTACTTTAGTACCTGTTTTGATTATAGTATAGCCAACACAACGACGACTAACTAGATGACTTGTTGTAACTATGTAAAGCTAGCCGTAAATATCTTAACGAAAATGAAGACTGTCACATCATTTAAGAAATATTATTCTTGTTATCTTCTTGGTATTTCTCCTAATATGAGCCTCTAAGCTCCAAGCTTCATGGTAGAGCCTTCAACCTTATGATTTTCAACCCCCTCTTCAATCAGGGCTCGGAACCACTGCATTGGTAGACGACTCTTTATACTGTTACATGGTATAAATACATATATATTCAAGTTAAGCATAGTGTATATGTAATAAGACTATATAGTAACCTAAAGAGCCGTCTGATATCAGTGCCTTGGTTCACGACATTCATGACAATTTAATAATTTTGCCAACTTTATTAGACAATCCAAGATACCCCTATCCAATTCTACCTAGGTAAATAGAAATACATAGTCCGCTTTCCAAAATGACTTCACCGTCGATATCTTATCAAACTGCTGTCTCCCTCTAGTATCATTATGTCGTACGTGTTGAGAATTGTTTTATGTCGTGCTGGGATAACGGTCGCATTGTCTCAATGGTGCATTGGTTATACCGGATCTATGAATATATTGAGTTACCATATGACTGGGGGGTGGTGAATAGTTAATACAAACCTTTACGCTATAACCATTGCCAAACTCTTCATTCAGGAAATTCTCCATCATGTTGAGATCAATAAATTTACCAGGTACAGTTAATTTCTTCGTAGGCTCTATGGCCGATCCTGAACATGGTAACCTTTTACGAAACATTACTAGACGTTTGATAAGGTAGTGTAGTCTAGCAGCAACTGATGGTAAAATATGTAGCAATGAATTTAATGTTGTATGATGATTTGGATGCTCGAAGGGTGATGACACTTAAATGTGAAAACAAGATGGCAGCAGGAATCAGCATGAGAGCCTACCTAGGTACTCATATCAAATCCCGATTCCGCCCCCTATCAAGTCTTGCATATTCACACCACACCATCCGAGGGAGGCATCCAATCACAAACTGGAGTCGTTGTCATGATGCACGCCATGCGCCATTAATTATAATAAGCAAAGTCTTGAGTGACCTAGGTATGTATTTGGTACTGGGCTGGGTAGCCTGCCCTACCTACGTACCTACCAGGTAGGTAGGCATGTTTCGTTTACCGAAATATTTTCGATGCATCCTACCTACCTAGGTACTCAGCCGAGATGATATTCGGTAATATGCACTATTCTTAATCTAGAACGTCAGAAAAGGGAAGCCACCTCGCAAGGTAGTATCAATATCATACACTTAGTATTCGATTTGAAATTTAATCCTATTATTTCTCGAAAAAAAAGAGACAAATCTCCTATACATGTAAGGCTTAAAAGGTAACTTCATTGGGTATAATTTTGTTGAAAATTATTATTCTCATTATTTTCGTTGTGGAAAGGGGGCGTCAAATAATATTGAATTTAGTGGCTCGCCTTTCTGACGTGCAGCCATATTACCTCGCCTCCCTATGTATCTCTCACCTCGGAAAGCCTTCTCCGGTCCGAAGCCTGTTTTTCCTTGATATTTGATTACTGAACACGTTGATCTGCTGGAAAGAGGTTGTTCACGGTATATTTCATTATGAAGACCACATATTAAGCTGCAAGGGCAGAAATCAGAGCCTCAAATTGGCCAGCTACAGAATTTTATAGTAGCGACTGAATGTGTTTCTGGCATCCTCCAAAACCGGAATCCCCCCAAAATGGCGGAAGAGGCCAAGGAGTCGTTGGTAGACGTATGTCGATAATCATCACACCATGAAAATGCAGATGAAGCTAATATGCAACTTAATGAACAGCTAGACCTTTCTGAGAGATACACCCAGCGGCAACCCGATCGAACCGCAAACCCTGGGCTTGCCGCCATCCGTGGGAATGCGCCTCCGGATATCATCGTAACTCGCGCGGGGTCAACTGAGGGCACGCGCAAGGAACGCGATTCCGAACGCAGCAGTGTAGTCCAGGATCAGGGGCGGACACTACGGTCGAAACGTTCGGGACGATCCAAGGTCGATAATACTGATATTCTCCGGGGTATCTGGGTACCACCAGAATCAATTGCAGAACTTCTACGTTCCCATTCTGTTTGGACGCCCAAGAACTATGATGATGGCAGCGAGTTCATCCCACTAGATGCCCAGGAGAAAATCATAACTCACGCACGGGTTGAAGAAGAGCTGAAGGGTGTCGGTCTTGGACGAGAACTCGACAACGTCGTGAAATATGTATGCGGCAATTCTGAACTTGGTCCAACCAAGACAGGAAGGCAGATATTCGCCATTCTCACCTTGATCGGGAAACAGAAGTCAATAGGGGCCTTCAAAAATGCGGACATATTCGATAGCGATCTACCATTCCAAAAGTCGAATCGAACAAATAACAACTATCAACTAATTCCAAAAGGATTTGCCAACGATCGAAATCTTGAATCACTAGATTGCTCAAAGGGTTGGGAAGCTCGAGACAAGGATCAGTTTTTCACATATCAGTGGCAATTTTTATCGCCATTCTTTGATAGGAAGTCGAACAAACCGCCTTTATACTACCCGTTCGATAGTAGGGTAATTCTTCCTTGGACATTGTATACGCCAGACGTGGATGAAACTGGCGGGCATTCCGATGTACGTATGGTCCGAATACATGAAGCCCATCACGGATTTGAGAAAGTACGTCGCTCCCTAGTATCGTACATCGATGGTGCCAAGATTTACTAGTTAGCAGGAAAAAGGGAAGCCATTTGCTCTCAAAGTTCTTCACTCTCACAGCAAACATGGTTTTGATGCAGAGTTTGGAGCTTTGAAGAAAGTCGAATTGCATAAGCATCTTGTCCCGGTATTGGCGGCATTCAACCACCGTAATAGATACTACCTGCTTTTCCCATGGGCAGAAGGTGGTAACCTGACCAAGTTCTGGGAAAAGAATCCGGAGCCTACTATACCTAAACCGATTTTATGGGTTGCCGAACAATGCTACGGGATTGCAACAGCACTCCATCATATTCACGATATTTCGAATTCAATAAGCGGCACGGCAACTGGCAACGATACATTGGGGGAACCAGCGAGTAGAACTTCAATGGAAAGACCTTTTGGTAGACATGGAGATATCAAGCCTGAGAACGTGCTACATTTTGAGGGCCAAGATTCAGAAATGGGTGACTTGAGGATATCTGACTTTGGATTAACCATATTTCACAGTGCAAAGTCCAAGTCTAGAGATCAAATCAATCCTGGGGCAATGGCCTTGACATACAACCCTCCGGAGACAATTAAAAACACCAATATCTCACGGAGATATGATATTTGGGGTTTAGGGTGTTTATATCTTGACTTTCTAACTTGGCTATTTTTGGGATTTGAAGGAGTAGACGGGTTTGGCGAGACTCGAATGAACGAGCAAGGTGTGGATAAACGTCACAGATATGATCATTTCTTTAAGGATATAAAAATATTTCAGAGTCGAATCCCTATTGTCAAATCCTCCGTGAAAAAGGTAAGTAGCAATTCTTTCCTGGACCGCTTACTGTTCATGTCCCGTTTCCAAGACTGATCTACATTCTGATATTTACCAAATAGCACATTCAGAACTTACAAGCTCGTGACGACTGCAGCGATTTCCTCTTCGACTTCCTCGAAATTATCAAAAACCACATGCTGGTCGCTAACGAAAAAAGCCGCATTGAATGTGGGGACCTCAAATTGAAACTCGAGATTATGTTAAACAACTGTTGCGACGAGGCCTACCTACATAGGAGGTCATCCGTCCCTCGGTGGTTCAGGAGGTTGAAGATGCTGCTGCTCACCAGTGTCAACCCCTAATAAGTTAAGAAAGCGACCTCGTGACCAGAAACACGACACGGCTACCTACCTAGCTCAGTGACTTAAATATCTTAGCGGCTGAGTATAGGTCAAAGAGGGGAGTTCAACTTGAGTTTCTGTGATAATGTTTGAGGAATAGTATAATAAAATTTGCAAAATCTCGAATCTCGAGTAGCTAATTACCTAAGCAACTGAGCTAATCATCGGCTCTTCCTCTCTCTTTGTCACTGCCTAATCCAGTGTTTGCACATATATGGGAAGTAGTGCCTACTCTAGACATCTCTATTCAAACCGTAAACGATGACTGATCATCTTAGGTATGATAATGAACACGAATATTTGCTCTCATAGTCGAAATCTCGGCCTGAGGTCATACATTAGTTAGCCAAATCCCAGGCAGACGGAGAGGTAGTTAACAGACATTGCTGAGCATTCTCGAAACCCACACCATCCATTGGTTTGCTCTAAACTTAAGAGAAATATTTAGTAGATAATTCTCTTAGGTGGGTGTAGAAAAGCAAATTCTACAACAGACGAAACTCACACCATCGATTCGGAAACCATTTGCTCCAAGAATGGCTCGAAGTTCACTCTCCACGAGCTCGATTCTGCCGTAACGGATAGGTAGCACTTGGTAAATCTGAGTCATTATTTCTGATCGGTGGGCTATGACGCCTAGCCGGGCTCTGATGCAAGTAGAACACGGTTGACAGCGGGAACCTATATAGGAGTATAAGCCTTAGCAGGGTAGATTGGAATCCAAAACTATTACCTATTTTAGGTGTATAAATATTATTCTAGCTAGTTTTCAGCCTCATCATTAGAGGAATTGGGCAGCTTTTAGGCATCTTTCGGGCGATATTCTTAAGCAGGCTATGCAGCAGCACATACATTCGGTGAAGATGATAGTATCAGTCAGCTTAGTTATTGCTATTATCACTGAAGTTTTCTGCAGTGAAACCACACCTTCGTATGAAATACTATGTATCAAGAATAACTGCACCTTATAAAGCAAGACAATTGCATAATGCATGTGTTATTGGTCTGCTATCTGATGGAGGTTGTAATGGTAAATCTGCCTTATGCAGGCTGGGACCACGGTTTAATTGTCCTCTAGTATTAGTTATGCCAGCCTTAGGTAGGTCATATTACCTTCAAGCCTCAATACTCTAGGTACCTAGGAAAGAACCAGTACAAATACGATGATACCACGAGAAAGTTCGTGGTAGAGGACTTGCTGTTAATCGATGCTAAGATTACCAAGACATTCACTTGCTTGACATAATGGATTGGTTTCGTGAAGAACCAATAATGACCCCTGAAGATACCAATATCTTCATGTTTCAACCAGGAACTAGTGTCGTTTTTGAGATAGTTCGTGGTAGCGACGTAAGTGTAGTTCGGGAACATCATTCATGATTAGACTATTAATCCTTTATTCTATTAGCGAAACTTCTGGCGTGTTCAAGAAACGAAGCTGTCGTCGGATTCGGACTGGACCGCTTGGCTGGGTAGCGTAAGTTTAGCCGTATCTATCGCTAAGGCTACCTGGATTTAATCTACATTAGAGAACACACTCGAATCTTCATTCATGGACCGATGGAATCTGTCTCATGTCCGTTCTCGAAGCAACTCCAGGAGTGTATAGAATACTCACCATGTTGATAGCCTAGCTGAGAGAGCGGAAAGCAAGTGGCCGGACCCTATGCTAGTCTCTAAGCTCCCATTCTCTCCGGAGACCTTTGATAGAATCACTAAAACGCTTTTCGTACACAGCTCTATTGCTCGAGTGATAAATCGGAACACAACTGCGCATTGTTCCCGCCAGCTCAACGCATGGGGCTCGACGGACCCAGAGGCTATTGGTAAATATACAATTATCCATAACATGGTTTCGGCAGTACTCCCGCTAATTCAAAATACCACAGCTTATAATTGCCGGACTTCAGCGTCTTGGCCTGACGATATATCGCTCTCAGCTAGTTACTTTCCTGACCGAAGATTCACTTACGCGATCATGTACGGTTGCACGAATAGTATCACATCTGAAGTTACATCACGTCTATCGAAGTGCAAGCTGAGCACATTTCACCCGTTGACATTGCCAACCATTGTGGCCGACATCGAGCGGAATCGCCACATCAACATGGTGGATGAGTATATTGGCAAGCTAGTACAACGTGTATTGAACATAAGCCAAGGTATACAGACTTTGAGGCCCACACGCGAGTCCAGCACTGCGGAGTCTAAAAAGTCTGGTATGGGTAATTTTAACCCTGGCGGTGATCTTGGTTCTGTGATGGACTGGTTGGAGATGAACAACATCCGAAATGGGCTTGAAAACTGGAAAACTGAGCTGCGAACTTTCATGCAGCATATCGCTGAGCTAGGAGTAGTTCACGACGACATGATAGAGTCCCCAGCTGACGATGTAGCACATGATATGAGAAGACAGGGAGTTAGGATTCAAGAGCGCCTAACACAGATTATCAATGAATACGACGGGAAGATCCGAGAGTGCTCTATAGTTATCGATGGGATGAGTTTCGCCACGCAGATGGTACGTAAATAGCCATATGCGCTACCTAACCTCGTGGTCAAAGGTTTAACATTCTCATCTAGGAGTGGAACCAGATCGCAAGAGCAGACACGAACACAAATCTAAAAATATCAAGTTCGACCATGGAGATCTCTAGGGCTACCCAGAAGGATGGAAGCCAGATGCGATCCATTGCTCTCCTGACCATGATCTTCCTCCCTGGAACCTTTGTTGCTGTAAGCCTGCACCTATCTCTCTGCCGCTAAAAGCTGACCCGGGCACTAGACATTGTTTTCTATGACTTTCTTTGACTGGAACCTGAAGGGTGATAACATTATGTCACCCTATATCTGGATATATGCTGTGGCTACGCTTGTTCTAACTATCACGACGATTGGAACCTGGCATTATTGCACGGGTGGGATTTGTGGCGGAAAAGGGGGAATACTTCCTCTGTAGATAAGCTCTAATAAATTTATCAGGTTATCAAGTCGATCCGTGACTTTACGCGTTCAACCCATTATGAATATAGGTATCTAGCCAATTTACTGCGTTAATGTAACTGTCACTATTTAGCTTGAACGTAGGGACAGATTGTGTTTATCTGCTTGTATTGCTATGACCTGGCATCTATCGATGAAAACATGAGAATAATTCAATTTCCTATGGTCTGCTGTGGATCTGGTGTAGGTAAAGCTGGCCAACGTTAGGTATCATACTGGATGTTGACAACTGATCCCTTTCCCTTCTGTTTCCGCCCATCAATATAGATGGCAAACTCTGCAGTTGCCCCCTGCGGGATGAATTCGATCTCATATTCTAGTTTTTTATACCTCCTCCCACTTCTGTTAACCTTCCACTCTAAGTCTGCGAATGAAACGTCTGGTTCCCATTCCACTGTACACAACTTCGTCACTTGCTCGGTTTTCCGGCTTGGAGCCGTCTTGTCTACACATTGGTAGATGACTTCTCTTATCATATTCATATCAAAGCCCGTTTCGATTGCCCGATACCATACGGCTCGAACGGGATGGCTCTTTGATACATCATCACCCTAGATTCAGTCTTAGTATTATTAACAGGAGAATCGGTGGATTTGCTACAAACCTTTTTCAAGTACCAATGCATCTGATATCGCGCCATCCACACTTCTTCAATGCTATCCCAGTATTTATCCGCTTGTAAGTGTTGATTTTGTACAAATATTGTTTTAAAATTTGTGCCGAAGTTAGCTCTCGAGATAGTTGACGTGATAGCGACTGAAGAGGTGCCCAGCTTCGCTTGATCAGCATCATCCATGTTGCCTCGCCTATCGAGAAATCCTTTGAAGACAGCACCCCGACTAATAGCTGTCCGCCTGTTTTCCAGTTATTGATTAGTCTGAATAATCAAAGGTGTGTCAATTAGTGTCGACTTACGGTTTAATGCCACTAGATTGGAGAATGCCAATGTTCTGTTTCGCATACTTGGTCTTGAGTGTTTCGTATAGATAAGGGCTTGAGCCAAGTCCTCCTACGAGGATGATTCCCTAAAAAGATATCACCAGTTAGACCTATCCACGTTAAGGCTTGATATGACTCACCGTAATAGAGAGGCCTCGCTGCATCCCCGAGCTTATCTGGCCGTCGATGAGTTTCTGGATATCGGTGAAAACCCCAGTAAATGCTTTTTGCAAATCAGGCCTATATCGGTCAGTCATCGTCGCAGAAGATACCCATCCGGAAATGGGGACGTACTCTCTGAAATGGAAGCGTCCATTCCTGATATTTGGCTGGCGGCTGGTGTCAGTTAATAGAAAACTTTTGTTGTGAAAAGCTTCAGCCGGGATTGACACGATGTATTCCCTTTTACTATTCGACACCTTGAACTGTGGTTTGATGGCATACTCCCATTCACCCTTCATTATATCTCGGATACCTATTTTGCTGAGGCGGTCCCAGGCTCTTCCGAGTCGATTCTTGCAAATGCGTTCGAAGGTCTCATCGATAAAGATTCCGCCGCAAAGTCCCCCTAATGATTAGCTATTTTAGTTATATGTTCCTCAGCAATGTAGTATAACCTAGTAGATAAGTACCTGTTCCTTCCGCTGCCTCACGTATAGTGAGTGGCTCAACCCGTTCGATTTCGTAGCTGATCAGATCCTAATATAAAATTAGCTTAGATTCATCTTGTCTTGCAGGAGGCTACGAACGACTGTACCGCCCCCAGCATCACAGATGATGTAAACCTCGCCCTTTTTTACACTCCGTCCCGGTTCACATAATGTACAAAGTGCTGCTGCCTCGGGCTCTGGGGCAAAACTCAAAGTCGTGTCACCGGCGTCACGCTCGTCAAGAATGCCAGCTTTTGTAGCAGCCTCTTTCATACTCTGTTTGGCATAGCCTTTCCAAATTGCTGGAAGAGTGATGACCACATGGAATCTGAGGGCATCGATAACGGTTGGGCCTCGAGCCTTCGTTATCTCGTAGAGGACATGTTCCCAGAATCCTCGAAGGTAATCGGCCACGAGATCCACGGCTGTCTTCTCATTATCTCGCATCATCTTTCGACCCCGGAGAATATAATCCGAAGATCTTAGTTCTGGTGTGAGATCCTCGTCTTTCAGTAGCAACAGTTTGAACCAACGGATTGGATCAGAATCCACAGGGACATCATAACCCCAGTTAATATCTTTATTCTCGTAGAATAGCTCTGTTGGGGCCTTTCCTTCCTCCAGGCCGGTCCCGGGCCATCGGGTAATGAGGTTAACCTGGCCGGCTCGGAAATCTGCAGCGGTGGCCCATGCTGCTCCTGAATAGCTAGTAGTGATTGGCATAAGTCAGCAATTCTATATCATAGTCGCGCTAATTTCTAACGAGTCTCGAGTACTGACGTAGTTCCGAAGTCTATTCCTATGATCATCATGTCATCCTGTACATCAACATCATTCTCATCTGCATCGTCATCCGTCTGTACGATATCTTCGAAATGAAATGACCCTTGGGGCTTTTTTGGCTGCCAAACCAGGTTGTAAGGCCAGCCTGCCATGATGGATATTAGGATATGACTATAAGCAGTTAAGTTGCATGCTCAAAAAGTATCATAACATAGGTTACCTAGGTAGTAAGTTACGAAATCATGATTGAGATGCGCAGAGTTATAAATCCAAGATTATATATCGTAGATTGTATAAGTGATAATACTTAAACACACTGACCCTGACAAACCGTAGATCACCATGTGCTTCGATCATGTTCATCGAGCTATTGGTTACCTAGATATTAAATAGGCATCACAACCTCCTTTGGAGGTTGCATATCAGGTCTCGTAATAGATATTTGATGTGTAAGTCTAGTTCTATGACTTGTTCACACGCTGTCCCGCCCAAGTCTTCAGGCAAGACATGTCTAGACGAATCACGAATCCCAGCGCTCACAGCACCGTAACCCTACGTAGGTAGTTATGCAGCGTCGCAATATGATAGGGGGTAGGATGGGCGGCACGAGGCTACCAATCACAGATGCCATAAGTAATTTGTAAATTATAGGCTCCACCCTTGTGTGTTTTCTATACATGTACGAATTTACATTAGGCATTAATACTTTGTTAATATCATGTTTGAGCCTGAAATGATCCGCACGCCATCATTTTACAAGGCAACCTCTAAGGTAGCCTCAAGATATTGTATTATTTGACAAGTCATCCATTTCAGGGGATAACACCTTGCGGAAATAATGTTAGGTTAGACGCGCTTACAGTATATATTCATTATAATTACTCGTTAAAGGTATCAGCATCAGCAGATTTATATATCCATTGTCATATATCGCTTTCATAGACCTTGGTTGAGATAAAATGCTCATACCTCGATTTAAGGCCTCAATCAGAGAATATTCTATTACATTAGAAGGGAATCTCCCCTCATGGGTGCAGACACGGGAATCGTTGGCTTTTTCGGCACATATGTACTCACGCCAGTAAAACTTTGGAAATCACGTCACAAAACAGAACATCCCGGGAATCTTATTCAATCTGTTCAACATGGGAAAGTCTCAGACAGCTCGAACAGTGACCTAGTTGGTTCTAGCGATAACTATCCTACGTTAGGACCCCCTCAGCCACACCGTATCCCCTTAACTGGGAATTATCTGCAGCTCACTGATTCCAAGGTGGGCCGTAGACAAGCCCTAGTTAAGGCGCAAGACGTTGTTTCGGATCCCGACATCATTGGGGACAACTTAATAGACACCCATTTTGATGAGCTTAAAGCAACTATCGATTCTCTCAAACATGATCTCAAGCAAGAGCACGAGTCTCGCATTAAAGCAGACGACGAAATCCGAAAACTAAACAGCAAGTTGAAGACTGTACAGAACAAATGGAAACAAACGGCAAAAAGTTTGGACCAAGTGCTTTCTCAGGCGCAGGGGTTCAATCAAGTCACCGACGAAGAATTGAAAGCAATGGCTCTACAATTGCAGTACAACATCCGTAGCTTTTCTATTCAGCACTTCAGTGAACCCCTCTCATACTCCGGGTCCGAAACTAGGCCTAAATACGAGGCATATATGCCAAAATATTACAAGATATATCTGAAGCGGGCGGAAAACAATCATGTAGTTATCCAGACGTTTATATGGCGCATACTTACTATGGAGATCTTCGACCGGTTTCGATGGGCTGGGGGTGCCTCATGGGGATTTGACACACTATGGTACCATTTATTCTATGGTAAGTAGGCACCACAGGTAACAGCGAATATATCTATACGCTAACTATGCTGGTTTTTCTGTCTAGAGAAAAATAGAAAGTCCCAAGTGGTACCTACGGACATCCAAAAGCTCTTTTCATGGCGCGTCACGACAGCAAAGCTAGTTTCAAATAACCTGACCGAAGAAGATTTGTCAAGGAACACGAAATACAAAGCTAGAATTATCCACGAGATCAAAGAGGTATTACCCACAATGTCGGGTGAGACCTATGACAGCGAACTTAGCAGTATACTAGACGCTGCAATCAGTCTCGACAAGCTGATCAGCTCGCAAGCCGCACATGTCTCGTGGAAATTCGAGAATGTACAAGGCAGAGAAAGCAGAGTACCCATATTTCAGGCAGATAGGGATGACATGGTGGTGGTTTGTCCCGCTATGACTAAACGAGGCAAGTCAAATGGAGAGGACTTCGATGTTGAGTCTGTACTGCTACCAAGAGTAGAGGGGTCCTGCAGAGTAGGACGGGGGCAAGATGTGTAAGAATTAACCTAGGGATAAAAATCCCTATCATATGTCATCATAAGAATTTCGCGTAGGGAATCACATTCTTTTAGGTACCTAGGTAGACCACTAAAGTCTTGGTTATGATACTACTATATCCATTTCTTTTAAAACTATTATCTCGTCGTTCTAAAAAACTAATAACATATTACTATAAAAAAGTATTTTGACAAGAGCGAGATTCGAACTCGCGCGGGTTGCCCCAGAAGCATACTGCCTGGTTTACAGGTAAGGAGACCCTTGAAACTTCCGCCATAACCACTCGGCCATCTTGCCTTGCGTTGCCGTCTATGTTGTAAGTTTTTCTATTGTTACCTATATACTTAGTGTATCTAGGCTAATCTTCGGATAATATACTTATTGCTCTGCCCCCCGTATTAAAATGTGAGGCACCGGCCCGGGCGTGGCACGGGTAGCACATCGTTTACGTAATTCTAGCAAGGTCTTAGGCCCGAAAGCTTTAAACTTATCGCTCCGCTACGGTACTTGCGCCCAAGGTCTGCATGAACACTACCTAAACCTACCTAGGTACCTAGGTACATTGTATTATTTACTTTAAGGTAGATACTCGGCACGAGTTTCGATCGAAAGACTAACCAACCCGTGCCCAATATCGAGGTCATCAGGGATTACCAGTTAAATCCAAAGGAGTACAACTTTCCTCGAAAACACAAGCTTTCCTCCCTTCAGGACTTTAGGGTCAAGTTATAGTGAGCTGAGTTCTTCTATATTGCTAGAATCGTGGTCCCCTTCGTTTGAGACTACCTATCGCTTCTGGCTAGACTTCTCGTTCTGCCACTTTCCAGATGTCTGGTGTTCGAGGGAGCTATTGCAACAAAAGAATTAGCTCGTAAGTCTGACATCCCGCGAGATTCTCTACCTTACGAATAGCTTCGTTATCTGAAAACCCCTTCCTCGCAAGCCAGATCTTGATACTACAATCAAGAGTCTCGGTAATAATCCTTAGATGCCGAACGCAAGTTTGAGGCAGTCGGATAGGAGAAGAAACCCTTATACATTTAGCCAATGTGACTAGGTTACGCCAAAAACATAGCGATAGACACATATCAAGCTCGATGATTTCTTCACTGCGTGACTTCCCAGTAACGTGTATAGCTTTCGTCATCTGGAGGCTTAGCTGCATGGCAAGATTCAAGCCACCAAGTGTAGGTTCAAACGATATCTACCGACCTGCCTGCCTGCCTGCCTAAAGTATTATTAAAAGGCCTCTGAAAAGAGCAACTCGATACCAGGCTGACCAGCTGTCGCTTCCTCGTAGCTCACACGAACCCCCTTTTAAATCGCAGAGATGAACATGGAATTCTTAATCCCGACTTCAACCACAACGCATTCTGGGAACATAAGCTAGCCACTCCATCTCAGCTTTTAGAATCAATCGTTATCACATCCATTAGGTACTTCTACAGCAAGCCAGCAACTCTACAATGGGTCCAGAGGCAACTCCATCATATCTCCTCACCCCGACCTACAGCAGGCCCTGGCCTCGCTCCGTCCCGATCTGGGACCGTCCACCCTCCCCGCCCCCGTCCCCCGGGCCGGCGAAGCCCCAATCGGAGCGCCATGCACAGAAGCCTCCGCAAAAGGCCGCGCGGGACCCCGACGGCATGGAGGGCTACGTGGCAATCGAGATAACCCCCAGCCCACGCTCGCACACGCACAAGCCCAAGCCCCAGCCCTGCCCCCAGGAACTCAGCGAGGCGGAGCTCCTGCGCAGAGACGAGATCGAGCTGTGGAACGCGTGGTCCGCGCTGGGCCGGGTGATAGGCGCGGACCTGCCGAGCATGAGTCCCGGCCAGAGAGGTCTGGCGTGCTGGGCCTTCCTGGAAGCGTCCTCCCTACTACTGGAGGAGGGCGTCAAAACCCTCATCAATACCGCCATTGAGAAGCACTGAGCCATCCGCTCGCCTGTTGCCTGCCAAGACGCAATTACCGCAGGCCTAGGGGAACATGGGAAACGATGCGTTTGGTGGGTGGACGCTAGGCGTGTGAGTTCTCGGGAGAATTGGTGGATGAGGGGAGGATGTTCTAAAAAGTTGAAACTTCAGAATGGTGTTCGAAAGGCTGTATTCGGATTCAACGAAAGCAGGATGTCTAGAAGGTAGTAGACCGAGCAAATAGAGACATTGATTATTCACATCAGCATGGTTTCCAGCTCAAACTCTCCGAGCCATAACATGATTACGTACGTACCCTACCTTTTAGTATGGTAGAAGCAGTATGACCTCGCTTCCCAAGACCCAAAATAGGGGTCCATCTACCTACCACACGCGATTATAGCCCTCCAAAGCATATATGATAACGAAAATGGGAACAAGAGTTTGTCTTTAGCTTGAACATTCAACCTGGGATACTTTACGCGCATTTCTGATCTATAATATAATGAGCCATTTCATTTCATCATGACCTATAAATCGGTATCTCGTTTTGTTACATGTCCGATAAAACGGAAAAGGTGGATGTTAGGAGAATCTGTGCACCTATTCATCCTTCTTCTCTTCGGCAATCTCTGGCTCAATAACAGGATCCTCCACCACCTCCTTCGTCTCCTCTTCGGCAGTCTCTGGCTCAATAACGCGCTCCTCCGCCGAGAAGAAGGAGGCGGCAGCCTTTAACTTCTTAAGATTTCGCTTCTCCTCCAACTCTTCCTTCCACGTCGACCTACGACCGGCCCAGATGTTATGCTCTTTAATGAATGCGGAAGCTTGGACGGGCTCGAGCACCTCATTACCCCCGCCTATCTCCATGATTTGCGATTGTGATGATACTAATTTGCTCTCCACCGTATCATTCGCAACATACGTTCCTTTCAGCCACCTGTTCCCCGTGGTGGGATCAAACTGTCTCCGCCCATGCAAGACGCGCAGGTTATCGAATATCACGCAATCGCCTGGCTGCATCTTGTACTCGTATACCCATTGCTCGTCTTGGAACATCTCTCGAAACTTGGTCACACACCTGATCCACTTGCGATTATACTTGCTAGCACTCTCGGTCTGGGCCAAACGTTGGAAGCTGCTCTGAAATTGCGGAGACCAGGAAATTATGTCCCGGGCCTTGTTGATAACTTGGCGCGATCTTTCGTAAAAGTGACCATTCTTGTCGTACTTGTACCGAAGCCGTCGTTGTGTAAGATACTTGACCATCCACTCAGGTCCGTAATAAAACATCTGAACAGCTCTCAGGCCGTCGGAGAACAGAGATTCGCCACCTTCGCACGAGTTTTCGATGCAGTGCAAGATTTGAGCACGAGGCGTATCATGCATGTATAGCAAGTCCTGGTGCAATCCGAGATAAGAATCTGTGTAGGCCACATTCTCTGCATTTGGTTTCGAACGCACGTCCCAAGTCGAGCCGTAGAACGTGGATTGTACATTTCCGATCTGATTGGCAATGGAAGTGACAGAATCTTCAGAGGGTGGTACGTTGCGCAGAAAGACGATCCCATGGGTATGAAAACGATGCAATCCAGCAATGAACTCTTTTCCGCCCGCCATCCATTCATCGTAGTCGATAGTCAGACGATCTGCTTCGAGCATAGCCTTATCCCATAAGGTCTTCACAGGAAACTTGGCTAACTGACGCAAAGAAAGAGCAGCAGTCTGGAGCCTGCTAGCCGAGTAATGGGATCTATGTTCCCCTTGGCTTAGGAAATCATCTTTCCAAACAACCTCAAGCGCCCCCTCCTCGTTCTTTGAGGCTTCCACAATGGGGAGGTCGGTTGGAACATCGCACGTGTCAAAGTTCTTCTGGCCAGAGTCGGGATCTACGCATATGCTACACGCGCAAGCATCACGCAGCCAGTGGCGATCCAACACTAGTGGCTGCGACCGGGCCTCAGGGTAGCTGACGGTTATCGTTAAATCGTCGGCTATATGAACTGGCGGGATGGGAGCACCAGTGGTAAAATCCTGGTATGAAGTCTTGGCTTCATCACCGGACGTCTTCGTTTCATCACCGGGCGTCTCTGTCGGTTCTGCTTGGTCTGCTAATCCTCGTTTATTATTGCCGACGATTTGCACACGTCCTGCGTGTCCCTTGGGTCGAGGAATTAAACCGCCGTGGATGGCACCAGACTGACGAGAGTTATGTGAATAAGATTTTGCTTGACCTTGAGACCTCAGTATCGTCGAGGAGGGTCGGCCGAGACCGCGGCTCAAAGCACACAAACTGGATCCTACATGATGACTTTTGGCGCTCAGTAGACACCGTGTCATACCTCCAGCGGGTCTTATGTTGATCATCGTAGGAAGAATCTAGCGAGTACCTAGATAGTTGGTGATATATCCCCAATAGATATAAAATGAAGATGTTTATGAGGGGGAAGAGTTTTCGTTTTTTAGTGCAGACAGTGAAAACTCGGTTAATGAATACTAGGCGATTAAATCTCTTAAGCTTGAGCACAGACCAGCTGTCCGAGATCCGCCCCGGGAGAGATAGGTACCTACCTAGGTAGGTAAATGGCCAAATAAAAATCCACGATAAGGAAGCTATCTGCACGATAAGGGGAGAATCCTCATAAGCGACCTCGAAATAGTAAAAACATCGCTTAATACATATAGTCTTTAGTTTACATTGTGAAAGGTCTACTTACCTAATTGAGTAGTAAATACACTATACTACTCACCTAGGTATATTGCTCTCAGAAGAGTTCACCAAGTATATCGTTTCTGATAAGTGATTTGGTTAATTGTGTGGTCTCACCTGTATGAGAGAATTCATATTTTAGTTATTTCAATATACCAACCAGCCTTTCTTGGAAACGGGACACGAGCTATGATATATCGGCCACAAAAGATGGTTTATCCGAGCAACCAGCATGTGCCATATGATTGTATCCTTCTTCATTGACCGCACTCGTAGTATCTTTGCTAGTCGTAATTACTTCAAGGGTAGGAAATTCCCCCGGTTTCTTTTCTACGAATTGCCTCTCCGGGTCAACACAGACCAACGCAGTCCTCTTCCTGTTCTGAAGAGCACGATAGTGTTTTCGCCCCTTTATGTGCTTCTCCCATTGCTCTTCGGACGTGAGAGACACGCTGCATATTTCGCAAGTTTTGACTTTAATCGTAGCTCCCGACCTTGCCTGGCTCTTCTCAAGGTCTGTCAAGACTATGTTTGCTACGCTAGATACTTCAGTCGGTTTAACCAAAGTATCGCCGTTGAGGAACCCGAGACATATTCTTGCTGCTGGTTCGAGAACATCGGCCGAGAACTTATGGGCGTCCGAGCTATCCAACAAGAACAGGTAATCCATTGCCCTGTGGTCTTTGAACGCCGGGATGGACTTGTGTCTTATCCATTTTAGTTGATATCTGGCATACTGCCTTGTCGCGATCTTCATCTCTTCAATTCCAGTTTCCTTCAGCCTGTCTACCTCTTTACTTAGGCTTGTCTCGTCGGGTTTGGCCTCAAGAAATGGTTCCATCTGTTTATACCCGATAGATTGCCATATTCCACGGGTGAGGTCCACAGCCTCTCCTCGCTCAGATCGCAATCGCCGACTTTCGTGTAGACCTCTTACCTCATCTATCAGTCCGCTTTGGCACATCTTATCCACTCTCCTATTGAGGCGTTCTTTCAACACCTCGGGATCGGTGTATACCCAGAACATCAAAGATTTCCAAGGACCTCTTGTTGAATCAGAGAATTGAATTGCCTGTTTCTGCTGCGCATATATCTCTGATGCCCGTTTGCCTGTAGTGAGAAATATCTCGAGGGAACGCTTGATCTTGCGTCGATCATCAGGGTGCCACCGATCCGCCATAACAGGATCCACCTCTCGAAGACGTTCCAACATCAAATTAGTAGGCCCGTTTAGGATTGGAAAGTGTGCTATGTTCTCTTCCTGGGATCTAATCTCTGGGCTTTCGTCGTCAGTGCTCTGGGAACGGACCAAGTGATCCTCGAAAAGCAAGGCATGGATGTAATAATGGGTTCCGCCCACTATAATTGGAAGCTTCCCTCTGCTTCGAATCTCGCGAATGAGTCTGTTGCCCTCGCGAGCAAAGACATCAACTGTCCAGGTCGGCTCAAGAGGGTCAATGGTTGCTAGCAAGTGGTGCGGAACGCCTCGTTGCTCCTCGAGCGAAAGTTGGTTTGTGATAACTGGCAAACCCTTGTACATTTGCATAGCATCGGCGTTGATGATTTCGCCATTGAACTTGCGTGCCAGGTCTAACGCAAGCTGCATCCATTATAAGTTTCAAACCCAGAACGAAATAGAAGTGCTATAGGAGTGACCGACATCTGATTTTCCCGTACCTGTTGTTCCTAAAATAACCACTAGAGGCTCTTTGAGAGGACATATTGCGGCCATTTTCGGCACATTTCTACTGAAGAAACGCAGAGACCGTTGCCCTAATGCTATCATGAATTATAAAGTTTCCTAATGATTTATTCATTGGGGTAATCAACTCCGTCAAAAGTAAATCCCATAATTATTTTCTTAGGTTCTTAGACTCTTAGATATTTGAGACTGTTGATTCGCTTCGTAGCTTCGTATGGGTTATGAGTTATGAATTTGACGCCACATAGAAATGGTTTTGATGGAGAACCTTGAATGGTCACTAGCCACAGCTGGGGCTGGGACGTGCACCCTTGCTTCTACAAGCCCTGGAGCCCTCGTTCTAAGCTTCTCAGGGTCCACCAAAGACCCTTTTTTAGTGCATATGCTAGTCAATATTAGGTCCATACGAAGTCCGTACCTAGTGACACGTAGATTAAGTTAAGATCACGTGCTCTTTACTGGAGAAAAAGCTTACTCCACCGCTCCACCTATCGCATAATGGACACATAGTTCAATTTGGGGAATTTTTTGATGCCAGATCTTGCCCTGCGAACTCAACCATCCCTCTCCTTTTATCGAAAAGACAAAAACATTGCGGCAACCTCTACATCAACAAGAGAGGGCCTTTCGTCGCTCACTCCATCTATTTTCCCTTCTATCTTCTCCTTTATTCCTATTGTCTTCTCTCCCACATCGTCACGATGAGTAGCCGTAAGTTTATTTACCTATTAACTGCCTCCTAATCATTCCTCGAGCTCAGCTCTCTTGTCTGCTCTTCGAAGTTTCGCGACGCGACTACCATTGCTGGCTGCTGCCATTGAGTATCGTAAACAACCTGACCATGACTAACCTCTTCTCTACCAGTGCGGTTCCTCGATCTTGTAAAACCCTTCGTGGCATTCTTGCCCGAGGTTCAACAGCCAGAGACGAAGGTCCCGTTCAACCAAAAGTTGATGTGGACTGGTCTCACGCTGTTGATCTTCTTGGTCATGAGCCAGATGCCCCTTTATGGCATCGTGTCCTCCGACACCTCCGATCCTCTATACTGGTTGAGAATGATGATGGCGAGTAATCGAGGAACATTGATGGAATTGGGTATTACGCCGATTATCTCTTCCGGCATGGTCTTCCAGCTCCTCGCTGGTACCCACATGATTGACGTCAACCTTGACCTCAAGTCCGATCGCGAGCTCTACCAAACTGCCCAGAAGCTCTTCGCCTTCATCCTCTCTGCCGGTACTGCCACTGTCTATGTATTCACCGGCCTCTACGGCCCTCCCTCCGACCTCGGCGCTGGTATCGTCTTCCTTCTCATCCTGCAACTCGTCATAGCTGGTATGATTGTCATCCTCCTCGATGAGCTGTTACAGAAGGGTTACGGTCTTGGAAGTGGTATTTCCTTGTTCATCGCTACCAACATCTGCGAATCCATTATGTGGAAGGCATTTTCCCCGACTTCGATCAACACTGGCCGCGGTCCCGAGTTCGAAGGCGCCGTCATTGCCCTCTTCCACCTGTTGATGACGTGGCCCAACAAGCAGCGTGCTCTGCAGGAGGCTTTCTATCGCCAGAACCTCCCCAACATCATGAACCTCCTAGCTACTCTTGCCGTCTTCGCGGCCGTTATCTACCTCCAAGGATTCCGTGTCGAGATCCCCGTCAAGTCTTCTCGCCAGCGAGGTGCTCGTGGCTCCTACCCCGTTCGTCTATTCTACACTTCTAACATGCCTATCATGTTACAATCCGCTCTCTCCTCCAACGTCTTCCTTATCAGCCAAATGCTCTACTCTCGTTTCTCCGAGAATCTCCTTGTCCGCATGTTCGGTGTCTGGGAAGCGAGGGAAGGGTCTGCCCAGCTTTCTGCTATCTCTGGACTGGTATACTACATGTCTCCTCCGCTCAACTTCCGCGACGCTGTCCTCGATCCTATCCACACCGCCGTATACATCACCTACATGCTAAGTGCATGCGCGATCTTCTCCAAGACCTGGATCGAAGTCTCTGGCTCCAGCCCTCGCGATGTCGCCAAGCAGCTAAAGGATCAAGGCCTCGTCATGGCTGGTCACCGTGACCAGAGCATGTACAAGGAGCTGAAGCGTATCATCCCTACCGCCGCCGCTTTCGGTGGTGCCTGCATTGGCGCTCTCTCTGTTGCCAGTGATCTTATGGGAGCTCTTGGCTCCGGTACTGGTACTCTTCTTGCCGTCACGTAAGTATCTTCCCACACGATACCCCCACGTAGTATTTTGCTAATGTGACTTCAGCATTATCTACGGCTACTTTGAAATCGCCGCGAAGGAAGGCGATCTGGCTGGAATGAAGGGAATGATTATGGGATAAGCCTCATATTTATGATCCGAAATACTAATCAACTGCTACGACGGCGCAATATCAAAAGTGCACCTGTTTCACGCTATGTGTAATACCAAGGGAAAATAAAAGTCATGAGGATTTTCACAAGGGCGGCGAAGCTTGGAAAATGCATCAAAGGCGGTCTGCGGTCATTCTCGTCGAGGATCCTTTCTAAGTGCTCCTGGGACGAAGAGTATTAGTTTACATAACAGTGTTAGCCACGAAAAACATAACATGTACATCATTTTTTACTAATTCAAACGCTAAGCTCACGATCATTATAAGTGTATGGCCTGCGTGTATCGGTTTATTCAGAACCTTGACTCTCAAGCTGAATACTGTGAGCCTGGTTTAAGCCTCGTTCAGAACAGTGGTTTACAGAGCGAACCGGAATCCGTGTAGGAGTCGTACTGGGCTTCATCAAGTCAGCTTTGGTAGCAGGTATTAGCCAGACTACCATGAAAGCCTCTCACCACAACTTCATTCACGATATTAATATATACCTAGGTACGTAAGGAGCAAGAAAATATTGCTTACCTCTAATACACAGGACTATCAATTACATTATCATTGTCTTCGCTCACTAGGCCTTGTCTTGGTGCGGAAGTCAAACGAAACGGAGTACATCAACCCATTACTAGATTATCAATCATAACTAGGCTACTGCTCTTTATTGATCGATTAGACGTATATTTTCTGGAGCTAAGATTATACATTAGCCTATGATGAGTATGTCAAAGGTTTCTTGTATAATCAACATACGGAAACTCGCCGTCACTTTTGTAACGTCTAGATAGGAATATGCGTCCAAGCCCAAATTTGAATGATAGTCGACACCTCGTCCAATATCATGGAATAGGCGGGTTTAGGAATGTCCGAGAGTTTAGGAAAGTATCAAAGAAAGGCGCGTTTAAATCGAGTTCAACCTTTGCAGATGTGGTTATTCATTTCATAGTGAGTCGAGGAGTATCTGACATGTTCATAGATACAAGGTAAAACGTGAATTGTGAATTCATGGTACAAATAGGTAAACCTACTATAAGAAATCCTGACGTTGCTGGCTTATATAACAATTATTACATTTACTCATCCCTATTCAGGGGCAGCCTTCGAATCCTTCTTGTAAGCGCTTCGAAGGTACGCATTTCGGGAAGATGCGGCGCACTGTATGATGTATAACATCCAAACGCGAAAAGCTCATTTGAAGTAAAACCTTCACAGTAAAACAACGCTTACCCACATCATTCTTTCTACAATGCTACTAAACTTAGTATCGCTTCAGTACCGGTAGGTTAGGTACTTAATCAGATTATCGGAAGTATTGGTTATGTAATGTCAGTAATTTCATCTAATTAGGCCTTATTTATCTACGAATATACAGTTCTACAGCAATAATTTCACTTGGTTAGCATCAAATACGAACCTCATCGTGATGATCGTTTGCTCGCGTCAGCGCGCCGTGAAATGGGAAACATGTATGTACAATTATGGAGTGCAGCATACCCACCCAACTTGGTACGGGCAAGGCCACACATTTTCTAGACAGCTTTCATCAAGCTTAGACTTTCATTTTTCCTCATCTTGAAGTATCGCCTCTACACTAGACGAATTGTTCTGCAAGTGTCGGTGGTCATGAGACCTTCTCTTCCCCAACGCAACCGCAGCCACACCTGCGAGCCGAGTTCTACATTCTACCCTGATTGGCTGAATGAAGCATAGAGGAAGTCTACAAGTCAGTTCCTTCGTAGCCTACAGCAAAAGAACGACGAGGCGTTGATAAGGTAGGTATATAATAGGATAAATCTGATCACATTGTTTTATAAGGCTTGCCTAGCTACTTAGGTAGCCTCTAGGCAAGTATGAAGAGGATGCTTGCTTGAGATAAATGTCACTATAGTAAATCATTGGTGGTACATCGCGAGTTTCTCCGCGGAATCATGAATGTATACCTATGACTTCTGTAGTTCATGTGCCTGAGTATGTATGTTGAATTCCTGGTTTGATGAGCTCCTGGGTTATTTGGGTATGTTAACTCGAGCTCGAAATTACGCAGCTAAGCAGTTGTTTCTTTTAAGTGTTGAATAGTAAAGAAAGAGAGAAGTGATGTTCCTAGCTAGGTAATTAGATAAAAACTTCGTTGCTAACCTACCCAGGTAGGTACCTAATTCAGCTTTACAAAATTATGTGGCTTATAAAAATCTCTCGTGTTATTATTTGACTATTATTGTCTCTTAACCTTTAAATCTTTTAGT
Source organism: Jackrogersella multiformis (assembly GCA_902806575.1). Classification (NCBI taxonomy): domain Eukaryota; kingdom Fungi; phylum Ascomycota; class Sordariomycetes; order Xylariales; family Hypoxylaceae; genus Jackrogersella; species Jackrogersella multiformis. The sequence goes on along the minus strand of CADCXD010000005.1, from coordinate 839,928 downwards.
AAAGGGCTTCGTTGGTTAGATACCTAAAAAAAATTATCGACGCAGTCTTTTGTTTTCAGAGTCTTCATGACGTCAATGCTGATGCCATCTCTCGATTTTCGGTCAAGTCGATGACCAATTTATCGTAAATGATGTAGGAGACGGTGACAGTGATAGGTAATGCGGTGTCGGTGTCGGAATGATAGACAAACACTTACACCCTTCGAGAGATAGGTGATCCATAGAGGGATGCGATGAGGTAGAAGCTTGCTCTCTTCAATTTCCGATTTCCGGCTGGATACTTACCTATATGCATGACTAGATGCATGCTTACCTAGGACCTACATAGGTACCTCTGGGTATATATGACTTTCGACTCTACTATCCTGTTATCCTGCTATCATAACATATTAACAAGAATATAAATCAGATTGTAATGACTGTAGGGGTCGTTGACCTTGCATATATTACAACGAATCAAACTAGATGAATTTCTAACATTGAGGCGAGACCATCTCGTCCAAGGTTTGTATTTATAACATGGCAGTGCATGTTACTACCTAGGTATGTACTAATCCGTACGTAGGAAGGTTAATTGATTATCTCGAGCCTCTAGATTATGGATACAGATAGACTATGCAACCAATCAGAAGTGTCAATCGTAGGCTGTTACCTATACTAGACGCATGCATGCAAGCCGGAAACTGGTACACACTCAACCCCGCATAGGCATATCTAGGTAGGTACATAAGCACAATCGCGGGACCAGACCGGAGCCGGTGAGTCCTCTCCTCACATGTGCATGTCTAATTTAGTCTAATTTAATTTCAGAATTCGCCTAGGGACTCGGACGGGATAGCCTAACTATCTCATTGGTCTCTGTTATTCTTATTCTTATCAGGTACCTAGGTAAGTCACAACAGAAGAAGTAACAATCGATTCTCTATCCTTTACATACATACCGACTTACCTAAGTACCTAGTATACGGAAGTATAAATTACTTACGTAGATAGAATATGCATGTAGGTAGGTCACTAAGACCGCGCATGTTTAATGTTGCACGTATCCGTTTGCGATAAGTGACCGTTCATTAATAAAGTTAATAGTATACCCACCCATTCTGAAGCCAATTGCGAACTATGATATCACTTAAAGACGAGGAAACATTCGAGATCAAGTGGTACACAAATATTCAAGTAGCTTACTCAGTAGCTACCTCCCTACCCTTGTTAATATATTTTTAATGTTACACTTTAGTGTCATTGAATAGGTAGGTAAGTAATTATGACTCTTATACCTTCGAGATCGAGCTTAACTTCGATTTTATTCTATCGTCTGAGATAAACGGCTTTTACAGGGGTTAAGACCGCTTAGTACTACTGTACGTACAATCGTGTAACATATTATATGTGGTATCTGCATTCGGGAACGTGCCTAAGGTGGAATAATGGGCTTCTTTCGCGTGCTAGTCGGACTGGGAATTCCTGGGCACTTACCTAGATAGGTACTAGTGTGGTGCTGGCTAGTTAGACCCGCTGCTAGGAACATACCTGTCCGAGTTACCGAATATCTAGGTATCTACCTACCTATGCAACCTTGTGGATACCATGTCATGGCGACAGGAGCGGTCTGATAGACGAGCAGTAGAGGTAAATCTGTTAATACCTAGGTACCTAGGTAGGTAGGTAGGTGTATAGGCAGGTAGGTAGGTAGGAAGGAGTCACAACTGTGCCTACCTGGTGTAGTAGCTGAGTATTAGTATAACTCCTGCCGGAATACACCGCGCCGGCGAAGAGTCACCTGCAATTGCCCCCACCATGCGGCATATTCTACTTACGAAATACATCTGACATATATGGTTCAATCTATGCAATGGCTGGTTGCACTCAGGTATCAGGTATCAGTGAGCTAGCGAAGCCCCACTATGGATGAGAAAGTTACACCAGGTACCCTTGGCTAGTTAGCTACCTTAGTACACACTTAGACATAAACTCGTTCTATCATTTCTGCGACTTTTCATGCTCCTGGCCTATCTTCCATCTCCCGCTCCACTCCAATGATTCCCGACTTTACAACCAGCTATCTTTCTTCACCTCTTCTATTCCTTTCTCTTCACCACAAGCTCTTACCTTTGCTCAAACTCTTCAGGCCGTTACGAGTAGCAGTATCGTGTATCGTCTTCAATATTCGTTAATTGACTACAGATATCGGCCTAACATCTCTCCAGTCTGGTGATATCCTCAACAAGTTACCTACCACTTTTGCGAGTGGGGCTGGGGAGAAGCAGAAGAAACATGAGCTTTGCCTCGTGTGCATGGCCGATATGGCGGATTGACGATTTTACAACATGCTTTCAATCCGAGTAAGTAACTGTTTTTTCGGTGGTGCTTGTGTCTCACTCAAATATGTGTCTCGCCTACTAACGGCTTATAGTTATCTGCAGATCCTCTTCCCGCTTGTTCTAATATCTTTTTCCCTCCTTCATCTTCTAGTTCAGACTCTCTACCGCACTGTTAGGTTAAAACGAACCCGCGGCTACGACAAGATACCCGATCGTCGAGACCATACAGTTGTTCCGCCGGAAGAGGAAGACTGTCTAAGCACTGACGATGAAGAAGGACTATCTATCAACGTGAATGGCGTGAATGGCGGCGGCCGACTTGCCCTTGTCAAGACTACCTCTAAGGGTTCTATTGTTCAGGCCGACACTCCACCCGCCCAGCATCTAATAGTTATCATCGAGGAAGTTGCAATCTGCGGACTGGTGGCTACCAATATCGTCGCTCTCGTGACAAATTCCTGGGATGGCCACGGGCAATTAGCAGCTATCGTGGGCTTGGTTTTTTGGGTCTATGTCCTTATCCTCGCAACGCTTCGGTTATTTCTAGGAAATACTAAATGGCGAATCCCGCGACTATGGAACCATACCGCTTTCATATACGCCTTCCAATGGGTTTTCACACTCATATTATTCCGCTCCGTTCTCGTCCGTGCCAGCTCCAGACTTGCGCAAATCTTAATCATCGTCGAGTTTTGTCTAACGACACTGTTGTTTGGGATAGCTGTGAACACTAGGAAGGGAAACAAGACAGTTGTTATGGAATGGGAAGGGAATATCGAGCCATCGCGTGAACCTCTAGCTTCGGTTCTATCCCTATTGACTTTTTCGTGGATCGATCCGATGCTCTGGCAGGGCTACAAGGAACCTCTCGAGATTAAGCATGTGTGGAACCTCCTACCGCGCGATAAGGCCGCTACCGTTATTGCCAACTACCGTCAGGTCAAGAAGACGACGTCTCTCGCCCTACATCTGACTAAATATTTCAGGGGCATGCTTATTATCCAGTGCGTCTGGGCTACCATGGGTGGTCTTCTCACTTTTGCTCCGACTCTACTCCTCAAGGCCATCCTCGAGTATGTTGAGATGCCAGCCGTTACTCCGCGGAACGTTCTATGGCTCTATGTCATCCTACTCCCCCTCGCGGATCTTATCCGTTCTATCGCCGACGGCCAAGCTTTGTGGATTGGACGAAAGATCTGCATTCAGATTCGTTCCATTATTATAGGTGAGATCTATGCCAAAGCTCTTCGCCGCAAGGCAGCAAGTGGCAAAGACACAGTCCTAGGAAACACAGACGCGAATGGTAAAGAGACGAGACTAGAGAGACTGAAGAGGTTTTTGAGGCTCAAGAAAATTTCAGACAAGAAGCCTAATGCCCAGGATGGTGACGCCGTTAAAGAGGACGCATCCAAGGGAACAGACGAACAAGCGAACCTCGGGACGATCATTAATCTCATGTCCGTTGACAGTTTCAAGATTTCCGAGTGCACTTCCTACCTGCACTTCTTGCTGGCCTCTGCTCCTTCGCAGCTCCTGGTGTCCATCGCTCTGCTCTACCGTGTGATGGGCCTGAGCGCTATCCCAGGTCTTATCGTCATGGTCTTCCTCTTGCCAATCAATATCTTATTAGCTAAAGGGTTCAACTATACCCAGCGCAAGATCATGGCTGCAACGGATAAGCGGATACACACTACGAACGAGATTCTCCAGAATATCCGGATAATCAAGTACTTCGCCTGGGAAAAGCGGTTTAGTGAGATTGTTGATGAGAAGCGACGCAACGAGCTGAAGGCTTTGCGAAACCGTTACATGATCTGGGCACTTGCTGTTGCTATTTGGAACACGGTGCCAGTTCTGATCACGTTTTTCTCCTTCTTAGTCTATACCAAGATAGAACATAAGCCTTTATACCCGTCTGTTGCGTTTACCGCCATCTCCCTTTTCATGCTCCTTAGAGTTCCCCTCGACCAACTTGGGGACATGATTGCCCATATTCAGGAGGCCAAAGTTTCGGTTGATCGCGTCGAGGAATTCTTAAACGAGGACGAAACCGACAAATATGAGCAGCTAGGACCAGAAAACGTGGATGAAGATGGTAACAAGGTCATTGGCTTCAGAGACGCAACCTTTATCTGGGGTGGCAAGGATGCAGTTGCAGCAGACGGCTCAATGGCATTCCGTCTTATTGATCTCAACGTCGACTTCAAGATTGGCAAACTCAATATTATCGCTGGCCCCACAGGCGCCGGGAAGACCTCGATGCTTATGGCTTTGCTTGGTGAAATGACCTTGACCAATGGTAAAGTTTATCTACCTGGCGGCCGTAGTCGCGAAGACGTTCGACCGGATCCTGAGACGGGCCTAACGGAAACCTGCGCCTACGTTGCCCAATCCGCCTGGTTAGTCAACGCGAATATTAGAGAGAACATCTTGTTTTCTGCGCCATATGACGAGAAGAGGTATAAAGATGTCTTGGTGGCCTGTGCTCTAGAGCGAGATCTTGAAATACTAGATAACGGCGATGAGACCCTGGTTGGAGAAAATGGCATTACCCTTTCTGGTGGTCAAAAGCAGCGTATATCTCTTGCCCGCGCCGTGTATTCGAACTCTCGGCATGTCCTACTTGATGACTGCCTGAGCGCCGTTGACTCGCACACCGCAAAGTGGATTTTCACCAATTGTATTAGAGGCGAGCTGATGAAGGATCGAACCTGTATCCTTATTACACACAACACGACTCTCTGTGCGCCTTCATCCGAGTATGTTGTTCTCCTCGAAAATGGCAGAGTAGATGCCCAAGGAACATCAGAAGAAGTCATCGCCTCCGGTAAGCTCGGCGAAGAGATCCGAAGCAAATCTCGACCAGGCTCCTCCGACGTTTCACCTGTTCCATCTAGAGTGCCATCAAGTGTCGGCGACGAGAGCGACCAGACCCTTATAGACCACGGCACAAATGGAACGACGAGCGCGAAGCCCAGCAATAAGAAGGAGAGGCCGCAGCGGAGTATACCGCAAGAGACTAAAGCCACAGGTGCTGTCAAGTGGCCAGTCATTAGTCTCTACCTCCGGGCTATGGGCACTTGGTGGTTCTGGCTTGTCGCTCTTGTGGTATTCAGCAGTCAGCAGCTCAGCACTGTCGCCTCGAACCTGTGGATCAAAGAATGGGCCAACCAGTACACGTCGGGCCTCGAAAGCATGTCAGTGTCGAAGATACCGTCCAGCGTGTCCTCGCAACTTTCTTACAGCTCTTGGTTATCTCCAGCTTCTTTCGCCTCGGTTACCAGCTCCGTCAAAAACTTGTCCTTTATTACTCCCGCGGACTATTCAACTACTGATGTGCCGGAAGTCAACGTAGACTATTATCTGACCGTCCTCGCATTGATAGGTGTCGCTGGTGCGGTACTGGCTTTGATCCGAGATATCTGGCTGTTCTTCGGGTCTCTCACGGCATCTTGGAAACTCCACAGCAGACTCATGTCTGCAGTGTCTAGGGCGAAGTTCAAGTTCTTCGACGTGACTCCGCTTGGACAGTTGATGAACCGGTTCAGCAAAGATCTTGAGGCCATCGACCAAGAGGTTGCCCCTGTTGCAATTGGTGTTATGAGCTGTGCTATGGGCATCTTGATCACCGTGGTACTAATCGCAGCCATAACCCCAGGGTTCCTAGTCGCTGGTGTTTTTATAACCGGCTTGTATATCTTAGTCGGCATGTTCTATCTTCGAGCGTCCAGAGATCTGAAGCGTCTGGAATCTGTGAATCGAAGCCCCCTCTTCCAGCAGTTCGGCGAGACGCTTTCTGGTGTCACCACCATCCGCGCCTACGGCGACGAGAGACGATTTATACGGGAAAATTTGACCAGAATCAACACACAGGCTCGTCCGTTCATTTTTCTCTGGGCTGCTAATAGGTGGCTCTCGTTCCGAACGGACCTCCTAGGTGACTTTGTGGCGTTCTTCGCTGGCGTTTTTGTCATTCTGAGCATAGGGAAAATAGATGCTGGCTCTGCAGGTGTATCTTTGAGCTATGCCATTGGGTTTTCCGAATATATTCTTTGGCTTGTGCGACTATACGCGATGAATGAACAGAATATGAATTCTGTAGAACGTGTCAAGGAGTATCTTGACGTGGAACAAGAGGCTGCTCCCATCGACGAAAAGAATCGCCCTGCCCAGAACTGGCCAGAGCATGGAGGCGTGGAATTTACTGGATATACTACCAGATACCGCAAAGAACTCGACCCGGTCCTGAAGAATGTCAGTTTTAAGATCGAGCCTCGTGAAAAGGTTGGCATCGTGGGACGAACTGGTGCCGGGAAGAGTTCACTTACACTAGCGATTTTCCGTGCCTTGGAAGCAGAGAATGGGAGTATCTTGATCGATGGCATTGACATTGCCACCATTGGCCTACAGGATCTACGAGAAGCCATCACTATCGTTCCCCAGGATCCTACTCTTTTTACCGGCACCATCCGAACCAACCTCGATCCTTTTAATCTTTATAGCGACGAGGAAGTGTTTGCTGCTCTCAAGAAAGTTCAGCTTATCGGACCGAACGAGACACTTCCATCAACTACTGCGTCTCTTTTATCCTCAACGCATAATGAAGCCCAAGATTCCCAGGAACCGACCACTCCCACTACACCAACTACAACGAACAAGAACATCTTCCTCGATCTCTCCTCACCGGTCGCGGAGTCGGGCACGAATCTCTCACAGGGCCAGAGGCAACTTCTCTGCCTTGCTCGCGCTATGCTCAAGAATCCAAAGGTGCTTGTGATGGACGAGGCTACAGCATCGATCGACTATGCTACAGATTCCAAAATCCAAGAGACGATCCGAGACTTGACGAGCACGATCATCACGATCGCACATCGTCTCGCCACCATCGTCGATTACGACAAAGTGTTGGTACTAGACCAAGGGGCGGTGGTAGAATACGGCCATCCGCACGAACTCCTAAGCAACGAGAATGGACATTTCAGGAGCATGTGCGAGATGAGCGGGGACCTGGACGTGCTAACCAAAGCGGCTAAGAAGGCGTGGAATGATAAAAAGCTCGTGGACGACGAGTAGGGGAGCGTCCGCGTGCGGCTATGATGATGAGTTTGAGACGGGGCATGCGGGGCGACGTATGTACGAAGGGAGCAATGCCGTGACGACCTGGATACACCGCTCATGCGGTGGAGTGCGTACTTGTTCCTAAACACCCTCGGCGTCGGCGTTGGCGGTCTGGCTATCAGACGTGACGCGATGCATCTGTATATATGGTTAGAGGGCGTTTACACCTGTTTGTTTATATGAAATGAAATCGTTATTGTATCATGATGACATACATTCATACCTAGGTATATTATGTCTTGTGTTGTGCTATGCTTGTACGGTTTTTGTGTTATTTTTTACGTATATAAATGTGACTATGGGAAACGACCATGTTGACACGATAATTAAATTTATACCTTCTAGCTAGGTTATCTAGTTTTGGTTTGTCAGATGAGACCACGCTCGTCTTGCAGTACGAAATGCACGAATACCTGTATAAGCCCAGATATATACGCCTTGGTTTAGGTATCTGAAACATTACCTTATGCACTATCTCGCCCCTTCGGTAGACGCCAGCCTTCGCTTACCTAACATATACTACAAAACCAAGACACGTACTCATCACAAGCGCGTGTGATGAAACGAAATTTCAACGTTTCTTGAACTTGGAGGAAGAGATTACGGCGGCACGTGGAACCTGAACTGGTCATATTTATATCTTCACAGATCACGTCGCAAGCAATATATATCAGAACCTACTCACCACACCAGTCCGCAACGGCCCGCGTCTGTTCCAATCATGTACAAGTACATGTACATGTCCATTAAGTAGTAATCGGTATTCAACACACAAATCGTCCGCGTCTATCTGCTAGCGACCTACCTATAGTGTATATACCTTGGGTACCTAGGTAGGTAGGTGTAGATAAGTTGGTAGTTAGACAGGCTAGGTAGGCAGCTCAGACCGCCTCTTCTGCTGGGTACCTAGACATGCTTTTGGTTTCTGCTTTCCTTTCCTTTTTGGCTCTTCCCGCCGCCGGTCTTTCGAGCCAGCTAGCTTTGTACACCTTTTTCCCTGCCCGAAATCTGCGCGCCGCAGACGGATTACGTCTCGAACCCCCTTCTCACCCTAAATTTCCGCCTAACATCCCACACCCTAAACCCTAAGCCCGTTTTCCTCGTGCGCGCGTGCTGCTTGGGAGCGGCAGCAGGTGGCCTCGGCTGTCCGGCCGGCCGGTTCTTACTCGGCGCCCTTGGCCTTGGACTTGGTGGCGGCGCCGCTCTTGACGCGGCGGGCGGCGGGGCGGTTGAGGTGGTCCGACGGGATCCAGCTCTCGTCGTAGGCCTTGTCGGCGCCGGTGGCGGAGGCCTCGCCGCCGGACAACGGCTCCTTCTCGGCGGGGGCCGGGGCGCGCACCTTCTTGCCGGCCTTGGCTGCGCCGCCACCGCCGCTGCTGCCGCGCTTAGCCTGCGGGAACAGCGCTTCGATGTACGTCTTGTACACGAAGAAGCAGGTGCCGGCGAAGGCCGCGGTCAGGAAGATGTACAGGAAGATGCTGGCGGGTTGGGGTGTGGTTAGCTTGGGTGGCTTGGTGCGATGGGGGGTTGGGGTGGGGTGGGAGAGTAGAGGGCAGTCTCACATCTGCGGGTCGAAGATGTTGGTAGGGGCCTCGACGATGCTGACGGTCTGGTCGTAGACGCCGACCTGGAAGACCTGGTTGGCGCCGTTGGTGACGACGGCGACGAGCTGCAGCCGCACGTCCTGGGGCTGCATGTCGAGAACGAAGGAGTAGGGCAGGGTCTGCTTCTCGCCGGCCGGGATGGTGGCCTCGTAGCGGACGGTGGTCAGGTTGCGGATGACGGAGCTCAGGGGGTTGGCGTCGGGGCCGAGGTCCTTGGGGTTCAAGAGCTGGCCGCCGAGGAAGGCTACCAGGATGGGCTCGTCCTCGTTGTTGGTCACGTCGATCACGGCCTGGGTCGGGCGGCCGTTGACCAGCTTGACGCCGAAGATGTCGTCGGCTTCGGGGAAGCTGGCGGCGACCTCGGCCTTCAGTTCGACTTCCGGAGGGCTAGCGGCATCTTCGGCGAGGGGCTTCGAGAAGGCAATTCTTGTCAGCGATTGATACTCTCAGACGATCTACATGATTGTTATAGTCAGGCTAGACCTACAGAATCCGGCTCGGCAGCGAAGACAGAGACGACGCGAAGAGCCAGTGCGGCGAGGACGGAGTATCGAAAGGCCACCATGTTGGGCAAAGGACGAGGTTTTTAACTAACACCGCTCGAACAAGAGCAGGGGGAAAAGGAATCGGTGGGATATGTATTAATTAGAAGAGGAAGAAGAATTAGGGGAGGGGAGTTAGAGGGGATGAAAAAGGATCGAGTTCATCAATTGATAGTGTGGTTGATTCGTGATGTAGTGTAGAAGATGGGAAGAAGGCGAATTGAGAATTGGTTGTGTTAATGTTAATGTCAGTGTCAGTGTCAGTGTCGATATTGTGCAATCTGGTCAAATCAATTGAAAACCATGGGTACCCTGGCAGCCTTGGGTCCCTGGATCCATGGATTTAGTTGGGGTTAAGTTGGAGTTAGTTCGGACCAATGACGATTTGTCGCGTCAGACGTGTCCTGCAGGGATATGACCGGCCCCCATTTATACCCATTTATCTAGGTACGTATCTGCAGGCATCAAGTGCCTAGGTATATGTGGCTGCGTGGCTAAAGGTCTAGAGCCTCAAGCTTCACTAACTGAATTCATTACGGTTAATAGACTAACACTGACTAATCACTTCCGTTTATTTGATAATATATAAATGTTAATAAGTAAACTTCAATTCTCTTTCATTCACTATAATGCCATCGCATTTCTTAGTAAACTCTTATCAGCTTTATATTTCTATATACAGCTTTTAAATTTGCATATTATATATATAATTTAGAGGCAGTGATCTTAGTCCAGTCTCCTAACCCTTTTTTGGTAAATATGAACACATCCTCTTCGTAAGTCATATATCAGATTCACGCGTCACACACCCATCCCCATCCCCATCCTAATCCCTTCTCTCCTCACACCTTACACCTTACACCTACACCCTACACCCAATCCTCCCACCTCCCACCCCTCAAATACCCATGTCCCCGCCCTCGATCCTCGCCCCCGAACGCGCGCCCGCTGCTCTCCCAAGTCGGGCCCTCGGCCTCGGCAATGAACCCGTCGGCGCAGTACGCGAACTCGACCCTCGCGGCGCCGTCCCCCGCGCCCTCGTAGAAGGCGTCGTACCGCGGCGCCAGCGCGTCCGCCAGCGAGCGCACCTCGCCCGACGGGTGCAGCTGCGCCCAGGGCCGCCGGCAGCTCTCCGCCCTGCAGGTCTTGAGCACGAGGAGCAGCGCGTCCAGGCGTGCGGCTACTTTGTGCGCGGGGTGGTTTGCTGCTAGGACGGTGGGTGAGAATGAGGGTGAGGGCGAGGGTAAGGGTAGGGGTGAGGATGGGGATGGGGAGATGAGGTTGTGGAGTTGGCCTGGATCGACCTGTGATTTGGGAGTTAGTAAGCCCAAGTTAACTAGTGCTTTTCCTCCACGAGAAAAGGGGGATCGAAGAAAGGAGAAAGAAAAGGGAAAGGGGCAGCAGAGAAGAAAGGAAGATGCGCACCGCCATGTCGTAGAGTTCATGCTCGTTGTTGCACCACACCGAATAGTACAGGTTATAGCCCGGCCCGGAGATGCGAACGGCCTTGTACGTATTGTTCCTGCGGTAGTCCCCTTCGTAAGACACTAATGTCAGTTCGGGTTCTCCAAGTCTAAGATGGAAGGAAGAAGGGTCGGCCCTTATAAATAAAAAGGGGCTAGCATTAGGACCACAATGACCCTTCAACCCAACTCAACTCACGATTGTATATCCCCTCGCCCATCGCAAACCCCCAATACTCGATGCCGACATGCTCACGCCTCTCGCCCGCCCCCTCGATCGCCTCCCGCGTGACCGGGATCGGCGCGCCGTCGAACTCCGGCCTGGGCGCGATCCCCAGGATGTCGAAGAAGGTGGGCGCGAGGTCGGCGTGGGTGGTAGCGAGCGCGTCCGCGGTGTAGTTGGCGGCGACGCGCGGCCCGCGCACGATCAGCGGCACGTTGACGTCCTCCTCGTACCCGCAGCTCTTGCCCGGCTGCAGCCGGTGCTGCCCGATGTGGAACCCGTTGTCGCTGCTGTACACGAAGTACGTGCCGTCCAGGACCCCGTGGCCCGCGAGCCGCGCGATCAGCCCCTCCACCAGCTCGTCGACTGCTTGCAGCGACCGTAGGCGCTGCCGGTAGAAGTGGTCGTTGTACGCTACGTTGGTGCTGTTCTGCTGCGGCAGGGCCTGGATCCAGTTTCCGCCGGAGGGCTAGGGGGTGTAAGCGTAATGTTAGGTAGATTTAGGGGACTCGCTGTTGGGTCTGGTTCGGGGGGTGGGAAGCATCTTGGGGTGTACTGCTAAGCCGCGTGCTTACCTGGTCGGGGTTGAAGTTGGCAGTCCTCGGCACCTTCGCGTCTTTGAACAGATGCTTATGCCTCTCGGCAGGTATGGGCTCCGTGAACTCGAAAGGGAGGTTATCGGGGTCGCGGGGACCTTCATGGGATGGACCCTTCATGGCGACGTTGGCGTGGGGACCGATCGGCGCCGCGACGAGGAAGAAAGGCTTCCCGGCCTCGACGGCCTCGTCCAGCAGGCCGTACACCTTCTGCGCCAGCACGTCGGTGCTGTAGTGCCCCTCGTAGCTCCGCGGCCCCTCGCCGTTGCGCTGGAACGTGCTGTTCAGGTAATCGTACGTGTGGGGGTCGAGCAAGAAGTCCTGAAGCTGTTGTCAGCCCTGAATTTCCAGAACTATCCGTCGCGGCTAAGAGCAGAGAGGTGGGAGCGGATACCGAGCCCGTGAAGCCGCCCGGGGCAGGCGAGTTGTAGTTCTCCACCGTGTGCGCGTTGAAGAGCTTCCCCGTGTAGTAGGTGTTGTACCCGGCTTCCTGCAGCCACACGGGGAAGTAGTTGTCGTTGAGGCCTTGAGATACGAATTTGGGATAACCGCCTGTGACGAGAGTGAGAATGTGATTTAGGATCATTTATTTCTCTCTATATATATGCCACATAACTGTATATAAGGAGCACGTGATACTAAGTATAGGGGTTCCAAACAGAGATATATATGGCGCCTACTCTAGGTAGGTAGTTGGACAACCATATTCACTGTATAATAAAAAACATACCGTAAGGCGGACTCACATCCGTCACATTAGTATTATGCGCGAACCTCCCCGTCCACAGCGAGACCCGGGACGGGCAGCACACCGCCGTCGTGGCGTAGTGCCTGGTAAAAGACGTGCCGCGGTCCCGCAAGTGCTTCTTCACCAGCGGCATGTAGTCCAGCGACGACAGGTGCAAGTCCTGATCGTCCGTCAGCACAAACACGACATTAGGCCGTGGCTGTGGTTGAGATTGCGGCCCGCGGCTAGGTCCGAGCGGAACCTGCTCCGGGCTCGAGTTCGGCGTGGCCGCTCCTAGCGCGCCGAAGCTGAGGGCTGTGGCGGCTAGGGCCGTGAGGCGCATCTTAGGACTTGCGTATGTAGAACCGATCAGGAAGGGATACTAATATGCTTAACTAATCAGTACCGTAAAGGAAAATGTTATATTTTAATATCCATAGCAGACACGCAATAATCACTGGATTCATGAATTTCTTCATACAAGTAGGTAAACAGGTAGAAATAGTAGTTATGTTATTTACGTAACCGATGAATATCTGATCGCATGCAGGGGTGCTATTGCGTGCTTGGGAATAGCGTCGTCGGACCGACAAAACACTAGGTATCCGATCGACTAGTGAGAACTATTATTCATAAAAGGAATTTCAAAATTTTTCCCTGTTTAATTGTAACGAAATCAAGATAGATAAGACAAAATGGTTGAGTACCTACCTAGGTAGGTATGTAAATATTTTCATAATTCTAGTTGAACTCTGCGTGTAAGCTGCTTGTCAAAGGGCACTCATATAGCTTAAGGAAGAAACGTCAGTTAAAAAGCGTAAGGTATGGCAGTATAGTATGAATAACTACTGTCTGTTCAACGAGCGCTTCTAGATACTCTCTCCTCGGAAAAATGAGTATTGTAACCATTTGGAGAATTGACTGCCTCGCTAAACAAGGCGTAACTATGTACTAAGAACCCAGCATCAAGACCTAGCTTATGTCTTCCCAAAACTATATAAACCAAGCGTAACCTCTACTTCTATCTCAGTTAGTCGAGACATGAGTACCCGTCTGTCGCTTTATCGTCTCATCCTATGACCCAAACCCCACCTAACCGACTACCGGGAAACTATCTAGGTAGGTAGCTTTCCCCAGCCATGGAACGCCTTGCTCGCTTATTCCCAGTGTAAGCAGTAAACAGAAGATATCAATTATGCATTTTTGGACCGATCTTGCCCCGCTAGGACAAGTCCCAGCCGTCGAGCAAATCGGCGCTGCTCCCGCCAGCCCCAAGACCGCCGAACATATCGTCGCCCGCTCCGAAATCGAGTCCGCCATGGTGGCTCGGATCACCCGCGTCGAGGTGGCCCATGTCGTTCCCGCCGCCCCCGAGATCCAAGCTCATGCTTGCCTCATCCGCGCCTAGGCCATCATTCTGAGCAGCGGCCGCCAGCGCGTCCCCGAGCGCTGCCGCGTTTTCGCTCAGGCCCAAAGTAGCCAGTTCGCCTTGCAGCATCTCCGCGGGAGGGGGCACGAGCATCTGCGCCTCGACTTTCCGGTACAAGCGGACGATGATCTCGGCCATGACCGGATCCTGTTTCTGTATTATCTTGCAATCCTCGGCTTCTGCCTTTAGCGCTTCGAGAAGCGAAATCCGTAGCTGAGGAGGCATCATGGTATGAATTGAGGAGGCCATAATAAGTATAGCTTCTGGTGGTGGTGGCAGATTAGTCACATCCGGGGCACATATCAGGGCGGTGGCAACGTCGTGAGCAATGCTTCCGTGGCCAGCCTCTGTGTGCGACTTGACCTCTTCTAGAATCGTATAAAGCAAACGTTTAGCGCCGTGCATCCTCAATGTGGTTAGAATCTGACGGTGCGTATAGGACGTCGGCATTACGTTGAGTCCCGGGTGAACACTCCACGATACAAAACCTTGGATCAGATGTCGAATCAACGCAGTGAGTCCTCCATTCGGAGTACTTGTCCACGCTTCCAGCTCGTTATTGACTGCACTAGCTGTTCGTCGTGAAAGCCGAAGGTTATCCTTAATAGCTTTAAGCAGAGGCTCTATCGCTGGACTCTTCGGGTCGAATCGTTGATACGACCTCAAGCCATACTCTAGTGGTACTGCTATTATGTTTACGACAGAAGATAGCATTGTCTGGGCTTCAGAAGAGCCCTGTTTAGTCAGGAGGATCAGTTGTAAGATCCTGATGAGCGCCTTATGTTGTTGAGTCTGATTAAGCTCTATCCAGAGTTGATGAGCCATGTATAGAATCGCTGGTACGAGAGACGGAAGCAGAAAAGTGTTGACTAGGTCTAGGTTTTCGGTTAGTGTCTTCCTCGAGGTCGTGTGGGATTATAACTCACATTCAACACCAGTCTTGAGACTTTCTTCATCGAGATAGTTTGTACAATACGCAAGCACTGTGTTGTGGAATAATGTAGGAACAAGTAGATAAAAATCTTGAGGGGGGCACGAAGATAGCAACTCATCTGCGAGTCCACCAGATTCGGTATCAAAAAGCCCGAGAATCCATCCATCGAGATGTCGGCTTTCTTGCTCTGTAAGATCTGCGTATTGTTTGTTAAGGAGGCTGACACCTAGTAGCTTGGATACGAATGAATCTGAACGAATACCAATGTCCATGAGTGAAAGATTGTAGCGGTAGATGAATGCTAGAACCAGAAGAAGGACAGAGCCGAATTCTTCGTAGACGGGTTGATACTCGCCCTGGTCTTCTTCGTACCGCCAATTCTCGAGCAACTCGCACAGAGGGTGTAACATGGTTATCGGCTTGTCGAAGAGGAGCATCACATCAAGTGACAACGGTTTCTTAGCGAGCTGACTGCAAAGAAGCTTCAAGGTCATAGTCTCCTTGTTATTACAAAGGCGACCGATCACCTAATAGTTCTTAGTATTCGGATTTTAGGATTGCCACATCTTAAGACACTTACCTCTGCTAGAGCCTGACAGACTGCCCCAACGTTGCCATCCATATTGTCCAGTTCGCCTATTAGTCGCTGTATCCTTTCAGGATCGCCCATGCACTCCTCAACTAGTTGTTCCTTGACGTACCGGCCGGCTTGTGGCAGAGTCTGATATGTTATTTCGCCGAGTAAACCCTCGATGCTGGACTCTGGAATTAAGCCATGCAAACAACAAGCAAAACAGAAGTCTTGCCGAACACTATCTGTAAAAGTGTTGTTGTTATTCGTATCATCAAACATGGCGGATAAAGTTGGGAATGCATTTGTATCAACCTGGCTGAGTGCCTCGGTGATACAAAACTGGGCTGACAAAGGGGGATACATCGATGTCGCCAGTGTCGCGAGAAGCAATGGCAATTTGTTGATTAAATATGATCGAAGGAGATAGCTTGCCTGCTGGCCGTCATTGCGAAATACCGCGTTGGCGAGGACGTCAAATGAAGCCAGCACCAGATCAATTGTGGTAGATTGAATATCTCCCTGCCCTGCTAGTTAGCACCGATCTTGTGAGATTATGCCAGACGTTACTCACTTGATATCTGTTATGTAAGTAGTTGAAAAGAGCAGCATCGTCTATTAATGGCCGGCCAACAAGCTAGACGGGATTAGTCTCTAGGGTTGTCATCATCATGTATTCATAACTCGGTAACTTACAGCGGCGTTTAAGTATATGTATAGGCCAGCTCGAGAATTAACATTTGGCAATTCGGAGACGACGAAATTATCTAAAGCCATAGTCGATTCGATATCATCAATTACAGGATTAGTAGCATCCTTGTTCGTGTCATGTGGCTCGAACGAAGCGAGCGTCTCGGTACGAAACAACTCAAGTCGGCTAGCGATTTGCGATGCGCCCTGGATGATAGAAGGAACGAAACTAGTTAGGCTTTGAGACAGAGCCCTTCGCGTGTCTGTTCATAATGTTAGCTTGGTCGGACTCGCGCAACGTACACGGGATCTGCGACGCAGACACGCACTCTTAGCAAAGGGATGGCTCAGTGCGCTCAGAACTACTTGGTTCTCGCAGATGCCTAAGAGAAGCATTACAAACGCGGCTCGAGCTGCTTCCATCTCGTCTCTAGATTGCGGGCTTTGCAACTGGCCACTATGCAGCTGTATGACCTCGTGTGCGAATGCTGATGCGGCAGAAGTGAACAATGCCATCCACTTGGCCATCAGTTTGCATATCTGCAAAGCATCACCGGCATTCACAATACTAGATCCCATCGCGACCGCTTTCGTAGTACGGTAGAAGATGACCTCCTCGGCCGCGTACGAGCTTCCCCATCTCAACGACACTTTATCCTCCGGATCCTCAGGTGGGGGGTGGCCAGCCTTTTGAGCTTGCACATGCGAGGTTGAATATTTATACAAGGCTTTGAGCACAGAAGGGGTATCGATGAGCTTGCGGTGCGAGAGAACCTGAATGTAGCGTGGGATACGAGGATCGAGGCTTTCGTGGTTCGAAGGCTGAGGTCTCAAGCAAACGTCGGCGATGATTGCTGGAGGTAACGGATGTTTCGAGCATAATAGGCCGACGTAAGAGTCAAAAGTATCTGGATCGAGGCGAGAGGAGATGCATCGGTCAAGAAACCTAACCCACTCCTCTCTTGATTGAGTGTGATCGCGTGTACGTCCCATTTCTAAGCCGCGCTCTGCCATGGGTATATCTATGTCCATTTCCATATTCTTGTGCCCTGAGAAAGGGCCCCGTCTATTATAGATATATTCGGTGAGCTATCTCCGGTCGATTCAAGTTTTTTTGGTTATAAACTTCGTTCTAAGTCATAAGGTGGAAGGTGTGGGTTAAAGGTTTACGAGGCTGAAGCATTTCAAAACTATGAGATTGAAGGTTCATAGGTAGCAAAAAAGTATGTAATTGGAGTAAATTGTAAACTGACGTCGGTATCCTAGTTAGGTAGTTCTAAGGTTATCTTTGCAAAGTTACCGGCAGGCTAGCTATCTTAGTGACCTTAGCGCTACTACCTTAAAACAGTATCGATAGGCGCTCTGACCAGCTCTATCTCTGTTTGGTGCTTGGTCAAGCGAACTGATCGCTGCTGTCGCTAAGCCAGTCTAGGCTCTTGCCAAGCCAGGGGCTCGGTAGGGCTAGAACATTTGAGCACAACTTAGAGCTAGGATTCCATTGGAGCTTGGGCCATGTGATCTCTAGCTCCTACTACCGACCTATCTACCTTTCTCCGTCCCTCCACCTGAAGTTAAACAAGTAGTTAGTTACCTCCCAGGTCTAGATTAGGTAGGCGTGAACAGGTAGGTATAGCAGCATACCACTCCCCTTATTCTCTTGTATGACCAACCGAATCAGATACTCAATCCCTTAGGTAGGTACCGCACAGGATAGAGGATCCACGGCTTCCAGCTCAACCTCTAAACGCATGATGAGATGTCCATTAGTCCACCGCATTATGTGACATGCAGGACTATTGATACATGGCAGCAGTGATACCGACATGCCCCGTATTGAAAAACAACACCTGACTTTTTATTATCGGGGATTTCCCACAATTCTTCATCCATCCTGTGGATAACTATGAGCCGCAATGCAATACACTAGAACTACCTAAATGCCATTATTCCCCAAATGTCACTCTAATAGCTACTCTTAGCTTCAAGATACCTAGTTAGGCCACTTTTTGGTGCAATGAAATGAAAAGCCGTACGCCCCCAATCATCCCCCCCCAGAAAACACCCTGTCTGGGCGGTTTAATTCCAGTCTCGTACCCGAGGCATCATGTGCCTAACCAATTCGCCGTTCCCGCTGAGGCTTGCAGCGAATATGCAGGAGATGATGCCACCGCCGCTGCTCAGGCATCTTCGCTCTTCACGAGGACTGCCATTTCTCTGTCGACGTCAGGTGAGCGTGGACCGACCATCCAGTCCTGCATTGCCAGCCACTCACTCCAGTTTGCCTCCGCGCTGACAATCTCCTTCTCCGTCACATTCTGAAGTGGCCGTAGGAAAGGGATGCTCTGGTCATCCGGCATGTCGTACTGGGACTTGACCTTCAGCCACCCGGCACTCTTGGCGGCAAAGAGGAAATTCCTTCGCTCGGCTTCGTGGAGATGGCCTATCCCTGCGACCCAGTCATCTCCAAAGAAACCATGCAGAACGCCAGGAAGGTCCAGGCCGGTTGCTACCAATCGCCGGACGTAAGAGGTCAGGGAGACAGACATAGGTGAGTGGCCCGGCATTGGAAGCTTTCCCGCTGCAATTGACGAGGGGGATGGCACGGCCGGAGGCGACCCAGGAAGTTTCGACGAGATGACGGGATGCTGCGGCCTTTGGAATGGCAATTGGATGTTCACGAAGGCGGCAACAGCCTGCACCGGCCCGCTGTGTTGCGCGTGATCTAGAAAGTACCGGACGCACGACTGAAATTGCGGGTACCACTCGAGAATGTCGAATTGAGACTCTTGAAATGGAAGGAAATGTCCCGGGGGGTTTATTTCTGGCGGCATTCCTCGTTGCCCAGCAGAAGAAGAAGAAGGGTGCGGAGGGGACCGGGACTGTGAAGGCTGGAACGGCATCGGAAATCCAGGAGGCCCACCTCCTTGGGGATGGAATGCCATACCGTCGAGATTGTGATGATGGTGGATATACGTCGAAATGCCGAATATGTCTAAGACTCGTGGCGGCCGTCGTTCCCCGATCGAAAGCTCCTCGAAGAGTGTCTAATAACACCTAGCTGAAGCCTTTTTTGGAAATAAAAAGTCTAGATATTGTACCCTAGTTCGTGAAATATGATCGATGAAAGATTGTATGTGTTAAGTATTAAGAAGTGAGCGTACCAGTCTAAAGCATCGTGGATGCTCCACATCGAATTGACCCGCAGCACGCCAATCAAGAAAGAGAGTTTTTGAGTTGATAGAAGGTCTAGATTCTAGGTCAAGACGGCGGGTCGTCGAAGGTATTAAATACCACTTAGGAAAACTTGTAGCGGATAACCTGTCTCTACCCTCTTTATTATATCCTTCCGCCTAGACCAGTCCGCTCCGAGTTAAGGGAAAGGGGGAGGCTGTAAGTCACTATTTGAGATACAAGAGGGAGAATAAATAATAAAAATAAAAAATAAAAATAAAAAATAAAAATAAAAAATAAAAATAAAAATAAAAGGAACAATAAAATTTATATATTATGTGACTAGGTAGGTCACAGAGAAATGTCACAGTAACTCGGCAGCTGAACCACGAGAACTGCACCGTAGGGTCCGCCACTTGCGGCATGTATAGTCTGTTTAACAACAGGATCTAGATGTAGTCATTGTGGGGGGTCGATCACACTTGTGAGGCTTGGTGCCGTACCGGGACAGGGTTCAAACTTCGAAGGTCGACGAAAAGAGACATGGCCCGAAGAAAAGGAACATGCCAAAAGTGCAGACACGGCAGAAATAGCAAATCTGCCATTGAATGTTAGATTCCCGACCTCATCAGCATACCTACCCTAGGTACCTACCTAGTAATGTATATGTTTCGTATGTACTAGGTAGATAGGTAGATAGGTATTATTTTCCGTCAGCGCATTGTCTGTGAGAGGTGCCTGGAAGTAGTATAGGGCGAATCTGAAATGATGACGCAAAAAATTGACCTATCGTCTTTACGGGGGTTCTTAGACTAGATTGGAATTGGAGCGTCTAGTTGGCAAAAGAGTCAAAAGAGTTTAGGCGAAAACCAAACGTACATACGTGTATACTATGGTACCAGGCCAAAGTAATCAAAACTAAGCCCGACTAGATGATCACTTTGTCATCTAATGTAGAGGGTAATGTAGAGAAATGCAGAGAAATGCAGAAAAATGCATGCTGGCAAGGAGGGTAACAAGTGCGGCGATCCTTGACGGTTTCGACGTCAGTTTGTAGTTTTTAAGAAGTCTCCAGGGCCCTTGGGACTCGTAAAACATCCAAATTGTAGGGAATAGGATGATGATGACGATGATCATGTCGAATTCGTGAAGATGAGGCTGCAGAAGATATCCCATGCATGCGTTCGCGCATGACGGAACGAAGACCCTGAAGAGCCATGATGAGGCGTCCGGTAAACGTCCGGTAAGCGTCTTATTTGGGGAGGTATTTGGGGGACATTGGGGGATTTTTGGCGGTCTCCCAAGGTTCCCAAGACGTTCGACCCAGATTCAAGACTTGAGAGTCAGGGTCTCTACCGCATATGTAATGTAGCTAATGTAGCTAAGCAGAGTCCCTGTTCTGCCTATGCAAAGAAGGGAGAAGATCAGAGAGACGGGCCAGAGCAGGGAGAGAATCATTGGATAAGAAGCCCAGCACTTGGAAGGAGCAAGTTTGCGGCGGCGGCGACGGGGACGGGGAACGGGGGTTACGTTGGCCCACTATAGTGAACGTCACTAGGATGATTGGCAGATTTGCAGTGCTAGGTACCTGGGTACATAGGTACCTGTTTGTAGGTACAGCACATGTACGCAAATAGGTACCTAGGTACCTACCAGTGAGAAACATCCCTAGTGTCTAATAGGAGTGGGGGTTGTATATGCTACAGAACCAGAGAACTTTCAGAGTATCCAGGTACCTAGGTATTCATGGATGTATCAACCCTCCAGTAACTCTTGTGTAAAATACCTCAATAAATACAGTAGATACAATGGGTGTTGTAAGTAGGTACACTACTTGGGTGCCTACGTACATCATGGATGTAGATGCAGGTGCCACGGCAGGCAATGGAAGCTTCCAACTAACATGGATGTATCTACCTAGTAAAGCGTAAAAGCTTGAGTTTAACTGGGAACCTTTGCAACTACTTTGCAGCTGCTATGCTGCTAAATGTGACCAACCAAAAAAATCTTTACTTCTTATTGCATTCATTGCATCATTCTGCTTCTGCTTCTGCTTGCTACCAGGCAAGTCATGTATGATCAATTATTAATGGTGAGATCGTATTATGGCCTATATCCCTAAGACGCGTCTTACCTAGGCACTAGGTAGTCTCTGATCTGGCAATCTGCTTTGCCTCCCGAGCATCTGTTAGCGACTGTGCCGCCCGATACACCCTGCACTGCTCTGAGACAGCCGTTACCTCGATGTGCATTCTACTCATACAGGCTATTCATACAGGCAGGCAGGCTACTCTTACAGGCATCTCTTACGGGCATCTCTTACAGGCATCGTTGGTCTTATCGTTGATCTTAACGTCGGCTTGTATATGTCTCTATGTGGCACACCTATACACCTACATTGGCAATTACTAGTAATTGCCAAGCTGCAATTTTTCTTTTTCCCCTTCTCCGAGCTACGAAACTTACGAAGGGGTACTACCTAACGAATGTCTACCTTCCCAGCTACCGAGAAGGAGGTAATATACCTGTCATTTTTAATGCTACTGCTTGTAGCCTCCCCGAGGTTGCTGACTTATATTTTGAATTAACCTAACTAGGTAGGTATATTTGAAGAAAGGCCTGATAGAAGAGATCACGAGATAAGAACCGGTCCAAAGACACTACATTGCCAAAGTAAACTCATCGGTGGTTGACGGTCTCGCCAGCCATTCCGATATTAAGGCCACCTTAGTCTAGATTCACATGGGCGGTTGTTCAGCTGGCTACGGAACGGCTTCGATTTACCCCGTATAAGACTGGCAACCGGCGGGCGACTCCCGTAGGACCCCCTTCCGTATGAGTTCGGCATCGTCGGTTCTACGCTCATTCTTTCCATGTCTCAACAAAAAGAAATTGCAGGATGATTAACAAGCACCGGACCAATATCATATTAGTTTTTCATCTTAGTGCCCAGGTGGTGATGGTTGCAATTGTAATGTGCCCCGGCTGATCCCGAACACAAACAGGAGAAGAGCCGGAGCCGATTGGTTCAAGTAGAATACTGGATCGGTTCATCCAGGCACCTGTACGTCCAACACCCAACGCAGGCCATGCGTCAGAGGCGAACAAGTCACTCAAATTGCCTTGAATGTCAAGACCAACTTTATGTAGTGAGTCGGTATGATTTGCATACATTTCGGTGGAATATTTCAAGCGCTCAAATCATATTCTCCACGGTGGCCGATCCTCTTCTAAAACAAGTATCAAGCCTAAGAGACGACAGCATGCACCAATCCTCAATTGGTCCCACAAACAACTCGAAATGCTGATACCATAGCAATTCCACGACTACGGCGTCGGTATCGGCCTGTGTACCTGAATAATATCTGTCAGGACCCACCAAGCCACAACGCCCCGAGTACAACATCTCCATCGTCCCGGAACGTTGCAGCACCAAATCCCAGGCGGATGGAGTATCGGTAGCACAACTGACATGTTGTGTGTCGACAGCAACGATGTAGATGGCATCCGCTGCCAAGTTGGAACATCTAGTGTGTACCCTTCGAATCGCCATTCGAAATCGCCATCAGCAAAACACTAACTAGGTATGGATGCATATCTTACCTTCCCTACCTACCTGGGTATGGGTAGGTACCTCTTGATAACAGCCAAGTTTGCTCCGCTGGAGTTTTCCGCCGCGCCGTAACCTGGCTCCGTTGCAATCTTGTTCAATACCTACCTAGGTGGGTATCCATCGAGGATAATTGATCAACCTGTAATAATCCAATTGGCAATCTTCGCCATAATCACCTACCATCTAAAGGGGCAACTTACAAGCCCTGCAATTCTGACGCCGACAATCCGCTGCTGTAGGCGATTCGACCGCACAGGCTGTGGCGCTGAGGGCTACGCTTTGATATCAGCTGAAAACGAGGCCAACCAACAGCTTTGATATATCTTATTGACGGAACGTATCCGTTCCGCAACGAGATCGCCGCTGCGTACCAGGTAGGTGAGTAATCAATGGTAAACATTTCATCAATCTCTGCGCAACCCTCCACTACATCCACATACACTCAAAAATATCTCAAGTTATCGGTTAACCATCAGGTTATCATAGAGCAAACATAGGCATAGGTAGCAAGAGGCTCGAATACATTCACTTGCTGAAATTAAACGATTTAATCCCCGGCACTTGCATTCAAAATAGGTACCTAAGCTGCTGGGTAAGAGATGTCACTCATCTGCTAAATCACCGCGACAAGATATTCTAGGAATTGCCAATTTCGCCCAATTACGTCCCGTAGCTCCGCAAATACTAAATAAATTCGGGAATATACACTAGCGAACTCGGTACCTTCAAAATATACCCCCAACTGCCCCACCGCATTAACTATCACACAGTTTGCTGTCCTTCAAGCTACAGGTTTCTTTTTGATGTTACATCTTGGCTTGATAGCTACGCTCAAACAAGACTTAGAGTTATGAACGAGAACATTAGCTTGTGGGCACTGAAGTTCTCTCCTGAATCGTAGTTCGGTTACCGACCCCGGTATAAGACTTTAGCTGTCAAATCGTGGACTCTAGAATCTCGGATCATCATATAAATAAAGGATGGTATGCGAACGAGCAGGGTTCTAGGACAGCTTCGAGCTCCCGATCTACAAGTCCTATACTAAGTCGAGTGATCGCTGGACAGGGCGCGATACAATCTGACAGGGGGGAATTCCGTACCTGACAACCCGAATCCAGCACGTTAGTAACACAACAGATCACCAGCGACAAAAACCGTTCGCAGTATTGCGCTGCAGATCCAAGACACGAAGAAACATACATCGTGTTATTGCGCTTAGAAATCAATTGTTCTGAGACCTAAGTGCTGGTCTGCCTAGCTTCTCACGGCTCTCCGCATGGACGGATGTAAACGTGAACAAACAGCTGAGTTACGTATTGCAGCGCGACCTTACGAATCTAGTAGTTCATGTTACCATTCTACCCTTCGGTGGCTTGTGCAGCTTAACCAGTTAATCTAGATCCATCACTGGAAGGGTCCTTAGGAATCACTCGACTGTTTCCTAATTTACGCTGAAGGGTTAGTCGAGATTCGCAGGTGACACTTACGAAGGGCGCCTCCATATCTGAAGTCTGGCTGGCGCTGCACCCGATATTCCGGGGTCCCCAATGCCTCGTGTTGGCACGGAAGTCATCATGCAGGGGGGCCCCTTTCCGGCCCCGTTGTCATTCTTTTTTTATTGGGACGATCCAGAGATATGCGGTTTGCGTGAGATATCGAGGCGCGAATAGCAATTAAGGACTACGCCTCACTTTTCCGGGGAAGCTAGTTATGTGGCTCGTCCTCATGATTATCGGCTCAAGCCATGCGGCCCGAGTCCTTGGTCCCGATTCCGTCCCAGGCGCCTGGGTTTGATGCCACTGCTTGCTGCAGCCTAGCCGCCGCCGCTGCCCGTCAAGCTAATACGTGTCGTTGACCGGTCAACTATGCAGCGTCTACCTTGGATCATTTATCAGAAGGTATTACTTATGTTGGCAGCGCCGAGCAGTGTAGGTAGGTATTTCAAGATAGAGAAGCCATCCTAGGGGGTCCTAAGGATCTACTAGGTAACAAATATCCATGGATCATTTCCAGAATCCCAGGCAAAGGTCCATGCGCAAATCAGGTACTGTGGCGTCCACACCCTTGAGCTTAGCTAACCACTCTGCCACTGAAGATCGCGTTCAAGAGGTAGGTACCTACCTACCTGCCTACACCTACGTAGTAGTAGACACTCAGTACCTAGGTATTCTCCAAGTCGGACTTTCAACCACCAATCAACTTGCAATCTCTACAAAGCACTATACTCCCAAATTTAGCAGCTCGGTGAAACAGATAGCATAATGGTGGCCAATGTGTCAAAGCATCCCAGTGGACATCAGGCCCCCAGGTAATAAGCAATAGGTAAGCAATAATAGCTGGAGCCTTAGTAAGATCAGCTGAAAGATCTTTTAATATCAGAAGCAGGGCGTGTACGAAATCAATGCTCTGACTTTAGCTCTACAATACTCGTTCAATAGTACCTATTAAGAAAGGGAGACGTGACGGACACTCCCCTGCTGTTGAACATTGTTACCAAGCAGCCAGACACGTCCAAATAGGTAACCAATTACCTACGGCAGGGTTCGTCCCAGCGTGTTACCAACAAGGGGAAGCTTCAAGTCCAAACGTACATTTTCTTTTCTTTTTTGCCCGAAACAGCTTCAGCTGCCCACGTCTGATTCTAGGCATTCCAAACTTGTCGAATTAGACTAGAATACTCCCCCCTTGCTCACGATCAATGCAACATGGTCTCTCGATTCCTGCTTCTCGAATCGCTAGACTGGCTGGGCAGGCAACGCTCCGGCGGCAAGATAGTTCCCGCGATCTGGGTCTGATATGTGTTGCCCGATGATCGCGCATGGGGGCCGAGCAAACACGTCCGGGGTTATCGCCCATACAGACGCGTCCTAAGTACGCCAGCCCTGCGATTGACGCATCCCGTCGCTGCCGTCAGCCGCCACAACACGGGGGTCAGGACCCTTTCGTTTCTTTCAAGGGTTTTGGGGGGGGGGAAGCTACCCTAATAAGGCTGCTGCAACTCCGGCGGCGGCGGAAACAGGTACCCTGGGATGCCGGAGAACGGTTCAATGCGTGCACACGCGCGCGCACGTACATCTCACTTTGGCTATAAGCAGCTAGGTAGTTACATCATCCCGTCGTATAGGGGGGGCCATCGTGGTAATATCCCGTAGTCCCGCCTTGCATATGATACTCCATTTACCGGTATACATACGAGAGCGTGCGGCCATTTGACCCAGTAACGGGAAGCCCACGAGGTCGTGATTGTCGCGACCCGCCCTCCATGCCTGGCTAATACCCTTGCTGCATACCTACACGCATACACCATATACCTGGCTACCTATCTGTGCTGTCTGGGTAGTGTATGTAATACCTACGCATACAATCGTAGGTCCCTCCTACGCCAGCCCTGCCTCGCTACCTACTCTGCTTGGAACTCCAAGGACCAAGGAGGGGATAGCTTGCCCATTGGAGATGTGGCGTCCGCATATGTCGTGCACCCAACTCCCTTGTTCCCCGGCGTGGCTTACCCCTAGGAACCGTCCATTTCTACATACCTTTTTACCAACTTTTTTTTCTTTCAACTGATCTTTTTCCCTCCCCGTGTCCGTGGCGATAGGTTGATGCGGATTTTCCGCACGAGGCTTACTATCTCTCATGATCGCCGGACGGTACCTGGAACAGTGGGCTCTGGCCGATCTTCAGTTATCCGCTAGCTAGAAACGACGCTTGCACGACAAATAGGTACGAGTTTAATGGTTGCTGAAATGAATACCGGCGCAGGCGAAGCGGGGAGCAAGGGAGAGAGTTAGGTAGAATGGGATGTGAATACATGTGCGTATGTACCTATTCCTATTCCTCCACCACCACTACCACCACCCTGCTCTGCAAGGCTCTGCAGTGCAGGTGGTGAGGCTAGTGAGCTTACCTGCTTTTCGCCTCCATGGACTGATTTGGGCAGAAGTTAATGCGCGACGACTCGCCGTCCGCGGTCCGCGATGGATTACCCATCCTGACTGCCTGATGCGTACCGCCACAGCAGCCGCGAGTCACATCCTCGCGGATACGAGATTCGCGCCTCACTTTGTATGCACTGATGGGTCTTGGCATCTACCTGGCTGTCGCCCGTGGGAATAGTGGCATTGCCGCTATCGCCCAGGGGCGCGTCACGGATTTATCTGTCTGTCTGTGTGTGGCGCGCAGAGGATAGATGAGATGTGGTGGAAGTGGTGTGCGTGTTTCCAAATACCCTCGCTGCCCCCCCTCGCGTCGGCATGGACGGTTGCGATTTGCTGTCATTTATGTAGGTACTTCCGTGCCCCTGGAGCCCTGCTTGCGGTGAGACGTCGTGCAGACTGCAGCACACAGGCCTTGATGGTTCTGGGGGGTGTAACTGTCGTATCGGCTATATGTTGACGTTTAAATGGAGATATCCATGGTTTGTTCGGAGTAGAGATGAGTTAAGCTTGCTGTCTGATGATGGTGCTTGCCCCTGAGGAGGCAGTATACTACCACCGTGCTCCTCTCCATTCGTATTTCTTGCCAGGCTTGAAATGTGAACTCAATTATGGGCATGCTAGAGGCTGCTTCTCATATGTCGATGAAAAAGGGTGAGAGTTCCGGTTGGTGAATCGAGAAACTTGATGGAACTCAATAGTTATGCTGGATGGTATAGTGATGTCTGTTGAGTATGCACTTACTATGTCAGGTCAATGGAATCGATTTCTTTCTTCAGATACCAGGGAATGTTGGAGACTCTCTGGGGCTTAGCTACTTCCCCTGGGACGTAGAAGTATAAGTAGAGAGTGTTGGTACTTCGTACGTGATAAGAGAGCTTGACTAGCGATCTATTTATTTCAGGGGGCAGCGTTACGAAGCAGACTAGGACGCAAATGAGCATGGCACGACAACCGATCCAAAGTAAACCACCCATAGAAAGAGTCAAGTGTAGTGAGTGTACCTAGGTATTAATGATTTACAGGCTAAAGTTCCAAGGTTATCAAAAGACTAAAAGAGTGTGATATCTCTCAATACAGACCTAGCATGGCGCTAATACAGCGCTATCCCTAAAACTCCCTCCGTTGTAGTATCACAGCCCGTTTTGAAAAAGACTAAAGCTCTTCGCTATCACTTAGGGCTTGAGTTTCCCTCTCGCCGTCGATGTTCATCTGTGAAGTCAATCCCTTCGCAAGTTCTGTCCAAAACGAGCAGTTGCTCTTCACGTTCTGGTAGTCCGTGATAAGATCAAAGCTGCTGGTCCCTACATTCATAACTTTAGAGAGTTCGTCACTGCTTCCATCCGCGACCGGCCAGGTCGAAGGTGAGCTCGAAGGGCCTTCATTTGGATTGCCAGATAATGCAAACGACGCGAAATAATTCTTATATTCCTTGGGGGTCGTATCACCGAGCAAGTCTGCGTAGACTGTAGCCCAACTCGGATCCACCCCAAGACTGTTTAGTAGACTCTCCAGTATGTCGATAACTTCCTGGCGGTTGTTCGTGAATAGTGGGATCAGGTCGGCTGCGTGAAAAGCAAGCTCGGACATTGGAAACGAGTATTGCATCATATATGACGCCGTTGGGTATGCCTCGAATAGGTCTCTCGTGTTGCACGTGAACGACGAGTCCTGGATGACGGTCTTAAGGCAGTTGTGGAAGTCATTTTCGAACTTGGCCGTGCAATTGTATTGCTGTCTGATTGCATCCCTTTGGGGTTTTAGATCTATGCCGGGGAGAAACTGTTCGAGAAATTGGTCGAACTCTGCCTGGCTGCTGATGTTGGGGGTGAAGCCGTAGGCCTCATTTGCGCAATGAGATATTAAAGCAGATTCAATGCCTTTCCAGAAATTGCCTAGATGGAATTTGCGTCAGAGTTATTTCAATATCCCTTACCCTACTTTAAGATAATATTGAAGTTTATGGTCTTACCTTGCAAAAATGATATCGTAGGGATAGACTTAATCCAATCTCCATCCACGGATGGACCCACGGGAAAGAGGCCTTTGAGCATGACAGTGTCGAAAAGCTCCTGATTGGCATATATCAACTTCTCCAGCTCGGCCTCTCTCAGACAGTCGATATCATACTCGGAACCACATCCCGTAAGATCAGAGAAGGTCAAATAAAGATCATCAAGCCCGCCACCGACATAGTTATCCCAGGCCCACTGGAAAGCTGGACTCTGCAGCGCGAAGGTCTTGAATAGGGGGTCATGAGTCCCATCGTCTCGGACGAGGTGGTGCAGAATTGATCCTGCGCCAGCGGATTCGCCCCAGGCACTAACATGAGTCTTGTCGCCTTTAACTTGGTAGACGTAGTCCTGTACCCACTCCAGCAACAGGGCCTGGTCATACAAGCCTGCATTAGGTTGTCCATTCTTTTGCATGTAGTCGCCGGCGAGCCATCCAAACGCACCGAGACGGTAGTTACCTGCGATATAAATGGTCTGGTAGTCGGATGCATTCACAATTGACTGGCCGCTGCCTACAGGACCCTCTGGGTTCTTGCTTCCATAGGCAAATGCTCCCCCGTGTATCCAGACAACAACTGGTAAAAGTATATCGGACTCAAAAGCCCTGACAGGAGCATATATGTCGAGAAATAGGCAATCTTCCCTTTGTAATTCATCACTGTATTCCGGGTATCCGAGGCGAGTGTTTCCTCCTGGGGGGTCTGACACCGATGAAGCATTGATTCGGATGCAGCTGATGTCCTGGGCGATGTTCTGCACCTCGTTGCTGTTCCAGTTTGGGGAGATAGGACGACTGAAGCGTTCGGGTGGCGCCCCAAAACGGACGTTGCGGAAAACGTAGATCTACAAAATTGTCAGGGAATATGATACTTTGAACAATATATATGAAATCGCTCTTTTTACCTCAGGATCATTTTCATGGACTGTGGCCTCCCAACTACCCCATGGCAGCTTCAAGATTGGAGGAGCTGTCTCCGTTTTGACTGTGGTAGCCAGGGCTAGGAAGCCCAGCAGGACTGCTTGGGCAAACATCATGGAATCATTTATCGTGCCGCGGATCACACAATAAGAACACTCTTCGATAATTCTGGAGATGATCTGAAATTAGATCCCTTGAGCTTTCAAGCTCGAACTTTTATATCAAAGCCAAATGCCTTATGATGCTGACCGGGTTGCAAACTTGCAGCGGAGACGGGAACCTGAGAGAAATCTCCAAGAGCACAGCTATACAGTGTAAATCACCCTGAGGGTAACCGGTGAAGAAAGATCAATTTCGCCATCGGGATCAATGTTACTGGAGGTGGGCTTGGCCACCCATTCAGAGGCAAGTATTAGCGGGTTATGAGCATGGTGACTACTGCACTCACATCTACGAAGGGAATTGGTTTCGGAATAACAATGCAGATTCGAAACTATATATGAATGCTACGGCATGATGGCTTAGAGATCGACAGACGAGAAGTGATTAAAGAGTTCAATGGATGGTTAGAAACCTATCTACAAGGTACAAGTACGGCTATTATAGCTCTGTGAACAATAGACATCATAGGCCCTGGAAAAATCCAACCTCCTCCTCACCGACCCTTGGGGGGATGTAATATGTGGACTGCCAAGCAGTCCGTTCCGGGTGGCGGCTGACGGCAGCCCCGATTTGGCGATCCCCGCGTCCGTAAAGACTCCGAGTGGTCTGTTAAACATGTGAAGTAATATAGCAAACAGAGCTGAATACCGGAAAAAATATATTAATTTGACCTGGTTAGCAGTCACATAAATACCGACATTTTCGATGATGGCTCATACAAAGGTGACTATAAGATTTTTGGGTGGTCAAGTTCCTATCTAAGGAAAAGGGGTTTAGGAGTCTTCAAAACCCAGTTACGAATCTTCGACATTGCAATCTTTTGACCGGTATTACCTATACTTCGAGTCATTTCGTAAACTTCGTAGCTGGCATAGAAGAATTGCGGGTTACCAGTTCTCAAGATTTATAAATTATTTTACTCTCCTGATTCTCAAGTTAACCTAGGGATTAACCTAGTGAAGTAAACTTAGTTAAATCAGTCAAGACAGGATGAATTCCTTTGTAATTCTTCTACTAATCCTCCTATTGGTCCTGTTAGTCACGGGCCAGGCCACCTTACCAAGAGCCCAGTCCCCAAAGCAGAAACATAATTTAATGAAGTCAATCTTTTAGGCAAGCTGTATAGCTATAAGGTAACTTGCATAATTCCACTTATAAACCGATGATATTTAATTTCTTAAAGCACGAGTATATAAAGTCTTATACTACCCCTATTTTTATTGTGTAATAGGAAGGAGGAAAAAAAGAAAGAAAAAAACGCCGTACCCCGGACTCGAACCGAGAATCTTCGGCTCTATGATCTAATTTTGCATAGAAGGCCGACGAGTTAACCATTTCTCTAGTACGGCTTAACCTTCTTAAAGATATTCAAACAATCTGTCGTTATCATAATCTATTGGAAGTGGCAGTTGGTATCTATGTTTATTAAGGAGTCTGCAAGCACGAGCAGACGTCATTTCAATGCAGCTTACCTACCTAGACCTAGGTACTTACTAGGTAGGAGGTAAATAAACAAACACTAAGATAAGATCACAGTTACTGTTGCCCTATTGCTTAAAATCCAATAAAACACTTGGCTTACATAATTTATAATTCTCCTTTTTGCTGCGCTACCTACCGACTACTCTTATTCGTCCAGATCGAGATCACGATGTATGCCTCAAGCTGGGAAGCTCAAGTTACACAAGCTTAAGGTAGCCGAAATAATACCGGCACAACTGCGAAATTTTACCAGCGTAGATAGAGCGTAGATCGACCATGATCATCCGCGCATCTGCGGACTTCGATTCAAAGTGTGAATAAATACCTACCTACTTAGGTAACCTTGTCGGGGTTGACTTAACTAGGTATTTCTTATTTTTTGAATATGTACATATATCATATATTGGCATTCTTATAGCAAAATAATATCATTTCAAATTCATACCTACTTCGATATATCTATATCACAATGATCCCACCAGAAAATAAGGCTGATAGTATAGTAGTTGGAGTGGGCTCAAGATTTGCTAATGACGACAACTTGAAACAGGTTCGAGAAGACACATATGTTGGTCTAGATGGGAAGGTCTCACGGCGTATTGTAGATGGAGAAATAATATGCTACAGTCCATGGGATGCTGGGAATTTGTTTTCTCGTTTGATAAGTAGTGAAGCCAGATGTGAATTCAGCTTGGAAAGGGACAAGTGGTATATCATATGCTTGTTGAAAATCATCCACGATGGACACAATGTGAGCCTTTTCTCATTATTCCTCTATTCAGCTAATACTATCAGACTAATAGACT
The DNA here is from genome assembly GCA_902806575.1 of Jackrogersella multiformis. Taxonomy (NCBI): domain Eukaryota; kingdom Fungi; phylum Ascomycota; class Sordariomycetes; order Xylariales; family Hypoxylaceae; genus Jackrogersella; species Jackrogersella multiformis. Next base: position 807,607 of record CADCXD010000005.1, on the reverse strand, counting down.
AACTTACCAACGTAGCCCTTCAGCTTCTCAACAGGCTTATCTTCGCCACCTTACGAAACCAAGAGAAGTGAACTCATATACCCCTACCTTGGCTCGACAGACATTTCGGTGCTTTTGGAATCCCCATCGTAAGTCTGAATCGCGCGTTCATGGTCTCCAAGCTAATTTCGTATATTCAGAATTAATCAACTTCAAATATATTTGGATGATGCCACAACACTTGTAGAGGAGATCAACTCGGACATATCAACTAGGTCCAAGAAGTCATCTATAGGCGATACCGACTGCCGGACGGTCTTTTCTGAGCTACCCTGTTCGGGAACCCAAGATTCTCCAGATGACAAGCTGACACAGGACCAAGATATCAGCGGCATGAATCCTCAGAGACGTCACCTAGCAGGCTTTAATAGCCTACCTAAGGGTAAGGTTGACATTCAGACCCAGGTTCGCGAGCTTGATAGTTCCGACTTTCTTGACCCTGAAGCCATAACGGAAACTTCATCCGAAGATGAGGATGAGGATAAGGATGATGAGGGTGAAGGTGAAGGTGAAGGTGAAGATGATCCTTTCGAAACCCTATACCAGGCGATCAGACAGGCCTTCTCATTCAATACGCAACTAGCAGACAAGACCATCAACCACTTAAACCAACTGCTACTAGACCGTATGGCACAGGCCTACGGGTATGGGACTGACTCCTTGAACGATGGCGATGGGTCTCACGATCCCCACAGCTCGGTTTGCTACGAGAATGATCATAGATCTGGAAAAAGAAAACGGACCAGTAAATCAACTCAAGGTGGTTCGACTGGCAACCAGGTACATGATAGCGATAGCGAAGACAATCAGGTTGATGTTTGCCCTTGTCCTTCAGCAGCATCACCCCCTCAGGAGAGATTTGCCTGCGCATACTATATCTATGATACAGGTAGATATGGTCCAAGAACTACCACGGAAAGAAGTGCGATTCAATACAGGACCTGTAGTGGTCCTGGGTGGAAGACACTAAATCACTATAAGTCTGTGCTGGAAAGCTCATTTATAAATATATAAGCTAACTAAGAGAAGAAAGCACCTGGAACGGATCCATCTCAAACATCAATGTTCTCGATGTGGACATATTTTCAAGACATTGCAAGAACTTCACGAGCATTTAGCTCAAGATGCAAGATGTGGCCGATCAGAATTTAGGCTAGAAGGCATGTGTCAAGAAACATATAACGAAGTACACAAGATTTTCAAGATAGCTCGTAGAGGTCACAATGCGCCCTCTGATGTAGAGCGTTGGTTCACTGCTTGGGATACCTTATTCCCTGGGGTACAGAGACCTCCCACTCCCTGTAAGTCAGCTGGAAGATATTTCTCATCCCACTGGCACTTTACTATACTTCACTTGAACATTACAAGAATCTTAGCCTTACTGACTGATTACTTACGCATATAGATTACGATAAACACATCTACCCTAATGTATTCACTCGGATACAGGAACTCTTTGGGGTTAGCTTGACGGCTATACCGCAGATCGCTCAGGATACTGGCCTGCAAGACCAACTAATGGGACTACTGGGAATTGCTATCGACGACGCACACCGAACTGCGCCATCAGAGCTAGAGGCCAACGACCATGATATCTCTCTACCGCCAGCGCCAGTACCCGCATTGGACAACAATACTCATGGACAACCACTCGATCCAAATCAGACAAGCTACATCGGAGGTAACCCATCTACTCTGGCCATCGCCCCCGAACTACCAGGCTTCGATCTAGGGTCATTTGGAGAGTCAGATTACCCGGGCAATGAAATAGGGGGCAATGGATCATATCCAGATATGTTTGATTTGATCGGACTCGGCGACGATGGCAACGGTGCAAGTAAGTGTTCTCAGACCATATACCAATACCAATGTATCTCCAGAAGAAGTTATTAACGACTTAGATAGACGATCAAGATAGCTAGCTCTAGGGCTTTCCAAATGGAGGGTTATCGTTCGTGCAAATACCCAGGTAGCTTACCAATAAAAACCAAGACTTATCTCAAATGTTCTCGAATAGAGATATCCTATCTTCACCTTATACTTAATATTATTTTTTGCAATACTCTTGATCTCAAGATCTAGAATAAATATACAGTCGGGAACACATATTCCGGCCTCCTTTCATGCTATCATAAGCATGACGATAAACGATGCGTCGATTCGAATTTTCTCAACTGAAAGAAAAGAAAGAAACCACAGGCTTAAGCCTGATATAAGAGCGTTTGGGATCATATAGATAAGTAAAGAAGGCACTTTCTTACCGTACACCTCTAGGTTAAGTCTGATTGACTCTCACGTGGTTATTAACCTACCCTCTTATCTTGGCGAAATCATCCAATACCTCGGTTACTAGCCAGTGCTAGTACGTATAATGCATAACTACTTGTGAGGAAGAGATTTAACCATGTTACTTAGGTATATCTCAGCCACTCCTAAACGATATTTCCGCGATACTCGGTCTAGTAACTGTGAGATGGATAGATATATTGATTTTCCCCGGGAGTTTTGAAAATAGATCAGTCAGTTCTCCGACATGGAACCTTCATCATATGTACTTCTAGGAATCGAGTGTGTGAGATATGTACCTAGATATATGTCAAGGGGATGAAGATGAACCGTAAGAGTGCTCCAGCTATTTATATCACGAGGATGACCTGTAAGTCGACATATTAGATATGAAGGGCTTACCTGTCACATCCTAAGTGCACAGCTCTTGATGACGAACTAGTTCCTGACGCCTAGACTGATTTTATTTTTATTTTAAGGGTTATCGCATTTATAATTTAAATCTCACACACTCTTCCTTTATCTATCTGTTTCCCATCATACCTAGATGTGCCTTGCTTAAATTACCTAGCAAACTCGCATTCATTCTGCACTCACTATCTACGATCGTACTAACGACCTCGGGAATCGTTCCTTTTTATATCCTTGTATATGCTAAGGAATGATGAAACAAGTTTGAATTGGCGGTCAAGGCTGACTGCATACACTACTCCTTCCTATATTGATCCCCTCTTCAACCCGATAAAACGTCATATGAATTCAAACTTCATGGGAACGATAACTTCAGAAATTAAAGAATTTACTTTGAGAATGATGGGAATCATAGAGTTTGAGAAATGGTATAAGGTAATGGATGTTTGTATCATAGCTACACTATTCAAGGATGGGTGGATGGGTTGGATGGCTGAACCAAAAGGCATCATGTCGCGGATAAACCCGTCCTGTCCTGCGGCCCTAATAGGAGATCATCGCTCACCCGTCGGCAACGGGTAGCAGCTGGCAAAGCTGGCACACCACACCACATAAATATTTAGTCCGATCGACTGGCCCGTCATAAATGACTAAATCTATTTCAGACAGCTAACTCCACCAGAAATGATTGTCGGCAGATCATGCCCTTTTTCTCTCACTCTCTTAATCCTTCGCTTTGCGGGGTTCGTAGAAGCAAGCACAGAAGCACACAATTTCTTTTTCCTTTCTTTTCTCCCCAGCCTGCTAGCTAAGCCCAAGCAATAATAGCAGATAGCAAACAGTAGAGTAGTATATGAATGGGTATATGCATATTTCCCACCTTCACGATGCGTATGTCGCCTGGTTGCATTAAACAAGTGGCGAGTAATAATTCGGTGATACAGAGTGGCCAGAATTCCAGCCTGATCTGGATCTAGCCGCAAATGCCTCCCCGGCTGAACCGGGATGAACGGCTTGGTCTGGTTCAGCGCCGCTAAGATCTCATTAGGCCTAGATCACCTTCATGTTTCTCAATCCTCCAGTAGGTATGTATGTACACGAGTGTTCATAAACGATCATGTGTTATGCTTGTTGCGCTGCTTATCGCAAGAAGAAAAAGGAGTTTCTCTTCCAAGAAGTATATCGAGTTTTATAGGTTCCGGTGATAGATATTGCTTATTATATTATTGGAATAAATAGAAATGGGACGATGGATGATTGACGAGTGATGAGTGACTAGTGACGGCTGCTGGTAAGCTGCAGCGTTTCTCTGCGGGAGTATCCCGTCTCATCCTCTTGCTCCTCAGGCCGGCCGATTGGTGTGTTCATTTGGGTCAATACAGGGTCAATAGATATATGACATACATGAACCTAGTAGCCTACATAACGCTAGGTATGAACACATACCGAATACCTACCTACCTAGGTACCTAGGCAGCTAGGTAAGATATTGGATATGAGCGATAATGGCTTGCTTACCTGCTCTATATGTACCGTCGTGAGAACTCCGCCCCAATCTGGTGTCACACGGGTCACCCCCCAAGGTCTCATCCAGTAATCCCAGGGTCTCATCATCCATACTACTATGTACAGAGGTGGGGATCTCGTCTCAGCTGAAGCCTCACTGGATAGTTCGTTAGCCGGTCCCGGCAGGTAAAAAGGTGTCGCCGCATCTTGCAGGTTAAAAGCGGCTCGTCCGCACCCCCCTCTCTTCCTGGCCTGGCCGGCTGTGCCCTCGGATTTAAAAATCCTCTGTCTTCCCCTTATTTTCTCCTCCTTCTTATTTTTGGCACATTCTTCGGATATTCTTCGAATGGTGCCAATCGCGCTGCCGTCACCAACATGACATCCGCCCTCAGGCTGGCCACCTTGAGTTACGCGATCGCTCATGTGGATGCCAGCTTGCTGTTCTGGTCCGGAAGTCGCCACGATCCTGCTGGGGGTAATTGGGGCCCGGCCAGACACACCGACGCTGCTGCTGGCGCTGGCGCTGGCGCTGGCGACATAGATCCTGTAGGATGGACCCCGACACCGACTGCGCCCCCGGGGGCCAAGCCGTTCGACGTCGACCTCCGGAGGCGCCAGCAAACTACCACCATTGCACCCGCTGGTACGTGCGGGTATCCAATTGGTAATCTTAGTGGTAGGTGATGACTCTAGGTCATATTATAAAACTTACCCGGCCTACTTTGTGAGAAGGCTCTTAACTCTTAATAGAGCCGGCGATTAGTTGCGGTAAAGGAGAATACTGCTATGAGATGCAGACGGCCGGTGCCGCGGGATGTTGTAGCGCGTCGAATGTTCGTGATTGCAAAGTACCTACAACGTGCATCGAATCAAGTCGAGCGTCATCGGCCCGATCCGACCCAGGGACTCTTCTGTGGTAAGTCTAAGACTATCTACTACTACTCATCTTGGTCTCTTCAACTAAGTCGAGCAAAGCAATGACACCGCTCGCCCCCATTGCGTAACCTATCTGTACAATGCCAATTTCTTCGAGAAGCTGTATGGGATTAGCTTTCTGGCGTGCGGAAAGGAGGCAGGGTCTAGCACCATCGCAACTAGTCCGCCTCCGGGTTGGTCGCCAACGAGCGACATCAGTACCTCTGCTCAATCTACACCTGGCTCTTCGACAAACAGCGACCCATCTAGTCCAGTAACCGTTACCGTGTTTCCGGGCGACAGCCCATCGTCCTCCGCCACACCAGTCGCGGCGGAAAGTAGTGGTGGTTCGACGTCTAGAACTGGGAAGATTGTTGGCGGTGTAATAGGGGGCGTTGCTGGGCTCGCACTGATCATTGCCGCCCTCGTTTTCCTACTACGATACCGCAGGAGGAAAGCAGCAGAGGCGAAAGAGATGGAAGCCTCGCCCCCATATCCGGGCCGCAGTTACGGAGTCTCGAGCGTATATCCCGGAGGACTATCCGAACCGCAGTACCACTCGGACTTCTACGGGGAATTGCCTCCGCAAATGATTCAGACGTCATCGGCTCAACACGTTACAGGTTACCCGCCACCGTCCAATAACTATGACCATGTTGTCATTCCTAGGGCTACTCACCAACAGACAAGACCGATAACTACATTCGTCCCGGTGTCGCCTAAGCCGAACGACGACGATATAGTATCTCCCATCACCCCCGGCGACGCCTTGAACCCCGCTGACGACCCGGCGACCTACACGTGGATCTCGAATCCGACACCGCCGCCTCAGTCGGAATACTCACAGTTCAGCCCGCCGCCCCCTCCACACTTCCAGTCGTACCGTCCATACCCTGGGACATGAATAGGGGTCGTCCGCGGCGACACACTTGAATATCCTAAAGATAGGGAGCGAGGTGCTATGATGAATATATGAACTTTTCGGGAGAGCATGTAAATATTAGGAGTGTTTGGCGTTCTCCTTTCCCGGATCCCGGCGTCTCGGCGGTGTATAACGCATATGATACCTGTTGCTTTTTTTGGATAGCGGAATCTAGGAAAGGGGAGAGGAGAAGGTGATATTGAATCTAGTGTTGCTTTCCGGAAGCGGAGGTAGTAATCGTATCGTTATGAACATGTAGATTATATTGATTACGCTACCTGGTATGTCTACCTATATTTGGATCAATCTACAAGATTAGCGTCGAGCTTACAAATAACACCACATTGCCATCTTTCGGTTCGATTACGGCTCAGTTAGGAATGGTTGGTTTGGGCTATTTGAGACCTGGGTGTCTCATCACTATGGAAATCATCTTCGAGATACAAACATTGTTAAACCTATAAAAGCATTACACTAGCAACATCAAGCCCACAAACACAATGCCTAGCCAATCATAGTCTAATATTTACTAATAACTAGGTATATACATGGATATAGGTATCACAGGCGTGCATCTGGACGATGAAACATCGTGAGAAGCCATATCGCGGGGAACCCCGGACTGGCCGATTAAGGACGATTGTGTGGGGAAGCCGACAATGCTAGGTCTAGATCGTTAAACACTTCCTTCTCCGCGTTTCGGTCTCCATTCCGCCGATTTGTAAAGGGGACATACCTGTAAAGCACCGTAGTAAGCCCCCGAACCATCAATATCTTTAACGATCTTGCCTCTAGCTATCTGTATAAGCTAACACAGGTCTCACCTCTAAGTAGGCGTGCATAAATACCCCTGACCCCCAGAGATTTTCCATTTCCTTATCATCCTAGGTAGGCACTGGGGTATGAGATAGGTTAAGAAGATGAGCAAGGGACAAGCTGAGCAGGCAACTCTTCTGGTAACTGCGGCCGAGGTATCCCGCCATCGTTCGCTGGACGACCTCTGGCTTGTCGTCGACGGCGTGGTCTACGACCTCAGCCAGTTCGCACAGGAGCACCCCGGAGGCGCTGGCGTACTCCTCCAGCACGCGGGCCGCGACGCAACAGCCGCCTACGCCGAGGTGCACTCGCCATCCCTAATCAAGACCTCGCTTCCGGCGTCGAGCCGCGTCGGCATGCTAGACCCGTCCAGCGCCACACAGGAATGGGCCAAGCCGCCCGCGCAGGCGCCTCGAACGACGCCGGCGAAACCGCCGCTGGAAAGCCTCATCAACGCGCGCGACTTCGAGCTCGCGGCCGAGGCCGGCTTCAGCGCCAAGGCGTGGGCCTTCGCGGAGTCCGCCGCGACGGACTGCCTGACGAAGGAGCGGAACGCGTCGCTGTACAATGATATCATGCTGCGCCCGCGCGTGCTGCGGGACGTAAGCCGCATGGATACCGGCACGGCGATGCTCGGCCACCGGATCCCGGTGCCGGTGTTCTGCGCGCCGACGTCCATGGGCCGCATCTTCCACCCCGAGGGCGAGCGCGAGCTGGGGAGGGGGTGCCAACGCGCTGGGGTCCCGCAGTGCGTGTCGACGAGCTGCTCTTTCCCGCTGCCCGAGGTCATGGACGCTGCCGAGGAGGAAAGTCGGAATATCGCTGGCGCTCGAGACGGGGGTCTGGTTCCTGTGTTTTTTCAGCTGTACGTAGATAAGGATCGAAGGAAGTCGGAGAAGTTACTGCGCATGGTGAGGGAGCGAGGCGTCAAGGCCGTGTTCCTTACCATCGACGCCCCTGTTATTGGCAAGAGGGAGGCGGACGAACGCGTCAAGTCTGACGAGAGCTTAAGTGCGCCTATGTCCGGAGCGCGGGCTAAGAACGATAGCAAAGGCGGGTCGCTGGGGAGGCTGATGGGTAACTTCATCGACGCATCCCTGACGTGGGATGACATATCCTGGCTACGAAAGCATGCTCCCGGCTTGCCGATCGTGCTGAAGGGTATCCAGACAGCGATGGACGCCGTGAAGGCTATGGAAGCTGGTGTTGACGCGATATATATCACTAACCACGGAGGAAGGAGCCTAGACACGGCACCCGCGACGATATTAGTGCTGCTGGAACTGCAAAAGTGCTGTCCGCAGATCTTTGATAGAATGGAGGTGTACATCGACGGGGGCATAACAAGAGGTACAGATATCTTCAAAGCACTATGTTTGGGTGCTAGGGCAGTAGGTATTGGTCGGGGGTTTCTTTTTTCACTTAATTACGGAAAGGAAGGGGTTGAACATTTTGTTAACAGTAAGTCTATCCTGTTCATTGTCGTCTCATGACACGATACGGGAAAACAGCGCTGATTAGTTTACGACCAAAGTACTCACCGATGAGCTAGTAACTACTATGCAGATGTGTGGTATCACTAGCCTTGATCAGGTTCATCCCGGGCTGTTACATACAGGTGCCGTCGACCACCTGGTTCCAGGGTCAGAACAGCATCCGTACGCCAAATGGAGGCCCAAGTTGAGGAGTAGTAAACTGTGAAGGGGTATAGGGGTTGAGATACTACACGTGAAAATACCTATATATATACATTAGGCAGTAGAGGTATACTCTAAATTAAATTCTTTAAGATGTACGCGATCCCGTGTTGACGCGGTTTCCTGTGAAGATGTGTTTGTTTACTGGTTACCTTGGTCCGCTGCCTTGACCATCTCTGCCTTGCCCCCCTTTTTTGACAATGTCAAGGTTGGTTTACAGTTTACGCCTACGATACCAGCGTCGACAACCAGCAACAAAACCAACAATACCATAGCTTCTTAACGCTCACATCGACATGGTGCAACTACCATGACGCATTCGTCCAAGTTATCTAGGAGAACCTCAAGGTACGTACCTCATCGTCCTTCCAGAACCCGTATGTATACACCCTCCCAACTTCTTTTTTCTCTCCTTCCAATTTCTACATCCTTTTTCTTTCTCTACCGCGTGAACTCATCACGTTCCCGTCAACACCCTACTTTCGCACACCAAAACACCACTTTCTACAAATTCTCACATCGATTTTTATCCCCATCTGCCAACAGGCACGACATCATCCTTTCCTTTTTTAATCCCATTACTATCGTCGATCAACCGATCAGTCTGTAAGTCTACCAGATATTGGTCTATCGTCTATCAACTATCGTCTAACCCATCACTGCTGTCTACCAGTACTACCCATCATAATCGTCATCACTATTGTTTCATCCCACATAAGATTTTGCCTAACATCTGGGAGCTACAATGGAGTACAACCCACCCGAGTCCTCCCACCAGGAGGAGCCCCAGGCAGGAGCGACTTCTTTCGTACAAGACGAAGGCAGCCCGGCCCCTGCGGTCACGGAGCCTGGCGATCTCCTCACGGACGAGGAGGTCCAGCAATTGTCGGCGGTTGAATTCGGAATTGAACTTGCCGATCAGTTCATTCAAGCCCGCAACAAACGATTGGCTAACGGACCAAACGATGGTACCTGGGCGAAGGAAGAAGATGGATTCCTATGCTTCGCGAAGACCCGAAATATCGGCCCGTAGGTTTTGCCTATCATTTCCTTTCTCCATTCCCCTTTCACTCGTTTCTGCCTCGTTACGTTTTCCCCTTAGTCGTTACGCGTTGTATCTATTTTATTATTCGTAGTTACTACGCGTCACGTCCATTTTCGTCGTGGTAATTACGCGTTACGTCCTCGACCGAGGTACAATCAACAAAAAATAATGTATCAATCCCATCTTATCATGGTATATTACTAACCTAAGTATTCGCTACAGGACGAAAGTTCTCGCCTACTTACTTAGACGAAGCGAGCAAGATGTCAAGGACAGATTCGAATACCTGACTCAGCTGTCCCAGAACAGTGGACAAGTTATTCAGCATATCGCAAACCTCTATGTTGAAGACATCCATCGTACTCGAATCTACAAGCATCTCAAAGGACAAGCGGAAGGTTCGGACCCGGACGCGTCCACATCGGATCAGGTGCTTAGCAGCCAACAGGAGCGCGAGAAGAAGCTGAAGCAAGATCTTGTGGACTTGAGGGTTTCTTATTTCGAAGAGATTGTTCTGCGAAAGCGCAATCTGCACCTGAACCCCGATGTAATCGAAGGCACCCACCGAAGGATCGACCTAGCAGCGTTGAACGCACAGACTAACATGCTGTTCCCCAAGTCTGAGGCGCCTGACAGTGGTGACGACGATGCCGGTGCCAGTCCCCCTGACATCCCTCTTGCCTCCCTAGTCGGGTTTAACAACATCCCTAACTGGATTGCTGCTTTGAGCACACCAGTCCCCAGCATGACGGATGCCATGTCCTACCGCTATGTCGACCAGAAGGCACTATACCCAGACCATCTGTTCAGCGCACAGGACTGCGAGACGCTCTCGGTCCTTGAAGCACGCTACCGATCTGACAAGTGGCTCAAGATCGCAGCCGATTTCGCCAACGTTACCGGCCGCTCGGTTGACCCAGAGTTGCTCAAGGCCAAGTTCGAGCAGTAGGCGGTATTCGATTCGCGAGTTCATCGAGGAGGGTTACGTATGATGTCGACCACGGTCTTTTTTTCTTCGTTATCTGTGACTGTACAGACAAAAGAATGCTTTTATGAAATAAAATAAAAATGAACCCAAGATAATGAAGCCCTTGCTTACGTAAATCCGTGCTATTATTGAATTGCACTATTGTTAAAATAGCAATTCTCGTTATTTTATCTATAATCGGTTAAATATAGAAAGCCCCATAGTGCAGAGTCGTCTTAGCCCCAGTTTACCTTTGTCAGCTTTTCTACCCCCTTGTTGTGTAAACGAAGCATTAGGTAATTGGCCAATCGCCAGCTTCATCACAATGAACCGCTTCCATGGCTATCATCTCGTGAGTCGAGTTGGGCCATAGCATATCGAGGATGCTTAATAATGATTTCTAAGGATGCCATCTATATCTTTGGCGTAGATTCGATGCTAGATGCTTGACTAGGTGCCTAGGTAGGTATATATAGATATATATACATTATCGAGGTTAGTGGTAGCTGTAGTTAACTTGCAACCTTTCCCCCATCTTGTCGTGGTACTCTCCCTCCTCACATGTTCTTGTGAATCTCTCTCTGCCGTGCGGCAACACCTCGTTCGAAATGGAACACATCCAGATCTTGTCTCACCTTGAGCTGACGCCTAAGTGGGCAGTTGTGTATTTCCTCATCTCGGTATTTGCTCTCTTCTCTAATGTCGTCTCCGCACTAGCATACCAGTAGTTCGGCCGTCCTAACCTCGTCTCATGCCCTAGTGTGTCTTTCTGATCGCGGCCAGACTGGTCTACAATATTTATTTCCACCCGCTAGCATCGTACCCGGGCCCGCTCTACCTCGTCGCCTCCGACATCCCGCTGGCCGTTATCTCACTTTTTGGAACGAGTCACCACTCCATCAAAGCGGCGCACGAGAAATATGGCGACGTCGTGCGCATCGGCCCCGGGACGCTCTCGTACATCAACCCGCGAGCGTGGACCGACATCTACGGGTACAAGAAGAACGGCGGGGGCCGGGCCAACTTCCCCAAGGACCCGCAGTTCTACAACGATATGGTGATGGGCGAGGAGACCATCGTGCGAGCGAGCGACGAGGCCGCGATCCCGATCCGGCGCTCGCTGAACGCTGCCTTTGCGCACCGCTCGCTTCTCGAGCAGGAGCCCTTAATGCAGGATCACGTCGGCCGGCTCATGGCGCAGTTCACGAAGCAGGGCGCCGACGGGCATCCTGTCGATGTGCGCAAATGGTTTACCTTTTCCATATTCGATATCAACAGCGACTTCGCCTTCGGCGAGGATATGGGCTGCGTGGAAAGCGGCGTCTACCACGACTGGGTCAAGTTCGTGGTCGACTATTTCTATGCCGCGACGCTCCTGCACCAGTGCCACAAGTTTTGGCCGCTGAATCGCCTGTTGGCTCTTTGCATTCCACCCTCGATGTATGAGATGCAGGTGAACCATAACAAGGCCTCGCTGGAGCGTGTTCGTAAGCGTATAGCCATGGACACGGATCGCCATGATTTCATGCATTACTTCTTGAAGCAGGCTAAAAAGGAACAGCTGTCGACGAAGACGATCGAGTCGCAAGCGACGGTCGTCATCCTGGCTGGCAGCGAGACCACGTCGGTGGCGGAAACTGCGCTCGTGTACCATGTTCTGAAGAATCCAGATGTCCACAAGAAGCTACAGGAAGAGATTCGGAGCACGTTTACCAGCATTGAGGATATCAAGGTGCAGAAGGTGATGTCCGAGCTGCCGTACCTGGATGCCGTGGTGCAAGAGGCACTGCGAACGAATGCCCCGCTGGCCAACGGCTTCACTCGCTGGGTTCCTGACAGGAACGGGGCGGTTATCTGCGGGAAATACGTCCCACGTGGGGTGAGTACATCATTGTACAATTTCAGATGTCGTGAAGGAGCTTTTCATCAAGGGAAATAGTGACTAACATACGGTCACCCCTAGACGGTAATAACAATTAATCAGTACTGCTCCAATACTTCAGCTTCCAACTTCCGCGACCCCATGAGCTTCATCCCGGAACGATGGATGGGTGACGCCAGGTACGCCGACGACAAGAGGAACGCCGCTCAGCCATTCGCGGTGGGACCGCGGAACTGTCCTGGCCAGCAGTAAGTCATAAATATCTCTCTCCTCAGCCGCGAAAATGTAATCATTGACATTTCGGTGCAGATTTGCACTTTACACCATCAAACTGACGATCGCGCATCTACTGTGGCGTTTTGACCTAAAACCAGGTGAGGGTATGGAAAACTGGGAAGTGGGTCAACGGGTTTACAACGGCTGGTTCCAACCTGCGCTGCCTGTTCTGATAGAGAGGCGAGCGTGATGTTCAATGAAAAGTATGTGACCCATCAGGGGGGTTCCTGTAGAAGATACGTGGGATCGGAAGGTTGCCGGGCAGAGCCAGTCAGATAACATAATGAGAAACAGCTCCAACCTAAGTATTGCTAGGAGTCAGTTTTGTTACAATTGTGAATATTCTTTCAGCCTTGTAAGAGCTCGTTGAACCTCCACCGCCTAAAGCAAATATCAGAAATATTGCGAGAGGCCTGCTGTTAGTCAGCCCGCAAGTCAAGATGGATATAGGATTGTGGTTAATGCCGAATATCGACGGCTTGGTTCTGCTTCGTCGCCTTATAGCCAGCCCCCTGGAGGGTTTCAATCGCTATCAAGACAACTCAGAGGACTTTGTAGGACAGCTAGGTGATGAGAAATGGTTGGATGATAGGTATCGAATGCACCATATATGCCCACTGCCCCTTTAGTTCTTTGTCCTACCAAAGAATGCGGCATAGCCATCGGTCCCAGCCCCGTACGCGTAAGGGAATGTAGAAGTGAATGTAGGAGAAGAGATATTCGATTAACGGGATGAATGTTCAGTTTTGACGTCGTCGTCATGTCGCTTGAGGTTTTAGTAGGCACAGACCATCGGACCGGAATAGTTCTCTGGTAGGTAAGTCTTGTATCTTCCAACCACCTCACCCCTTCGAAAATCTAGCGATGAGAGCTGTATACGAAGAAAGCAGAGCAACCAGGCAGAAAACCAAATCTTGACACCCCACCACGAGATCGCACGAGGGAGGCGCAATTCACCGCAATGTCTCAAAGGATGACTCGGCTCTTGGACCACGTTTCTATGTGGACCTGGTCGACTTCCTGGCAGTAGATGTTCTCAGTCGCCTTCATACCCTCGGTGGATTCGTTAACCTGTCATCAGGCGTCACGAAACCTTTGAGATCAAAGTCTCCTCTGGTGTTCCACTGAGGCTCGTGGTTTAGGGTCAGCTACTATGCCTAAGATAAAAATAGATCTAGATCTTTATTCCTAGTGTCGGCTTTAAGTAGCACATTAAATGTATTAGACGAGCTGTAAGAGATGGCCCTGTCTAAAACCTAAAGATGTAGTTGCTCTATATTAACCACATCCTTTTTGCGGTTGTAAAGTATTCGCACGAGAGCTCCATATGCGCCCTTGCCGGATCTGGTGGCCAAGGCCGTCCCCTATGACCTGATTAGCCAAGCAACGTCCAAAGATAATTACGTGGTGATGGTGTGGACGAGCCAGAATGCCAAGGCAGTCCCGCAATACTACTTCCGTAGACGAGAATCCGAATCAGAGCTATTTGATAGGATTTATCTTAGTGGCTTAGTAGTACTTATAGTTATATGAAGCCACGCTATCGTACCTAGGTAGATAGGTAATTCAATGCTGGCTGGAGTTACGGTTGAAAATCCGCGTCGTTGAACTTAAGTCGGAAGCCATCTCCGAATCCCGGTTGTTCCGGGATCTCCAGATAGTCCGTGCGTTTTTGATGCACATCGCATCGTCTTGAATTAGGTACCTGTACATATGTGCGGTGGCAGTTGGGTGGGCTTACCCTCGTCTTACATAGCATCTCGCACTCAGGTAAACTAAGCCCCAAGTAAGCCCAAGTAAGCAATGCCTAGATATAATTTGACGTAGATGGAATAGCATGCGGTAAGAATTAGACGTACTTAGGATAAGTAATGTAGGCTTATTATCATAAATGGTGTTTGTAGCATGAAGCATGTAGGTATTATGAATTATCGTAATTATATCAAATCTACAATTGATAGGTACCTAAGTACGTTCCCCGGATAGTTCGGACGGCAATCGCCGCTCGACCCCTTGACCGGCCGTTCGGCACGCAGATCGTGTATCTGAACCTTACTAGCCCCTCACTACTGTAGCCATGGTAGCACTGAACCAAATTAGGTACTTAGGTAAGTACCTACATATAATGCAAGGCACCACTCCATACATGTATCGGTGTCTCAGCTACGGTAGATCCTAGAGCTGGAATTAACTACACCAAGTACCTTATGTCACTTTTTAGAATAATCTTACCAAAAAAACCGCTGGGTAGAGGTACTTACCTACTAGGTATGTAATCGGAAGGAGGTAAGCTTAAAGCTTATAGGAGTATTAAAGTTTATTAGGTGCATAGGCTACTACCTAGTGTAGAAGTATCCTACACTTTGTATGACAGGTTCGGCCGTTTGGACAGTTGGGCGGGTAAGAACAACCAGGAGCAGCCACCCAGCCACAACCTTGGGAAGATCTAGAATTTCCAAGGTTCTTTTTCTTTCTTTCTTCAATGCCAATTCTAGGTAATTTCCTCATGCATACCTACCACCTACCTATCTGCCTATCTACCTACACTACACTACCAGATTAGGTACATACCTATAGGTAGGTCTTTATTATCACCTACCTAGGTACCTGTATTAATAAATCTATCGAACATAGCCCCATTCTTGAGGCCGCCAGGGGCATCGCATGCAGCTTACCGGAACCTCGGATTGGCCTATTAACATGCCAAGTGAAAATTCATCGGCTTGCGGCTGACCAGGCTTGATAGCCTTTCCCTTTAGGGTAACAAATCATGGTGGTTAGGCGGTGACTTACCTGATTGTTTTTCTATTCATGCTTTTTGGGGCGGTGACGCAAGCCTCTCCGGGGAATCCTAATCCCTTTGAAGACATTCTATTATATTAATACTGTTTCTCTTGGATATATTACAACTAGAACATAGCATACCAACATAACATACCAATATATGGGTGGTTGATTCATCTCCTTGTTTTGAATTTATTCATTTTTTTTCCTTTTACTCTTTATCCTCCATCCTTTCCCTTGGTCTTCTCGATAGATCTACCTATACGGGACGCTGCGTGATACCGGAGAGAGATCATGCATTTTCTTCCTCTACCCTTGCTCTCCCTCATCTCGGCGACCCTCGGGTCTCCTACCGGTAGCGATGGACATATTTTGATGGGCCGTGCCGCCCCGGAAGCCCCGTCCGGTAATTATGCGCCGGCGACTGTCAACTGCCCGCAGCAGCAACCAACTATCCGGGATGCTGGGACTCTATCACAGTCGGAGCAAGACTGGCTGCGGAACCGCCGGAGTAAAACCATTGATCCTATGGTCCAATTTCTCCGAAACTCCCAGTTGACCGACTTCGATGCCGCTGCTTACGTCACCTCTAACTCCCAGAATTTCTCCGTCGTGCCCAACATCGGTATCGCCGTCTCGGGTGGCGGCTACCGCGCCCTAATGAACGGTGCCGGGTTCGTCGCTGCCGCAGATAGTCGCGTGCCAGGCTCGACGGACGCCGGAGGTATCGGCGGTCTCCTGCAAAGCAGCACGTACCTTGCCGGTCTATCCGGCGGCGGTTGGCTTGTCGGATCTATCTTCGCCAACAACTTTTCCACCGTCGTGCAGCTTCGCGACGGGTCCGAAGGCTCCTCCGTGTGGCAGTTTTCTAACTCCATCTTCCAGGGCCCCAAAAGAAGGGGGGTCTCGATTGTCAACACTGTTACATACTGGGACGACGTCGCAGACCAGGTTGACGACAAAAGGAATGCCGGGTATGACGCTTCCATCACTGACTACTGGGGCCGGGCTCTTTCGTACCAGTTAATCAACGCCACCGACGGCGGGCCTGCCTATACGTTCTCATCAATCGCCGATGCTCCCAACTTTTCCGGCGCCGATACGCCTATGCCTATCCTCGTGGCCGACGAACGTAGGCCGAACACTCAAGTCATCTCATTAAATTCGACCGTGTACGAGTTCAACCCCTGGGAGTTCGGGTCATACGACCCGACTGTTTTTGGTTTCGCACCCGTCCGTTACGTCGGCTCCAACTTCAGCGGCGGCCGTATTCCCGATGACGGTCATTGCGTTGAGGGATTTGACTCTTATAGCTACGTCATGGGTACAAGCAGCTCTCTCTTCAACGCTTTTCTCTTGCAAAACCTCTCGTCGCCGGATGTCCCCTCGATCGTGACCAACGCGCTCCACGACCTCCTTGCCCGGATCGGCGATGATAACGACGACATTGCCGCCTGGAATCCAAACCCTTTCCTCGGATATAACAACGATACCAACGCTAGTGCTGATGATGAGCAGCTGACCCTCGTCGATGGCGGCCTGGACCTGCAGAACATTCCGTTGCACCCGCTGATCCAGCCGGCGCGCAATGTCGATGTCATATTCGCGGTCGACTCGTCTGCCGATACAACTACTAACTTCCCGAACGGCACAGCGTTGCGCGCCACCTACGACCGCAGTAAGGTATCCATCGCCAACGGTACCGCTTTCCCCGCCGTGCCAGATGCCGAGACCTTCATCAATCTAGAGTTGAACCACCGACCAACTTTCTTCGGGTGTAACACATCCGAGTTCGCCAACGCAAGCCACATCCCGCCGCTGATCGTGTACGTACCCAATGCACCATATACGACAGCAAGTAACGTGTCCACGTTCGACCCAAGCTACTCGGATGCGCAGCGCAATTCCATCATCAAGAACGGCTTCAACGTGGCTACGATGGGCAACGGTACCATAGACTCCGAGTGGAGCGCGTGCGTGGCCTGTGCCGTGCTGAGCCGCAGCCTCGAGCGCACAGGTACCCAGGTCAGCGCCACGTGCCAGCGCTGCTTCAGCCGCTACTGCTGGAACGGCACCACGGACAGCACGCCCGTGAGCAGCTACGAGCCGACGCCGATCCTGCAGTTCGATATCCAGAGCTTGGGTATCAGCGTGCGCGACGGTGCGGCGACGGGATTGGTGTACGGAGTCGTTGGGTTCGCGGCCTTGGTCCTGGTATTCTAAAGGATTTCCAGTTAGTTGTAGTGTTCTGTTCCCGGTTCTTTTCTGTAATGATGGATATGTCCATGAGATTTTGACGATATGACTTTATTGAGGCACGTTCGCATAGAAGGAGACAGGTTGGCGTATGGAAGGGATTGGCAGTCCTGGGTTCGGTCGTTTGATATAATCATACAAACTCAAGTTTACAATTTTAATCAAGAACCGGTCGTTTATTTATTCAACATGCTGGTATTCGTTTACCAAAAGCAATTTATATTGCCATACTGCTTGCTACTCGCTCCCTGTTAGTCTTTTTAGTGTTTCTACGAAGGTGAATCACGATAATTCTCACCCTGGCTGACAATCAACTCTCCATTTCTAGATTCAAGCAATACGCAAGGCCCAGGTGGATAGAAGTCTTCTATTCGTGTATCCATTGGTTTGTTCATTATTTGATTGGCCAAGTACACTGGTTGTTTCTAGCTGAGTTGCTCGTTGATTATCTGGAGGTCAATACGGACTGTCTACCGTACAACCAACAAGCAACCTAACACACCCAAACACTCTACCGGGAAAGTACGAAGGGTGACGAGTCATGAGTTAAGACGACACACGGCACACGAGTCCAAGTCAGAGTCAGACATTTCCAGCCCAAGCCGGTAGCCGAGAACCCCCCATCCCTACCGCTCCCGAGCGGAATCGATAGCGAGTCTATCGCCGTCACTTGGCATTGTCTACCTAGGTAGGTACCTAGGTAGGTAGGGAGGTATCCAGCAGTTCAACATCCTTTACTAGATCTCATGCCCCTTAACCACCTAGGAAATTCGATGACTAAAAGTCTCCATCTTCCCGCAGAGGACCCCTAGATCTTGCTCGCGCTCTAGGGCTGGGGGTCTGTGTAGCTACCTACCTACTTACCTACTTACTTACATAGCCACTTACTTACATAGCCACTTACTTACATAGCCACTTACTTACATAGCTACCTACCTACCCCCCTAGCACGCACGACGCAGGTCTCGCCTGGGATCGTAAGGGGTATTCTTAATATCTGATCTAGCAGCACGCACTAGCGATTCGACGGGTGTCCGGCTCTCCGTCATCTTCATATTGTCTCAACACATTCGATTCCATCCCATCCCAGCGCAGCAGCTCAACAGACGTCCCAAACCCAAGCCGTCACCATCCGCAATCCACAACCCATAGGTACCATACCGCAGCAGTAGCAGCAGCAGACCCACGATGCACGGCGACGGGTTAGGAAGGCCGGACCAAACCAAACCAAACCACCACAGCAGCTAGCTAGCTAGCGGCAGCCCCGGCGCCAGGCCGCCTGCGCAGGATGTGGAAGGGGGAGGAGAGGGGGCAGGCCAATGGGGTCTTGACACCCAAACCGCAGGTAGCGGCGTCTACCTGCTGCTATGGACGAGATACGCTCGTTAGGCTGTCGGCAACCACGTACGCAGGGTGGGGAAGCGGTGTCGTCGGCGGTGCTAGTGTTGTCGTTCCTGGTGCCGTTGTTGCTATTGCTGCTGCTCTACATCCGTCCCATCCCGTTTTCGTTCTTACAGTGCTATATCTAGGTTAGGTAGGTAGGTAGTGAGTGGCTCGTAGTTGGCAGTGGTAGTTGGTAGTGGCAGTGGTGGAGCGTCAGCCCGAGGACCAGCGAGCCCACCTACGTACGGCACGGCATGGCATGGCACGGCTCAGGTGGTAGGGAGGTGGTGGCATACGACACGAGAGGGTATCGTGATGCTAAGCTCGATATCAGCGTATCTGTTTACATACCTACCTACATACCTACCTACCTTAGGTAGCTAAGGTAAGGCATCAACAGACCCCAGCCTTAAACCTTGCTTGCCCTTGGCCCCAGGTGGTACATACGTGCCAGCCGAGCCGTATAAGCGAGCCAACCCAAAGCGGCAACGACGAGACACGGCGTGGCTTTCTACTGGTACGACACGCGGCGGCCCTCTCGCAAATCCATCGGCAGGGGGAGGTGGAGAGGGCGAGAGAGGTAGGGTAGGTAGGTAGGCAGGTAGGTAAGCAAGCAAAGCGAGCCTCGACGTCCTCCCGGTCAGGTCGGAGTCCCATAATAGCCAGCAGTTGGAGATCAGCGGCGTTGCGTTAGGGACACAAGACGCAATTGGCTAGCTCTACCTAGATACGGCCCATACGGGAATTATGCTTAGACTATCCTTTTACACAGTCGTAGTGTCTTTGGTAGCGTAGCGGGGGGGTACGCCTTGCGCTGGTCTTAGTTCAGACCTCTGGGTATGGTTCTGGTCGTGGGGATACGCATGGGATATAATATGATAGGATAGGAGATATATGACAGAATGGGATAATACGATAAAGTCAGCCTCTGAACCGCATGGCGGTCCTCATACATAGCCTCCCTTGATCGGCGCGAGAAGCCGGGTCGGTGGATACGCCAGATATTAGAGTCGCCGGTGTTTCAGGAAGAACCAGATGTATATGTCGTACACTGGGTTGGTCATATTAATTCCGCGTGTACCAGGGGACTGGGGCACGAGTCTAAATCTTCGCTTCCCGGTGTGCGTCCATGGAGAAACCTTGTAGTACCTGACGTGACGCCTGCCTATCGAGCCTCAGGCAAACAGTAGAGAGTTTTGGGTGGGACCGGGGAGAGGCAGGTATGGGATCACCGGTACGACGTTTTCTCGAGTTTTGACGTTATATACCTGGTGTCTGAACAAGGAGCTTCGTGGTGGATGTCTAAATCTACTCGACCTAGTCGTAAAATAGGGGTGCTGAGAGATGCTTACCAGTATATACATGATAGGCATAATGGCCAATAGACTTCACTGGCTTACACGGTCATGACAAAGACGATTTCACCACTATGAAAAAATAGATTCTACCAATTGTAGAATCTGCCGGGCAGAACCAGCCTCATACATCGGGTTCTCGGATTCGAGGAATGGCATGCTTAAGACGCTGATTTTATATATAGATAACTAGTAAGGTAAATATAATGCGGTAGAAAACGGTATTGCTTGTTTAGAGTAGCAAGATATGCGGCAAGAGCCGGAAAGGGCAAAGCTGAAAATCAGTCGTTCGGGCTTTTTACCTCCTCAGTTCGCTGTTCTCGTCGCGTCTTTATTGGCGCAGGAAGTGATTACCTATCAACATGCAAGGCCGCTGCTGGCCAATGGCGTGGTGACAGATGATTCCAGTGCCCAACGTATACGAATAGGTGAGCTGCTGGTTCTTTTTCCTACTATGAGGAGCTGCACTTCATATATTGATTCTAGGTCCCAAAACTGTGCCATATCTGGAGCGAGCGCCGATGCGTCAAACTGGGCGCGATAGTGGCTCCCATAATTATTCAGCGATCTGGTCGGTAGCTTATAAAGTGATTTGAGACGAGAGCTCGTTCGCCAGGGAAACTTTCAGCGAAGCCATCCTAGACCGGACATTGAGGCAATTCTATCGGAACGCTTCCATTGCGGGGGAACCTTGAATACGTATGACGAGTCCAGGAACATCCTTAATCCTTTCGAATTTGGCCCCCAAATGCCTGATATCATAATCCTACTGGACGTGTCGACAGGGGATAATATGAATATGCTGTGCAAGCTACCAGCCACGAGCAGCAAGAAGCTCCTACAGCGGCCTTGGGTTCCCCATGCAGAACTCCTGATTGGTATTATCACCGGGACGAGGTAATAATAATCTTTTTTTTTCTCGCGGTCCCCGGTACTGGTGCGGAGGTAAAGGATGCCAAGAGTTCCAACATACCTAGCTCGCGGTCCCCACGAAGAATATGTTTGCGAGGACTTTTTATCCTATCAAATTGCGTCTAGTCCAGCTCGGGGGTTCGGTGAGGGGATGCCGAAGAGGCTTCCGTCCAGTCACCTTCTACCGACCTTCCAGAAACGGTGGAATGTGGTGAATGATGTGGTAGTGTACCAAAAAGACGACGTAGTCTTGCAGGAACTGTGACCGAAGGACGTACCAGGGCTGAAGATAGGGGAAATGGGAAATGCGAATTAGGCCTCTGCACCTTTTTTTTTTTTTTCCGAGTGATGCAGATCGCAGAGGCCGGGCTACCATAGTATACCTCTCGGCAAATTCATTGACGCCATTCCCCCGTCTGGATTCTGGAAGGGATGGTATGATGGTCGACTATAAGTTAAAGGAGGGGGGAGAAGCTACAGAAAAGGGGGGTTGGACCCGTGTCTGACCGAGAAGACCTGACCTACCAACCTAGCCCAGCCACCGAAGGGGAAGCGCGGGAAAGGTGAAGAGGAGAAATAAAAATTAAAACCCCCTCCACCTCCCCCCCCCCCCTAAACGCGGATCGGTATGAGGGTAACACGAAATCTTTGTTCAGCCGTAACCCGGAGCGATTGGACAAACATGGGATAGGAGAACAAGGCACAACCTATTAAAAAATAGAGTGAAAATAAAAATAAAAATAAAGTAAAATGGTAATAGGTCACGGGGATTAGAGCCCATCGTAGATCGAAAATCGACGTCAGATGACAAACAACTGCATAAAGCTCATATCGGCTGAACAAATCAGTTAACCCGAGGGGGGAAGAATGCATGGACTAATCCATGGCATCGCGTCGTAGACCGAGTGAAGGATGCATATTCGCCTGTGACAGATTTGCATTTCGCAGCATCGGATGAGGGCGGCAGACGGGCCACAAACAAGAAA
Organism: Jackrogersella multiformis; assembly: GCA_902806575.1. NCBI lineage: Eukaryota > Fungi > Ascomycota > Sordariomycetes > Xylariales > Hypoxylaceae > Jackrogersella > Jackrogersella multiformis. The sequence goes on along the minus strand of CADCXD010000005.1, from coordinate 785,169 downwards.
ATAAAAATAGAGGCAAGACAATACATAGAAGGGGGAGGGGGGGAATAACAAGGGGCACCCGCGCGCGAAGGGACGTGGACGTAGTATCTTACCTAGTACCTACCTAAGGTATGTAGGTGGTAGGTGGTGGTAGGTGGTAAAGTAGTGGATGCACTTGGAAATAATGATGATGATGATGATGATAATAATAATAATAATATCAATAAACCAAGGCAGAGCTAGGAAATACCCAGAGGTAGGTTTCCTTTCTTCCTCTTCTTTTCCTATGTCGTATGCCTCATACCTACCTACCTAGGTACCTATGGATGGATGGATGAATAGATGGATTGGTAAATGTCGGTAGGTGGTAAGTAATGTGTGGCCTCACCAGCGCAGACGTGTCTGATCTTGTGTCGCCTTGCATCGCCTCGCCTCTTGACCGAAGAGCCTACGGTCGACGGGCCTGGGGTGTGTGTGGGAACTCGGAGTGTCACATCTCTGGGCTGTATGTCTGCGACGTCTGCGCTGGCGCTTGAGATGATTGGCGGGCCGAAGGATTCATTGGCGGGAGAGTTGGAAAATGGATAGGGAATAGACTACCACGTGTTTACCTGAGATCCGCCGTAGCCACGGCCAAAATCAGATTGAAACGATACATGGGAGAGCAACTTTCAAATCCTCCTCCCTTTTCAAGTTGCAGTTGGGCTGTCCCCCCATGTTTGTTTTTTTTGTTGTTGTTATTATTATTATATCGGTTGGTAATCTGCGGTTCAAATTGTACATAATAAAATATGTTGACCTTGGGTAAGCTTGTAGGTAATTTCGGGGGAATGAGACGCAGCGGCCTTATTATTCATGATTTGAAGATTCGAAGGCAAAAGAAAAAGAAAGTGACGATGATTCTGATGAGACCTAAAGATGAGATAAACGAGATGGGGCTAAGCAGACTAGAGTTAAATAAAGTATGTACCTACCTAGGTAGGTAGCAAACAAAAAAAAGTGTCTATACCTTAAAAATCAAATAAAGATAATTATAGTAGGTAGGTGCTAAGTAGTGATGTAGTGAGATGATGGATAGCAGCTAGCAAATGTTGCTCAGGCCCCGCCTTGCGCTGTGCTTTCCATGTAGGTAAGAGAAAAAAGAATAGGCCTAGGTAAATTAAAGTTAACCTGGGAACTAGGTAGGTAAAGTAGACCAGGTCGATCAGGCAAAGTAACCCTCCTAAGATTTAGAGAGTGGAGATACTTTACGTCGCCCCGTATATTAGGTATCCATCTAGGTGAGAAGCGTGAGTGAGGTGGAAAGATGGAGAGAACTTTATTAGCTTGGCCCCGCACAGGTAGGAGGTAGGTATGGATTGAAATATTTACATAGTACAAGTACCTAACAGCAACTGCAGCAAGAGCTCTCATTGGAGCCTTGGTATTGCAGCGCCTCGGAAGCTACACACGATCCTCGTCGTTTCTATACCGGTACTTACCTACCTGGTGGTAGTAGTATGTAGTTTAGTAGGTAGTAGAGGAAAGAGAGAACTGGAAGTATAGGAAACTAAAAAAGTCTCATCGGGCTGGCTACCACTACCTAGGTAGGTAGGTGCCTACCTTTCCCTTCCTTGTATTCCTCGTACGTACAATACCTTACCTCTAGAGGTATCCCCATGGATAGTACAATTTGTACAATTCATACAATTTGTACCTCCCAATGGCCCTTAGTCGCATAATCACCGTACCATCGCCATACGTTCCCATACGTTTCTCATAACATTTTCATATACTCCCGTATACATACTCCCGTATACATACTCCCGTATACTTATACTTCTACTTTCGTATACCTCCATACCTACCTAGGTACCTAGCATACAACATACAACATACATGCAGCCATTTACACCCCCAATAAATACCTACACCTTACCATAGTACCTACATCTAGTGGATCAGCCTACGCTTGCGCCTTAGAGGCTACGGCTACCTAGATCTACGGTACTAGCTGTACTCGTCCCGTTCCATTAACTACATACATATCCTTACATATTTCTTTATTTTACTTCGCGGCAATTTTCATTATCACCCTCGTTTAATTCTCCACCTCCGGAGCCGTCCTCGTCCATTTCTCGTCTATGTTGTGTATAGTGCTCGCGAACGAGCCATCTTCGTCGCCCTTCATTATGAGGTAGCCGTGCTATTGTCGTGCTAAGCGCCCTGAACGACATGCATCCGGCACCCAGTCTGTCGGAAGCATTTCCTAAAGACAGCAAGACTGAGGATAGAGCTCAGCACGTCTCTCATCAACACGACCAGCAGCAGCAGAAGCAGCAGCAGCAGTCCGGTGGGCATCATCGTCAAACTTCTCAGCAGCTTCAACAACCCCACCAAGGAGCACACCCCGAGCACGTGCAGCATGGGAGCCACCCGGCATCACCAAGTCAGTCGGCGACGCCTATCAGGAAAGATACAGGTTCTTCTACCTCGACGGCCGCTACCGACGCGACGGCGGTCTCCAATGCTTCGACTGACACCAACTCGACAGCCTATAGTGTAGAGTCGTCCCAGTCCATATTCTCCGTCAAGGATGGATCGGAGATCTCCCACAACCGTCGAGCTAGTCGACGGCGTACGGGGCCGCTGTCCGCTCAGCAGAGAGAGAAAGCTGCGTTGATCCGGAAGCTGGGTGCGTGCGCCGACTGCAGAAGGCGGAGGGTTGCCGTAAGTCACATATTACGATCTACCTCCTTTTTTCCCCCTTCTATTTATTAGTATGATGCTCACATGATCACCCTCTAAAGTGCCACCCCAATCATCATAATATGACATGGGAAGATGCTATGCGGAAATATCGCTCGTCTAGTCCGTTGCAGGATCTAGCGCCTTTGGCTGGTCGACCGATCAGCCCCGCGCCGAACCATGTCAGGCATCACTTCACCCAAGATCCTCAGGAGATGGAGATTGACTCCGCCCCCGCTGTTCCTAATAATGCACAGAGCGCGCCAGGCCGTCCACCGCTCAGCGACGCCAGGATTCGGACGCCTCTACCCTCAGGTCCGCGGCTGGAGAAGCCTATTTCTACGTCTCCTCTGGCTGCCGCGTCGAATAATTACACGCCTCTGCCGAGCATCGACACGGTGAAGGCAGACCTGGAGAACGCGGCCTCGAGGATTCTCTCCTCGCCTCACCGCAGCCGTTACAGCGGCGTCTGCGCGCTCCTAATCTATTGGCAGGATGATGAAAACCCCGGTGTAGCATCCGCGGTGGAAGAATTAGGTACAGTCTTCGACAAGTACTACCGGTACGCGTTTGAGATCCTCAAGATTCCGTCATCCGCGTCGGACGGCTGTACCAACTCGTGGAGATGGCTCTCGCGAATCATCAATGAGTTCACGGACAAGAGCGACACCAGAGACGTTCTAAAAATCGTGTACTATAATGGGTACAGTTACTTGGATGAGCACAGGGAGATGGTTCTAGCGAGGCGAGTTGCCCAGATGATGGATTAGTTTTTTTTTGTTTTTGGTGGCGAATCTAACCCAAGGTAGTTCTCGGGATCGTGCGAAGGCCTCGACCATCCGATGGAGCGGTATCCAACAAATTCTGGAGGAAGCTCGGTCCGACACGCTAATTATTATGGATGCTGCATATTACCCGTCTTCAAAGATGGTTCGGCAAAAGGGTGTGTTGGAACTCATCGCCGCGTCTTCGTCGGAGGAATACTTTGATGTGTTAGACCGAAATAGCTTCACTAGGACGCTAGCCGACCAGCTCCGGACACGGGCCACCCAACGCTTTCCGAACCCCCTTTCAGCCGCCGAATTGCACTCGAAACTCCTATCCATCTACCCCAAGATCATCCAAGACAAACATCCGGAGAAGGGGGTTTCCATATGCTTCCCCTCGCCGCTGCACATACAAATCTCCGGTAACTCGAGGTTACCTTCGATTACGTTATCTCCACCGCAACCACCACGGACACTCTACAGTCCGGAGAATCAAGTCGGCCCGCAATTGACATTTTCGATGCGGTTGACCGAGGAAGTTCTCAACATCGAGAGCTGGGCCGAATGGCTTCGAATGATGCCGGAAGGGATCAAAGACATAAAAGTCGAAGGTCCATACACTACGTTTAGGTGACGCCGTCTCCGAATCAATACGTTTTTTTTGTCCTCTGTTTAATGCGCCAACCCGCCACGAGACCACGATGAGCGACACGCTTGGAAGGGAAATGGATGAGCAAGACCCTTGCTCGTTACGTTTTAGATGGCTGATTATTCATCATCTATCATCATGTTTCAATCTACGAATTATCTCCATTCTTGTTTCTGTATTTCACGAAAGATAACTCGAGGTTAGAGGCGCAGACGACGATTTCCTTTATATTTTTTATTTTTTTAACATCATACCCAACTCCTCTTGATGTCTCCTATTTTACTACGGCATACAGGGGGAGAAGTCGTGGCTATGGACGTGATTTACGTCCCGGATAGAACTTTTTTTTTTAATGTGTTGCGGCATCGGGAGAGACATAACGAGCCTTGGTTGAATTTTTTTGTCACAAACGGCATGGCCGAGGGATCATTAAGGATATACCAATAAAGCGAGTATTCAATTGAAATTCACTTAACCCCAGATAGGGGATGAAGTATGTGGGCCGGGGCTTTAGGGCTTACTACTGGAGATATCTGATGAATAAATGTGAAATAATTTTGAAATGATGGCTCAAGTGCCGAATTCCATGCCTTTTTGGTGTAGAAAGGCTATTGAAGTCTTTAGGTTACCTACATATGTAGTGTGTGGATCCTCGTATTCACCCTGAGCGGTAGATGGTGTTTGCAAGCTGCATATAAGGCAGGAAGAGGTCACACTGTAATCTATAAGGATAGGGATGATTTGTTGTATTAGGGGGATGATTGAGCAACACTAGCCGTGATGTGTAGCTCGTATATATGTATATTGGTGGATAACAGTTGTATTTTCTGTTGAAATTTAATTATGTTGCTTACCCAGGTACCGATATAGGCGAGATAGATAGAGTTGTTAGGATTTGGCATGATACATCTACCATGTAGCATGCGTTTACTATGTAATTGCGTACGTACCGAGGTAGATACTGAGAAAGTGAAGACGGGAAAAAAAGATTAATGCTTGCAGTGGGATCCGAACCCACACAGATTGGTGTTTGATAAATGCATAGGAAATATACCATTACGTAAGACGAACTTATGTCATCTTCCAGGTCTTTCCTTGGAAGTGGGGAGTCGAACTTCACGTGACTACCGCACAGCTCCGATCGATACAGAATTAAGATTTCACGCATGATAAGAAGAAAAAGCAAAAATAAATAAAATAGAACTATGCGTGTACCTAGTGTATATCGGTATGTATTGAAACAGTACAATTGCAAAAAGAGAACGCTGACAAGAGTGGGACTCGAACCCACGCGGATTGCTCCACTGCGAATTTGATATTCAGGTAAACCTGAACGCAGCGCCATAACCACTCGGCCATCTTGCCCGCTATTACCTAACCAACAACCTTACTGGACGACTGATTGGTCTTCGATGAAAGAACACACCGAAATTGCCCGTAATATACCTCACTTCGGGAGCTAGGTTAGATGGTTCATTGTATGTCCTAGCCCTCACGTGCTCTGTTAAGTGGGTTAATTCGATAGTACCCCCATCTTCACTAGTCCTAAAATGGTCAAGTACCGATCTAGCAGCAAATCTACTATGTAGATGCGCAATGGAATATGATTGGTTTGGCTGATGTCTGGTAGGTGGTTAGTTAACCTTACCAACTAAATCTTGGACATCACCAACTTTAACGACCAAAGCAAAATTTCTGAAGTTAAATTCAATAATTTTGTTGATAACATTAACTAGACTGGGCCAGAGAGGAAAACAGTAGCTAACTCAAAGGGCATGCTCTTGAGCGTTAGGTTTGTGTCAAGGCGACTTCTTGCCTTACGTCCAAACATTCAGAGGACAGGAATTAACAGTCGTACTTTTCCTCTGGTATATTACTTTACTATGCATATTCACCTTGCAATAATACTGAAAGGGGCATAATGGTTCTAGATAACATGGAAAGTGCATGTTCCTACAGCTAACTTGGATTTATTTTATACCAGGAAATATACTCTACTCTAAATGAGGTGTCAGTATAAGTTCTCAAGGCACAGGATCGTTTTCCTGTATCCTACCACGGAACTAATAGCGAAGTAGACATTTATTAGTAGTCACTAACTGAAATGGCAAACATAATGTACTAACTAGAAAAGAGGAGTTGTCTTCACGTAGACGCCAAAAAATCTGTATTAATTAATCCTCTCTCTATCCCCTCTCCTTGTCAATCCGCTTCCTCTCTCCAGTGTGCGGGTAAATCCCAGACTCACCTTTTTTGGCTCGAAGAAATGCCGTGTTGAAGGTACAAATCCGATGTGTGATTGTAACTTACCAGGTTTGCGTAAGTCGGATCGGCCAAATACTGCGCATCATATGAAAATACCCCTTGGAGGTAATGCGACGAAAGTTGCCCCCCAACTGAGTGAGAAATCGAAACCCCGAGTAGAGCTGCTGATTATACCATACCGATCCTGATACTGACCAGACTGAAGATACGAACTTGATGGGTAAATTCGAGACTGCGAGTAGGTATGAGTCGCCTAACCCACTGTTATCGTCGAATCCGCAGAGCGCTGGGTCCCCGGCTGCGTAGGGCGGAGGGTTGCCACTTGACGTATACACTATGGGTATTCGTACGATCCATCCCCATCGTGACGACAGTGCGTACCTGACCCGTCACTTTGACGGCGTGAATCTCCGCTGTGGGGGCGAGGGGCCGGACCTGGCCCGTCTGACTCCCGGTGCCGACCTGCCCGGCGGGATTCGTTGATGAAGAAGCGGGCCGTTGAGACTTAAGGTAAAAGTTTACCTCGAGTAGGTTTCCGGCACGGAATAGGCTGTTTATAAGAAAAACTTGGCCCTTGAGAAGCTCACTCTCTGTCACCAGATATCTCATTTGATAAAGAGTGTGGTTCGGTCTAATTGATGGTACTTTTCGAGATATCGTCTCATAGTCTAGATATAGTCATGCATGCTTGTTACATCATATGCCTACCTAGGTATGCAGGTAGGTAGGTAGATGAAATATCATTCTTCATAATTTAATAGTACTATGAGTGGCTGTCCCCATTATACATATTTTCCCCGAGGAAGACCACCCCCTGTGTCAACTATAATCAAGACATTCGTGGATATAGATCAAGATCATGAAATTCAATAAGCCTGCCTTAGTCATCTCACCTCAAGATACACTCTGGGCTTCTGGCATGACTAGCTTGCTTTCCTATGAAAACGAATAATACTTGAAAACTAACAGCGATTTTGTAGATGGCTTACTCACTCGGAGAATCATACCATGATATAATATTTTTGACATCTCAAAATATCAATCTAGGATGTAATTTCTTATGACTGCTCGTACTTTTAAAAATCAACACATCACTTAGAAATTAGGTCTGAAAATAGTAGAATAATTATAGCCTCATTTGTCAATGATCATTATCTAATAAGAAAAGAATTAAAGCAAGCTATTGTACGTTATTCATCGGATAGAACAAGCTCTGGTAGGTATCCGAAAGTCAATTCATCGTCTCATCCACTGGTCATCTCGTCTCAAAACGCCTTGAGCAGGATATCATAGTAGTGTGCGAAATCCGTTGAACTCCGTTTTTGATGCGACATGATACAATGCAACCACCACCACATTTTTGTCATCTTCTCGCCCATCTCCATCAACCATCAAAACATTGAACTTCCGCCGTCCAAAATCTTATACGTCCAAGGCCCATCTTCTCGTTGCTTATCCGTATCTCATAGGCGCCTGACCCTGAGGCGGTCCTTGAGGTTGTCCTTGGCCCCATCCCTCGGGTGGCATGCCTTGTTGCGGGGGAGGTGGTTGGTTCTGCATCGGCATGTTATCCCCCCCTTCGCCGCGCTTCATGGCTTGGACGTCGGGTCGGCTTTCTACCGGCTGCTGGAAATTGCAGATGTGGCAGATGATGTCTTGGTAGCCGTGGATGGAGAGCGGAACGACGGGCTATATTGCGTTAGCATTGGATCTCTTAGGATCTACAAGCTGCTGTAGAAGTAGATAGATAACTTACAACGAAGCAGAAGGTGAACCAGGGATTGCTCTTCATGACATGCCCGGCCCAGTTTCCGCAGTTATGACACTGGCAGGTTACGCCCTCGTAGCCCTCGACCTCCTTTCGGAAGGTGTGCTCGCCGCAAGTGAATACGAAACACATCGTGGCCGGTTGGAATTATTTGGTGGTGGCTAGAGCTAGTATCGTCGCTTGCGACAATGGATGCTGTCAAATAACAAAGTCTATGCGCCCACGAGGATAATCAGTGATGAGATATTCGGCGTTAACTGGGGAGTTATCAAGGATATGAAGGTGTTTTCGTCATACAAGAACAGAATGATAAAATTCAATAGAAGAGTTTGTGAATTGAAGTAATTCTTTGTCCATATTGTTAGTTGAAGAGAGTAGATTCACTTCGCCGTCCGAGATGCGCGTCACCTTGGGGCAGTGCTGAAAAGAGCCAAGACAAATGAATGTGACAGCTTTAAATATGTAGAGCTCGGCACCTGGGCATCAAATATGTACCTAGGTATTCAACCAATGACGTACTTGTATATCCCCAGGTAGCTACAGCCATACTAGGTAGCACACATTTCATTATCGATAGTGGCTTATCGGTTGGAGTGCATCTGTTAGTGTCTCCACCTATACTAGGTACATAGCTACCTAGGTATGTACTTGCACCTTAGGTATCCAATTAAATCAATCTTATCGGAGCCTGCGCTGCGGAATGGGTACCGCTCAAAAGTTACAATGACATAAAATTTAAGATTCTCATATCTTGATACTTACCTAGGTAATACCTAACATCACGAGAAGTCTTACAACCGATCCACCAACTCTAAACCTCACCAGTATTAGAGAGAATGTACACCAACTAACCCTCTCCCACAATGAGCCCCACACCCCAGACGAAATGCTTTACGACCTCAACATCGTCTGGTCACCATCGACCAGCACCGCCGACCTCGAGCGCACCCTAAGATTCAGCTCGCAGCTCGGGTACAACGTCGTCGCGCTGAACCACACCCTCGACGCGCCCCTGCCCTCGCAGATCACCAACCCCCTCCCCAAGCTCCCCAGCCAAACCACCACCACCACCTCCACCACCTCCTCCTCCTCCCAACCCGCACCGCGCCTCCCCACCGTCCTCCGCCGCCTGACCGTCAACCTCTCGGATCCGTCGCAGAACCCGCAGCTGCCCAAGGCGGCGCAGGCGTACGACATCGTGGCGCTGCGGCCGCAGACGGAGAAGGCGTTCCAGGCGGCGTGCCTGACCGTCAGCGCCGCCGACGTGTCCCTCATCTCCCTGGACCTGTCCGCGCGCCTGCCCTTCTACCTGCGCCCGAAGCCGTGCATGGCCGCCGTCGGCCGCGGGCTGCGCTTCGAGATCTGCTACGGGCGCGCGCTGGACCCGCGCGCCGACGCCCGCGCCCGCGCCAGCTTCGCCGGCAACGTCGCGCAGCTGGTGCGCGCGACGCGGGGCCGCGGCCTGGTCGTCAGCAGCGAGGCGACCGGCGTGCTGGGCCTGCGGGCCCCGGCCGACGTCGTCAACCTGCTAGCCGTGTGGGGGCTGCCGACGGATCGAGGCACGGAGGCCCTGGGGACGAATCCGCGGGGGGTGGTGGTTAACGAGGGGATTAAGAGGAGCGGGTTCAGGGGCGTCGTTGATATCGTCGCGGTTGCGGAGGGGGAGAAGGGAAGAGATAATGAGGGTGATAAGGGCAAGGGCAAGGGGAAAGACACGGGGTCTTTGAAGGACAACAGGAAGAGGAAGAATGGAGAGGGCGAGACTGCCAAGGGGGGTGAAGGAGGAGCGGACCAACCTATGAGCAAGAGGCAGGCCAAGAAGCTCAAGGCTGCGCTGAGGAAGAAAGACGCCGAGCTCCCTCTTCAGCCTCGGTGACGAGAAGAAAAGAGAAAATCGTTTACAAAGACTTCCAAGCATATTCGGTAATGGCGTTCGGTATAAAAAAAGGTTTCATCCGAGATACCCTGATAATAGACATATATTACTCTGATCCCCTTCCCCAGTCGCTTACCTACCTGTAGGCACATTCACTCGTCCACGTAGCAAGAACACGACTTAAAATCAAGGCCAGCCTTGATCTAGCTATTTTCTTAAAGAGGTACTCATTTTATTCCCAACGAGATTTCGAGAAGCGAAGAGAGAGAAAAAAATGTTTTATATACAATGCTCCTGGCAATGTTCCGTGGTAAACGGTAATCCCCTGTTCCCCTGAATACCTCTAACTAAGAAGGGGTTACTAGAATCACGATACCTACTACTACTAAGTACATATCCATTATATGTACCTAGGTAGGTATATGTATATGTAGGTATATATGGTTTCCGAAAGAGAAAAATGACAAAAAAATAAAGAGTGCAGGAAGGGAAGAAACACTGCAGATTGCTGGCGGTGCTGGGTGATGGCGATTAATTAGGTATACATCGGGGGTATTGCATTTTTCTTCTTCTCTATTCTAGAACGCACAGCACGGCACAGCCTACCGCATTACCCCATCCTGATTCCCGGCCACCCATCCTTACTCCAGCTCCCGTTATCATCCTCATTCTCGTTCTCAAAAAAGCTCATTCCCGGAGGAAAATTAAAATAAAAGGAAGCTTTAGCCGAGCGCTCCCAGCGTCAACACGTTAGTCAGCGCGAGGCCGCTGAGGTTGATCGAGGGCCCCTCGTTGGCGCCGAGGAAGGAGGTCGCGGTCACGGCGGGCGCGGCGTTGTTGGCGGCGGCGGGCGTCACGGTGGGCGTCACGACGGGGAGCACGAGCGAGGACTGCGCGGCGAGGGGCGTGGCGATGGGCGTGGCGGCCGGGGTCGTCAACGGGGAGGCGACCTCGGGCAGCTTCAGCGAGGAGACGGCCGAGACTACTTCGCTGGTAGGCTGGACCGGGAGGACGAGCGAGGACTCGGCCGCGATGATGCTGCTGCTGGCGACGGCTTCCGCGGTGGTTGAGGCTGCGGATGGAGCCGCTGCTGAACTCGGAGCTACCTCGACAGACGTGGGGGCTACCTGAACGGATGTAGGAGCTACCTGGACAGATGTAGGAGCTACCTGAACGGACGTAGGAGCTATTTCGGCAGAGGTAGGAGCTACAACTACGGCCGAACTAGGCTCAACAGCAGGCAAGCTCGACGCGACCTCCGCCGCAGAAGAAGAAGGAATCGCCGCTAGTGCCGTAGACGACTGCACGGCAGCCGCCTCGGACGAAGCCACGACAGCGGCGGACGACGCGACGACGGAGGCCTGGCCCGCCGGGATGGGAGTCCCGACCGACTGGCCGCACGCGATCATCTGCATCATGGTTACCGTCGACACCTGCATGACCGTGGTGGCCTGCATGACGGTAGAGACCTGCGTGACGGTCAAGGCGAGGGCCGTCTCCGTCACGGTTGCCGCCTTGCCGGTTCCTTCGACGGTTGTCGTTACGAATGACAGTTGGGCGGCGCCTCTGTTTGGGTCCGTCAGCACTTGGTTTTCCAGAAAGGGACCTCGCCCGTCGTCGTGGCGAGGTTCGGGATACAGGCAGGTGAGTGGGTGGGTGGGTGTACATACGATGCATTTCCTGCTGCGCCGGCGGCGACTTCGGTGACGGTTACTGTGTGGGTGACCGCCGCCGCCGTGCCGTTGAATCCGCCGAGGGTGTTGGCTCCCACCGTGATCGTCTGCTTTAATGTCTCGGTTACGGTGACGGCGCCATTCTGCCCTTTTTCGTGCTTCCCGCCCTGTCTTTGCTCATCCCCATTGCTGCCACCGCCAAGGCTGCTAAGCAGCTGGTCCAAGAACCCTCTCTTCACAGGTTGGTCATAGTAATGATACGTGCCGGCCTATGAGTATGTGAATATTATTATTCCCACCACGACAGAAAGGTTGGGTGGAGTGAGTGAGTAAGTACATACCTGAACGAGCGATAGTGAGCTCAGCACGCATAATAGGAACGCTGGATGCGGCGCCCTCATCCTTAGGATGTGAGGACTACGAACGACCTCTCACTCACTATTTCGCGACGCACTCGTCGAATATTTGGATCCGAGTATACGCGAGAGTGGCAAATGAGCGGAATAGGTGAACAGACCAGCCGTTTCTAACTCTGCGGGATCAACCCGAGGACTTTCGGTTCAGGAATTGTAGGCTGTCGATATTATGAAGATAGAGAGAGAGAGAGATAGATAGATAGAGAAATAGAATTATACCGGATCGGTCCGAATAAACATCAGATGGGTTAATGGATTAGGCGCGTAAGCACTGTAGAGAACGTAAAGAAGGAGCGACAGCAAAGTCTCGAAACGGACAAACAAGCATCACGGGGAGTCGAGGTGGCGCTTAGGAGTTGAGGCCATCGAGAGAGGAAACACCAGGTCACTGAGGGAGAGGAGAGGCGAGAATTGGGCGGAAGGGGGTTCGGAGAGAGGAAGAAGCACGATGCGTGGTAGACCATCCCAGCCTAGGTAACAATAGGCTAGGCATGGTGCCATACCATGCGGTATCCAGATCTCATCAAGCATCTATGGATCCCATGGATGTTAGAAAGCAATGGATTTTGCAGTTTTGAGGCTTGTTTCGACAGGGGTCTGTGCCTAGCTCAGTCCTCGATGCTCTTACATACGCATACCTACATACATAGTGCCGTACATGCGTGCACTACAGACGAAGGTACCTGTTAGGTAAGCGAGCTTTATGCAGATTCTAGTGCAGGTTTGAGGCTTGACGGGTAGGTCTTGCCGTCCAGTTCGTGATAGCGACGACAGGGGTTTGCCGAGCCAGCAAGCTTAGATTTTTACGTTAGCACCCTGGGCATTGGGCACTGGGGCGAGGCTCAAACGCCCGCTCGGGAATGGTGGCCGGGGCCGTGGCCGGGGTCCGAAAGGCGGCAGGGGTTGAGACAGCGCCCTGACAAAGGAGTGTTTTAGCTAGGGATCTCGAATTGTCGACATGTTCCCCAACTTCCCCTGACGACGAACTGGTGGCTTGATACCTAGAAAATGGGTGATTTTCTACCAGATGGAATATGTTAAGTACGTATGTCGATTTCTGCTTCGTAAGAATAGGTTGTGTCATACAATTAACATCGTAGTAGGATGAGTCAGGTTGGAGAGCCAATCTTATGATGAATATTCCTAAAACAATAACAAAAAAAGAGATAGCTAGAGCTGAGATGCAACCGTTAAGATTCTAGGTTTCAAAAGGAACTTGATCCCCAGTAAAAAGGGGGAATACCATACTCTATCGCCATTATCGTGGGTTACGCAGAGACGCCCTCATTGAAGTGGCATCTTGGCAGGCGTTTCAAAAAGTCAGATCATGCAAATCTACCCTACTTTTAATGATTTAACCCACGTATCGTCAACCGCCGCAGGGTTAGCAGATGACATTGATGATGGATGATACAGAAAATGCTCGATGAATCGGAGATTCGGGGTCATATAGATTTTTGTCGGGTGCGGTATCTATCAAGGAACCAAGATCTGCCAAGACAGGTTAAGGAGCGAAGATCCGGAACATGACGATGGTGGATGCTGTTAATTTGTGTCTGATTGGAAGATCAATTGTGTCCAAAATATGTACCTACCTAACCATGACCAACCCAAAAGAAAATCATAGTTGATAGCAATCAATGCTTTCTTCTAATCAATACGCCATACGTGATAACTAAGAGTTCTTTGAACCTTTCCCGTACAATATACAAGATCCTAGGACCTAGATATATATAACAGCCGTTTAATTTAGCCAAGGTTGCTGCTAGGATTAGAATGTCTACCCACCAGTAGGTAGTCAAAGGGACAGAACTTCAGATAATCCACATCTGAGAAGTTTCGTCTTCGCGATAAACTTCGCCCTGCATTATCCCCTTTACAAAGCAGTCGCCTTGCAATGTCCATTGCGAGCCTTTCGCCCTCAATATAAGAGGCACTTTTGCGCCCTTTACGACCGCGATCTCGTCACCTTCTTCCGCCAGAGCAGATCCTAAGCCGATATAGCCTTTATCGGTTCTAAATCCTCGGCGGTCCGCCAGCGACGAGAGGTGGATTCTGAAGTCGAGGGTCATCTGATCATTTCGATGGTAGAAGAGTACGGCGTGAGCCAGGTAGACCGCTTTATCTATTAACCAATCTGGGAAAAGCTTGCGCAGGAAGCGAAGCCATCTAGCTATTGCGGCATTCCTCTCCAGGATATCCAGCTGCTGGCGCAGTATTTCGATACTCTCATGAGTTGATTCGGTTACTAGCGTCTGGACAAATGCGTCGCGGATTGGTTCACCGGTGATATACGACTTTGATTTCCACAGCTTGGTAACGTGGGACCAATCGTCTAAGACGAAGGCACACTTCGGCACGCGAATGCCGTGATAATCGGTTCGCGGAAGGTGTTCTAATCTTAGTACTGTACCAACAGCAGCAATACGGTCTACGCAACGGCCACAAACGCCGAGAGAATTTGAATCGGTACCTCCAAACTCGATTTGAGGCATCGAAGATCCGCCAGCGGAAAAGACAAGTTCATTGATGTCGGAATAATTTGCCAGACCTAGTGGTGCAGTAAGTCGGGTATTGGTCCAGTCGGGCACCCAAGATGGCAGATTATGAGGACCAGTGCCGGAGAGACGTCGAGGGACAGACAGCAAGTTGAGATCTGACGAATGTTTTAGGATCTCTTTGGCCACAGCAGTATATAACTCGGTAGTGCCGACGTTGTAGTTCGGCTGCAAGGCCTGAACCCCAGAGAGCTCGCTTTTGGTCAACGCGCTCAAGCCGAAAATCTTGTCTCTAGGATCGGTAGCGTCGAGTATTCGATATCGGAACAAGACACTGAGAAGGCTACGTCTGACCCCAGCATTCCATTCCTGGCGAGCCCTTTCCAGGATAAAGACGTAGGCGTTACGTTCGTGATCGGCAAGCCACAGGTTGAGATAATCTTGGGCTGTGATGGCAGCCATGAGATCGACCCAGCTGATGGACGAGTTTCCGCAGAACACAGTCGCCTGTGTCGCCAGCGCAAGCTCTTGGACAACCCATACTCTTGTAAACCACAGCCTTTGGATGATTTTGGCGAAAGCCGACAGCCGTGGAAACTCAGCCCTGTCCTTAAACTTCCCGAAGAGTTTCTGCACAAGCTCATCGTCGAAACTTATGGTCTCGAGCGAACCGCCGCTGGACACATAGTGACGGCAGGCATGAGCGATATCTGAGGCTACCGCGATGCCTACGTCGCTGTCTTCTCCCTCCTCGCCGAGCCATATGAGGACCTGGCTGGCTTTTGAGTATATATCCTTCATACGACTAACCTGTCTCCCCCGCTCATCGTCGTCGTTTTGGTTTATACACACTGCGTCTACCCATAGGGTTCTCTTCTCTGACGGGAGGCGGAAATGACGCAGAACCACGTCGAGACTGGTGATGATGGCTAAAGGCTTTCCATTACACGTAATCTCGACTTTGTTACGAGGGTCACCCCAGACGTAGGAGATAGCTTCGTAGGGAGGTGACTCGCCTATATCTCCATGCTCTAGAATGCATTCGACGGGCTGTTCTCTTGAGCCAGGTAGCAAGGTAAGGATACGGAATTGGTTGCAGGCGGGTTCAATACCGAATGGCACATAACAATAAGAATCCATTACCAAGAAAATGATGTCTCGCTAATATACTGATATTGGCTTCGTCACATTATTGTCTCGTAACTAATGATACCTATACAGGGGGAAAAAGCAAGGAAATTCATAGCTATAATGCAGTACCATTTTAAAGATGGCGAACACGCTCCTGACCGAAACCATCCTTCTCTTGAGCAAATTTTTTACTTTACAAAAGTTTGCTATACCGGCGTGAGGGGCGCCTCTCTTCAGGCAAGGGATTTCGAAATAAAATACTGGAGATCAGCCAGAGGACCTGAACGAGTCGAGGCGGTTACTCAGCTCTAGCCGCCTGTAAGGGACGTAACACTGCATCATGCAAGATGCGAAGAAGATACTCTCCGACGTCACCTGGGCACGAGTACAGTATAGGGCTGGCCATGTAAAAGACCTAGGTGAGAGACCTGATACCTAGGTAGTAGGTATGAGCGGCAAGATATAATAGGTAATGTTAGCAAAGAAAACTTGGATATTATGTATGGTAGCAAGCTTGACACTTGTCTAATTTAATTATAGGGTGAAGCTGTCCGAGATAGTGTTTACATAGGATTGAATATATCAATATTTACAACTGCGCTCCATGTTGCCAGTGGAGCCAGTTCAAATTTTTAAGGAATTTTTTAAGGAATCGAGAATTGTTGATGTTAATGATGATTGATTAGAAGAAAGGAGTTGTGATGCGAAATGATTGGTTACCTACCTAGCCTAGGTAGGTAGCTACTTAGGTACTAGGTAAAGTAAAGTTTCTTCAACCCCGATGACATAATCAAATAATACCTAGGTGCTTCCGTTTAGGTACCAGTACCAGCAAATATGGTCGGTGGGCCAACGCGGGTGGGGCGGAACCACTACAGCCTAGCGAAGGAGCTATGACCAGGTAAATATAAACAAGGAAAAAATGAAACCGCGGTGACCTTAGAGTTCAAACTTATTTGACCTTATTTGACCTTAACCCATTCGACCTTAACTCACATGTTAATCCATCAATCCACCAACCGCCAACGTCACCGCGACTTGAATTATTCAACATCATCAATTCGGTCAATACCAGACCAATTTGATTATTGAAGAATTAGTTCAAGCATCTCCCTAGGTAAATTTCTTTATTGATCTTTCATTACTTCGGAGGTTGCATCATGGATATTTCGAGTCCTCCCAAGCGCATGACGCGTGCTAGAGCAGCCGCGAAGGACGCGGCCAAAGCAGGGAAAGATACTACCGCAACCACTGGGACGGCAACTTCGACCTCGACCTCGATATCGAGAACGACCTCAACTAAACCTTCCAAGGCAACAGCATCGGTCACGAGTACAAGACCCGCAACTACAAAACCTTTAACCGCAACTACTTCAACTACAACCACAACGCGCGTCGGAAAGCGAAAAACTCGATCAGATGAAACCGAAGAGGAGGACAATCTCAGCAATCCCCAAACAGATGTTGATCAGCCACGCGCTATGAATAAGCCCGCTAGAACCCGAGGGCGTCCGAAGAAGGTTGCCGAGTCCCAGTCCCAGTCAGAGCCAGAGCCTGAGCCTGAATCCAAACCTGAGGTTTCTCTTGATGTTGGAGCTACCGCTTCCACTAAATCTACGCGTGGCAGAGCGAAGAAGGCCACGACAACTACAGCCGCTGCTCCCAAACAAGAGCCGGCGAAGACGACGCGTACAAGCACACGAACCCGAAAGACGACAACCGACGATAGCAGCAATGGAGAGTCATCATCAGAACCAGTCAAGAAGACTACCCGCTCTCGCGCTACGTCAGGTACTAAATCATCAGCTGGTGTCGTCACTACTGCCGTTTCTACCGAACCCACTCCTGGCCTGAAGTCCGCCGTTTCCAGACCTGCTTCCAGGGTTGGCGCGGCTGTTAAGAAATCCGTCACCTTCCAAGAACCAGAGAAGGAGAATGTCTTACATGCCGGACCAGCTAGGGCCAAGAGCAAGACTGTGGAGACTGCCACCGGCATGCGCGCAAGACCCGTTCGCAAGCCTGCCGCCACCGGAAGAGCTACCAGAGCTAGTGCAAGAACCGCAACCACCAGCGAGAAAACAGACAAGTCGCCCCTCAGCCCTAAGAAGGATGCCCAGAATCGACCATTGTCTCGAGATGCTGATTCGGATGACGAACTTGCAACATTGGAGAAGACCCCATTCAAGCCCTTGATGAAGAGTCCCGTGAAACCATCCAGCATGGCTAAGAAGCCTGACCTTCAGCCGCTGACTAAGGACGCGGACGAGGATGCCCAGGAAGCTTCGGAGCCGGCTAGTGTATCGGTATTTGGCAGCCCGGCCCGTAGGCCACCCTCTTCTCCCTGGAAGGATATGTTGAAATCGTCTGCAAGAAAGGTAGACGCGATTCCGTCTTTGCTCCTATCCTCGAACAACGATCAGGAGGGAGCGCAATCTCTATCAAAGACCCCAATCCTTAGCTCTCCCGCCAAGCGACCTCAGTTGCCCATCAAGTCACTCCAGCCTCCTTCGCACGAGTCTGGTGACATCGCTCGTTCCCCGATTAAGATGTCTCTCTTGCAATCACCAGCAAAGCGACCAGCATCGCCATTCAAGCTACAAGGCCACCCTGCGCCGATGTTCGATGGCAGTGCCGATAAACTGTTCGCACCTAGACTTTCCCCAGTTGAGAAGTTGCCAGCTGTAGAAATGCAGCAACTTTCTGCGGAACACCCGGAGGTGATGGAAACTGAGGGCGACGTGGCACTAGACGAAGAGCCCAAGGAGGAGGAGGAGGAAGAGGAGGACGACGACGACGACGATGTAGATCTTGAGTCCCCATCCCAACTCATTTTTCCAGGTCGCTTGTCTGCCGTACTCCCCAGGCACGCGGACCCGGCTCTCCGAAATAACCCACTCCCGATGAAGGATATGGAGATCAAACAACCGGAATCTGCCCCAACTGAGTCGGCTGAAGTCCATGTGGAGCAGGTTATTGAAGCTGAAGCTACAGTTGAGGGGTTAGGTGATGATCCTATGGAGATCGATGAGGCCCAGGCAAAGGAGGAGGACGAGAATGTTCCTAGTCCAGCCCCAACCACACCTCCCCAGTCACCACCTAAAAAGGCTACCAACTCGGCTTTTAGACTGCGAGCCAAGGACCTGGAAGACCGTGATATGTCCGACTCTGAAGATGAACTTGCGTCTAGTGGAAAGGCATTCTCCAAGTACCAAGACGACGATACCGTATCTTTCAATGCCGTTCCGTCAACCCCCACGCCTAGTAACTTCAAGGCCTGCCGAAATGGAATGCCATCCAGCGCAGTTAAAGCGGCAACCCGTGCTATTCGGTCTGTTTCTAAGGGTTCGAGACTCGGGTTCACCCCGCTTGCCAGCCAACTCGGCGAATGGAAGGCGTCAAGCCCGGTCAAAAAGGGCAATGTTCAACCGGCGTCGTCTCCGGATTTCAAGGAGGAGGGCTTTTCGCTGCTTAAGGAGAACGACACCGCGCCAGCTGACTCTACACCGTCCAGAGGCTTCTTTGACGAAGAGATGAAGATCCGTGCCGAAATGGAGAACCAAGCTGCTATTGAGGCGGCCCTCGAGGCAGAGATTGACGCGGCGTATGGTGAACCTGAGTTTGACGATATGCCCATTATAGATGAGGATATCGAACTTGCTAATGAGGCAAATGAGATGTCTCTTATCGAAACCGTCCACGACGACTCGATCTCGGAGGCTAGCCAGGAATATGGCGACGAGAACGCTGTTCCTATCGATCCGGCTCTCCTAGGGTCAAACGCCGGCATGCGCCGTCTCGACCCGGTGACACCAACCCGGCCTTCTGCGCCTAGAGCTTTCCATACCATATCCAAGGTGCCACTTAAGCCGGCCGATGATTCTTCTCCTAGGGCTGCGAAGAAACGCTGTGCCAGTGCGTCGAGGCTTCCTCCCGTTAACCGCCCGACCGGTCTCTTTAGGAATGCGACGGTCACCTCATACTCGCCTACTAAGGACCCATCCAAGATGGATGTCGACGAGGATAATGAGCACCAATACCCTCCCGTCACCCCTGCGAAGTCTGATATCTGGTCCTCGATCGGCACGCCAGCCCGTACCCCTCGCCGAGACCTAAACATGTCCCTGCTCCGAGGCGCGGTCGTCTTCGTCGACGTACATACGAGCGATGGCGCAGACGCTAGTACCGTCTTTGTCGAACTTCTCTCGCAGATGGGCGCCCGTTGCGTTAAGAGTTGGCCTTGGAACCCCACCAGCCCTGTCAACGGTGATGGGTCAACATCCAAGGTGGGCATCACTCATGTGGTGTATAAGGACGGAGGCAAGCGAACGTTAGAGAAGGTTCGAGAGTCTGGCGGTGTTGTGCAATGCGTCGGTGTTGGCTGGGTATTAGAGTAAGTCAATCCTTTAGAATTACACTATGATTAAGGCATTAACATCTCTTCTAGTTGTGAACGCGAGAATCAGTGGCTCGAGGAGGGACCCTACTATGTCGATACGTCTCTAATCCCCCGCGGGGGTCACAACCGTCGAAAGAGCATGGAGCCTAAGGCACTTGCGAACTTCAACGGTACGCTAGTCACGCCAATGAAGAGCATTCCAGGGCCATCGCGAGAGTGTCAGACCGTTCCGAACAATCATATCAGCCGTAGGGATAGCACGGCTTGGATGCGCACACCGTCGGATCACGACGAAGATGAGGACGCGCCCGGCGAGCACGACTGGGAGAGCGATATGAGCATGCTTACTCCCGTCCCGAAGACACCAGCTCCCGAAGCCGTCAGGAGATTCGCGATGGACGTGACCCCCGACTCTCCCAGCACGGCGGACTACGATGATTACTCGCCCGAGAAGGAGCAGCTAATGATGCGGACGTGCCCGTCGAAGCGCGCGTACGCCAACGTCGGCGCGGGCGCGCTGAAGCAGGACAAGGACCAGGGCATCCTGATGCGCCTGATGGCCGCGCGACGCAAGAGCCTGCAGTTCGCGCCCAAGATCGCGAGCCCGCTCTCCAAGGCGTGGAACTAAGCCCGCATCGCACATTAATGTTTTTTTTCGCGCACTGTTGAATTGATACCATACATAGCACTCGGGCGGCGTTTCAGGCGGCACGGTAATATGCTTACTCCCCACGGCCACGGGAGCGCGTCGTTCGCTACATAGGGATGAAAGGGGAGTTCCGGCCGGCGAAAGGGGTCCGGCGTTGCGGCGAGCTCGCGTCGAGCTTCCGTATGAAAAGCTTGTCTGTTTGTGCTCTACTACTAAGTACCGAATCTGCCGGGTAGGCCTATGAGCTTATGAGCACGACTCACCCGGCGGCGGCGAAGAGAAGAGAAGAGAAGAGGGAAATGAATTATAAGAATGATGTCTATGTTTATGTCTAAGTCTACGTCTATGTCTATGTGAAGTGAAGTGAAGTGCTCTTGCGTGTTGTTCAAGAGTGGGAGTGATGGTGGCTGGGTGGGTAGTGCATGTCTACCTACCTATGTCTATCTCTATCTCTATCTCTACGTCTATCTTTATGCCCAGGTGAAGATATTGCAACCTGGTGGATGATGTAGTGTTCCGAGCATAACATCTACTACCGGTCAGCCTCGACACGGAGTTCGGCTTTGGTGGTTAGCCCGGTCGAAACATCCCGCCCTTGTTCATACTAAATACCTATCACGCCGCTCTTGTATTTTTTACTCGAGTTTGCTGCTACTCCACAAGGTCAAGTCTCTAAGGTCGGTAGGGAAATAGGTCTAGATGCTTAATTCGTGTTCATTGCATGTTACACTCGTTCGGCGGTAGATCTAGACCTTAATAACTAACTAACTGGCCTGGCAGATTTGTCATCTTCGCTGCTTACATATACTGGGTCCATAGGTGTGGCTAGAGGTGCTGGGAGAGGTATGGACAGGTACAGGTACAGGTTTCCCCGTCTAAGTAAGGGGCGGCCTGGGCTGTTCCGGGTTTTCAGGTCCTGAGATAGATAGGTAGGTAGGTAGGTCAGCAGGTGAGGTACCTGGGTGGACGTGGAGGTCGGGAGGACACTGGGGTGCTGGATAGGGGTTGCTTGATGGTGATGATTATTAATCATCGTCACATATACTAGCTGACTAGGTAGGGCAAGGTGAGGTAGGGTAGGGGAGTTTGACCAAATCAGATAACTTGGAAATCCCCTCCCTTTCTTCCTCCCTGCCTTCTTATTAGGGTATTGGTATGTTGGTGTATACCTAGGGGTACCGGTATTATATGTCGTGCATAAGTGACGAACTTAAGTTAAGTGGTTCGACCCATAGGTAAGATGAGTTCCAGGTACGCGTAGTCAGTCGAACGCCTTTCGGACCGTATCGATCGGTCAGCCCATACGGTTCGGTTAGCTAGTTGACTAATCGGACCGGCGGCGATACAGCCATCCGCACATCCCATATATCCCATACATACCTAGGTACACTATATAATACATACATACGTACCTGGGTAGGTCATTTGGTAAGTCGCTGAGTAGGTACGAAGCAAGAACGAAAGTCCATATATGTGGCAACGAAAATTTTCATCTTCCTGGCTACCTGATACCGAGAGCGTTCTCGTCCTCGTTCCCGTTTCGATGGCGATATTGCTTTCGGTGTGTACTTACACACATACATATCTCATACATATTTTCGTCGGGATAGTAGAGCTGTAAGTGATCAGGTAGCCTGGTAGTCTCGTGCGAGCTGACCCGGCCTGGTTTTGTTTGTTTGTTTTCGCGCTGGATTGGGGCTCGGTAGGTCAGATTTCGGGTATCGGGATCTTCTCTTCTCTCTCTTGGTGTTTTCATTGGTGACCCTATTACCTATTACTTGCTTACCTTAGATACCATACCATACCGAGTTACTTACATATATGTATGTACATGTACGGGTTATTAGCAACCCCAGCCGACCAATAGACGGTCTTGCCTCGTATAGATTATGTACCTAGGTAGGTACCTACTGCGTGCTGGGTCGCTGGCGCATCTGTACTACCTATACCCTAGGTACATGCATACAGTACATGCATACAGTAGGTACCTAGGTAGGTACATACATACAGTACCTACCTAAGCATGTACGGTAAATACCAAGGAAACACGGTCGACATGTAACCAACAGCAGAACCAGCCAACCAGACCCCGGGGTTGCGTAAACCCCCACCAATCAGGTCACGGCCCCGCGCCGTCAGAGATTATGCATAGTCCTTTAGTTTAGTCCTGGCCGTACATATGTAGGTACCTAGGTAGGTATCAACGAGATGGATGCATGGGATGGGATGTTACACTACATCCATGTTTACACCTAGGTAGGTACATATTACATATGTATTTACGTATGTGTACCTAGGTACGTATGGATATATACCTACATATTCCTAGCTTCGTAGGTACCTATGTAGGTAATTACCTGTAGCTGACTGCTGCATCGCCGCCGGCGGGTAGCCGCACCATCACCATTGGCATGGATGCCGTCCGATCTGCATCCGGCCGAGAACCGCATGTGAAATCCTGCGTACCGAGGTATGTACCTAAGATGCTGTGTAAGTTGCAAGCGCATGTACATACACTACACTACCTACACTACTTAGGTACACAACACATAGTTGAAAGTCCGTCGGGTGGCGCCGCCGCCGCCGCCGCCGTGGTGGTGGTTACGTGAGCCGATGGAAAACATCGCCAAGTGGCGGCTCGGCTTCTAACGGTCGACTTTAGTGGAGGCGTATAATACGGTACCTAGTGGTAACTTATACTTATACTTATACTTACACTTACACTTACACTTACACTTACTTACTCTTCCGAGGATAGCATCATGTAAGATAGGTAGGTAGCTAGGTAAGTAGCTAGAGATAGATAGGTACCTACGCACGTAGATAAGCAGGGCAGCCAGCCTACACGTGTGAATCTCGAACCCTGCGCTCCCACCAGCTTCTAGAAGCCATCGCAGTGCAGCGCTAGGGAGGCAGGTAAGTAAGTAAGTAAGGGAGTAGGCAAGTAATGGATGTATGTATGTATGGGCCATGCACGTCACGCGTGCGTGCGCTCGCGCAATCTAACCCGCCCTATCTCTACCTCTACCTCTACCTCTACCTCCCTACTATGTACTTCCCTACCTCCCTACCTCCCTACCTCCCTACCTACCTCCCTATTTCCATCCCTCCCACACATCATCTAGGTACGCACCGTCGACTAGGTAGGTTCTAGAGGCGTTCTGGAAACCCGTCCGCTACCACCTACCACCTACCACCTCTCACCTGGCCTAACCTCGCCAGCCAGCCAGCCAGCCATCAGCTCGTTTAGCCCGTTCCGGACGACCAGGGCGCGGCTGCGACTGCGCAATCGCTAATCTCTAGCTACCTACCGTACCTCATAGCTATCTGGTTTATATAAGGTATATACCTAAATACTTAAATAGATAGGTCGCATTACCTACCTGCCCGAGACGGACCGGCTAGTTTAAGACGGGTAGCTGGGCCTCTGGTATTCCTCGGGGGGGGGTTCTCAAAGTCTCTCCCAGGAGGAGGATATCCGGGTAACGACCAGACTTAAGTAGTAGGTAACTACCTAGGTATGTCATGTAACAAGATCTCGTAACCAAGTACTCAGCATCGTATCCCATACCAGCGTTGTAAACCAATACCCGTATTTCATAACCTGTGCCGTCGTAGTGCAATCCACTACGAGCTACAACCTCTTCAAACCTCGCCGATCTCTCTAACATCTATGCGATTTTATCATCAATCATAGAATCTCAAACACAAGTTCCAGCTTCCTGAACACGTCACTCTCTACAAGTCTTCATATCTTCATATCTTCCGAAGCAGATGCCAGGACAGATAAGTAAAGGGCTTCCCCATTTTGATCCCATTTCAAATCCGTCTCACCATACATCTAACGAGCCTAAGGTATATATTTCTTCCACCCCATCCTCCTCCCCCCTTTGGCTAGCCCTTCTCCCGACATGAACTCCCGTGGTATCATGTATAGATTAGTAAAATTCCAGAAACCACCCACCCGCCCGTCGCCATGCAGATCGTATTGTACAAAGGCAACTCCCCCCCTCCCCCAAAAAGAAGTAAAACAATGATAAGCCTTATCTTTTGCCTCGTGGGTTGCGCGTCCCAGATGCTACCTCGAAACGCCTTTGCCAAGATTTTGGAGAACTGCCGTTTTTTCTCTCTCCGACAGAGACTGATTTGCCAAAGATCGGCTGCTCCCCGATCTTACCCCTGGCCTAGACCCCCTTTCGTACCAAGACGTTTTGTATAAACAGTTCATCAGTGCCTTCACGTCATGGATAGATCTCTTCCCTTGCAAATGTTACGTTTTTCTGCTACCATTCTGGTCTCCGTCGTATCTGTACCTGCCAATTCAGTTCATAAACCCCTGTTGTACATGTCATGGTCAAAACAGATAAAATCTATAGATAGTAGATCATAGATGAGTAAAAAATAATATAAAAAAAAAAGCGCGTGGGGATAGTTGATATATCGCCGTAGATTATCGTCGAACTTCCTCTCATCGGATCGCCGGTTGTTCTGAGATCCATCGATCATACTCGTTACGAAGAGAGAAGGTGGTATCTAGGTGGAGGTTCATCAGTACGGTTATAGCTAGCTTAGCGGCGCTTGACTGGCTGAGAGATCGAAGTGCCGCTGTCGTAATCCCAACGTCGCTTAAGCCCACCCTCGTAGACGCTAGCGACCGATTCTTGCCACATAGCTGGCGTGACAAACGTCTGCATGGGAGGGGCCGAGTACTGCTGGTGCATAGGCTGCGTTACGGCTGGCAGGGACCCGCTTCCGAGTTGGATATCCTGAGAAGTCGGGATTTCGGGGGCACCTGAAGATGAACCAACACTTAGAGAACTGGAATGTGGAGCCACTGTAGTTGGCTGAGATTGGATTTGTTGCGTACCGAAAGTCGTGTTCCATTGACTGTAGCGACTCCGTCGTTAGCTAGGCAACCCCAGTTTGGAAGGAATTAGATGCTCAAGTATACTCACTCAAATAGACGCGACGGATTCCACGTGGGATGGTCTCCCAACGATATCCCGCCTGAGAGTGTCGAGGCCTGCGCGCTTTGGCCAGGATTCATCAGGGAGAGCGACTGTGCAGAAGGAGAGTCACTTTTGTTGTCCGCCGAACTGGCAGATATGGGTGTGATAGGATGGTTGGCATAACTAACTTGCTGACCAGCGTGCGGATCCATGCTCGGGTCCAACGAGCTTGTCTGGAGCATGGGCGGCTTAAACGTATTCGCCGTCGGCGGGCTCGAATGACTACTAGGATGCGGACTTCCGTAAGGGAAGCTCTGTTTCAAGACGAATGGTTTCCTAATGTCAGCCGAGAAAGCCTCTCGTACGGCGTCAATTTGTTTCAACATTTCTGGTAGCGGCCAAGAATGCATGGTCTTCTCCAATATTCTCATGTGCCGCGTGAAGTAGTCTCGCGCATCGGTGTTGAGCTCCGGGTCAGGGGAAGTTAACGCGACCTATATAAACTGTTATTAGTCTTTGCTTTATGATACTCCCTATAGAAAATAAGAAAATCCGCTGAGACGCACAAGATGGAGTACGATGCAGGAAAGAATGGCATAGATGGTAAAACTGATGCCTCGTTGCATGCATTGGAGTCCGCTCAGACCGAACGACTGCAGCATCGATTCTTGAAGACGGCATAGGGCCTTAGCTGACGAGTAGCAGAGGCACATGTGCGATTTCCACTGTCCGTCGGGGCCCATCGGTTCCAGGAAAGATAGCTGCGGCCGGTGAAGTATGATGATGCTCAAATAATAGTACGAATGCATATTTCCGATAAAATGCGACGGGAGCCAAGGGGGTGATCCGTCTGTTGGAAATGTAAGACGTAGATCAGCCGGGAGATCGCTGAGCCAGCCCGTTATTGTAGGGTTGAGCTGCACCAATTCGGGGTCGAGGCCCCAATCCTTCTTCTTCTTAATCCTAGAGTAGATGGTGTTCGCCCGGTTGAGGTTTCGGGCAATGCGAGATAGATATGCAAAATTTCGACTAGCATGATATTCAGTTTCCTCGCAACTAGGCATCAGTCTCGGAACGTTGAAGTCAACAGATTCGGGTTCTACAGAGGTGTCTTGTCGCCCTAAATCACGTTTAGAACCGGAAGGAATAGCAGGCCAAGGGGGGGCGAGCTGCCTTACCTTGAGGGGCGGCTATCATAGTCTCGCACACGAAGATGGTTTGCCATATGCGGCTCTTCGTGATGCACTCGGAGGGAGAAGAACCACATGATTTACCAGCTTTGTGGGTTTCAAAATGCTCGTCAAGCCCGAGATCTTTAGCCATAGCGACACAATGCATGATAGACATCCAGGACCTATAGTAATAACCACGCTTCGGCGAAGCCTCCCTTGCTTTCAATATAATCAGCAAAGCCTGTAGGGTGCTCAAGCGCGGCACATCCATAAAAGAATCGGCATGTTCTACATTAAGTTAGCAAAGAATACGAGTCGAATTCCAGCTTGGGACCTTACTCGAAGCGAGAGCGATCCATTGCTGTCCTTGGGCTGGCTCGTCAGCAAGTCGACCGGCCACTGCAAAAATTGCTTCTAAGAGCAGAGGTGACATCGATTCTCGATTCGTGTGCCACTGCTGGTACAGCTGAGTTTTGTTCAACACCGGAACATAGGGGTGTACGTTAGTGAAATAAAGGTCAAAATAATGCATGATGGTCCCGTCGTCCGGCATCAGCTCTGGAGGTATGCGTATCTTCAAACCAGGCCCTGACGGCATAGGCGGCAGTACGGTCTTAAAATCATCTAGGTCTTCGACGGCGGGCTCTTCCTCTTGCCCTGCAAAGGCCATCCTGTTGTTTAGATACGGGGCTTCAAGCAGTTAGCAGAAATTAAGTACAAAACTAGAAGCAAAACAAACCTGTGCCTGCTTCGTCGACCCTAAGGGCCCCTAGAATATCAGATAGGTCTCCTGCCCCGTACGGATCTTGGTGGTAAGACTCGGGCGA
Source organism: Jackrogersella multiformis (assembly GCA_902806575.1). Lineage (NCBI taxonomy): Eukaryota > Fungi > Ascomycota > Sordariomycetes > Xylariales > Hypoxylaceae > Jackrogersella > Jackrogersella multiformis. The sequence continues at coordinate 757,427 of CADCXD010000005.1, read as the reverse complement.
GGATTCTGAATGTATAGAATGATGGTGCATCGGCGGGGTGGGGAATACGCTGGCGGAGTAGGACTGATCCATAACGCTCACTTGAGAAGGAATAGTAGTATACTGAAGTTGATTTGGCGGCGGCGGCGGATCTCCGTACGGCATAGGAGGATACACGCCTTGATGTTCGGAATAAGGACCGGGCGTCGGATACATAGAAGACTTCGGCTGAGCGGCCATCATAGAGGATTGTGCCGGTTGCTGCCCCATGGACATTTGCCTGAAGCTACCTTGACCAGAGGCGATTTCGTACTCGGACTGTGAAGCTTCATAAGATTGCGTGTCCGTAGGCGACCCTTCATACTGGCCATTAGGCCGTACGCAATGGAGCTTTAGTCGGATACAGGCCGAACAGGGCCAAGTGTTTGTTGTCGCGGCATCGCATTTAATTTTTCTCCTCCTACAACCTTCGCATGCCCTCATCACTAGCAGCGGGCATTCCAGTTAGTTACGATGATCTCGTCACGGAGTTTTAGCATTATGATGTTCCATACCCTTCAACCGCTTATGTCGGTTATGTTCGTCCACAAAAACATAATCTACGAAACAAATAAGTTAGAACAAGCGATTATAACGGCATACAGGACAAGTTTCATGGATCGCACTCTTCTGGGTCTCCCTAGGAGGTTGATAAGTCTGGGGCGCAAACGAGAAGGAGTTTAAGGAGGAGTTCGAGCTCTGGGGCAGCAGCCTCCGAACGGACTGGTCGTTGTTCGACATGACTGCTTCGTCTCTCGGCGGGTTCGAGACCCTCGATGACCGGGTCCAACTGTGTCCAACTGTGATCCTCTCGATTAATGATTGACCATTGGTTCACCTCGACTACGGGTATAGGTTAGCTCGCCGGCGCTCTCGTTCGATTGTCAGTAATTTGCGCTTCGGGTGTATAGTCGTGCAGTCGTGCAGTCGAGCGCAAGTAATACGGCGGTTGATTAAGTAAGAGGAAAAGGGAAGAGTTTATAAAAAGTGCGCGCTACAGGTTCAAGTTCAGGTTTAACAACATCAGAAATACATAGATGCGTATACGTATACGCTAAGTACCTATAGGCGCAACTACCTGGTATTATAAATAAAAGGTAAAAAAAGATGGGTAAGAGCCTGGGTTGCTTAAGGTTAAGGAACCTTCCGTACCGCATGTACTGTACCGGTTGTTGCTCTGTATCTAAGTAGGTAGTAGGTAGTTGGTAGTTGGTAGTTAGTAAGTAGTTGGTAGAGGGTGGAAGGTGGAGGGTGGAGGGTGGAAGCGGAAGGCGGGATGGATATCAAGCACAGTGGATTGGAAATGAACCTTTTTGCTGTTAGCAGGGAGGACCCGGTATTCAGGTAGATGAGGGGAGAACCATGCCGTATGCCATGAGTCCCAGTGGAAGGAGGCGCCAACCAAAAAAATAATGGGCACAACCTTCTTAGGTAGGTACCTACGTAGGTACCTAGGGCAAGTATCATGGATGCTTGTATGTACCTATCAGCCTATGGATCGCATTGTGCGTACTACCTAGGTACCTAATTATTGAGGTAACTTACCAGGTAGGTACCTAGGTACTATGGAGTTCAAGAGGGGCCAGGAGAAGGGGTGGAAGGGGAGGAGGGGGTCGTTCTTCTAGGGGGGGCCCCGCCTGCTTGCCTGCCTGTCCGTCTGCCTGCCTGCCTGCCTGCAGTGCTCTCTTCTTTAGGTACAAGGCACCTAAGGTGGCCCTAGGTTCTTTGCCTTTCGCGTGGTTCCTGCTGCTGGGGGCCCAAACTGGCTTACACATTACGTACCTAAGTACCTGTACTAGCACTAGATTCCACGTACTAATTGTGATTCTACCTTTTTTTAGATGATTTGTGTAACAGTCACAAGCTTCATAAGAGCCTCGGTGCCCCTTTTCTTAACTTTTTCTTAATAAAAAATCAATAAGACTCTAAGGCGGGGAGTCTTACGAAGCTGCGCTTGTATAGTAAAATAATGTGAACTTTACAATTCCACACAATTTGATCTGGGTACTTACATTTACCTTAACCTAGGTACCTAGTAGGAATCAATAAAGTTATACTCCAGTTCTACAGTTTATAAATCCGACCTATCGTCGTTCGCATGCCAGGTAGGTATTACATATATTATGGTGGCTAGTCAATCTACCTGAAGGTAGATCGCTGGGTTGGCTCGTAGGATTCAAGCTTGTCTTGGTGCGGGTTAATACCGCGCTTTAACACATGTACCGTATCATCGATAGCTCGGTTCCATTCTCCTACATATCTAGCTTACATTAGTGCAGCAGACCAAGACTCTAAAGACTCTAAAGACTCTAGGGACTCTAGGGACTCTAGAAAGATTGGAAGCCCATTCGACTAGGAGTCATGGCAGAAAGCTAGATAATGAAGAGCTTCACCTACCTACCTCTTACATAATATACCTACGTACCTACGTAGGTAATGGATCTTACTATTAGCATTAGCATTATTTACCCACGTACCGAAGGTAAGTACCTAGGTAAGTATGTAAAGAGTTCTAGACAATCATGTCCATTGTAAGCTTGCGCGCAAACTAGTCCAGAAATGTACAAAGTGCTATATAACCCCAAAATTATGAGAATCTTTCCACCCCGTTGTCATTTCTTTCACATTAGGCGCCCTTGAAGAAACGGCACAAGATGTAACCGTTAGAGGAGCGCCACCTCAGCATACCTAAGAGCTAGGTAGGGCATGATACGGAGTACTTCGCAAAATAGCACGGCACAATTGGCATCAGCAACATTCTTAAGAGACGTAATATAGGATGAAACGCTTCAAGGAGCACCAGATGCATCAGATTGTCAAATCTAGTCTTCCCATACAAGTAAGACTAAAAGTCCTTAAGTTAAATGATGTCGTGGCAAGGCATTAGCCGCCAGGTCTATGATAATGAAAATAGTAAGTGACCTTGAAGTACCATAGTAGGTAAATGATATTATTATGTATGCGTTCCTGGGGGAATAGGGCTGCAAGGTGCGTGCATACCTACCTACCTACCTGCCTACCTATGTACATACGCGCATACGCACATACTCGACGTGATGGGATGTGTGGCTGTCAAAGTCCGGTATATGTGCATGCAACTCTAGCAATTAGATATATGTCAGCCTACCCACGAACAACATCAGGGGCACACATCCTATGGCGCATAGGACGGTATACTCAACCGGCAATCGTATCGGGGTCTTTTCTGGCGCCTACAATAACAGCGAGCCCGAACCCAACCGCCAGGTACGTTAGTATTACCACCTCCCTAGGTATTCTTCTTGCATCTTCTCGTTTCTTGTTAGTACAACAAATTAGCCCCTGCAAAGCTGCCCTGTTTGCATATCGATGGTCCTAGCATTATTAGCTAAAGGAATAGCGGTCAGGTCTGCATGCGCCAAAGATCAACAACTAGGGGAAGCTCGAGTATTCCTAGTCCTCACGAGCAGGTTGGTCGGAAGGAGTTGCAAATATTGCAAAAAAGAAGTACAAGCGAGCGGCCTGAGTGAGCACTTGCATCTGCATTGCAGGAGGCAATTAGAAGCGGCTATGTAGGAAAGTGACAGGCATGCCCGACTGATGTCCTGGGACCGATAATTGGTCGTCGTCAGCAGCCTTCGCTTATCCGCATCCCCTTCTCGTTGCTACGCAAGGCTCGGCCGATTGAGGACGAGAGGACCCCCTTTTTTTCTTCTTTTTCTTTTTACCCCGTTACGCTATGCGACGACTCACGGAGGCAATATTGTTCGAACTATTATTCAGGTTAGGTATGAACCCTAACCTACCTAGATGTACGACAGGCTTGGTATTATACTAGTAAGTCACGACGGAATTTCCCATGGATCTACGTAGAATCGGGTTAAGGACTAAACCTCCCGAAGTCCCGAGGCATCCTAGGTCGCTCCCCCACGGAGATCTATCCAATCAGCGAAGGCGTACAGTCCCAAGGTTACCGAAGGAGGATTAGGCTCATCGAACTAGTTGATTTGTGATAATATTGTCATCAATAATCAGGATTGTAGAGTTTTTCCAGTCCGGGTCGCTATTTGCAAATGGATAGATGCACAGGCCAAGTCGTTCCTCGAGTTCTCTACCAGGTAGGTAACTACCTGGGTACCTTAGGTAGACACCAACAGATGGGGGATTTCCTCGTGGAGGGTTGCTGTAATAGTGTATACGTTGCCCTGTACGTTACCCTCGCGAGAATGTCTAAATATAGTCAGATTGATCGATTGCCGCATAATGTGATCTGCTTCTAGAAATAAGGGTACGAAGCGAGTTCATGCGAAAGGCGCACTATTAAAGATTGGGGTCGAGGAAATGAGGGCATTGACAGGGCTGAACGACTATTCTTAGCCCGTCCTCGACCCAAATGATGGCTCCCCTTACGCGTGACACGTGCCGCATGCTTGGGACGGTTGATTCCGTGCTGTATGCTAACAGACTTGCCCAATCAAGCCTAAAAAGTGCCGTATGTCTGGCCTTTTCCGGTAAACTTGACCGAGCATGCGACGTATGTATTGGGTCTGTTCCTGATAACCTGTCGATCATCTCGCGCGTGGTTCGTACCTGAAAGCGGGAACGGTGAACAGGGCCAGATCGAGGAGATCCCTTGTAGGTATCTATGAGCCTTAGCCACTAAGGCAGCTCTCAGCTGAAAAGAGTATAATATCGTGACATGCGTTTGGCCGGCGTCATAGCGTTATGCCAGTGTATATCAACCACCAAAGCTACCCGTGCAACCTGTACATAGCAGCAACCCGTTAAAAACAACGGACGATCTCACGAGTCATGTCGGTCTGGTTTTCCGATATTGCGACGACAGGATATTCCACGTCAGTCTAGCACGTATGTACGACGCTGAATCCGTTGCGCATGAATTTCGAAGTATGTAGTGAAACAGCCGCAGCGCGCTGTAACGGTTGTATCACATATTCGGTACTGTACCCGCCGACACCTAGCCCCTGCATCTAGCCCTGGGCAAATCTATCGGGTTGCGACAACCGTAGCTCATGTTAAATATCAAAGACGGCATAGGTTGATGATCGACCTTTAAATTTAGGGGCGAGTGATCGACCGAATATCTGGAGAAAATACTATGTAAAAAGAACTATTTCTGGTTGCGCTAATGATGATCGGTCAAGAAGAAAATGTCAATAAAGCTCGAAGGAGGTAAGGTAATATGTGAAGTTTTTATCGAAGTATGGTTTCCTAGAGATAGCATGGAATGTTTAACATTAGAGCCTTTGATGGTGAGTATAAAATTGAGATAGATATACCCATGGATGAGATATTGGAAGGAGCCTCACTTAAAATTCTTCTTTAGTGACCAATAAAAATAGTTAGAATTCCAATCAATCGATCAATCAGCTGTCAATCAATGCAATGAATTCAGTCGATTAGATCGATAAGATTAAATCTCGGGTAAATGATAGACCGCGATGGCCCCGCGATGGAAGGTCCCGAGGTCTTTACGTGTACACAGTAGAATTCGCCTTCCCACTTCTCATCATCACCTATCAGGTTAGGCAGTGACCACTGGTCATAAGCATATTAAGGTTAATAATAATTATGTCACGATTTAATAGTCAATAAACTCTTCCATACACAATCCTCGCCACGACAACGACAACAAGGACAACAACCTCTCACAAAGTTTCGGAATCTCAAACATTACATTAAATTTCACCGAATTAGTCGTCGGTCAGAGCAGACTATCGGACTACCGCATAAAAGAGCGAGATCTCACATTGTGGTTCGCGCTATCAAGATGGAGAAAGATAATGCTAATCCCACTATTCTGAATACCTCCCAGCTTCCAACGAGGCAGCGCAAGAAGGGCCGTAGAGTTCAAAGAACTGCCGAGTCTAAGATCATCGACATCATGCGCAAGCCACGATATCTATCGGACTCTTTATGCGACATCTCATGGTCCGACGACACCGAGAGTGACGATGAATTCGCTGCAGAGCCTATTGACGAGCAAGAGGTATACGGTAAGGCTGCCTCTTTTATTCTTTTTATTATCAACCGTATGTCAATGTCCGTGTCCATGTCCATGTCCGTGTATTCTTTAAGACAACTCCTGTGGGTTAGGGATGGTATGAAAAGTGCGGAGTTATCGGGTTTATCGTCCTTATTCTGTCTCATCCCATCCCATCCTCGCCGATGCGGCACATCCCCCAACAACCATAAGACCCATGCAGTCGCATGATTTTCTAACCCCCATGTCTACATACCTACATACATACTACGTACATACCTACATACATGTTTACATATTTACATGTCATAAACGTTGGTCGTGAAGCCCATGGCTACGATCAAACGTGAAGGAACGCGCTAAATTCCACACTCTCTGAATGGATATTATGACTAACGTTTGGCAGATCTGATCTCGTCCATTTCTGACCCAGAGCATCCACTGTCACTCGGCCAGTTGGCCGTCGTGAATTTGCCCGATATCCATATTACACCATCTCCCTCACTAGAAGCGGATCCCAATACCTTGACGCAAGTACTCGTCAATATTACTCCTACCATTACGCATTGCTCACTTGCCACGGTCATTGGCCTCGGTGTACGGGTGCGGCTAGAGCAAGCCCTACCCCCCAACTATCGTGTGGATGTCATGATCAAGGAGGGAACCCACAGCCAGGACGACCAGGTCAACAAGCAACTAGCAGACAAGGAAAGAGTTGCAGCAGCATTGGAGAATGATACCCTCAAGGGCGTCCTAGACAAGATGCTGGAAACTTGCGTGTGAGATTAGGTACCTTCTAGTCGGCATCTAAATCCGGAATAGCCAATGGTTTAGAAGGTTCTTCGGTCGTTCAAGCAACTTTAACTGTGCCACTAAAGACCCAGCGATGATCTCTACAAGACATCCGCGTCAGTCCGGTCGAGATTTGGAATGTTCGCTCAAGCTTCTCGAAGACAGGGAATATATGCACACCAACCTGATCAGTTCCTCAGAGATCCAACAGGCAGTCCTCGCTCACCTTGGTAAGCCTAGAAACGGCAGCTAGAATAAAAAGGTCCACACCGGCCTAAAACCGGTTTGAATCGCCAAGCTGTTACTGTCAGGCGCGGGATGCAACTCAACAGCCAACCCATAGGATATCAGGAGCTCGTCTAGCTCCTGAAGCTTGGGAGTTACCAGTTATTGTAACCTAGGTATCTAACGTTGAGATCTCTTAGTTACTACTAGCAAGTGATGGTGTCGAGTCATCGTTTGTTCCAGAAACTCCCCTGATTAAAACTCACTAGAAGTTTCAGAGTACTATGTGAAGACATCTTCGCGTCAACATGAATAACGAATTTACTTCGCGGAAACACTAGGTACTATTTCGGTCAATACCGCCTTAAGATATACCTAATAAGTTTAATGTTTAACTTCCATAATGTTCTATAAACGGATCTAATCCTATTTCAACTAGCGAGCATAGCTGCAATCGTCGTTAAGACACAACCTTCTATGAAGATTACCTATTAATGCGTTTCTGTAAACGGAAATCCGAAACGGCTCAATCGCCCCCTGGTCAGCCCCGAGAAAAGGGAAGAAAAGAGAAACAATGGATGCCAGACATTACGTGAATCACGTTATGATCGGCGATTCATATACCTTGATTTCAGAACCCTCGGTCACTTCGTATTCACTGTGGGCCCGCTAGCTGCCCGGTACGGCGGATACGAATGAGGCTGTCGTAGTCGGGTCTATAGACCTACGAGTTCCGAACTGGATGAACAAATATCTATAAACCTGTTGTATAAATCCGTATCTTTAATTGCTATGCTAAATACCCAGCTGATAGTCTATTTGATCCTTCGCGAACCTAGCCGCTACTAGTGTACGTTTCGTCGATCCGAGATCGTGATCCTACCTGGGGTATACGATAGCACACTCGTCGCCAGCAACCGGCCTGGCTTCGCGTCCACCCCCATATTGTAAGTTTAGGCGGGTTCCTTGCATTAGGTAGCCCGCGTAGCTTCTTTCAAGGTTGTCAGTTGCCATAGCTATTATTATCCTCTCAAGTTCGTCCCCCCCCTTTTTTTTCTTTTGCTCTCGTCCTATCTTAGATAGCCATAGCTACTACTCCCATCGTCCTGGCTCTACGTATGTGCGTAGAAACCAATAGGGTCAACTTTAGAGATACATATTCCAGCTTTGCAGAGAAGAAAAAAGCTACGTCGGAAGCGCCCTTCCGATCCGCTGTGTCCACCCGCTGCCGGCGAACGGATAGGTCCCGATGGTGCCGGTCACCTCGACGCCCTCGACTCGAGTAGTTGATAGTAAGCTTCATCTACGGTCGTGCATATCTCGAGTCTTATGATGGAGGGTGATAGTAAATTCTGGAACTTTTGAATGTATCTTGAACATCGCTACCCCCTTTCAGGAGTGATAGCCATGATACCCGTATGCCTTTCTACGTTTTATGTATAGCTCGTACATAGATAGCTCCAACCTATTAGACACGGCTCTTCTCGTCTTAGTTCTTAGGTATTAAGGCTTGCGTGCTCGAAATCCCCGTATGGCACTCCTAGCTACCTAGGTACTAACTTGCACCCACTCTTCCCAGCAGGACAACGATAGAACCAGTATCATTGTCATCTTTCTTCATATGGAGTCTCCGTGCTGTCACTTTTCCGCTGGAGGAGGAGCAATGTCGGCCTATCATGAACCTTAACCACCGGATCAGCCAGAGCCAATACCTCGTCCAGTTGAAGCCTTTCTTGCCTTCTCGTTATCCCTCTTCCCGCCACCCTATTTCTTATCATTACTCTGCATACCCGCGGCAACCTCGTCAAAGTAAAGTAGGTAGGTAGCTTCTACTCGAGGGAAGAGGTTACCTCGTCCATCCCCCTTCTTGAGATCTACGACTTTTCCTCGCATTCTCGTCACCTTCAACCTCGAGCTCGACATCCCCTCATAACCTCAGAGCCACCACCATATGCCCATAGACACACACCTAGGCTTAACATCCATCGCTCTTAACACCGCCGTAACGAACAGCCCCTATTAGCCCGCGCCGTACCCTACCATTGGCCACGCGAGCACAATGCGGCATATCGGACGGGTCCAATGGAACTTTTCGAGGAGCCATATCTGCACCAATGAGGAGGAAGCCCGCGGCAGTTGGCACCCCTTTCCACACATAACCCGCGTAGCCAGGCGATGGGTTTGTGACGTGGTTGGTCGATATATTTAACGCCGGGTGACAGCGAGGAAACAACTTGCGCGGTAGGTGGAGGGACGACAGTGTAGATCTTCTACGCATCTATCTACCTACCTACCTATCCATCTATGTAGTTACAGACTTCCAGACGTAGTCTTCTTGCATAGGTAGGTTATACTATCCATCGGTAGCTGCGTCCCGTGCTGTCGTTCCTGGGGTTACTTCTCGTCCTCCAATCCTTCCTTCTAGGCTGCCTCGCTGCCATGCGAGCCCCCCCTTCTCCCCCTTTTGGCTCAGCGAATAGGTACCTACCTACTGTGTCTTCTGCAGCGGCACCAACGCCAGCAGCACTAGCATCCAACATGTCCAACCCCTACTCCCATCCCCAGTCCGTAGTTGCAGTCAAGCTATTACCTACCTATCTATCAGGTACATATGCCATATGCACTCACCATCGGTACCGGCATCCGGCTCATTCCGACAGATCACATCCCCATACCTGCTGCCTCTCTCACGCTTCTCCCTAAGTACCTACCTACTCATACCCTTCTACGCGTCTCCCCAGAGTACCGAACCGCAATCGAGCCGTGGGGGGTTCAGGCCATACCAAATACCACATACCCAAACACCCAAGGCCGGCTCAGATATGGTTCCACTTCCACTTCCACTTCCACCTAGTGCATACTTCCAGTCCTATCCTATCCTATCCCGTCAAGTCCAAATCCAAACCCAAGTCCACACCCGTCACAGCCAGCGTGACCGTCACTAGCCGCCGGCTCTGTATACCTTAGGTAGGTAAGCGAGGCCCCATCACCCGCCCTACATGGGGTCACAAGCGATGCAGGTATGGCACGAGCAACCGGCCAATCACGTCGCCGCGTCCCGACCGCGTCCCCCATCGCCCGTCTACGTAGTACCTGCTGCTACGTATCGGTGTTCTGTACGCTATGTAGGTAGGCAGGCGGAGGCTCCTTTGCCACGGTACTTCTGCACGAATGAGCTGCCGTCTAACCATTTACCTAAGTAACTACCTACCTAGAGTGTAACACCATTCTCTGTTCGTTACCTATAGTATCAAACCACAATCTATCTACAGTCAGAGCTGTGTACGCGTTACAACTCTAGCTACGATTTCTTCGTAACGTATATATGCATTGCATGTATGCACGAACATAGGCCACGGAGCACGGTAGTGCTCTTTATATTACGGATACAGCCTTCGAGCTACCTAGACCCCCTTGGACCATACACCATACACCATAAACCACAAACCACAAACCATAAGCCATAATCAAAACTAGGTAGGCAGTCTGCTCCTCACCCTAGAACCCATCTTTCAATACGTCACCGCACAGGGCCGCTTCTGCGTTAATTACCTATTTACGTATAATACAGCACCCACGGCAAACCCGTGATTTCTATCTATCTGCGGCTCCTTTTATAAGGCTTCCGAGACTTTCAGGCTTTCCAGGCTTTAAGGCGTTCCAGGCTTTCCATTCATATGAAAACACTCAACACTCTCGCCCGATAATTCAAACCCGTCCGCCTCACGGGCTCCCCAGGGTGCCGCTCTCCATGAGGCTCTGGTAGAACTCGGGCTCGAGGAACTTCGCGACGCTGACGTCCTCGCTGAGGCCCTTCCTCCTGCGGGTCTTGAGCACGAAGTCGCGGGCGGTGGCCTGCGCGTCGGCCGGCTGCAGCGGGCGCAGCACCGCCTCCTTGTCCAGCGGGTCGCCCGGCACCTTCTGCCACTTGTCGAAGACGAGGCTGACCATGGCCTGCCCCTGCGTCTGGATCCGCACGTCCGTCTCGAACCCGAACGAGTCGATCACCGGGATCAGCCCGCTGACGCGGTACAGCGGCGTCCCGGCGATCGGCCCGTCGGCTAGCACGTGGCCGCGCCGCCGCGCTAGCACGTTGTACAGGACGGGGACGGCGTCTTGGGGCCCGGTCATCGAGCACGCGTAGAGGGGCTCCATGAGGCGCGGCGACGCCATCAGGAACGAGCTATAGCATGTACGTCGCGCCGTTGGGATAATCTGGCCGCCTCCCCTGAAGATTGCTTCTTGTGCTAGTGACACGTCCATGATACGAAACTTAGTATTACGAATCGCTATATTTCAATGCAAAATTAGCAACCTATACGGAATCAAAGTATTATAACGTCATTGAGTTGCGTCTGTTTGGGTGCTGCGAATCTACTAGATCAGGGATAGGGTATACGACAATGCATCGGTGGTTATTTTCGAGGCGACCCCTAAGTCTGAGAGAAGCCGACGCGACAATGCGCATTGGGGGCATGCGATTTAGCAAGCACCGTGGAATTAGTGCCGCGTACCCCCCCTGGCGCCCGTATGGTGGTGAGGGTGGGCTGGAACGCGCAGACCTCGCCTTATGGGTTCGATAGACGAAGCCTGATCGAATCTGCACAAATGCAAGGAGCAGGGTTGCTAGTCCCACAGCTTACTTCTTGGCGACGGAATGAACATGGGTTGTAGCCATGCCTCGGGACGACGAAGCTGCACATGGTGATAAGTTTATCCCCAGGTTTCGCTATATCCCCGTCTTACGCGAGTTTCAACGCATAGCAGCCTTAGCTGACTTGCGTGGACAGCATGAATTGTGATGCCAATAATAGCGCACAGTAGGTTTATGACCAACCGAATGCGACGACGACTCTTGGGTAAAGAGTAAAACTCCCGAATGACAACCTTGCCAACGAGACGTTCGCCAGCGAGGAATATTTGGGGCACTAGCCGTGTGCATAGTAGAAAAAAGGAAGCTTGAAAGCTAAGAGGTTCTACATGGGTAGCGGCGGAAACCGTGGGGTTGGCGCACAGGGGGTTGGGTAGGAATGACAATACTGGAAATGCAACGGGATGTAGGTACTCACGTTCTTCACATAGAGGGCCTTCTCGGGTAGCCCAACTAAAGCCTTGGCGAATGGTCTCTCGCACGCTCCTCAGAAGCGTCTTATCCACCTGCCGAAATGATTAGGTGCCATCATCGATGAGAAGAAGAATGGAAATTCTAGAACTGTGAGGCTGAAACCGAAGAGGACTGCCAGAGGAGACCGCGCGAAGGTATTGCCGCATGCGGAACCCGCTGGGTAACACTCCGCGCAACAGGATTTGTCCTGTGTAGTAAGACGCCGAGCTTTCGAGGTCACAGTGGGTGGGGGGAAAAGACAAACTAGTCGACGTACCTCGAGTGTGTCGTCCTGCAATATGTTAGGTCCTTTCTCATCCGGCCCGAATGCCCAAATGCTCCTCGCCGCCAGCAGATCCCATCCGTACTTGTCCTGGAAGAATTTGCCCACTTTTCGGGCACCGTCTTGCATCTTGACGCGGCCGCTCTCGATATCTTCCGCGATCCCGTCGTCGAGCGGCTCGGCGACCATAGTAATCTTGTTCTTTTTGTTCGGTGTGATTGCGTAGCACTTGGTAGCCGACATCTCGTCTACCGTCTCGCAGAAGCGCGTGACGGGATCCGAAACCTTGAGTTCCATATCTGCATACACTCGTCGCAGGTCGTGGAGGACGCAGTCCATGTAGAGCTCGCCAGTGCCCAGGATGATGTGCTCACCTGACTCTTCCACCTTCGTAGTGATTAGGGGGTAGCTCTTGTTAATTTTCCTCAGGCCGTCGAGCATCTTAGGCAGTTCCGATGGGTTGATGGGCTCGACTGCTACCTTCAGGACCGACTCGGTGAAATGCGTGACTGGCCTGAAGATGTAAGCTTCCTCATCATCCTCGAGCTTCGGTGGTACTATTGTCGCCGACTTCACGATCGAGTTGTCGACGCCGCCGAGAAGCACCCAGTTCCCAGCGGGGACGCCGTCTGTCTCGACATTGTATCTCGTCTCGGCAATGTAGACGTTCGAAATGGTCGCCATAGCCATATCCTCTTCGTCGTCGATAGAATAGCCCTCTCCGAGAACTCTCACCTGCATGCCAGGTCGAGCGATGCCACTCATCACTCGGCCGAAGGAGTAAAAGCTCTTCGCATCGGCCGAGTTGAATAGCTTTGTAATATGCACCACTAAGGGGCCATCCTGGTCGCACCTCTTCATAGACTCGGCCACTTTAGTGTCCAAGGGGCCCGTGTAGTACTGTTCCAGCTTGTGCTCAGCCGCCTCTAACGGAGATGGAATATTCTTAACGACCATATCGACGAAGCCAGTCGACGGTCCGAAGAACTGTTCGCATACCAGTTTGAGGAGCACCTTCGCGTCCGTCTTGTACTGCGACGGCTTAAGTGTTATGCCTAACGTTGCCAGCACGCCTTTAAGCTCTTCGGGGCTCTGGCTGATGGTGTGGGAGAAGACCTTGTAGATGGGCTCGAGCACAAAGTGTATGAACGACCTCCTAGCTCGCTCCTCGCCAGGCAGAGGCTTCCTGCTGAATGATCTCTTCTTGGGGTTGAAGTAGATATCGCCCCAGAGGCGTCTTGCGAACTCTTCCGTGTTCACACCTGGGAAGCTGTCTGCGTACATCTTCGCAAACGACTGCAGCGTAAAGCACCAGCCCATCTCACTGCACGCAAACAGCACGTTGCCCTTCTCCGGACTCAATCGCCGCTTCTCCCCCGACCCCGGCCGCGTGTTTTCGATGACGGTGTTCACCTCCTCGACCACGTGCTTTATCTTGAAGTAAGCGTCGCTCGGCGGTAGTCTCAGCTCGAGTATTAGCCTGTCCATCTTGTTGATTATCAGAGTCATCGGGATATCTTCGAGGACGGCATGTTTGATGATCTGCTCCGTGTTGACCTGGACGCCTTCCACCACGTCGACGACCAGCGCAACGCCGTCCACCAGCCGCAGTCCCGCGGCAACCTCGTCGACGAAATTAACGTGCCCCGGGGTATCTATTATATTAAATAAATGCGACTTGCCCTTGGTGCTTTGCAGAACCAAGCTCATCGGCGCCGCCTTCACGGAAACGCCCCGTTCCCTCTCCACGATATTGGTATCGGTATATCGTAGCTGTTCGTCTCTCTTCCTGCCCTGGCGCTTCTCTAACCTGTCGGAGATGTCGTGCGTCTCGAGCACCAGCATGTCCATGAATGCGGTCTTGCCATGATGGAGATCTCCAGCCAAGGCTATATTCCGTATTTGATCGGGGAAGTTCATGAGATCGGTCATGAAGTTTCGGTCGAAGTGAACGGGAGGGAGGTCGGTCTCTTCGATAGAAAACTTCTTGATATCGATGGGGGCGACGATGGGTTGCGAAAGGGGTTGCGCATCTTCTTCTTGCACTAACGTCTCGACATCTGCTCCGTAGACCTGTTGCGCTGTTGGGTAGTATTGCTTGTCTTCGTGTAATATCACCGCGTTCGACGGTCCGTCCTCGTCGACTTCCATTAATTCCTGCCCCGTACCTTCGGGCGCCTCCTCGGGGTAGTCATCGTCGAGATACGCGCCCGCGTCAACGCCATGTTGGGATTCTTCCTCAGATGCTTCGGCCTCCTCCCCGATAAAATTTCCGAACCTAATCAAGACAGTTAGTTTAAGAGTAATACGCGGATTGGTGGTTATGCATACTCATCATAAAGGTCGTCCATGGCGTAAATGAAGCTTGGGTGTAGGTCAATTGGCTGTTAATGATTTATGGTAGAAGAGTTGATGTCACGGTCAAAAAAAGTTACAGAATCAAAATGCAAGATGCAAGGCTGATTAGAGAACGTAAACGTACCTAGGTACCCAACTTAGTCTGTGGCTAATGCTAATATCAAAATCTGAAGTGGCTGCTGAGTGGCTAGTGACAAGGCTGGAGCCGAGTAAATTGGACCCTCCGATAAGCGGTCTAGATTGTGGCTTTCCTTCACCCCACCAAGTGACATGCTTCGTACAACCCTAGGTACTTAGGTACTACCTTCTAAGTTGACCAATCTCAGGAACGTTTCAGCTAACCCCACTACCCAATTCAGTAAGACCCTGAGTTAAACTCGGGATCTACCCTTGTTGGAACTTCCCAGTACCTAGGCGGGATAAGATTATCGGAGAGGGGCGGTGAACTTTTATTTACTTCGTGGTCCCAATAGCTCAACAAGATTTTATTCCTTACATTAG
The DNA here is from genome assembly GCA_902806575.1 of Jackrogersella multiformis. Classification (NCBI taxonomy): domain Eukaryota; kingdom Fungi; phylum Ascomycota; class Sordariomycetes; order Xylariales; family Hypoxylaceae; genus Jackrogersella; species Jackrogersella multiformis. The sequence continues at coordinate 742,163 of CADCXD010000005.1, read as the reverse complement.
TTCTCTAGGTTAAGAACTATTATATACACTACCTAGTTAGTAAACTTTTATTTATTTTCTTTTTACTTTCTTTTTCCTCCGAGCTGTAAGACTTTCCCGTCCGAACCCTTTTTTTCTTCCTTCTTCTTCTTTCATCATGTCTGGTCTACCGCCCGTCTACATCGTCTCGGCTGTCAGGACGCCCGTGGGCTCGTTCCTGGGGTAAGTTTTGCTTCTCATCACGGACCTCCTTTTCCCCTCCCTCTTTTTGTGTGGCGCCCGTAAAGCTTACCCCTGGAACTGCTAGAACGCTATCGAGTCTCAGCGCCACCCAATTGGGATCTCACGCCATCAAGGGTATGTCTACCTATCCTGTATTCCTTCCAGACTCTATCCCCCCTAGACTCTAGACTCTAGCAAGATTCTAGGATAGGCAACTAACGCGACCTCTCCATCTGTAGCTGCCATCGAGCGAGTCCCCCAAATCAAGCCTGAAGATGTAGAGGAAGTCTTCTTCGGAAATGTGCTGTCCGCCAAGTACGTCCCCGCTCCCACCGAGGCCCGGTAACTAAAGAGAAAGAAAGAAAGAAAGAACGCAACGAATGAGGGGGCGAGAGTGACATCCATACCCATACTAACTAACACCCTCCCTCCCGCAGCCTCGGCCAAGCACCCGCGCGCCAGTGCGCCCTAGGCGCCGGCATCCCGGACTCGGTGGTGTGCACGGGCGTGAACAAGGTGTGCGCCTCCGGCCTCAAGGCCATCATCCTCGGGGCGCAGACCATCATCACGGGCAACGCGTCGGTGGTAGTAGCCGGCGGCGCCGAGTCCATGTCCAACGTACCGCACTACCTGCAGACGCTGCGCAGCGGCGCCAAGTTCGGCGACCAGACCCTCGTCGACGGCATGCTCAAGGACGGCCTCACCGACGCCTACGGGAAGAAGGAGCACATGGGCCTCGCCGGCGAGCTCTGCGCCGACGACCACTCCATCTCCCGCGAGCAGCAGGACGCCTACGCCATCGAGACCTACACCCGCGCCCAGAAGGCCACCGCCGACGGCGTCTTCGCCCAGGAGATCGCCCCCGTCGAGGTCAGCGGCGGCCGCGGCAAGCCGTCCGTTAAGATCGCCACCGACGAGGAGGTCAAGAACCTCAACGCCGACAAGCTCAAGACCGTGCGCCCCGTCTTCAAGCCCCAGGGCGGCACCGTGACCGCCGCCAACGCCGCGCCCCTCAACGACGGCGCCGCCGCGCTGGTCCTCATGTCCGAGGCCAAGGTCAAGGAGCTGGGCGTGACGCCCATCGCCAAGATCCTCGGTTGGGGCGACGCCGCGCGCGAGCCCGAGCGCTTCACCACCGCGCCCTCGCTCGCCATCCCCAAGGCCATCAAGCACGCCGGCCTGACCGCCGCCGACGTCGAGTACTACGAGATCAACGAGGCCTTCTCCGTCGTCGCCCTGGCCAACGCCAAGATCCTCGGCCTCGACCCCGCCAAGGTCAACATTTTCGGCGGCGCCGTCGCCATCGGCCACCCCCTCGGCTGCTCCGGCGCCCGCATCGTCACCACCCTGACCACCGTCCTGCGCGAGAAGAAGGCCAAGGTCGGCTGCGCCGGCATCTGCAACGGCGGCGGCGGCGCCAGCGCCATCGTCATCGAGAGCCTCCAATGACTATCCGACGACGAGCGCGGCGCTGCCGGAGAAGCGGCAGCCCGCGCTCGTGGGAGAAGGGATTCTCGCATATGATCCGGTGGCTCGGGCTAGGCTAGGCTGGTGGGACGTTCGCGCGTATTTCGACACATTACATCGAAGACCTGACCTCTCGGTTAAATGCGAGGGGAATAGGCGGGGCGAGGAATAAATAAACAAATAGGATAGGTGGATGGATGACCGGGTGGATGGATGGATGGATGGATGGATGGATGGATGGATAGATACCTTTTACGCGAGGATGAACCCAGAATACGAGATCAAATACCTACCTTACTACCTAGGTAATATAGGCGTGTACGGTCACGTATGTTTTGGGTACATGCTACTATATAAGGTGCTTTACTCCATCTACCATCATATATACCTCCAGCTAGGGATCGATGAATATCAAATATCAAATATCAAATAATTCTTGAATTTCCCATGGCCATCCTAGATAATCAAGTATATATGATACGTATCTCCCCCCTAGAAGGCGAAGTTAAGGCTACTGTGAGGTTCGTAAAGGAGCTTATATTATTATAGCTACAAGTATATATCACGCAGTCTCTTTACTCGGGGTAGGACCCAATCAAAAATCACACATCACAGCACCTATAGCATCATATCACCTGTAAAGCCATAACATTAAGTCAAACGTAATACATTCGCGATCTATACCACTTCGTCCCGCAGCTATAGTACAAGCAAGGATAGAAAGAGCAAAGGCAAAACGAGAATATCAAGATCCCATCCGGCTTGCTGGTCCTCGCGGCGGCGCAGCGAGACCAAAGAAAAAAAAAAAGAAAAAAAAAGACTGCTCGCGCGTGGTGGGAGGTGGAAAGATGTGCGTAGAGTAGTAGCCCGTCGCTAAACGCCTGCCGTGACGCCTTTTACTAACCATTATCAAATTCGCCGCCGTCTGATTACTCCGGAGGTCTGCCGCGGAGGCAGACCGAAACGAACATGCAAAAGTCAAGATGTCGACCGCTTTATTCGACTCCTTCCATGTTCTCGCTATCCTCCCCTCGGCTGGGCGAGACGCCATCCTTAAACCACTTCTGGAAGTTCTCGTTCACCTTCTGAACCTCATCCTGGCTCATGCCACGCATCCAAGCATTGTTCATCACCATCTTCTCTCTGAATCGTTGCTCGCGATGATCAGTGATGGCACGGCGGTCCTCCTCGAAAGTGATCTTGTCCTTGTCGTCCTCCGGCTCTGTCGCATATATGAAGAACTCGGATGTGTTTTTCTCCCAAACTATCTTGTTGGAATTGAGACAGATGCGCAAAACTAAGCCCTCGTCATACATGAGAGGCTTAGGTACATTGCCATCGTCCGAATCGGCGTCGCTTGATGGTAGGTTACGCGCGAGGACTGTCTTCTGGAGACGGGAGCGAGGGACTCCTTCGGTGGGCTCGACACGCATATACGACGAGATGTAGTACTGCCACCTCTCGCGAAGCTCCATCTCGTCCATGTAAAAGGTAGTTTCGTCGCGCTGGAGCCAGCGGACCGTGGCCTCGTGCTTCTGAGGAAACTAGACAGCTGTTAGCAATAGGTATATAGGAATTGGCGGATGAAATGGTACATACCCAACAAATGACGAACATGTCGCCATCCTTGATGCACTTCTCAGCGTACTTCCGAGCACTGATCTCGGTCTGATAACTAGTCTCCTCGTTGTGGCGACCGTTTAGGAAGTGGTTGATGAGGTCCGGTGTTTTTTCCTTTGAGTCCTGACTGGTGCATGTGAGGGACAGACGACACAGCGTCTTTAGGAGATCTTGGATCGTGTACAAGGTCCAGCCTTTCTTGAGGTAGTAATGGCGGAGAACTTCTTGATAGCGGTTCTCGTCGATCTCTCCGGTGATGTAGTCCTCGATTAGTTCGACCGTCTTCGGCCAGAAGGAGGAAGGGTCATTCTCATCAAAGTAGTTGATCTCGTTAACAGCAATACCAAGTTCCTTCGCCGGCTTCTTGCTTTTCGATCGGATAATTTCTTCCGAAACGCTGTCCCTACTATCTTTCACATCCTTGAGGCGCTTGTACAACGTCTGGAAGACAGTGAAGAAAACGTAAATGGTCTGGTTGCAGAAGAAGTTGTACCAGGGGCGAGGGAAGAATCCATCAGCCTTCAACTCGCCGTCGGCATCCAGCAGCGGGTTGTCACCCTTAACAACCGTCGCCCGGGGTACGGTAGGCAGCCATCGTTCGTTCGACTGCTCAGTCGGGATGGAGTCATCGGGGGCATCGACCATGTCTTCCTCATTCGCAGAACCGGCATCAGGTGTTGTCTCCTTGCTCCCAGATGCTGCACTATCCTCCTTCTGGTTTCTAGTCTTGGCGCCGTTGCGCCCAGGGTCTAACACTCCGCGGAGCAAGTCGGATTTCTTGCCATTTCGTCGGGAACGACCGTTTGTCAACTCTGCCGGGAGCTGTTCCTCGGTATCTTCCTCGCCAGACTCGCGATCGATATCGTGAAGTCGGTCTTGCACCTTCTCCTCGGGCAACTCAAAGAACTGAGGAATGAAGAACTCGAAGAAATCAACAATGCGTTCTTTTTCCGTAGCACTATGGTGGCCGTTATTTGTTCCATATAGAACCATGAACCGCAGCAGATCCAAGATAACCTCACGATCGGCGAGCTCGAAAGAAAACTGATATCGTGGGACGGTGCTCTTCGAGTTGCGCAAGCGTCGCTGTTCTTCGTGCTTCGTCTTGATAACATCCACTAAGTGCTTGGCAGACAGGTTTCGCTTATCATTCTGCTTGACTTGAATTCCCATATGATCAAGACTCTTCAGGTGCATAATCTCCGTCTGTGCTTGCCACACCTTCTCCCATTCTCGCTGCGTGAATCGCCACTCTTCGTCCTTCTGCTTGAGCCGCGCAAGTACAATAGGAACAACGGCGAAGGGATCTGTGAACATGTCGCTGACAACATCGAGCCCCTTCTCGTTGCCATATATCTTCTTGAGAACACGCTTGAAGATCGAGGTGCTTGAGCCTCCAAGTCCTGCCGGCATCTGGAAAGTCTCCCGCTCTTGGGGAGTCAGGTTTAGCATCTGCTGGGCGATCGGTTCCAAGAGCTGTATGCACTTGACGTTTGCCTCGATATTAAAATCGTAATCGTGGCGTTCCTCTTCAATCCTGTGGAGACCCTCCTCGAAGGCGTTCTTGCGATGGGCTACAAAACCAGAGTCTTCGGACGCCCAGGTAGGATGGGATGCCCACTCGTCGTTGAGGACGGCGTTACACATCTCATCCCGGCCGCCACAAGGCTTGAGCTTCTCCTATAATAAAGCAATTAGCAAGTAGTCCTGTCCCTGAAGATCGAAACGAACTTACCCTACGAGGCAGAAGCCTGTAGCTGGGTCCAATGGCCCGACAGTTGCTCAACGAGACCTTCTCCATCGGTGGTCTAGGCCGATTCTCGATGACCTCGTCGATACCCTCGTAGCCTACAAAAGCTTTAAACCAGCCCATGAGCTCTCCATTCCCGCCGATAAACTGGCTAGCTTTGTGGACAAGATCGTTGGTGTCGATCAAGCTCTGCGAATACATATTGCAGAGCTTCAAGAACTCATTCATGGTGGATCGGTTGCCGATATACTTCTTAACCTTCTCGAAAAATCCCAATTCATCGGCGGTCGCGTTTGCCGAGGACGTAGGAGGCAGCGGCTCGGGGAGGATTGGAGTCAGCGTGGGTTCGATGGATGGCGCATCTGTGGTTATGGGTTTATGGTTGAGCTTGGGACGCTTGCTCGCGGGTCCTACTCCGGGAATCGAACGAGATCCCGGAGCTGGGCTGTCGGCCATCGCAGGCGCAGGAACAGGAGGTTGCTTATCGTTGCGGGGGCGCTTTCGACTATCCTTACTCGCACTGGCAGGAGGAGCAAAAGCGCCAACCGGAGGCATCTTCTGAGCGTCTCTCATGGCGTGGCCAGGCTGCGGTGTTGTTCGAGTGAGGCCAGCGGTCATAGCAAAAACATCTTCAGGTTTCGGGCCGTTCGCCTTATTCGAGGCTGCAGACTCCGGTAGGAACTGCTTAAAATCTTCCAGGAGGTCGGGAGCGGTGTTGAAGAGGGTAGTGACTTGGGCGTAGACGTCTTGGATGGGTTTCTGTTCGCGTTGGTAGGTTTGGAGAATCTCGAGAAATTGTTTGTAAATTTCAGGTTTGTCCTGAAATCGGTTCTGTGAGCATAGGTCAGTTGATTTTTTCCTGGTGGTGGTGTACTATTGCAACTTTTTTTTATGAAAATAGTATTCGAATTTTGTGGGGGGGTGGGAGTGAAAGTGGAAGTGGAAGTAGAAGTAGAAGTAGAAGTGGGAGTGGGAAGAGGGGAGTGTGTTAATATGTTAATGTGCCAGTGTGTCAATGTGTAAAATGTGCTCCTCAGGTTTCTCTCACCTTAATTTTATTCACGTAACTTATAGCGTGATTGAATTCAACCGGACCGCGTTTCTCCATGTTTGCTTGCTGGCTGCCATTACTAGGCCCTCCTTGGGAACCACTTGGTGTTGGCGTGAGAGCGTTACGAGTCGTAGGGGCGTTCGGTGTCGTCGAATTATTCTGTACTTGCGATGTGCTACGGGGCTGCTGCTGGGGAGCTGGAGCTGGAGCCGGAGCCGGAGCTGGTGCTGGACCTTGACCTTGGCCTTGGCCTTGACCTTCGAAATTTGAACCCTGTGCTTGACCAGATCCAAATAAGCTCGGGCCGTTCGTCACGGGCGCGCTGAAAGCGGCTTCTGGGCTTTCGATGCTATGTTGTGGTTGTGGATGTTGCTGCCAGTTGCTGCCACGGTGGTTGAAAAAAGGACCATTCGATCCCGGCTGGCCGTGCGCGCTGTCGCCTTGATTTGCCCTACCGGTTATCGACTGTACTGTCGTTCCCATAGGCGTGGTGACTCGAATAGTGTTAGGGTCGTTGCCGGCGCCGCACTCGATCCGATACCCAGGAGGAAGAAAGGTGTTGAAGCCTTGAATCAGATTGGGATGACCCGCAAAAAGCTCCGACACACGATTAATAACTCCAGGTGTGTCAATCCTAACCCTAGAGATTAGCTCATCTGCCATTCCATATTTACTTCGATATGTAACTAACGTTTGACTCTTGAAATCCTTCATGATATCAAGGAACTTGTTGTAGACATCTGGCTGGTCGGCAAACTGTACCTTGACTTGGTCTAGGTAACTAAGGGCATCCTGCGAGGACTATATATTAGTAAATAGACAAATGCATCTTAGTATGTGTATACACATAGCGGATATTAAAATGTGCTGAATGAAGCCGTCGCATATACCGAGTATGACCTGGCATACGCCCAAAATTGATGCCACCTCGACCAATCATTTTGATAACTCATCATGGTGGCTTGAACAAAAGATATTAAAACAAATGAAAATGAGCAAAATTGGAGATATGTCCAAGGTTCCCTAATTGAAAATGTATACCATGCTTTGTGGATTTTCGAAAGGATCATGCTATCGAACGAGCTTGATTCCGAGGTTTCTTTATATGAAATACGAAGAAACACTGGAGGGTGTTTAAGGGAAGGGACAGACTGAATAGGTAAGGGGACAGGACATATAAAGTGCGATGCGAACGTGCCTAGCAGCGGCAGCAACAACAGCTACCCATCCACATAAGGGGATAGGGCGAACATGAGGATAGACGCCGGAGCGAGCCTACCCCCTGGGCCCCCATCTAACAGATGACGACCAAGTATGCATATTTAACTTACATTAAGTATAGGTTGTTGTCCCTGTGGCATGCCACCAGCACTGCCACTAGGGATCGGATGCGCTCCTCCAGATATCCCGCCACCGAAGGGGATACCCTGCGAGCCACGGTTACCATCTTGTTGTAATGGGCCACCGAACAGATGCCCCGAGGGTGCAGAGTTATTAGAAGGGCCTGAGTTGGGGCCGCCTATGGCTCCAAACATCTGATTCGAAGCATTCTGTGCGTTGTGTGGGATCGAGCGATTCGATTCAGCTTGTAACGGCCCGCCGAAGGAGCTCACGGGGCCTGAAGGAGCGCCTAAAGGGATAGGAGGCCCCGAACCTCCATGAGTCGCAAGAAGACCTCCGGGGCTGTGGATGGCGCCGGGGAGGCGCGAGGCGACAGGTTGATGGATTTGAAGGGATGCGGTGTTGCTCTGGCGTGGGGTCCCAGCTGGGAACTGTTCTCGCTGGTGTCGCTCGACCGACTCGCGGTCGCGGTGCGACAGGTCTTCGGGATGCGAATTCATTTCTCTTCAGCAGCGCAGATCTAATAGACGAGGTTGTTAGTCAAGATGATATTCGGCGTACTGATTCGCGCGCGTCGATACGATAGAGAAATACAATGAAAGGAATCAGGAGATCAACGATCGGGTCGAGTGCCAAACCCGAGATCATTCAACCAGGAAAGGGGGGTAAACAAAGAATAAATCTACAAATTCGGAGATTGGAATAGACTCACTTGCTACATGGATACAGTTGATACGTAAGAAACGGGAGTGTAAAGTTGGGAACTATATCAGGGATTTGGGTGTTGTGAAGGGTAAAAAGGACGGATGAGATCAAGCTGCTGTCGCGGCTTGGGGGAGTTTCCTCAGTGCGATCTGCGGACGCGCGATAACGCTCGGAAAAGCAGGAGATCCGCTTTATTTTATTACAAACTCACGTGATGATAAGAAAACTACACACGTAGATTATCCACTTTTCTCAATTTAGTTTGGTGTATTTTGTCTTAGAAGTCTTATCTTATCAGCATTGGCCGTGCGAAAGGCGAAAGGCATCACGTCATTGAAGCAGTTATAGTTCATCAACATCGTCATCAGAAACATATAAACCCTATGGTCCAACATCAGATGGGTAAGACCATAAAGTTTCCTAAATATGTTAAAATCCTTCATAATATAGTCTACTATCACGCATAAAAACAATAGTAACTGTCTAAGGTTTCTATGACATCAATATATCCGCAGTTGGAAGTCAAGCTCATTATCTGCATGCAAATGAGCAAGCTAAGAATTTTAGTATATGGTTAAGCATCACTAGTAGTGTTCTTAATAATATACCTAATAATATACCTGATAATATGATAAAAAATCCGTCTTTTTAGCAAATATTCTGCTGTCATATATATCACTCTTCTCTGCAAAAAAGTACGCTTATAAATGAAGTATTTATAATAATATATCAACCCCGTCCATGAATCTCATCCGTGTGCCAGACCAACCCAAGAAACCCAGTCTATATGTGCACGATAAACAAACATTCTTGACAATATTAACATTAACAATCTCAGGCCCCTATATGCTCGGCTTGGGCTTCGTAAGCCTCGATGACCTTTCCTAGGCCTAGGATCTGTCGCGTAGAACGACATGCTCTGTTCTCCTATAAACCCGGGTCTGCAATATCCACTACCTTAAACTCCAATAGAGCCAAGTCTAACATTAATCTGCTACACCCCTTCTAGTTTGTTGATTAAGCGTAGTTCCGAACCCCCTTCACAATCCACAGCTCGCCGTTGCCAACCCGGCTAGAGATGCTGTCTACTTCGATGCCATCAGGTTGGATCTAACCACCAACAGTCAGTACGCATTCCTCATCCTGATATTATTCACATTTTTCATGTAACTCACCACTTTCACACCGTCCTTCATCTCCCACCATATCTCCCTGTCGCCATCTAGCAGCGTAGCGACCTTCTCGTTCTCGGGCCACGGGCTAGCGGGGACGACGTGCGCCTCTACGAAGCGTCTCAGATTCCTCTGCGCCCTGTCCTGGCCGTCGCCGCCCTCGTACGCATTGGAGCCGAGCGCGGCGTAGTCCTTGGGGTCCTCCCACGGCTTGCGCGGCAGGGCCTCGACGGCGGAGTTGCGCGGGGCCAGCACGGTGCTATTGCGCGCGCCGTCGTCGAGGCGCGAGGATATCGACGCTATGCCCCTCGTGAACCCGGCGAAGATGTTGATGCTGCGATCGCGCCCCATCACGTCCGAGATCAGCACGCCTCCCTGCGCCGGCGGATGGGAGTCCGCAGGAGGCTGCTTGTCGGACGACGGCGGCAGGACGGGACCGAGATCCATGAGGGGCTTCTGGTGGGCGTTGGGTTTCAGGCTGATACCGAAGGGCAGGGCGACGAGTTGCGCGGATGCGGTCGCTGCTAGGAGTTGGATCGAATAGAGTGTTGATAGCTTCATTATAATGGTAAATAAATAATAGAAACGGAAGACGCTAGTATTTAAGTAATGGCGTCTGGCTTCCTAGATGTTGAGTGCAATAGAGTGGCACTTTCTCTGTCGTGCGTAAGGTTCCGATTTACAATTTACCTAGTGGAGACCTGGATGACATCACTGGTAAGACAAGCATCTGACATTTCACCATACAACGTTTGACTCTTGAGTTTATCATAAGGAATAACGCATCACAATATAGAGTGAGCCAATAATATCAATAAGGCTAATTTACATATGATATCACATTTGTAAATGACTTACCTTAGAGCCTGCCTACCTAGGTACATATGTAAGTAGTAGGAGTTGCCCTATCTACATACCTAGCAGTCTAGGTAGGTGCCTACCTCTGTATTATGCAGAATTCCGATGTCTCCATATCCCCCTTGCCCGGTTCCTTGCAGCGTGCCTTACATAGCTGCATAGTATTACTAACCTAACCTTGGTAGAACAGCCCCTGTCAATTCTAATAGTAATAAGAGATATATTGACTTGCGGAAGAACTTTGAAGGAGGCAACTACACTTAGAAACCATCATCAACATCTTCGTAATCTATTTATATCATAATTGATCAATATATTGCCTAGGTAGGTACACAAGGTTAAATAATATGAGTGCCTAGACATGACGGTTGTGTTGGTACGTAGTTCACATGCACCAATATTCAGGGGGCAGTGTATATATAATGGAAGCATATTAAGTCATAAATGCTTAATAATTATTCGATCTGAGGCTACACAAGACAAACACGCTCCTTTTATTGGAGGACAGTTATTACCAACAGCGGTAGCGAACATGAATAGTCATCGATGAGCAGTCAGCATGTCCTCTGACCCCTTCCCCATTCGGCCTGACCGTAACCAACTTGGGCTACCTACCTAGGTATATATCGATGACATCCCTAGCCATGTTCTTATATATCATATCCGAACACGGCCTTTACTCAGGATTATTTCTCGCTCCTCTACAGAATGAAACTGCAAGCGAAGTTCAGACATGTGGCTCATCAACACCGAAACCCTACAGCTTGAAAACATCACGAACCCGTGGAAGGGTTCCTACGCCATACTCTCGCACACCTGGGAAGACGAGGAGGTGTCCTTCCAGCAGTTCTCGAACCTCGCGCTGGCTCGGAGCAAGCGCGGGTTCGCCAAGATCGAGAAGACATGCATGCTAGCGAGAGAGAAACACCGGCTGCAGTACGCCTGGGTGGATACCGTCTGCATCGACAAAACCAGCAGTGCTGAGCTGTCCGAGGCCATCAACTCCATGTTTAGGTGGTACCAAGCCGCGGCCGTGTGCTTCGTCTATCTCTCCGACATGGCCCATGCGGCTGCCACCCCGGAGACGTTAAAGGGATGCAAGTGGTTTACTAGAGGTTGGACGCTCCAAGAGCTTCTGGCGCCGAGGGATGTCGAGTTCTACGACGGGGGTTGGGGGTTCATCGACACCAAAGATTCATGGCTGCTGGATTCGATATCCGAGATCACCGGGATCGAGCCTACCTTCTTGAAGCACAGCTCCTTGATCTGGTCTGCGCCGGTAGCGATGCGGATGCGATGGGCAGCCGATCGAGAGACGACGCGGCCCGAGGATACGGCCTACTGTCTGCTCGGGATCTTCGAAATCAGCATGCCCATGCTATACGGCGAGGGGAACAGGGCCTTCCTCCGGCTCCAGGAGGAGATCTGCAGGCAGACCAACGACCTGTCTATATTCGCGTGGACGACGCAGCCGGGCCACGCGTCCTCTTTGTTCGACAAGTATCGCGGCATCTTCGCCACGCACCCCTGCGAGTTCGCCGGCTTCCGCGGCGTAGAGCGCCAGAGCGGCGGCGGCACATTCCAAGGCGAACTCGCCGTCACGAACAAGGGACTCCGATTTGACGATGTCCAGCTATATAAAACGTCCCAGGCCGGCTTGGTCTTGCCGCTGGACTGTGCCAGGCCGGATCCCGAGAACAACTCGCGAAAAGGCTCATATGGCATCTTGCTTACGCTGACGCTAGATGGATATATACGCAGCAAACCAGGCGTCCTCGCCGTATTGCCGGACGACCGTGTCTCGGCTATACCGCCCCATCGCATTTACGTTAAGAAACAGCTACCTCTACAATGGCCGGACGGCAAACGGCTGCAAGATCAACATGCTGACGCGCTGCTCTTCAAATTCCAGGGACAGGCGGAGGCTATAATCATGAATGTGATACCGAAGGAGTCGTTCGACTACAATGCCTCCGCCTTTCTAACTGGTGGGAAAAGCTTCTTTGGTTATATACGATTGCACGTTAGTGGCCTCGAGCTTATGATTATATGTTGGCTTAAGGCGTCATCTTCGAAGAGAGGCTCCTCCTCCACTGCACCCCTCCAAGCCAGGTATAGTTTCGCATTCGAAGGTGATGACGGCTGGGATAGGCTGAGAATAATGCGTCTCGAGAGCGAGATCACCAATCGCGCGGTCCAGGAGGGGGTCATCCCGTCTTTGTTACCGAGTACCAAGCTATCGTGCTCACATGACAAAATCGTCGCTCCTCTCGGATCAACGGGTATGGAGATGGTGATTGAGAGCACAAAGAAGTCTACGCGCCATCATCTGGTTGTCACCTTTCTTAAGGCGGCAAAGAAGACCGCGGGAGACAATGGTGGTAATAGCGGCAGCACTTTCGGCCTTCGCTGCCTATCTCCTCACCTACCATTCATTTCGACTAAAGGTATGACGACGGGTCGGCGTGGAGCTTTTTCAGTCTAACATGATGAATCACACCGCCCTTTATTTCCCGTCTTTTATTCTCCGAACAAACCAGACGTCGGGCCCGTGGTCTGGATCCGTTTATGAGTTAAATGAAGTGACAAAGTATTGATTATGGCCTCAGCAGCTGGGTTTGTGTGCCGTTTGATGGCGCGCTATCAATATTCAGCTGCAAAAAAGCAATGTCGCTTTTTCGATCATACCCGACGTGTGTATGTGGCGGGCATCTATTCGCCGCCATATATATCATCACATATCATCACACAAGCTGTCAGGGTCTTATGGATTATACATGAGCATCCTCCCCTCCCCCCTTTTGATTTTAACGAAATCGCATAGCTATCAAGATTTCTTACTTTATCTTGTCATTTTGGCTACTGTTCATACCTATAGATCCTCTACATATCCTCTATAGCACGCGTCGATCACCATGCCGGCCTCTGCTCAAGAGCTGGTTGCGACCATCAGAAGTTGGGCCAAGTGCGTCAACGAGAAGAAATGGGACGACCTTCCCAAGTATATGCATTCGACGTACAGCCAGAACGGGATTGACTATACGCCCGAGACATGGGCGGCGCACATCATAGAGCACGTGGCCCCTCAGATAGGAGGCGATGTCCGCATCAACGAGGACAGCATCATGGTTGACGAGGCCGCACAATGCGTCGCATTCTCTCTTTGGCTCAAATTTAAACCCGAGATGCCTCTCTTAGGCTATCAACCAAAAGGCCTCGACGTCTTGCTAATAGAACACGGTTTCATCTGGTTCACCGACGGCAAGCTGTCGAATGGCTTATTCCTGATAAACAACGACGACATGCGCAACCAACTGGCAAATCCCAGCACGGAGTTTGCGCCTAGCCTGATCAGCGAATACCCCGTGCCTAGAGTAGAAGCGCCGCTGTCTCGTGAACAGCTCGAAGAGGTCTACAGAGCCTATGTGGAGATTTTCAACTCCCGCCGCACCGAGACGGATTACGCCAAGTACGTCCACCAGCCCGAGAAGATGCTCAACAACAAGGCATTGGCGCGCCGCGTCATGGACGACGCATTAGCAGCGATTCCCGATCTTCAGGTCCAGATCCATACGTTGATCGCGGATGAGGAACTGCAGCGCGTGGCTGTGTGGCTGAAGTTCACCGGTACCCCAATCAAGGAGTTCGCGGGACTGGTTCCCAATGGCCGCACCGTACATTTTACCGAACATGCCACGTACCAGTTTGTAGATGGCAAGATCCAGCGGATATGGGGTGTGATGAATTTGGACGAAGCGAGACAGCAGCAGCAAGAGTCTGCGATGCCGCAAGTTGTACCGGTATTTTGAAAATCAAACCGATTTTCAATCAGGATTCCGGCACGATACCTGGAGACCGAGATATTGATGATACCCTAGACATTATGAAGCGATTCAGACGAAAAGTATCTCGACTCTAAGTTATTAAATTCCCGATCTAGAAGATTACCTGTCTTAGCACAACCTACCTTAGCATCTAGCCTAGGTTAATATACACACACGCGGTATACACAGATACGATGTCAATAACGGGAATGACACTTACTACCTGCATAATTACGAACATCTCTTATGCTGAAGGGTTAATGATTAATGATTAAGGATGAGGGATAGAGAGTAGAGGGGCAGAATGGCGTCAGTTTGAATTCGCATGTGCTCCGTTTCACTGACGCTATTCCGAGGGGACAGGAATAGATAATAGAGGAGATAATAGAGGATGGAGGTCGGAGAGGTTGAATTCCTTGGGGCGTTGGACATCCACCCTAGGCACCAATACCTTGGTAACCTAGTACATACATAGCCGTCGCGAAGCTGCATTAGCTTATGACGCGGCTGCTTTCTTCTCTTCTTTACTACCTATTTCCGGTAGTTAGGTATGGAATCCATCCCGCGTTTTTTCACATGTCAAAATCGTATGCCTCTACTTGATTATTAGTTCAATGTTACTGACCTGACCTGCCTGACCTACCAGACCTAGGCGTCAGCAACTTTGGATTTACATAGATCAGCTGCCAATGAACGTATTAAAAGCCATCATCTGACACGCCATAATCTTTTTGTGGGGGAAAGCAATCGGTTTTGCCTCTGCCATTTGGGGGCGCAGTTTTATTTTCTGATTTTGGTTTTTGGTGTAGGATCACATGCATTTATTTTGTTGTTAGGTTCCAAGTTTATTCGTTCGAGAAGTATTGGAAGTACATGTAGGTACATATGCATTTTTGTACCTACCTAGGAGGTACCTAGGTAGGTATTCATGTCAAATGCTAAACTTCAAGGTTACACACTTCCCATCGAGTACCGCCACCTACCCTGCCTGCCTACCACAACGAAATGGTTCCTGACAACATTGAATCCACATCCAACAACCCCCGTGAGCGCTAGAAGTTTTAAACATCGAACTCGTGACTGTGGGGAAGAAGGTTAAGTCCGTCGACTTTGCCCCTTTTTATTCTAAACCGTCCCATTTTTAGTGTTGAAAATGCGGAGGAGCGAGAGAGACGAAAGCGTGCCTCGGCATTCTGGTTAGCATGTACCCGGGGAATTCGGTACCTAGGTAAAGTACATTTGGTAGGTACCTACCTACACTAGGCCTAGATAGGAGTTTCTAAGTGACATCACCTCCTCGGCCGAACATTGCGCGAAGTCCATGTACCTTTTTTTATAATCGTCCACGAATCCGGATGAGCCTAAAACTTATGTAATACTTGCGTAGGTATGTACTTCGCCATAGACTACTTGAATCATTCGCAACCTTCCTAATTCTTCAAATCCTATTAATTAGATATATATATGTACTTAAGCAAGATAAATCTCAAATCGTGAATTGGAGTTTACCTGGGTGTGCTAAAAATATTAATTTATTCTAGGCAGGTACCTATACACATCTTTTGGCAGCACTGGTACTTCTTACTATGATACATCACAAAGTATCTACTAAGATACCCACCCCCCTGGTCTGCTAAGATTTGACCTCGGCTCACCTGTGCACGAATCAGCTCATCAGTAATTCAAAGTCCAGGCAAGCTCGACTCGGCTCAGAAGGTCAGCTAAAACCGTAGCAACTACCTAACTAGAAATATTAATCCCCTGCATTCCTTTCGCAATTTCTCCATCTAAAAAGACCCTCGAGCTTCTTCACAACTTGTTCTTATTCATCTACTTCTCTCTTCCACATCCCTTCCTCTAGCAGACCGTAAGAGTATTGTAGACATATCACATCGATCAAAAATGGCTCCGAGAGTAATCGTCGTCGGTGGTGGCTGTAAGCTTCAATTGCCCTCCCCGCTCCCCAATGTCAACGTCAACGTCATGACCTTCGTAACGCATGACACAGAACACAGAACACAACAAAGAACTAACAATCACATGCAGTATCTGGCCTGAGTGCTGCGCATACAATTTACCTTGCTGGCGGCAATGTAATTGTTCTTGATAAGCAAGGTAAGAATTGTCATTATTCACTATGAGATAGATCCAACTTGGAATACTAATACACTCGTTCTAGGTTTCTTTGGAGGAAACTCGACCAAAGCTACTTCTGGTATCAACGGTGCCTTAACAAGAACGCAGGTTGATCACAACATTAAGGACAGCGTAAAGCAGTTCTACGATGATACCCTCAAATCTGCACGAGACAAGGCCAGGCCGGACCTTATCAAGGTCTTGACTTACAAATCTGCAGCCGCTGTCGAGTGGCTACAAGATGTCTTCAACCTAGACTTGACTCTGGTTTCGCGACTCGGGTGAGTCTCAGAGATACACCAATGATTCATTCGCCCTATATACTAATCTCATCCATAGTGGACACTCCCAGCCTAGAACACACAGAGGACACGATGCCAAGTTCCCTGGTATGGCTATCACATATGCCTTGATGCAAAGATTAGAAGAGCTTGCCGAGAACGAACCCGAACGAGTTCAGATTATCAAGAAGGCTCGTGTTACCAATTTGAGCAAGGAGGGCAACAAGGTCACTGGTGTTGTATATGAATCCGATGGCGAGAGCAGTTCTCTCGAAGGCCCCGTCGTACTAGCTACGGGTGGTTATGCTGCGGATTTCACCGACGACTCGCTATTGAAGAAGCATAGGCCCGACACGTACGGCCTTGCCACCACCAACGGCGCGCACGCCACCGGTGATGGCCAAAAGATGGTGATGGCCATTGGAGGAAACGGAATCGATATGGACAAGGTCCAAGTCCATCCTACGGGTCTTGTCGACCCCAAGGATCCCGGGTCGAAGTGGAAGTTCTTAGCCGCCGAGGCTCTGCGTGGTGAAGGTGGTCTTCTGCTTAACGCCGATGGTGACAGATTCTGTGACGAACTGGGCCACAGAGATTACGTCTCGGGTATGATGTGGAAGGAGAAGGAGAATGGCAAGTTCCCCATCCGGCTCATCCTCAACTCCAAGGCGTCCAACACCTTGGACTTCCACACTCGCCACTACTCCGGCCGTGGATTGATGAAGAAAATAACCGGCAAGGAGCTCGCTAAGGAGATTGGCTGCTCACCGGAACACCTTCAAAAGACCTTCACCACATACAATGCCATCGCCGAGGGCAAACAGAAGGACCCATGGGGCAAGAAGTTCTTCCACAACCTTCCCCTAGATATCAACGACGACTTTCATGTCTCGCTGATGGAGCCCGTTCTTCACTTTACTATGGGTGGTATCGAGATCAACGACAAGGCTCAGGTTCTGAACAAAGACCAAAAACCTTTCGAAGGTCTCTTCGCCTGTGGTGAATTAGCTGGCGGTGTCCACGGCGCTAACCGACTTGGTGGTTCTTCACTTCTGGGCTGTGTTGTCTATGGTCGTGTTGCCGGTGACTCGGCAAGCAACTTCCTATTCCAGCAAGCACTTACCGGCACCGCCGGAGCCGCTTCGCGTCTCGGCCAAATTTCCTTGCACATTGACCCATCCCAGCCGGGTAAAGTGTCCGTCGAGTGGGGGAGCGGCGCTTCCAGTGCATCATCAGCAGCCGTTGGTCAACACACGAGCGCTACGGGGCCTACCCCAACCGCCGAAGGGGGTAAGTCATCCCGGCCTGCAGAGAAGCCCCAAAGCGCTAAGAAGTTCGAGATACCCAATAAAGAATTCTCAATGGAGGAGGTCACCAAGCACAACAAGAAAGATGACCTTTGGGTAGTTGTCAAGGGCGTCGTCATGGACCTGACGAACTGGCTCGACGAACACCCCGGCGGTCCCCAGGCGATCATGAACTTCATGGGTCGTGACGCAACAGAGGAATTTGAGATGTTACATGACGACGAAGTCATTCCCAAGTACGCCCCGCAGCAAGTAATAGGACGTGTCAAGGGTCAAGAGGTCACACTCGAGCTCTAAGTACCGCTAGCAAACAACAGAGAAAGAAAAGCTTATATCGGGCGGCGCTCCAGGGTCAACAGGAATGGCTGTTATATTAGCAAGTATTGTTTTGAACTCTTGTCTCTCCGTATGATAGGATACGCGAGACAAGTAAAATTAGCTAGGCGAGGCGCATGTTTTTGCATTACTCGATATTTAGGTTGTATTGATATGTATCCTGGATCTTTTTTTGGATGTGTTGCTCCATTTAAGAATATATTACTTCAAATCTATATCTTTCTAGTTTCTATATATCTGTGACTACTTTGGCAACCTTCCCTTGACATGCTCATTATGTAGCATGCCTAGGTACTTACCTTAACGACATGGCGTGATATCGCTGGTCGAGTCTGATCTCCGCAGGAACCCGTCGGGAAAGGGTTCACGCCACGGCTACAATGACTCCCGCTTGTGCCGGGCGGGTACATCCGTCACGGCCCGAGGGGACCACTCTTCGTCGGCTAGGTTTTAAACATACCTCAGTAGAGATCACGGGTACTAAGTTATATTATGTGTCTGATGCTTCTCCGAGCCGCGGCCGAGAGATTATCTGCTTCAGCTAGATCAAGGGAGCCAGGCTACCTAGTATTTGGGCATTCGGCGGCGAGCTGCCGCCGAGGTGTTCGAGGTTGGCATACTTGCTGTCTATCTCGTACTTAGGTAGGTACGTATTGTATGTCGACGATGCTTGGGACTTCGGAGGTCTTGTTTACTAGGCATTCGGTCGGCTAAGGTGAAGCGGCGTAAAGTAATGCATAGGAGAAATCGAGTTGGTGTGGGTGCTTGCATATATTATTTCTTCGTATATCGCGTGTTTTGCGTTATAGACGGGGGCGTTTGAAGTAATATATATGTCATATATTACAATGTTGCAACTTCAACTGCCTCGGAAGACTAAGATTGGTCTTCTCTGTAAAGGTACGTTGTTTATGGTATCTGTTAGGGTGAAAGATTCATAGATACCCAGGCAGGTATAAGTAATCCGTAGGTAATCACTGGTTTGTACTTATTAATTAATAGCCGTGGTTAAAGGAGAGCCGTAGTAGGATAGGTACCTAGGTAGGTATCTGCGAACAGTGCTAACTAGTACATAGACATCAAATCGTCTTGGTACTAAAGGTGGTAAATGTGTACAGTGATTAGCTTTTACGTCTCCTAGGTAGTTAGTATTCTAAAGGCAAGGGCTAGTAGGCGCTCTGTGGATATTAACATGGTCATCTTGACTTGAAACTCCGAGGGTATACATTTTACTATGGTTACCTACCTACCTACCTACCTACCTACCTACCTACCTACCTACCTACATATATATCACTGCAGAAACAAATCTTTGCTCGGGTGTAACTGGTCTAAGACAATATAGGGCTTGTGCTCGTATGCCTTGTCCATGTTGAGGGCTAGGCCTGCTTCTCGTGTCCCGGACTCTGGCCGACGAGAAACATAGTTACGAGTAGTGCTTCGTCTTACGTAGTTACGGTAGTTATATTGTGCGAAAGCTCTTTAAGCACGACATCTCTAAGCGCACGTAGTTTGAAAATAGGGCTTCGTAGTTGAAGTCGTAGTCGGAGTCGGAGTCCCATCCAGCGTATATGCCGTCGCTTGATTCAATACAGACAGCATTTTCTCTACCCCTATATTCGTCAATGTGCACACATATGTAAGTACGGTTGGGTGTAGGTAGTATTCTAGATAACAGACTTCGCGAGACATCGGCAACGAGGTGCCCTCACATGCAGCAGTAGACTTTGACCTAACCACCACCACCACCACCACCACTAGCGAAGGTCGTCTAAGGTCGCTTATACGGAACGTCTCCCTCGGACGCCGAAGACGCAACTGTGGACGGGCATGCCAGCCTCGCCTACCCGACGTAAGCTACCCCAAGCCCATTTCCCAACGCACGCGGCGTGCCCTCTGCTAACCTCGAGGGCGAGGCGGCGGTTTTCTGACCCGCGGGTCTGGCACGCGGGGGTTCATTAATAGCCGTCAGGGACCTGGTTAGCTGCGACGGGAAGGAGAGGAGCCTAGGGGTTCTGAGAAGCAAGTGACTATGTGTGCGGCGGCGGTCGGGTTCGTTTGCTTGCTGTCTATATGGGCTCGGAGGCTGCGAGAGGCTGCTCCTATCCCCTTGCTTCTAAGCGCCCGTGTAGATGAGTCTTCAGTCGCGGCGGCCTGGGAAATCTGGTAGTAGTCTAGCAAGGGGGAGAAGGACCCCTCATACCTAGGCTGCTATGTCAATGGTCGTGACCTCTCCGAAACACCCTTCAGTTCCTTACCGGGCTCTTCGTAAAGGCAGCGACAAACACCTACTTTTAAACCATTTCATATCTACTAGGTTCGACATGACCACAGTAGCAATAACAGCCGTGCTTACTAAGGCCGTGTTTGCATACATCCTCGCCTTCTACAGAAATCGTGCGTCAGTGATGCTGAAGAGGAAACACACGCCGTCCACTTGAATGGACATCCAAGGTGTGCCGGCGACGACATCGTCAGCTAGGTACGCACGCAGGTAAGGCATCCATTCAACGTGAACACATCACGGAAGCATAGCAAGCTCCTCTGTTAAAATAGAGCGGCTCGTAAGTGTTGGTAAGCCGGCACAGAGAAAGTATTTCAGTGCGTTGGACAGCCAGGGTCACAGGCGTAGTAAGCTTCCTTCTTATGAGCAGGATTGTAGCGACATCCTAGCCGATTACCGCCTCGCGGCTTTTTCTGGGACGTTGCAGAATGCCAACGGGTCCTTTGGTCTTTTCCGTCTCCCTGGTTCTTATGGTGAAACCAAGACCTTCCTTGTCTGGACCCGGGTTGGCATAGGAACGAGAGGGAACAGCTAAAAAAGATCCTGCTTGCTTATCTGAGTATCTGTAAGCAGCGAATTAGCAGTCGCCGAAAATTGCGAATCCTTATTATAGGAACAATGTGAAGTCGGTTTAGAGTTTCTTTATAATTCGTGATATATAGCCTCATCTAAAGGGGGAGATATTATTATTGCAACCTTAGGACTTAGGTGTGGTGGGAGATGCAGCAATTGCTATACCTGGGACCATTTGGAGACGATGTCGCCGTCAAGGTCACCCCCTGGTTGGAGACGAAACACTCAACACAAATCACGAATTACGTTTCCTTCCCTTGCATCGAAGTTTGATTCGAATTTGGATTAGGTGGAAGCATCTCATCACTTGACGGCGGAAAGATTCCTCTTGTCGATGAGATCCAACCCGGCCGAACCCGAATCGGTTTTCACGTATCAACCTTCCACGTAGGAGACGAGGCTCCGTTACGAATTCTAAGTAGGATTCTGATGGTCGGACTCTTACGGCCGTGAGCGAGCTTCGTATCAGGGAAAGACGGCCGTATGTATCTGAGCAGCGACTCAGCACTAGGACCCGAAGGTGCCTCGTCGTCATTCGGTCGACGCGGTTCGGGCTCGCCTATGACGCTTCTTCCTAATGGCCAATAACGGACTAAGGAAACCCTCCATCATGGGGGTTTAACAATAGCCTACAGGAAAATCATTTCCATAGATACCTAAGCCTGATGTTTATTATAAGCGTTTGCTTCGGTCACCTGCGCAAACAACGAGGCCGTTACGGCCTTGTCCGGGAGACATAAACCTTCCAAACGTGACCTCGTTATAAAGCATTTATTTCATGCTGTAAATAATACAATGCTGGGGGTGCCCGTTACCTTATCCGTAGGCCTGACGCGGGCTCGAGTATTAATTGCCCTAAATTGCCCTGCGCCTCTGCGGCGAGGATAGTATATGGGCTACCACCACTGAATGGTGCAGCCACTTGGCGTCTATCTCAGGGGACTATTGGTTGTCGACCTACTCGGGATCAGGATATATTGGTACCTACCTAGTATCCAGGTAGGTACCTAGAGTATACCTACCATACCTACCTGAGTACCTCCAGGGCTAGCGTTAGGTAGGTAGCCAGTGACTTGCATTCGATGCTCCATGTTCCCGGGTTTATGGGTTATCTGGTGTTGCTCAAATGCACATTTTAGGTCAACGGCATGAGAAGGGTTATAACACAGCATCTGCTTGCGTTACCAAGACGTAATCAAGACGCTTCTTGGGGCTGCAGACATGGTCTTATTCATGGATATGTGTAACCGACGGTCTGATTTCTACCCGATACCGAGTATGATGATTCTATACTTGTTAGAAGTCCATACGTATCTGTAATACCAGACTTCTTCTTTGGTGCATCATATACTAATAGAGGTATTTTGAGCGATGACCACATGCGGCGGCTTCACTAAAACGTCCACAAGAAAAGCAATGATACAAGCCCCTACTGAAAATAAATAAATAAGAAAAAGGTATCGGAAAGACGTTACTGTCCGCGGTGCCGGTATCTGCCGTCAAAAAGACCAAAGTCGACTATCTTGGTAGTTGGTCATGGATGAGTTTATTAGGTAAAAGGTGAAAATGGGAACCTGAAGCACATGTGCGTGCTAGGTACACTATATATGTACAAAAGTACATACTCTGACATATGCACCTACCCCGAGACCCACTGGCGAAAGTAGAGAACCTTGGAAATATTCCAAATCTCGACCGCGGGCAGGAGCACATCTCGTACGAATTCTGTGTACCTAGGGGTATACCAAGGTTCTAGGTTTATGTACCGAGATACTACCTGGTACCCAGGTATTCTGCCTACATAGTACCTACTCGCTTCCAAATATTTATCCCATCCTTTTCCAATAGGTATCCCAATATTTCATACCTAGGTACGCAGCCAAGTACATGCCCAGGTACCTAGCCTAGTAGGAGGCATGGCAAGACAATCTAACAACGAAACGACGAGGCACATGAATCAAGAGCCTCCAAGTGGTAAATGAAAAATTTAAAACTTACCTATCATTCTAAAATTACCTGTACTTAGGTAAACGGTAAACCATGGAAGCAACCTGTCAAATCCTAAAATGGAAGAAGCTTGGGCATTGACATCGCGTGGGAGTCTCCACGCCTGCTGCCACGTTATTGCTCATTCGCGGAATCATGGGCATCGTCGCATCGTGGAGTCCTGAGAGAACTGGCCAACCTGGGGAGGGTCGAGCGATCGTTCGAGGGTTTTCCCCGCAAAAAGAACCTCTTGTGATCTACGGCTACTGCTGTTGGCTCGAAACCTTTTTTCCACCCTATTCCGTACGATGAACCATGCTTAGCCCTGTGGATAGTCCTATGCAGGTAGTAAGTCGAGAAAGACTACTCGAAGCTCATCGTGTACTACTGTGTATGTATAGCACCAGACCCCTGAAGAAAACCGTCAATCCTACCAGGCAGGTATGTAGATATGATAGGTACCTAATCTCAATGTGCAGCATTCGTGGAAGTCACTCCTTATGTCTGTCTATAGCGCTAGGGAATTGCACTCTTGCTCGCTTATTATTCTCTAATTTGGTCACATCACCGACGTCTAGGTCTCCCCCCCCTTCATGCTGTGTCACAACCACCTAAGACAACTTCTGCAGCCCAGAATATGGATCAGAGAGTCCCCGGGCTGAGAGTACTGTTTATTGGCCTGCCCGGCCGCCTTGTTCCTCCCACCTGGGCTGAGGTGTAATGGGATGATGTATGCTGTTACAATACTCACTCGTTCGACGAATTCTTGAGGGACGATCCAATTAGGAGAATCATCTACCTGTTTGCGAGGTATCAACTTTCGGCTATACAACGATTGAATCCTTCCCAACACAACCCCCGAAAACTATTCACTTCTCCGCTACAAGGTAGCTGAGACCTAACAGATATACATACACACTGGCGCTTGGTGATTTTTCACTAGGCACTGCCGGCTTCAACAATGCCGAAGAGGCTAAGATGCCCACAAGGGCCTCAATACATAGAGGATACCTACCTAGGTACCTAGGTGGTCTTGTCCTCCTGCCGCTTGAAATCTAGTTCTGGGGTTCCAATTTACTTGTTGGTACATGGATAGTTGCAAGCGTAGAGAATAATGGTCATTTTCATTACCTAGGTACTTACAAAGGAGACCTGTCAATCAGACCGGCTTCCATGCAGGGCTTCATCAGCTCCGGTTGACCATCCCGCCTAGGTACATTCGAAGTTGGTTACGCACTGCATGTGGCATTATTGGCATATGTATTCTGCTTTTTATGTCACCGTAGGCTGACGGCGTGGCCTTGTGTGAACGAATGCATCTTCGAGACGCAACTTTGTGGCGCTCCAATCACTGCTGGCCTCCTCCTCCTTCAGCGCCAGGAAGGCATCACTACCTACCTACATAGGTATACGCCAATCGATACCCTGCCAGACTGTACATACCTGTTGGCCAATTCTTATTACTGTACAACTACAAAGGTATACCTGACGGAATGAGCACGGCGACGAGAACGGGATGGATAGGGGGCCCGTCACTTCAAGTTTTTTTTCACTACTGCCAGCGATCCTTGCTTGGTTGGTGTGCCAAACTTTGGCGGCATTCTCATACGATTGAAATCCCCATGCGAGGTTAGTATCATGACACTATCTAGGGCTGCTAGGCTGCTAGGTAGGTAGCAAACTGGTTCAGCCCGGAGACAGTCAGTCATCCAGCTCGAGACTAAACCGAAAGGGGGTTGGGGACACATTTGTACGAGACTTCTGGCTGCTTGCACAGGTCTTGACTGGTAGGCCTGGGAGGCCTGGTAGGCTTGGATAAGGCTTGGATAAGGCTTGGATATGCTTGGATTAGGCTTGGAAAGGCCTGCAGAAAAAAACGAGAGCACGATAAAAGCTAGGAGGTATGTATGTACATAGGTATGTATTTCTACTACCCACATGTAGGTACATATGTATGTATAGTACCTAGGTACCTCCTGGTAGGTAAAGGTAGATAGATACCTGGGTACGTGTAAAAGGACAAGACGCCCAGGTGGAAATGCCAAATTCAATGTTCAGCAACTCCCCGGGGGGCGTCGAATCGCAACCCCATGGCTGGACTCGCTTAGGCACTACCCACTCTAGCCTTAAACCAATCAGACGAATCGAACCCTTGGCGCTCGCACGTTCTTTCTTGTGCACCCATTGATCCCCTATTGGATCTCCCCCCATCGCCCATTGGATTCCCCATTGGATCCTTCCCTACCCCCCCTAAATCTGCTAGTGTCGTGCTGATCGCTGACCCTCTGGTTCTTCTTGTGGTTCTTCTTTCCCGCCTTTTCCCTTCGTTGCCCTTTTATTCTCCACTCTGCAACTCATACTCTATTATTACCCATTACCCATTACCCATTAAACGGCCTACCCATTAAACCTACCATTACCCACTATCCTTCTATCCTCAATCCTCTATCGATTCCCAGTTCCCAGTTCCTAGTTCCTAGTTCCCACCCACAGTGGCAGTGTGTCCGTCCTAATCCCCCCCAAAGGTATCTCTTAATCAATGGGATACCACATTTTTCGACCTCCAACCGTTTCCTTATTAACATCGGCGTTAACATCGAACGAACGAAGTAATTATCGATATACGGCTGGTTTGACGTCGAAACACCATCACCATGGCGATAGCCATGGGCTGGCATAAACCCGATAATGTCGCCGGCTCTTCAGCACCGGCCATCATGGTCGGCCTCTTTGTGGCAACCGGTGGTCTCTTGTTCGGATACGATACTGGGTGAGCAAACGACGACGACGTTACCCTCTGATCCTCTTCTATATTATCCGATCGAGTGTGAAACTTGTCGGATGAAAACCAAGAGTAATCCAAAGCAGCGGCGCGGTATGCTAACTTGATGAATTTTCGAAGCACGATAAACGGTATTCTCGCTATGGGTTCATTCAAGAGTCAATTCAACACGGGTTTCCGAAGCGACAACGGCCAATTAAACCTCTCACCCTCTCAGATTTCCATCATCGTTGCCATTCTGAGTGCCGGCACCGTCGCTGGTGCGCTTATGGCAGCCCCCCTGGGTGATTGGATGGGTCGTCGAATATCGATTATTGGTTCTGTTTGCGTCTTCTGTTTTGGTGTCATATTTCAGGTCTGCGCCGATGCTATTCCGATGCTGTTGGCGGGAAGGTATGCCTACACCGTTTGATTACTTCGAAATAATACGTGGGGTTGTATTTGCTGACGACGACGACGGTGATATATAGGTTCTTTGCTGGTGTTGGTGTTGGATCCGTATCCGTCCTTGTTCCTTTATACCAATCTGAGATGGCCCCGAAATGGATTCGCGGTACGTTGGTTTGCGCATATCAACTTTCTATAACATTTGGTTTATTGGCGGCATCTATCGTGAATCTCATAACTCAAAACCTCGACGGCCCGGCCGCGTATCGGATTCCCATGGGCCTTCAGCTCACGTGGGCATGTGTACTCTGCCTTGGTCTCCTCGTCCTACCCGAAACTCCTCGATTCCTCATCATGTGCGGCGACAAGCACGCTGCCAGTCTAGCTCTTAGCCGTCTCCGTCGTCTCGATATAACCCATCCTGCCCTCGTCGAGGAACTTGCCGAAATCGAAGCGAACCACGAGTACGAACTTGCGCTGGGACCCGCGTCCTACCGCGACATCTTCACCGGATCACCCCATCTCGGCCGCCGAACCTTGACCGGCTGCGGTCTTCAGATGTTGCAGCAGCTGACCGGGATAAACTTCATCATGTATTACGGAACTACCTTCTTCACTAGCGCCGGTGTTTCGGATCCTTTCTTGATCTCCCTCGTAATGAATGTCATCAACGTCATCTCGACATTTCCTGGACTGTTCGTGGTAGAAACCTGGGGCCGTCGGAAATTACTGATCGTCGGTGCGCTGGGCATGGCGTGTTGCCAACTAGTAATCGCGATCTTCTCCACCCTCGCGAGCGATTCGCAGAGTTCCTTGGTAGCCAAGCTTCTCATCGTCTTCGTCTCCCTATTCGTTTTCTTCTACGCAGCTTCGTGGGGCCCGGTCGCCTGGGTCGTTACTTCGGAAATATACCCCCTTAAGATCCGCGCGAAATCTATGTCAATCTCGACGGCATCTAACTGGTTACTGAACTTTGGAATCGCCTACGGTACGCCGTTTATGGTAGAGGAGGGTACTGGTTATGCCGCGCTGGGGGCTAAGGTGTTCTACGTGTGGGGTGCTTTCTGTATTCTTGCCGCCATCTTCGTATACGGCATGATTTACGAGACTAGTAAAATCAGCCTGGAGCAGATCGACGAGATGTACGAGCGTGTCCCCTTTGCTTGGAAGAGCAAGAACTTCGAGCCGAGTTGGAGTTTCCAACAAATACGCGATGAAGGATTCGCAGAAAGCGGTGTCCCTCCGCCGGATCACGAATTACAAGCGTCCCGGACTACTACGACTACTAGCGGCGATAGTGTACAGACGATACATACGGAGTCTAACCCTAGCGAGACCCAGTCGGAAGAGGATAAGATAATAAGCGAGATGGGTATGAGTAACGTCGACTTTAGCTACTGAAGCCCGGATCTGTTACTTACCGACCGTCGCAACACGACCGCCCCTATCTTGTCTTGTCCATTGCTACCTTGGCCCCAGAAAAGGAGGCGTTTTAAGGTTTTCTGTTCTTTGGCGTCATATGGGATATATCAGCGTAGGAGTTCAACGCGACGGAGTTTACGGCAACGGGGAACTAGGACCATGGGGGAAATGATTCGCAATTGGATTCTGGGATTACGGCGACTTTCGGTTTGGCGATAGCGGCACCATTGGGCGGCATCATCTTCGATCAGGTGACATGACATAGGGACAGCAATACCGGTTCACACTATTGGACGCAGACGGCGATCGCCTCAAAAGAGGGCACGAGGCGTGTCACCCCGGGGGCCGTATAGGTTACCCCCTTTCTACACAGCACAGGAGCTCTTCATTATCCGCGCCGCCGCCGCCGCCGCCACTATGCTGTAGCAGCACCGGATCTTCGCTGCACCACCAGGCCTCGAGGGGAAGATCCTGACTGTTTTTTGTTGTATCGCGGCGAGGATAGATAGGCGGTCGTGTCGGTCTACCTGCCCGCCGCTCCTGGCAAATCAAAAATGTTCAAATGTTCAAATGTTCAAATTTCCGCGTAGCGGTCCTGCATGCTTGGCGACTTGGCGACTGGCTTTGTGACTAAGAGAAATGAAATAATATGAAATTAAATCAAATGATATGATATGAAATGCACACGCTACTATACTTTATAAACCCTTCCCGCCTCGTCCCGTCTTAAACGTTGTCTATTCTAATACATATACATACACACACACATATTGTATATATATATTAGGTATACATATCTACGGTCCCGCACCTCATAAGCGAATCCATAGACGCTGCCGGTTCCAGTCGTTCCCATTCGTAAGCATAAGCATAAGCGATACATTAGCTCTGGAATCTTTGCCGCGTGCACTATGCACGCCGGTAGTGCTTCCTGGCGAGGTGTCGGATTTGCCGTCTTTGGGTTTGCTGTCTCGTGGAGGTAGAGGTAGAGGTAGATATAGATACTGACGTATCTATCTGCTTGTATATCAGGTAGGTACACAGATAGCCCATGGATAGGTAGATAGATACCTGGATAGACGCACACGCATGCCTGTCTGTTTGCTTAGGTACTTGCTTGTACAGTGGGTGGGCTCTACGTACCCGGGTAAGTAGGAAAGACTCCTTGCGTGGCGCCCTGGGTCAAGCTTGTTTCCCCAGATCCCCATACCCCGGACCCCGGACCCCGGATTTATATCATACCTACCTAGGTACCTAAGGCGGTGCATGGTGTGGTATGGGTATATGTACCTAAGGTATAGATGGATGTATATACGAAGGCCGCCCCTTAATCTGCCCTAACCTAACCTGACCTAATCTAACGTAGCATGTATGGCCCGACCTATACTCCAACTTATACTGCTTACTTATACTGCTTACCTATCTATATAGCGACTGCCTAGTGCACACAGAAGCGCAGCTCATAGGTGGCTAGCCAGGTGGTCTGGTGGTGATGTCAGGTAGCCAGGTGAGAGGCCGGTGGTGCGGGGATCACGCGCGAGCTATAGTGCGATATGCATACCTACCTAGGTACCTACCTCCCTACCTACATCATACATACAGATATCTAGGTATGTAGGTTGTCATATAAGTACTAGTCGCTACCTAGTAACAGAGAACAACTATAAACCCACAAGCCGAGAGGCTGAAGCTGGGGAAGCGTGCGTCATTCGGGCTAGTTAAGCTACCTAGCCTACCTAGCTATGTTTGAGCTGGGAAGACCTAGGCAGCTAGATAGGCGGAGAGGTGTATGGGGTAACGGGGTGCATGCGGTAGCGCAGGTAAGGGGGCCGAGCTACTCCCGCGGTCTGACCGATGATGATGCCGGGGTTGGTTAGTTGATTGATTGATTGTTTGCTTGTGTATACCTACCTCTTAGCTACTTAGGTAGGCTGGCTGGTGAGAGGGCAGCTACCTAGGTAAATAGGTAAATACCTAGGGCATGGAGGTTAAGTCGATTTGCATGTGCGATTCGTGTTACTGCTAGCCAAATTACCTACCGAATTACAAGTTAGTTTAACGGTAGGTGGGTAATTTATAGGACCAATATCTTAGATATACCCAAGGTTGCTTCTCAACTATACAACTCCCTATACCAATGTTACCTCCAAATTACCTTCAAGACCCGGGTCCGGGTTCGCCAAACCGCCGTGCGATCTCGCGCATAGAAGCGATTAGGGAATAAGTACGGCCCTTGTCGGAGTTAGTGCCGCAAATATTATAGAAATAATAATAATAATCAGACGAGTAAAATCGGTGTATATTGACAAACCAACGCCCGCCCAGTCCCTCGTCGCCGCCGTAGCATTGGTGTAATTACGCACGGTGTAAGGCATGAATAAGATATATATATACACATGCGCGTTGCCTATGCCCGCCTAGGTATGTAGGGAAGTACCTAGGTACCTAGAGGTTGGTTGATATTATACATAGCGGACCCGTTCAACTCCACCCCGTGCCGGGCCCCCGTCCGGGCCTCACGAAGCGAATATAGTTATTCCCTATTACTCGGCCGACTAAGTTCCCATCTGGCTTTCAGGCCGGCCGTTTTGTTCCTTTTCGGTGGCCCTACATTTCCTAGGTAGCTACAAAAAGGATCGTTTCGATTAGGTACCAGCCGTTGCCACGTTATTGCCATAAACAGGCAGCATTAGGAACAGCACCGCGGGCTCCTTTTCTCGTCGCCCTGCCTATGGTATGGAAATGCCTAGATGACCCGGTTCCCTTTCATTTCGTTCCTGCCCAGATGCCCCCGAAATTATACATGCGGTTGAGCTCATTCCGTAGTCGACCTGCGCCGCCGCTCACCCCTTATACGTGAGGTAAACGAAGAACAGCAGCACCATCCAGACTAACCTCCAGATTGTCGTCCATATTTCCGTGCCGACCAGGCTTGCTTTACTCCTGGGGCGCGACGCTGGTTTCCAGGAACGTTCTTTGTCGTCATAGTACGAATCCCTCCTGATCTCGATTCTCGGGCCTTTATTCTGACCCCATCCCCACTTCCCTGGGCTCGCCTTGCCCTTGTGGTTGGGTGACACGGCGCGGGCTTGCGGGCTTAGTCCATTCGTAATGGACTGGCCACGCGTCCGCGTAGACGACGTGCGGACCGATGGGAATTTGGTCGACGACGTCCAAGGGGAGCCTGACTTCCCGACATAAGCGCCTTCGTCGTTTTCCGCCTTCGCCTTGAAAATCGGGAGCATTGCCGACGACGCAGTTTGAATGGGATCTAGTGCGAAATGTTGTAGGTTAAGAGCCGGGACAAGGAAGGCTCGTGCTATTAGTATTACTACACTTAAGACTCCTAATACAGCATAGGTCATGTATGTAGACAGTTGTTGTGGAAGTAGGCAGAGATGAGTCTGTAACGTAGCCTTCGGCGACCCCGGAATCGGATTTCCTTGGTCGTCGATCGGATTGTACAGAGAAACCATCTGGAAGCCCGGCGTCGGCACTCCCATGGCCATACTGATGCTTTTGACCGTGATTTCGTGGACGTTTTCCTGATCGGGCGAGTGCAAAATCTCGCAATAATCGTGGTCGTCTCCCGAGAAGGCGTGTTTGACGTTACCGATGCTCTTGAGTAGATTCAGCGAATCCTCCCTATCTAAGACATTCTGATACTGATATCCGCCTGAGACGCTGATGGCATTTCGATGGTCTGGAATCACTGGTGTCGTCTGTCCCCTTGGCGGTTTCGCTGGAGGCCAGTGCTCTCGCAACGGACCGCAGGGCGTTCCCGGGTTTCGATACAGCGGTACGTGCGTCAACAGAATCGTCGGGAAATCTGGCGCGTCCTTTCCATGGTCCAGCGTCGGCGGGTTGCTAAAGTCTGCGGAGATGAGTTCCTCGACCTTCTGTGGGAAAGCTAGATCTTCCACTTCTCCCCTCCAGAACCGCAACTCCCTCTCAACAGCCCTTCGCTTCGCTGCCTTCACTTCTTTCAAGAACTCCTGGGCTGGTCCGTAAATATGCTGCAAATCAACTTTGTCTTTCACGCCGGACGTGTCGGCGCTCAGAGACAAGGTATCCACGGACACGAAAGTGTGGTTTCCGATGACGTCGACCCTGTTCGTCTCTCCAAAATATGCGCTGAATCGATGCCTCGCGGGAACCTTCACCTCAGCACCGAAACCTAAATCATGATTCCCGGGAAGACTCGAGATGAGTCTCCTTCCCCGCTGCCCCGGACCTGGGAAAACACCCCCCAAGTTCCAGCTATCGTAGAAAATGTTGCCGAACCTCTCGTACTCCCGAAGCCAGAAGTCCTGGCCGTATTTCCTGTGCCATTCTTTTACGTATTTCTCCTCTTCCGCCGGTCGGTGCCCCTTCGCCCACTCGGGATCGTCGAAGTTATCGTGCGCCGTCCTCCATTCTCTTCCGCCGTCGAAGAGATCTCCTAGAAAGAATACGGTGTCTGGATGTAACACCTTTTGTAATTGCCGATACGACCGTCGCATGTAGTTATCGGTTATAACGTAGGTGAGGGGGTTAATGGGCCAGGGGCGACCGGGGTATGAATGAGGATCGATAATCTGAGGATCAGCGACGAATATCAGTCGATGTGGCGTAACTCCTGCGGGCTGTAATTGAATAATGAGTGTCAATATTTTGTTCTAATCCTTAAATCGAGACGAGGAGCTCCTATGGTTTCTTTAGGCGCAAGGAACTTACCCAATCCTCCCAATGGTCCCAGTCGCAACTCCGTACTCGGCTTGCGAATATCCATCGTTCTCCCCAGAGCATGACCAGCATCCAGAACACGACGAGTAAATGCGGAAAGCTCAGGAGGCGCCGCCGGGACATATTTCTCCTGATCTGTTGCCCCCCCTTTATGGCTAAGCTCCAGGCAGTATGTCGTCCTCGTCCGTTGGTGTACCCCCATGCTTGCCCTGCCATGGTTCTGGCGCCGGCATATATGTCGTCGCAGATAGACTGAAAATCGCCACTATTCCTATATCCATAGTCGTAGGAGGAGGAGGAGGTGGTGGTGGGGAGGGCCGACGACTGGTAAGAACCGTAGCCGTTGCTATGAGGCGGCGCCATGGCGTTCGAGATGGGCAGCCATAGGAGGTAGGTAGGTAGCTTATATACTACTGACTCGTGCGTATAAATACAGCTTTTTCTAGGCGGCGAATGTTCGAAGGCAAGTAAACAAATAAGATGATTCGAAAACGTTAGGTTAGTTCAAGACCTCACAAAAATATTAGGACTTGAGCGGGTTGAAAATAAAATAAAGTATTAAGTTGCTAGGTACTTTAGGTTACTACTTTAAGTTGCTATTAATTGAAGAACGGGCATCGCAAGAGGAGACAATACCTAGATCCTTCCTAACTTTACGTGGTGTAGGCTAGGTACCTAGTGTTACCATAGAATGGTACGCTATAACTTTATTTTATTTTTTCTGTCGGAGCTGCCAACTCATTTTCGCCCCACTATAACGCGTCTCCTTTTTTTGCACGGTCTAGATTGGTGCCGGACTCCGATAAAATGCAATCGATTTTGTAGATTAATTAGGTACATTATGCTTTTATCCGATTACGACCTGCAATTATAGCAAAACTCGGGCAACTCTTCACTCTTTACTTACATCTCAATTCAATATAAGGACTACAATGAAAAGACGCAGAGGCAATTTCTATTTACAAGTTCGAGGACCTTAAACTCTCTAGTTGCCTGTTACACTCTATCGGAAAGGGGTCGAGTTATTTAGGGGGTAAGTAACCATACATCGGAACAAACGGCCAATACAGCCCTCCTATCCCCCTGTCCTAAATTTAACACTGCATAAAGAAATATAGCAATATGCAAAGCACGGAGAGACAGACAGTCTTAGAAAGGCTGAATCTTGAGTCTAGATGTCTAAGGGAAGTCCCTGCTAGCCCAGCTTGCTTGCTATGGTTATACCTACTATGTAAACCAAAGCTCGAAGCAACGAATCTACTCGCCAAGTCCACATTTCAACTGACGAACAAGATACTACACGTATATATTAAACGGGCTTAAAAGCCACGTACGTGGTGGTAAATACAAACAGTTCACCCCCTCTCCCTCCTCGACAGAGAAGTAATTATACTCGTGTGCGATTACCTGTCCAAGACTAGATAGAGCCTTGGTGATTAAAAAGAGTGTACCAATCATCGGATATCTCTTATACTATGCTGCAGCGAGCCCGGACCCGCTCTTGGCAAAGAGCGCTCCGGGCGGGAATCTCAATAATCCGGGGGAATATACCAGTCATGCCTACATACACGCCCAATCGCTAATCGTGATATCAAACCCAAAAGAAGATCCATAGCATATGCAGGCTAATAGCGCCCCTGCTGGTGCGCGTAAGGAGCGAACCCGGTAAGATACGTATGCTGAGGTTGTTGCTAGGTACTAATGCTTAGAAAAGAGCAGGACTAAAATGTCCAAGTGAACGATTCCTTGACGTCAAAAGGAACAGAATGCCTAGGTTAGTGGCGGTGATTGTCAGTCTAAATCATCAAGATAGGTAGGTCGTAGCGGAGACGAGCGTTAAGCGAGGAGTGGGAGTGGGGGTTGCTCACCTGATATCAGTCGCCGACGCCCCTATCAGGACTTTGAAAGTTCCCTCCTCCGCGATCCACGCCGGTATCGAGTCATCATAGTATCCTACTGCATACTTGTCCAGCGGAACAATGATGTGCTTGGTCTCTTCCGGTGCTAGCCATACCTTCTCGAAAGCTACCAACTCCTTTTGGGGCCGAGGCAGCTTTGACTTGTCGTCTCTGACGTATATCTGAATAATCTCCGAGCCGGCGACCTTGCCGGTGTTGGTGATCGCCATGATCAGATGGATTGGTGCCGACTCCGTCAGCGTCTTCCGGCTGAGCGACGGCCGGCCGTACTCGAATGTCGTGTATGAGAGGCCGTGACCGAATGGGAACAGGGGCGGGATGTTCGCACGATCATAATGCCTGTATCCGATATACAGGCCTTCGCCGTATAGGACGCGCAAATTTTCGCCGGGCCAGTTATGATATGCAGGAGTATCCTCGAGCCGTCGAGGGAAGGTTGTCTATCATTATTAGCTGATGTAGGCAATTCGAACATCTACAGCCCTGCGACTTACTGGGAGTTTGCCACTAGGATTCCGCAGGCCAAACAAAACATCTGCCAGTGCATTTCCGGCTTCTTGGCCTTGGTACCAGGCTTGAATGATGGTCGGTACTCTGTCCGCCCACGGCATGGTAACCGGTGATCCGGACTGATTGACCACAACCGTTCGTGGGTTAGCCTTCACGACAGCTTCGATCAATCGATCCTGACTTCCATCAGAAGGAAGATCCATAGTCTTCCTGTCGTAACCCTCAGATTCCCACTCGGCATCGAGTCCGACTATCACGACAGCAACGTCAGATTCTCTTGCCGCATCCACAGCTTGCTGAAGATAGTCGACCTGGTCTTCTTCCTTAAACCCGATGCGGCAGCCACCATACTTGTGCGTCATGTTGAAGACCTTCTGCTTAGCGACTGGTCGAAGTTCGTTCGTCATCTCTACCTTTATCTCGACTGGCCTGCCAGCTTGCATCTCTACGTCGACCATGTAGTCTATTGAGCCATCAAACATCGCCTCGCCTTCTTCCGTCCAATCCCAGAGATCAAGAGATAACTTTCCGTCTACGTAAAGCTTTCCAGGGCCAACGCTCATAAAGCTGATCGTGTGCTTTCCGGTGGTCGTCGATGTTATATAAGTTGTTGCAATAGCTGACCATTCCGGGCCGAGTTGAGCTAGCGGCGCAGAGTCCCATAAGAAAAGATCCGTGTTCGTTCTTCTCTGCGTGACAGCTATGTCGCCCTGAAACTTATCCCCGCTAAACCATTCGAGAGTGACGCCTTGCTCGCCCGACTTATCGGTGCAAAAAGGCGAGGCGACTGGTAGCCATTTATGGATATGGCATCCCTGGGCGTATACGACTTCCTGTTGCGCGGTTGCTCTGATGCTATCCAGTGGGAGTGTATTGTAGTATGGGTTAAGACTAGCGCTGCCACCGCCGCCGGCGATAGCCCGGTTGGCGTTCGGGCCAATAACGGCGACCTTGGTAGTCTTAGGGTCGAGCGGTAGAATCTGGCCATCGTTCTTTAATAAAGTCAGACCCTCGGCCCCCAGCTCCCGGATCAACACTCTCGTCTCCTCTCGGTTGTCCTCGCATTCGGCTTCCTCGGCCGACATGTCGTCTCCTTTTGTGCGTTCTACGAGGGTCAAAACATTCTCTGCCGCAGTATCGATTTCGTCCCTCGTTAGTCGACCCTCCTCCATAGCTTTCAAAATTTTCTCGAAGCGCCACTTGGACGAGAAGGGAAATTCTATATCGCATCCAGCTTTTATCGATTCGACGGTCGAATTGACACCGCCCCAATCAGACATGACGGTGCTGAGATGTAATCGTTAATTGTCTATGACATGCTTAAAAGGTGATTTGTGACCTACCCGTTATAACCCCATTCTCCTCGAAGGATGTCTTTGAGCGTGTGAGTATTCATGTCGGCATGGGTCCCGTTGACCAGATTATAGGACGACATGACGGCCCAGGGGTTCGCTTCTCGTATGGCGATCTCGAATGGTTTAAGGTATAATTCCCTTAGGGGTCGTTCTGCCACCAACGAGTCGACGGTAAGCCGATTAGTTTCCTGCTCATTTGCCACAAAATCTACGTAAATATTAGCTGATGATTTAAATTTTAACAAGCGGGTGACGCGAACGCTTAATGGTCGCAGCAACTCCTTTAGACTGAAGCCCTTGGATATACTTCGAGGCGAGCTTGCCGGTAAGGAGTGGGTCTTCCGAAAATGACTCGAAATTTCGGCCGCCTAGGGGGTGGCGATGCATGCAAACCGTAGGTGCGAGGAGCACATTGGCGGATCTAGCCTTGGCTTCGTCTGCTAAGTGTTGTCCAACTGTGTATAGGAGATCTTTGTTCCATGTGGCCGCCAGCGAGATGCCACAGGGGAATAAAGCTGCCTACGCAAAAAGGGTTAACAAGAAGGTTCATAGAACCCAACCTTCGCTACTGACCTTGGTACCCCCGACGAAGATGCCACCTCGAGCACCGTTGGGGCCATCACTCGTCTTGGTAGCCGGGATGCCTTTGGAGGGTATCGATTTCGTCCTCCAGAAATCCGCTGCCGTAAGAAGTGAAGCCTTAACGAGTCAGCAAGTAATCTACGCACGTTTAATCCTTCTGGCTACATACTTTCTCTTCAATGGTCAACTGAGCTAGCTTCTCTCTCGCAAGTAATCGGCAATCTCTAGGGATGGCAGATTTTGGAATCGGGCTGCCGGGAGGGGAGAATTCGGTATCTGGGGTTGTGTTGCTATCGACACTCTCGAAAGGAGAGGCGCTCGGGTCCACCCCATCGAACTGTGTATCGTCGATATGCTCCATCGCCGAATTATGGGCTACTATGCCTATTATAACTAGCTCTTCTTAGGAACCGGCTGCACGTGATCAACAGCGAGCCTAGACGTCTGAAAATTACGAATTCTAATGACGAGCTATGTGTTAACGGATGTGATAGCTATACACTCGGGAGAGTGCTGTCTGTCGAAAGAGAACCCAATAGGACGAAGCAAAATTCCTAGAAGAACCCGGTCTCAAGGTAACCTTTCACCCCACAGAGATAGGGGTGATCTCGTGGTTATATGAGTCGAGCATAAATTCGAGACCAGGCGCCAAGGTCGAGACAGTCGTCCTTATGTACGAAATAGAGAGGAGCAAATACGACATCACAGCTAAGATGATGGTGGCTATCTATCGAAGTATACGACAAGGAAGTTCGGTACATATGCTAAGGCAGGGGAACCGAGCTCCGATGTCACTATGCAGGGCTAAATTGGCCAAGAAGAGAATGCGGTACTTCCTATAATGAACATCCCAAGACCGTTGTACATGCGGTTGAGGAGGCCATTGAAGGATCGACATGTTATCATGTTAT
Source organism: Jackrogersella multiformis (assembly GCA_902806575.1). Lineage (NCBI taxonomy): Eukaryota > Fungi > Ascomycota > Sordariomycetes > Xylariales > Hypoxylaceae > Jackrogersella > Jackrogersella multiformis. The sequence goes on along the minus strand of CADCXD010000005.1, from coordinate 704,678 downwards.
TGAGTCTCGATCCAAAGCAGATGCCGCAAAGCCGCCGAGGAATGAGGAGTGGAGATATATTGTATGTCCCGGAGTTCGAGGTGATCTTCTGGTAAACTTTAGTACAACTATTGTCACTTGACAAATCCGCCGCGAGGACACTATATTGCTGGTCCCAACTAGGAAATACCCACATCGGCAGCAACGGACCGGAGGAGCGTTGTTTCAGGGTTTTGGGGAGAACTAGAGACGAAACGACAACCTCTCCCACGTTGGTTTTGCACGAGTAGTGTGGGGGGCCGCTACGGGAAGGGAAGTGTTATCCATTCAGACGGGGAATAAGATGGCAAGGGTTGATCTACTACCAGCAGACGAGGCGGTCTAGCGAGCCAAGAAGATCCTAGCAGATCGAGAAGTGCAAAAGAAGTGTGTGGGGTAGCTATAGGTGATGCTTTCTGGCTACATAGTAAGTACATAGTCCCTTTTGTTCGAAACGGAAGCTTGACTGCGATTTTGATTAGCTAGTGCATACCATAGTAGAGTGCCTAGTGGTGAATTCCGAGATCCACGGCCGAGAGAACCTATCAATCGTGACTCTCTTCTATTACATGATATATTCTATATTCACCGGGCCCCGTCCTTCGTACATCTCTGGGGTGAGTTGGATGAGGGTTGGGATGTCACATCGCCTTTGGTCCAATGTTTTGGCCGTCAAGAAAGCCGCCGGAGTAGACGTACGGCGTCGAGAGCGAATCGGATAGGCCTGAGCGTTCGGGGACGCTAATGTATATGTGAACCCTTCTTGGTCCTTTCTTCAACAGAACATTGGCGTCTACTTAGCTGCCGTTCTATCCAGGTATATCTCGGATACCGGTAGGCTGCTGATATAAAACTTGACCCAAGGTACGTCTTCCGATAGCCCGGGTTTTACGATCTTGTACTTGCTAAACTAGCAGGGGGAGCATTGCTAGACTCCTAGATGTGTGAAAGTTCAGGCAATCTAAAGCTACGGGAATCAGAGCAGCCATTGCTCAAAGCTGACTTTCTAGGTAGTTGACTTTCCAGGTAGCAGGGAGCGGAGGTCAGGGAGACCCAGCATTAACCGTCGCATGGTGCGTTGAAGATCATGTAGTTTAGATGGTGGGCTGCATATGAGAGGCGATCGTGCAATTTTAGGGAATATGTTTCTACACTAGGTTAGGTGTAGTTTAGGTTAAGGAGAAGAAAAAATCCATTGAGTGGTTTTCCCTTTAAAGGAATTATATGGCCCACTGTAGGACCCAATTAATAGATCGGCTCTACGGCCCGTTATAGTGGGCGACATTGACATCGATCGGGAAAAGTAAGGAAAGAACCGCCGGCCGACCAATAGCGATTCATCTCTAGTCCAGGTACCTACCCCCAGAGGTATGTACCTAGGTATACAAAACTTAAACTCTCTCACATTTCCTAATTCAATTATTTTTACCTTCTAGACTGACATGTTCCAAGGTTCACTAGCTTAAAAAGGGTAGACATGCGACACCCACGTCTATAGCATGGAAGGATCACTTCCACGTGAGACGCTTAGCATGGAAGCATGGTTTAGTCTCGGTGTATAAACCTTGGAAACTGACACCGGTGCTTAGGGCGGAAACTATTTCTATCAACTACCTTAGGTAGGTTAGGTAGTTTGCCTTAATATCATCGGGACCGGGCCGGTGGTAGTGAAATGCATATTGACGACAACTACAGGCAATGAAAAGCATATATGATATCTCTCATTCCTAATACACGACACTCATTTCTACCTATTCACCGATGATCATCTCAGGATTACATTTCAAGGTCAACTTGACTGCTCGATACTATCTCACCTAGGTGTACAAAAAGAATCCCCTTGTCAGGACGAGGTTGATCAAACCTCTTTTTGATAGTTCGATCGAACGAACGAAAGTCTTGGCTGCTCTGACAGCTCGATATGCACGATCAAAATCCCTGTGGCTTGAATAAACGAGTCCGGGGTCACAAATCATTACCCGAGTTCCCGGGAGCTCGAGATCGCGTTACTGTGTATTTTCGCCTATCTTATTTGTCATGATTATTCATTACCTACCTGGTAAGTACCTAGGTATGTTAAAGCACATTGGCATAATTCGACTGATGCCGTTAAACGGTATGCCGTAGCTGATGACATAATTACCTAGGTACTTTACGCAACCCGCGCCGAGATCCGTCTTGGAGCTGTGAGCTCGAAGCCGACTCTCCTCGGCGGGCCGTCTGACCCACACCAGCTTTTTAGACCTCCGAAACAGCGATTAGCATCTCGAGATCCCCTCCCCCTCATGATCCTACATCGGTAGGTACCTAGGTATGTATTTCTACTTCTGCTCATCATCATTTTTGTCAGTAATAACTTTGTTCTATTTTATACCTGGGTCAGCCTTGGTACCTCCAAAAAGCCATGGTGAGATATACGATACTCACGAAGTATGGATAGCGTCATTTTTCTGACCATTTAATCGCAAGTTCTATTAGATCAACGAAAGTAAGGTCTAGCTTCCAAGAGGCAATGGTCATGTTCCTTAGCCGATCGAAATTACCTAATCAAATAATAACCCTGACGAAGCATAGCTATCGTTTCGGGTAATCCCGAGATAAAAAGTCGACGATATTGCCCTGACTGTATTCAGAGAAAGCGGAACCCCCATGAGGCTCTTTACGGAAGAAGTTAGCAGCCTTTTGCTTTTTTATAAGTCGCTGCCTTCGCATTAGCGCCGTCAATTTAATCGACTTGGCTTCAGTATCTATATATGAGACAAGTACCTACAGTAAACGCAGAGATCCATGTGTTCTAGAAACGAGTTTACTCGCTATGAATCTCGACCACGCGGCGGGCCAGCACGACCACAAACCCGGCACGACTCACCTTGACATGCAGCAGAACAAGGTGTGGAGTTGATCAACCTCCCACACTGTACCATTGTTTCGTCTTCTCAGGCTCGTTTTAAAGATAACCGAGTTTCGGCTTGACGAAAACCAACATCCGGTGAACACGGCTCACGAGTAAAAATTCCGAGAATGGCAAATCAGCTGCGGGATGAATCACAAAGCGTGTAGTGATCATTTCGGCAGGTTGGCCAATTTGCTGTCAATATCTTCTCAAGTCTCATTTCAACTTGAAAAGTTTTGTCATGTTCGTGATCGAACCTATGCAAATCGTTATCGAATCGGGACGGAAGTATTATCCGTGGCCTGTCACTCAATTTATTTTGCCTGCAGCCTGCATATTGTGGCTGAAGAGAGGTGTGCAAGATTCCTACTAGATAGGGCCTCGCTAAACACTTGGCCAGCTTTATTGGGCCACATTATTGCTTGAGCGGTTGGTCGGTCGACCGATCGATGCAGCTTGGTTCTCGTGCAGCATTGTGCCGTCCGCAATTCGGACTTAGGAGTACCGGTACCAGTCTACGATTTCAACTGCTCGCGCACGTGGTGCATATCAATCTTATCCTAACGTCCTACGACCCTTAATACAGATATTAGGACTCGTCGTTGCGGATTCGATCTAGAAGAATCGTTCGATGTTCCGATGAGAAGTCCTCATCCAAAAAGGGGTAAGTACATGCGGGAACGGGTTTGATAGCCATATACGTGATTCGGAAGCAGCATATCAGTATCGCCTTGGCGTGCGCCGGTTAACACACCCGGTGCTATAGGGGGAGGTAGCTCTCAAGTGGAAATCCTTAATTGATACGGGGATGTCCTCATTGCTAACCTTTACCTCACTTCTAGTTGCGCAATTGATCATTTTGTAACATGAAGCTACAGGCCTCGAGCGTTTGCTTCGTCGTTACGGGTCTATAATCTGAACGACCTTTTCCAGGACCTCTTGTATCTGACGATACCAACAGGTGTTGATCCAAGGCATTGTGCCACCTAACTGGTGGGCTTGATTTGGTCTTAGTTACTCTGTTATTTCCCATGGAGCGTGGACTTGTCCAAGTACCTAGGTAGTCTGCGTACTCTATGGTATATACCGGCGGCTGATGCTCCCCAACTGCAGCTTTTGGCCGTTCTCTTTGGCCTCGCTGCAACTATTGACACACCATGGCAACCATCGTATGCTACTGGTTAAGAACCTGACTCCCAACTTAAACCCCCACGTCAACTCGGGAAGACTAGGGAGATTACAATACTCTGAATGACCACATCATAGATCATCGTGATGCGTACATCAGCATTACGGAATCAACACACTCTACAACTCTAGAGGTGGAAGCTCGTTATGGGGCGCGCTTGCTTCGCAATCAGGCACGTCTAGCCGTCAGTCGCCACTGCCTTCCACTACTCTGGATGAGCGATCCGTAACCTAGCCGACTTGCTTTCTGATTTATAGGAGTCCAGAAAAGCACATCGAGATCAAGAGTCGGCAGGACATGGATTCCGAATAGACAGGATATGCTGTAGAGGCAGTTGTAAATTCTCGCTTAGAGATACTATTGAAGCAGTACTCAAGGACTCAAGAAAAGGTTTCGACATAGTCCATGATCTCCTTACTGATACTGTCCCTTGGCTTGGCCAACAGACTCTTCTGCCAGAATTGACGACCCCTCTTTCGCCATCAATATCGACGGTGTTTGTCGACGGTATTTGCTCTCGCTTAGATGCGTAGCACGTACTCAACAATAGAATAGCCGGAAGTTGGTAGGTACTCCCCCCGCACAAGTAACTTATCCGTAGCTCAACCATATAATAGTAACCCAAGGCTCATTTATACTCGGGCCTGCGTTTCAAAGGCCTATAGATGTACGTACGATACCACAAAGGCAGATGTACGGTCATTGACACAAATGTACTCGACTCCTCTTCCTCCCCCCTATCTCACACCGACCTTTGCCACCTCGTCTATCCTATAGGGGGCGCACATATCAACCATCACTTCCGGCTTCCCATACTATGTTGAATCCCCCCACATCTACGTCGCTTTTATGAAGGGAGCGTCACAGAAATCACCTGCAGTACCGGTATGCACCTAATTCTTGACAGGAGACCACGTTTGGCGACCGGATAGACTGTTACCTCCCGCCTCTTCCGCGGTCCGTGGCGAGGACCTCAGGCCATACCTTTGCAGTGACCACTACATAGATGTGGGATTGTTCTTCGTTTACCCCCACAAGGACGATGAGGGTACGTTGGGGGCTTCCCCACCGTCAACTAGTGATGTAGAAGTATTCTACCTTTAGTGTATGTGCTTGGTAGCGTTGAACCTGAAGAAACCCAGACGGTTAAGTTAGTTTTATAAGTCATAATACAAGGATATTTCCTTTGACTGGCCTTGCTGGAACCTTGGATTGACACATCTGGATACCTACCTAGGTACCTACATCCCACGTACCAGTCTCAAATCGCCTGACCACGTCCAATCTAGCTTCCACTCGGCCTACCACTTACAGCCCGAACGATATAAAGTCGAATATATGTGCGCTACGCGCGTTCTTTAAAAATCCCGAGTCGTAACTTAGACGGCATATAATGATTTAAGTTAGAATAGCAAACCACCGTTAGTGCTCCTTGAGTTGTTAAACTGTAAGATCGATAGGCTGATCCGGTAGCAGGATAGCGATATAAGGTGCTTTCTTATATCACCTAGGACTCTAATATGAAAGGAGCTTTGCCCAAGTTATCATATATTTAAGAGAAGGTGGCACCATATTGACGCTGCCGCTCTCTGTTTTTTCTCCTTAGAGTTACTTGGGCGATATCCCCTATCAAAGGTCTTTCAATATGACGGATTGACACTGGGTTTAAAGTCATGCATACGTATAACTCGCCTCTATCTACCTAAGTAGTCAAACGTAGAGCCGCACTGAAACAATCGACTCGAAGTCCTTATAAGCTCCGTTCTGCTAGGTCTCAATAAGCTAGACGGGACCTTACTCAATGTATGAGACTTGGGCCAGTATGTTGTAAGGGCTACCTAGGTAGCTTGAAAGAGCGCAGTGTCTCGCATACTTACCTACCTAGGTAGGTAAAAGTATGGTTATAAAACTACATGTACCTAGTAAACGGATTATCTTAAAATTTTCGACCATGATATCGGGAACGCTTAAAGTGACTGCGTTCTACAAGGACCGAACCTTTCATAGTATAATAGTAGTGGTGGATATTAAGTGTAAAGTACAATCCCTTCAGATCTTTATTTCTTTTCAGTTATTAAATACTTCGTCGGCGAGTTTATTGTCACCTTTAAATAACCTTTCCCACGTTAAAAATCAATGATATATGTGAGACTCGTTATAATAAGGTTGCTCCGGAGCTTCTACATATATTATAGGAGTGATAACTGGTAATTAGCGACAAGGCGTAATATATAAGGAGCAGTTTATAGGCAGTAGTATAAGGAAAGGGGACTTATACTTCTGAAAAATATATACAATCACTTTAAGCGTTCCGATAATATTTTATATCTTATATATAAGGAGCTGGCTAGCTTCAGAAAACTGTATCGTTTCTAGTATATAGGTAAAAAATTGTGCCATCTGGATTACTTAATGGCTTTGATTATCATGTCACATGACAGGTCTGGCAATGGCTAGCGCGTATTTCGACGAGCCCTTAGGTAGTTGCCTACGTAACTATCATAGATAAGTGAGCTTAGCTACCTACCTAGGTATTAAGAAGGTGCCTAGATCCATGTACGTGACAGTGTGTATTGTAAGTTTAGGTAGGAGCTCTGAGCCCTGTAGGCTCGAATGAGCCATAAACCTACCTACCTAGGTAGTACAGGAGCATCTGATTATATAAGCAGGTGATCTATAGAGCACAGACCCTAAACTGTGATAGCAACCTAGGTACATCCAGTACTATCGCGATACCTTGCTTTCCTTCAAGAAACTCGGAAGAGAGTATTGCAAGCTGTGAGGATTTCTCCCTAGGTAGTTGTCGACAAAAACAGAGAATTTGAAAGATAATGTAGCGTGGCTGAGGAATACAATTATAATTATTGTAGGAAGAGCACCTTCACTGAGGTTTACGACGTTTAACTAGGACAAAGGGTGCTTTATTTCAACAGTGCAAGGGCTAGGAGGTACCTAGGAAGGTATTTTAAAGGGAGGATGTATCGAATGTTTGGTGACACCATTGGAACTAACTACCTGGTAACCTAGGCATTTCCTGTGACCCCTGAATAGAAGACGTCAAAGACCGAAGTCGCTTAAAGAATCAGATTCCTTTTCTTTGGCACTTGCCCTTGATAGGATTGGGTTGGTTGCACGGTGCTATTAATAAGGCCCACTCCACTATATTAACTAAGCTGCTACTAGGTACTATGTACATACCTAGGTATGTAAGCCATATCGTACCGAGTTGGTACCACTTGGACTGGTAAGGTATGTAATATCCGAAAATATCCTAGGTGTCCCTAGTAGTGGCGGCCGGAATGTGGCTACAATATATATACCTACCTAGGTAATAATAATTTCGACCCAAAAATTACGTGAAGATCCAACATTGAGGCGTGCATTCCAATACATGAAAGATTCGAGAGATCATCAGATGAGGATAAAAGACTGTCATTACCTACCTACCTAGAGGTAAAATCACCATTTCTTGCAGAAGATTTGCGCCCGTGCTGCCCGACGTTGATGGAAAACTCCGATGATTCGGCATTACGATTGTGGGTACCTGGATCTTGGTATTACCTGTACTATCCTAATCCTGAGTAGTACATGCAGGTTCTGTCTCATTGGGTTCCAAGGCCTAACCTTCCAGACGAAAGTGGCCCAATTAGAGGGGGAGAGAGAGAACGTCAACTTCGATTGGAAAGAACATGCGGCGAACCTCATGACATGATAACGTCATTTGATCCTTTAGGAATCCCCTCTCAAGAAAAAATCGATTTGCGCGAGGAACAAAAGCGCCAGCTCTTTCCATCTGATAAAACATCCCCGCGATTTGAGATCCGAACAGCGCTCCGACCCGAGCAACGGCGTTTACCCTTTACGGTACCTACCCTTCCCCTACCCAGGGTATCTAGGCAGCTAGGTAGCCCTGGAGGTATCCTATCAGCTCCACACGGAAACCCCTATGCCTGCTGAACATTGAAACTGACCATTGAAACATTGCAACGTCAAAACGTCAAACACCTGCAACGGAACTTTGGATCTGTTTGATACAACCTCAATTTTCTCTTTCTCCCTCTCACCCGGCCTGTTCAGCACTCGGACAAAAAGTATCAATCACGAACGGATGCATGGTTACTAATAGAAGAGTATAAAAGCTATTCGGCGACAACTTGGAAGTAGCTACTTACTTTTAATTCCGGCACCTGCTTTTTCTTATTATTGTTATCGCACCATCAACATCGGTCCAGATTTAGGTCCTAGATTGTTTGGAGATTGGAGATTGGAGATTAGACTTCTAAACTGACTTTGGCTATCGCCGCTAATTTTATTCCTCCTTTCTCTCTCTCTTTCATCCACAACAACACTTAGATAGGGAGCCTATTTGCTCCAGCTTCGCCATATTCTTCGCCAAACTCACCTCGACTGATTTAGCGCTTATCGTCGCTACCAACACCGCAATGGCTTGGTCTAAAACTACCCGGATCAGCATCATGCTGGCCATTGACATTGTATTCTTCCTCGTGGAGCTGATATCAGGTTTCCTGGTCCACTCTCTCGCTCTGATGGCCGATGCATTCCATATGCTGAACGACATTATCTCGCTGATTATTGGGTTGTGGGCTGTAACCGTCGCTCAGAGGGCAACCACCAATAAATTTTCCTACGGATGGGTTCGTGCCGAAATTCTCGGCGCCGCCTTCAATGCCATCTTCTTGATCGCACTCTGCGTCTCCATCATCCTCGAAGCACTAACCCGCTTAATCGAGCCCCAGGAAGTCTCGAATCCGAAGCTTATCCTTATCGTCGGGTGCTGCGGGCTGGCGTCGAACCTCGCTGGTTTCTTGGTTTTGGGAGGACACGGCCACGACCACGGAGACCAATCACACGATCACGATCACGGCCACGAACATGTCCACGAACATGATAACATCGCTGCGGCTGAGGAGGGTAGATCAACCGCGACGCAAGCGCTGGTAGACGAGAGCGGTTCCGTTGGCGATATCCTACCAGAGGTTGCTTTAGAAAGAGCTCGAGCTGCGAATGCCTCCCCGGACACTATTCGTCATATTCAATTCAACCAAGCCGAGACCGGGAAAAAATCGGGTCCCGAACGAGGTGGCAGTCGGGGCGCTATGCCTAGGGGGAGAGAAAGTCGACGCGCTGGCAGCCTTAAGCATAACCGCCTAACTAGTATCGACGACTTCAGCATCCACCCGTCCAGTTTCAGACAGGAAATCATCGACCATAGCAGATCGAGTCGCAACGGAAACGAGACGGATGATAGTTCCAACGACGATAGCTCCGTTGATTCTCCTACTCGTGATGGATCAGCTATAGACGAGAACACGCCTCTGTTACTGAACGAGCATGTAACGGACAAGGGGTCCGCGCATAAGGATAAGCATGTTGACCGATCGACTAGCTCTCATCATCATCACCGTGCTAGGCGTGATTCCGGAACTCATTTGGATCATCACCACAATAGATCGAAGTCCAACTCAAAGAAGGGACACAGTCATGGACACAACCACGCCGACATGGGCATGAACGCTATGATCCTCCATGTCTTGGGTGATGCTCTGGGAAATGTGGGCGTCATCGTTACGGCTCTGATCATCTGGCTTACAGAGTCGCCGGCACGGTTCTATGCCGACCCCGCAGTGTCATTGTTTATTACTCTCATCATCCTCAAGTCTGCGATTCCTCTTACGAAAGCAACGGCCAAGGTGCTTTTGCAGGCCACGCCCGATCACATCGATCTCCAAGATATCAAGGAAGATGTACAGGCTCTACCGGGAGTGATCAGCTGCCATCACGTGCACATCTGGCAGCTTTCAGATACGAAGGTTGTTGCTTCCTTGCACGTGCAAGTCGCGTTCCCTATCACGAGCGAAGGAGGAGAGAAATATATGAAGCTTGCTAAGCAGGCGCGAAAGTGCCTTCACGCGTATGGCATCCACAGTGCTACCATCCAGCCGGAGTTCTGTCTGGATGAAGACTGCACTCATGTTGACGATGGTTCTATGACGCTAGACGGACAGGCATCACCGCGTTATGGAGGCCACGTGTGTCTGCTGGAGTGCGTAGATGACTGCGTGGGCCAGGGATGCTGCACCCTGCCTTCGCAGCTTGCTTCCAAGGCAGGATCAAGCCTTAGATCTAGTCACTCTGCACCTGGCAATCATAGTGGGGATCATGATCACGACCATGATCACGACCATGACCACGGGCACGGGCAAGAGCATCATCACTGATGGGGCCTCGGCAAAACTTAATAACTTCCACATTCGTTGCATTGGGCACTCGGCATCGACGCGGGACAGGTGCGCATCGTTCGGCTACTTCTGGCGGAGTCTTGCGCGTGTAGATTTTCTTTTGTTTCTGGTTCTGGGCTGTGAGGCTGTGATAGTGCGCATGGCGTTGCGGGAAAAGCGGGCTTGTATATCATAGCGGATCAGGTTTAGATGTGCAGGTCTATCATAAATACGATACATTGCGTTGTTTGCCTGGTAGATTTGTATGTATTGTACCTAGGTATTAATGGTTTGTGGCCTATCTTGGTATGCTAGGTAGATAGTGAATCTATCATGAACCCATCATGGATATTGTAAACCTATTACCTACCTAGGTACATATGTATGTATAATTATCCCATAATTTCCTACATGTAGGCACCTTCATAGTGTAGTGTATTAATGATGGTACCTGCTTTAATAATGTAGCATTTCACGTGGGCACTTCTAAGGTTGAAACTGCAATGCTCCCCCTTTGAATTTGAGCATTAGCGCACTGACTCTTTCTTCGGTACGTCTTGCCCACCTACCTAGAGTAAAGTGGGCCTAGTACAGTGGACCTAAATACCTACACCAGGTAGGTACCTACTATTCTTCTCAGCCTCAACTTTTATTCTACTCCTTGCTTTAGCTAAATTGAATCCATTCATCTAATCTCTCAACCACTTATAAGAGTATCTACCTATATTCGTATAGCTAGCATCGCGAAAGCTCAAGGTTGTGATTACACGTAAGAACTGTCCGTCAATATGGATTTCACCCAATTTAAATTCAAACATGTGAAGCGACAATTGTCCCCTTCCGTTCAAACGGTTTGATTTTCCTACCTGAGGCGGCCGCATTGGGACCTGTAACAGGCGAGGCATGAATGATCGCCCTAGACCATCGTCCTCCCCATCAGTCCCAGACAGAGCGCGAACACCCTCGGCTCCTCTGTAACAAGAGCCCCGGGGCACATCAATCTCACAATACTAAGCTTCGGATCCATGGCGACGCATCCCATGCCCAGTCGCCTTGTCTTGTTCAAGCTTTTCACGCTCGGATGACTATCCCGACGGGTGCGGTGTGAAACCAGGTCCGGTAATGTAGGTCAAATAATTGCAACGAGGCCGCCTCGTGGTCTGCTCTGTTCTTGATCTCTTGGTTTTTTTGATGCTTATTCTTTTCCTGTCTCCCATTGTGTGTCGCTCCTTTGATAGTGTTTGCGTTCTCTCTCTTCATTCCTTTCGATAACTCTTTTCTTGGCTTGCTGGTTCGAGGTTCCCGCAGTCTTCAGATAGCCCTGCTCTAACTGAGCGGTCTGTTGTTTTTTCGTGTCATTCATTTTCAGTTGTTCGGTTAGTCGATACCATCACGATGAGGGTCTCAGACACCGCCGCTGCTGTCGCGGCTTATTTTATGTGCTGTCAGGACCTGGCGTCCGCCAGTCCGGTGCAGAAACGCGGCTTGCTGGATGAGATATTCCAGATTACGACGTTGGGTGGGATGACGTTCAAGATCAACCAGGTTCAGAACAAGAAGTACTACGGCCAACGGAAGGGGAGAGGTTCTATGGCCATTGCGAGAGCATATTCGAAATATGGTGTTGCGGTTTCAGACGATTTGCTTTCTACCATAGAGGAGATTCTACGGGAACTCGGTCTACTGGGAAATATTGGAGCTGGGAACAGCACAAGTAACGACCCTCAAGGTATGTCTATGTAGCCACTTGGTTTTGGTACTTCGGCTCATCGACTTTTAGGCGAGGTGGCAGCAACTCCGCAGATGTTCGATTCCGAATACCTGTGCCCTGTTTCCATTGGCACCCCGCCGCAGACTTTGAACCTAGACTTTGACACCGGTTCGTCTGACCTGTGGGTGTTTAGTTCTGAGACTCCGGCAAATCAGGTTATGGGCCAGGATGCAGTATGTATTTGCCCTTAAGGAGACGAATCAGCTTCGAGTCTCAACGAGCAGCAGTACTCAGAACTCGCGGTTGCTCTGGAGGCTTCTAACAAACTAGCAATCGCTGACATTGGGTGCTATAGTGGGATATTAACCAGAGCTCGACTGCTAAGTTACAGGCAGGGGAATCGTGGTCTATCAGTTATGGTGATGGCAGCAGCTCTAGTGGTAATGTCTACTTGGATACGGTTTCGATTGGCGGAGTTACAGTGAGGAACCAAGCAGTTGAAGCTGCCCGAAATGTCTCGGTGTCGTTTACGCAACGACCAGACACGGATGGACTTCTTGGATTGGCTTTCGGTTCTATCAACACGGTCAAGCCGACGCAGCAAAACACGTTTTTCGAGAATGCAGCAACGGAGCTCGCATCACCATTGTTCACAGCTAATCTGAAGAAAGAAGCTCGTAAGTCGATTATATATCATGTATCGTATCATGTGATAGCGTATGCTGACAAGTCTTAGCGGGCAACTATAACTTCGGCTTTGTTGATTCAACCGAGTACACCGGTCAGATTACTTTCGTGTCGGTCAATGCGTCATCCGGTTTCTGGCAATTCAAAGGGGACGGTTACCAGATTGCTAACTCGGCTGCCGTCTCCTTGCCGCACCAGGCTATCGCCGACACGGGAACTACTCTTCTGCTTCTCCCCGCACAGATCGCCGCCGCGTATTATGCCCAGGTACCAGGGGCCGTCAACGACGTAACTGGAGCTGGAGGTTATATATTCCCATGCTCAGCTACGCTGCCCGACTACACCGCGATTATCGGAGCCCACCGAGGTGTGATCCCGGGCGATTTCATCAACTTCGCACCGGTGGACGGCGACACGTTCGAGACGGCGACCACGTGCTTCGGGGGCATCCAAGCCTCTCCGGCGGGTATCCCGTTCGCCATCTACGGAGACATCTTCCTAAAGGCGCAATTCGTGGTCTTCCACGGCGGCAACCAGCAGCTGGGATTT